>OX638383.1:55223605-55864202 GCA_951813785.1 Criorhina ranunculi
CGGCGACGAGCATAAACTAAGGGAGGGTTACTTAATTCCACTCAGTAAAAGCAAAAACCAAAGGCAAAAGCAATTTGTTTTATTTTCTACTTCGATAAAGAGAAGCCGTAAAACGCACTCTACTACTACTACTACTACTACCCAAGCAAATTCCCATAAGATGAAGGGACACTCTTCGAATGTGGATACGCATGCGAATAAGTGTGTCAAGTGTGTGCACTACGTATTTGAAAGATGGGTGGTGGTAGTGGCAGGACGATATTTTGGTGCGTTGCTGTCATCACGGACAGTTATTGAAATGATAAATTGCCTAAAAATGCTTTCTTTATGTGAGGACATATTATACCTTTTCTTTTAAAGGAGTGTTGGAAGAGTGCAAAAAAATTGAGGGTGATGGGAGTTGAAATACAGCCCACATATGGTTTGGATGGATTTTTATTACTTCTCTTGAATGAGCTTTTTATTGGTAGTACTTGCACAGAATTGATTTTTCTGAAATTATATTTTATTGCTTTACACGTTGTTTGTTTAGATTTTTGGAAATTTATGAAAACTAGTATTAATGAGTTTGTTAATTAAAGGAGTGAGTTAAGAGGGATAACCAAAAACTAAAAATATTTTTAGTAGTATCGGCTTCGATTGATGAATTGTTGCTAGTATACCAACCTAATACTTGCGGGTGATTGTAGAAATAAACCCAATCTGCATTGTCATTGAATTCGAATTTTTTTTTTTGCTACGCATTTTCTGAGGTGGCTGATTTTTTTCAATAGATATGTAAGTCCTTAGATTGTTTAAATAAATTAAGTTAGGTTACGTCGAAAGACATAGAATAAGTAAGCGTTTTTTGTCTAGTACGTAAGAATTAATGAAAAAGAAGAATTGAAATTGCTTGCATAAGTACAAAATACATATATGCATTAGGTGCGCAACTAAGTTCTCGCTGTTTGTCAATAGATGGCTCCAGCAAGAAGTGCTGGTCGATTTTGACATATCCAAAGCGTCATGAACCGAGCTTAGACATTTGGTAAATAAACCGTTTTGACACATAAGTGATTTTGTTTTGGCGTCATATACTTTTGGTTGTGTGAAAATGTCAGAAATGTCAGAGATGCTGCCCTAAGTGAAACAACGTGCCGTGATTGGTTCCGTCGCTTCGAAGACGGTGATTTCGATGTTGACGATCGTCCGCGTGAAGGAAAGCCAAAATCGTTCGAAGACGCTAAATTGGAGGCATTGCTTGATGAGGATCCGTTGAAACCCAACGAAACCATCACTGGGAAACGGTATCGACTTAAATTGATGCGATTGAGCCGAGCACTGCGCGAAAAATGGCCACAGCATGACAACGCTCGGCCTCACGTTAAAACCTACCTGGAAACGCTCAAATGGGAAGTCCTACCCCACCCGCCATTTTCCCCAGATATTGTGCCGTCCGATTATTACTTGTTCCGTTCGGTGGCACATGGTCTAGCTGATCAGGAGTTCCGCTCATATGAAGACATCAAAAAATGGCTTGATTCGTGGATAGCCTCAAAAGATGAACACTTTTATCGTAACGGTATTCGAGCTCTGCCAGAAAGATGGGAAAAAGTTGTAGCTAGCGATGGGCAATACTTTGAATGATTAATTTGTAACAATTTTTTCACAATAAGCATGCATTTTCATAAAAAAAAAAAAAAAACAGCGATAACTTAGTTGCGCACCTAATAGCTATCAGTTAAAGACGTCTAAACATCTTAAGAGAATATATAGGCATTGGTCAGAAAGGAAACTAAAGCAGAAACAACGCACCTGCTCTGCGTTACGAAGTGCGATGCAATTGTTTTTAACATGCTGTGGCTTTCTATAGTTAGACTCCTGAATATGATCGCTAATTATCATCAAGGAAATAATCAGATTTAGCCATCCTAAAACTAATTTTTCAAGTCGACTTCTATTTAGTAAACGTGGATTTAGGTATAAAATAATTAAAAGTTAGTTTAGCATTGCTCTCAATTTAATCGTACAATTTACTTCTTTTTGAATACTCCTGTAAATATTTAATTCTAAATGTCTATGCAACACTTTTTAAGGTGAAATTACGTATTTCAAAATTTCTTTGATTTATTAAAATTTTTTTTTAATTGTTTTCACTGACGCAAATGCCTTAGGTTCCCGCAGAAAACATCTGACAACAAATATCAAAAATCAAAGGGGTCTGCAAGAACAAAGAGAGTCCCTAAACTCTAAGGACAAGCGTTGATTAATTGAAAATAATTTCCTGGTGATAAATACAGACTGGGGACAAAAGGGGGACACAGCGTTTGGTAGTCCCGCATCGAATTGGGTCGCTCCATCAAATGGCAGAAAAGATCAAATCCTTTAGAACAATAAGAAAAACTATACCAGTCGAGAATTGTGAATTTGTTGTACATTATATACATGTACGTAGATGTATATAGAGATATGTTTAAATATAAACGTGGATTATGCAACGTCGGTGGTTTTATTTCATCTCCGTCTTGTTTCCCTCGGGCAGTATGGTATGTACATATTCAGCCGTCAGTCTTAAATTGCACAAGACCAAGAAGAAGACGAAATTCCCCTGTGACACTGTGACAGCAAAAATGTCCCAGAATAAATGGAAGGCACATAATCCCCGGAAAAGGATACAGTACAGTATAAAGCGTGCTTGTGTGTATGTGTGTGCCAGTATGTTGGCATTCAAACGCTCGCGTTGCACGAAAATTGCGATACCAACTGCTGCTTGAAGGGCGACTGGTGGGGTGGTTGAGATGAAAATGCTATACAATGACGTAAGTAAAAATGGCCTACAGCAGGAAAATATCAGCAAACGGTAGTTGCCATTGCATGCAACCCCATTCCACACGCACACAGCAAAGAATCGTTCTCCAGTTTCGGTTGTGTATCCTGTTCTACGTTGAACCTTGAAGCTTTTGCCTGGACATCGTTCGGGGAAATAATTCATTGGAACCGCCGCCGCGCCGCTGCTGGTAGGAGGGTTGAGTTTTTGTGTTTTATTTTTTTCTGCAGGATATTTCTTGAAGCCTGTCGTTGTGGCCTATAGCCCGTTAAAACAACGATAACATCGCCACTCATGATTTTTTTTTGTGTACTGTACTGGAACATCATTTGAAAATTCTGTGGTAGTTGGTGGCGGTTGGACAAGTTTCATTTGCGCGCCTCTGACATGAGAAAATGTCCAAGGGAGGGGGTAGTCTATGTTGTATTGTCGGTGGGAGGGTTTTCCCGTACAATAAAACAGCAGCAGTTGCCCAGAGATGAAAAATCAAGGAGTAAATGAGAAATGATATTACATGTAACGATGTCCACATGCCTCTGGGTATACCGGCTGTATCAGGATAAATGTATTTTTTTCAGTCCTCTGATGCATTGAACTTTTTTTTTTCTTATAATTTAGTTTCGAGTGTTGAAATGCAATTATAATTCCCCATCCACATTGAAAAAACCAGCATTTCTCTTTTTGCATGCCAGACGACACCAACAATCTCTTAAGTTGAAGAGAAAACCCAAAACATTTAACTTTTACTGGCACATCAATCGTACACTCGCACCTGTACCCCAAGTCTTCCTCTCTTTCTCTTCGTTGTGTACGACAACCCTCTTTGAACCACAGTTCCATATACATACATACAATATAAGAATAAGAAAGAAACTTTTATTAATTTCCTTGCGTAACCTTGCAACCAGAAAGAAGAAAGTGAAGGGAGAGTATAAAAAAAAAAAAATAGGAATTTTCCTTTTAAGATTGTTTACTTGGAAACCATGCACCAGCCCCGTTCTTATGCCACACATACAGTCATACATGCAGATACAGTTACATCGGTGGTTACTAGGATTTTCACTTTCACCCTGCGTCGGTCGGTATCCTTGTGTTAATATTACATATTATTCTTTTGTAAGAAGCTCTCTTTCGTCGTCGTCGGTGGCTTACTTCTTTTATTATTATTATTTCTTTTTTTTTCTTCTCACTTTCTTATGTTGTTTTTGTTATAAGAAGGATTCATGTTGACACCACGTGGGTTACCACATAGCAGCGTACAACATACATAGAAGGAGACGAAGAAAATATAAATACACCGTTATCTTTATTAGCTCCACTCACGCAAATTGCATGAGAGGGGTCATGGAGGGAGAGCACAAAACAAAGAAAGAATGCGAATGAACACACAAAAGCCCGGATAACATCATAACAATAACAAAGTGTTCGAGGAATGGAAAAAGGAGTTGAACCTGGGACGCATTGAGTGGTTTGGGTGGCGGCAGGAGTAAGTGAAAGTGCGAATGTTGATAGAAGTGAGCGGTTTTTGCATTTTCACCGTGTTTGAATGTAATCTCTTTGGTACAATTGGTTGGGTGCTTTTTTAAGGGGCAATTGAGGTATGAAAATTGTATACGTTTGGGTGTTGTTTGCACCATATTCTGCAAGATCAAAAGATAAGTACATGTGCATGGTAAAGTTAGGTTAATTTTTTCTAATTAACATTGGTTTGTACACAGAATAGGAGTAATGAGTTTTCCTTATTACATATAAAACAGTTTATAAGGCGACATGATCAACTGTACTGGCAGGACGCTTACTGATGAAGATTCACATTCTCTTAATTCAAGCTTAAGTTTCTAGTCGACAGCCAAGAGTAATTGTTTTTTCATAAATGAGCATAATAAAGCTTCAGTTATCTGTTAAAGGATTAGTTGAGTGTAATAACTACGTTATTTTGAACAGGGTCTGACTTTTCTTTTCCATTTGATGGCCAAAACAAGTTTCAAAGAGCTGTCTACAGTCTTACTGTTTATTATGTATAATATCGACTTGAGCTTTTTTTTAAATTATTTCATACTTATAACTTCTTTTCTCTTTTTATTTTCAGGTAAAACATATTTGAACGAATTTATTTTCTTATTAAATTGCAAGTCAAGTGAGTATTTTTTTGTTGAATAAAAACGATCATGTAACATTAGCCGTGTTTTTTTGAGAGCTGTATACCCAGCTCAGTAAAATTTTACACACAAAGCAATAACAACACACCAAGTGGCGATAACTTTCCCAATAGCAGCAAGTGATTATAGAACTAAATAAGTTGGCCATCAGATTGCGAAAAATCTCATAAATTAGCTTTTAGCCGATCGTATTTGTTGCTTTTCCTCGGTTTTGACATTCAAAAACTGTCAAATAAAGCAACAAAATTCGAGCCACAAATCAATTGGTTGGTGCGGCTGCTACTGTAGATGAAGTGAGTGAAATCGTTTTTTTGACTGAAGTGAGTATAATTCTCAAAAAAAAAAAAAAACACGGCTATTGTACTAGCATGAACTTATTATTGTCATGAAACGTTTAACCATGGATTTATTTTCATACATAATCAATCTGATAAATGCGTTTGCCGATGACACTGATTTTCTAACAATAGGTAGTAAAACAATCGAAGAAATGACAGTAAAACTGCAAAACGCTCTGAAAAGTGTATTTGAATGAACCGTGGGCAACGAAACCTAATCTGTATATTTAAATTTCACTCAAAAATTTACACATTTTTGAAAATAAAATGCTAAGACAAATTGTCCATGCAACGTGGTACATAAGAAATGGCGACATAGACCCATTTAACAAAACCCAATGCCGTTTTTTCAAAAAAAAATAATTTTCTTAGTTTTTCAGAATTGAAGTCCTTAGATTGTATAAGTAAATAAAGTTAGGTTACGTCGAAATAGAGTAGAATAAATATTAAGTTAAGCTTAGAGTGCCCGTGTAGTTAGAATTACATAGTTAAGTTAATTAATCTAGTTTCAAGCATTTTTTGTCTAGCAAGTAAAAGTAATGAATTGGAATAAAAAAATGCATTTAAAACGAAACGAAACGATAAGAAATGACGTTATCTCGGAATTTCTACATTCCTCACGTAGTATCAACATTTTCCAGGAGTTATTGGCAAAATATATAGGTATTTACGAGTACTTGATACCCCAGCATAGAAAGGCTTCGCTTAAGCAAAAACCCCAATTGTTGCCAATCTCCACTAGCGGATGTCAAAGTTTGTTTTGGCATCACTCAGAAACACGAACGAATCGTATAGTGACCTTTTACATGAACATGTTCCTGGATACACTGCTCCCATTGAATCCTATTGATTCTGGGTTTTGCCTTGTCCGCCTTTTTCAAATGTTGGGCCCTTAAAACACTAAACAGTATCTTGATTTGCAAAGAGAAGTATCTGTATGAAAAACTTCAGTTCCCAACTTTCTCTTGTTTTTTTAAAAGTTTTTATTTAACTATAGCTCACATGCAGAAACTCTGAAAACCAGTAGCTTGTTTATGTTGTCAAAGTTTCATTTAACTATCTGACCGAAGGTGATTGCTTAATTTAACCTAAGTCCAATTTAAAAGATTCTATCAAAATTAAAAAATGAATGTAGACAAGATCAGTTTTTTATTGAACAGTCAATTTTCTATAATTTTCTTCCTGCGTTATCCCTACATTTATCTAAAAGACAACAAGTAGACATTAGAGATATTTTTTCACCCCTCATCATACCACAACAAGTAATAAATATGTCTACGAAATTCTTGCCGCATAACCCTACTAATGTGTATCTCGTTTAACTTTCGTTTTTACCTTTCTTATCTTCAAACGAACTTTTAACTATAAAATTTCGGGAAACGCCTCTATAGTAGTAAATATGCATAACTCAGCTGCCCTTTAATTGCACATTTTCTGAGAAAGAACAAAAACAAATAAACATGCGCTATCACCACCCAATTGTTGGCAAAGAGAAAAAAAAACCTTTTAATTGGATTTAGTGCTCCTATTCTCCTTGTGGGGATGGTGTTTGTTTAAAAATAGTAGTAGAATATATAAAGCCTTGGAGAACTTCATTAGCGCGTGCTTGCATCATATTGTCTGGCATTTTGTAGAAAAATTCTTCGCTAAAAATTTCATTAACAGCTTTTCGGGAAAAAAGGGCGAATAAAAAAGAAAGAAAAGAAAACACTGACCCACCCTTGTGCTACGGCATGCCACAATTCTTGCCGTTGATTAAATACCTCGTTAGCATGCAATTCAATCGTTAAGTGTTGCGCCTGAGATTTTCTTTACCGATTATAGCCAGACCGACCAACGAAAGTAAAAGTGAAATATCGCAAAATTAACAGGCAAAAAAAAAAGTTTTCTTCAACCCTTAGTAACGAGGGAATTGGTTGATATTTGCTATTTTTTTATATTTATTTTCGGTTTTTTTTTTTAACCACCTCTTCCTGTTCCTATCAGTAGGCATATGTATGGAAATGACGTCTACATTCACGCCAGGTAAAAACCAATCAAGAACATCAATAAAAGGACGACGTCCATCAACATCCTTTGGCCGTTGAAATTGTATGGCTGGTGGTGGTTCTTCGACGATGGCGACGGCTGTCACTCAACGATAAATGGTCACACAAAAGTTCTGACATGTACCGAGAGGAAATGGGAGGAACGGGCTTAGAGTATAAGATCTCGTGGTCCATCGAAAAATATGACGGGAGCATGGGGTATTGGAAATCAGAACTTTGCTGCCCCCAAAATTATTCAAAAGCAATCAGGTTTTTTTTTTTTACATTTTTCTGCTTATGAAAATGGTTACCTTCATATTTTTCACACCACTTGACTTACCATTACAAAAAAAAAAAACTGTATATATATATATATCTGCGAACGAAAGAATAATATCGGCAGTTAAATTGAAAACGCGTCCGACCAACAATTGGTCCTTTAACTCATACCTCATATCTTTTGTGTCCAGTTCGAAGGGGGTGCAAAATAATAATAATTTCTCTCCTGAAAGACCGTTATGAGCTGTGATCGTGAATAACAAAGGGAAAACAAAATATCCTTCGTATCCCTGGTTCGCTCATTCCCCATGAAAGACACCACTCATTGAATATAAAAATCTCATAAAAATGTGCGTATATTACTTGCAAACAACAATGCATACGTATGTATGTGATTCTGCTAAGGACATTATCAAACAAAACCTTTAGAGAGTATCAAAGTTATAAGGGTTACATTTTGGGAAAGGCAATATTAAAATATTTAAAATTATTCTAATTAAACTCGACGTTTGAAATAAATATATTTGTGTTTGTTTCTTGTTTTTTTTTCAAATAAAAGCACTCAAATTCAATTTTCACCCCCCTGGCCAAGTCTTGAGGCACTCCCCCTTCCCACTGTCTAGAACGCGAAAAACTCATCAAATACTTGGCTGAACGCTATCACTGTTGCCCGACGACGCAATGTACAACGACTACCCCAATGTTTTTGAATTGCAAAAAATAAAAAATAAAAAAAGAATCATATTTCCATCCCTATATACAAAAAGGATCAAAAAATTCATAATTTTTCTACAAACACTGCCAGACTCATCCTAGAACAAGAAGATCCATATGCATGGAAAAAAATAAAAGGATTCGCAGAATTTCATACTCAAACGCGAGTGGGTATTTGCGCGGATGTGAGGATAAAAAAAAATCGTTTATTACTTACTCGCATCCTGCATCCTGGGTAGCTTTCAGTTTTTTGCTCCTTCAATCCCTTTTGGTTGGCACTCTATTGGCTGCCCCCACAGCAGGTTTTCCTGTCCAAAGCAAGCAATTTTTTTTTTACATACATTCGCGGGGCCAGCCCATATCGCCAGTTTGCATGCATGATGGCCAGTATCCATTTATCGTACAACGCAGAAAAAATAAAATAAGAAATGGAAATACTCCATCAGCAGCAATAGAATCCTTTTTACTTCTCCTCCCGAATGTTTTTTTCGCGATTTTTATTTTTTTTTGCCTTTCCTTTCAAACAATAAAATGGAAAGGAACACGGAAGGAAAAAAGTATATTTACAAATACATACGAGCATGTAAATACGTATATCGGGAAGTCCGATGAATGTTTTTTTTTAGTTAGTCCTTTGGCTTTATGTATAGGTTTGACCAGGTTGAAGTCGTTATTAACATTCACAACCTGATATGGCAGGTTGGTAGGGTCTTGTGATACTAATAAAAAGTAAAATTAAAGAAATACCAAACGGTAGGCTCTTGTATTCAAAATCTGGTATGAAACAATGTCCTTACCATTGAAAACAGAAGAAACGAAAACGATCGTTCTTATGTGCACCAATGTCTAATTCGTTTAGAAAGTTTTATTGGATCGGATGGTGGCAGGATGTTGCTTTTATCATTAAATTATAACTGCTTATATGTGCTCTAAACTCTTTGCAAGGATCATTGCAGCATTCCCTCAAAGAAATACTAAATGTGCTTGCTTATGAATTTTCATAAATGCATTCATAACTATTAATAGTTTAACATACCATTGTATATTTTTTGACGTGTTGCGTTAGACACTTTGACAAAGTGTATCCTAGATCAACTCGTCATTTTTTGGAGCGAACAGCAAAGTACATGAGGAGCCAGATAGGTGAAATTTCTGTCAAGAGCTATGTTGCCGGTGTGCAGTATCTACTAATAAGAACAAATGATCTGTCGAATATCTGTATGTACATACAGAAATAATTATCGATTAGTGACATCTAAAGAGCTCACCTCTTAAGCCTACTGCCATCTGTTTATGTACATACATATGTATCGAAGAAAGTATTCATTGATGAGAGGTCGACTCTGATATGGTGTTTACATGATTAGTTCTCAAGAATTCTAAAACTTTTTTTTAAGATTTTCGGGTGAACTTTAAACCGTTTTAGACAAATCTGTCGTTGAAGTATTAGATGATCTCCTGCTGCAACTTAAGTAATTAGATTAAGTAATTAAATAAACCCCTTAGAATGGCCTTGCACAACAATTATGAAAAGATTTGCCCACTCACATAGGCCTGTGTCGTAGACAGGAGATCTCCTTCCAGTCTTTTGATAGCTCGATAACAAATCTCAATCAAATGTCAAAAAGGTAGACAAGCAATTCTACAATTTCAATGCGCTCGCGATACGTATTCATACATAAACACTCATATGTATAATGTCTGTTTGTATTTCCATCATAAATGAAGAGTTACAACATGCCACCATATTCACGGACCGATGTGATACTTTGAGGGATGGCAACTTAAATGTCACGGGTAGTTGAAATTCGCAAAGGATACGAAACGTTTGAACAAAAATTATCGAAAGGTCCCCCACAAATCGAAAAAAAAAAATCGACAAAAAAAAAAGGATCAATTGATGGCTATCGAATGTGAAATCCTCGAACTGCCAGCAATGGACGTTTGCCAAAAAAAAAAAAAACCGAACAGGTTGTGTATGGTAATAAACGATTGCCTACTAAAAATTAAAAACAAAACGTACGAGAAAAAATGAGAATGTATCTACCAAGCTACCCTTACGTATTATGTTGATGGAATGAAAAAATATTTATGCGCCAAGTCATAACACAGACCTTCTCTAGTTCGAAATGATATGAAAGAGAAATAAAGGCATACAAAAAAAAAAAAATAAAGAGTATTTTCAGCCCCCGAGAAGAAGGGTTGAACGTGTAGATCTGTCAAAATCCGTCCAAGCGGACATCATTGGATTTCCCTAAAAAAAAAAAAACGAAAAAATCATATTGTATACGTTTTCATTAGAGGATGATGCTGCTCCGAAGGCAGTCGAATGTCGCATGGGGATCCTGATTGTATGCCCTACCGTTTGACGGAAGAGTATGAAGAACAGTGGCAGAGTGGTTTTTGGTGTTCGATTAAGCCAGCGGAATCGATTCCAGGATCTGAATACGTATTCATTTTTTCATTTGTTTTGTCTTATTTGACTGCCACCAACTGGCGGAACAGAGTCTCTCATTCGACATAGAGGATGAATCATTTACCTCCCGTGTCCATCGGCAGTTGTATGGAATAAAACAAATGAATTTAACCCTACTCGTCGAGCCATACACAACACACGAATCCAAACTCCTGCCGCACATACATAGCACTTGATTAGTAAATCAAGTTTAAATTTTTATTGAATTTTCAAATTTTCCCATTTGCTGTATCGTTATGATCGTTATCTCGAACTGTTGGGGGTTTGTCGACTGTCCCCAGTTGTAGGCATACGTATGAGGATTCCCTTATTTTTTGTGCAGATAAATGAATAAAATTTAAATGCATGAATGGATGGATGGACACTGGTTTGGAATTTAATGCAACGGTGCACAACTTATTTTGGGGGTAATATATCTACATATTCGTACATGTGTATTCCCATATGTGTGTACATTGTATATTTATATGGTGCTACAATAAATTAAGTTTAGAGGTTTAAGCTTTTAATGGTAATTATTTGAGGTACTGTTTATATGTGCACATGTATGTATATGTTTGCTTCGTCTGTCGCAGCGACTAGATTTGGATAAGCCTACAGCACACCTTAACTGATTTCCTGGTTCATTAACTAACTACGCTAACTGTCTAGCGCATAAATAAGGTATAAGTTTTACAATGAAAGTAAAGATAGATATAATCGTCTATTTTTAAGACAAGCCAAGTCTAATTTTATGACCGTACCTGCCTTTGCCATCATATAGAGCCTTGCAATGATTGCCATTATTGTACATAATCATTTTGGTTACACGCGGTATCAGCATAGATTTTGTTGGTAAGTTTTTACAGAGTTCGATGGTACGGACATTTCAGTGTTAAGTTTGCAATTTTTAAAGAGTCAGCTTCGCTAAACACTGATATTTTTTTTCTTTGAAACTATCATCCATCTAAAATGTGAGTGGTTTGAGTATCGCATCGTTGCTTTCATCGCTTTCCCATCACTCCGGCGTAAGTTCATTATGTACAAGACCGGAAAACTTTTGTGATGCATCTTAGAATGCTTTTTTAAATTTATGTGAAATGGCTGATGTCCTTAGAAATAACACACATACATGCCTATATAGTTTTGAATATGTAATTAGAAATATCATGTACTTACTAGATAAAGAGAAGAAACATGCATGCTTACTAATCTATGCAAACGCATGACGATCAAGGGCCTATTTTCTTTTCCACTCCATCTATAGAGTCTTAGCAAGCAATTATTCTAAACTTTTTTCCGAAAGAAAACCGAGGAAAAAAAAAGTGTCATTCGAAACAAAGAAAATAAATTAACGCATGTTGCATGCGTTTTAAGTATCTATTTGGTGGCTACCATGTAAGCTGATCACATCTTGCATGTTAAATTACCTAAATAACAACCATCAAGAGAGAAAGAAGCGAAAAAGTGCCGAATCATTCTCAGGCGATAGTCGTGTTTTAGTTTTTTTTTAAGTCATTACTGGTTCTGATTAACCGAAAATTGATGTAGAAGCAGGAATGAAAGAAGAATGGGAAAATCTACAGAAGAGACCAAAATCATTCTAGTGTAGGGACAACGAAGATCGCGCTCACGTGGAAAAAGGTTTGTTGCATGATGTGGGGATGGGGAGTCTTCGTCGTAATTGTGCGATCATTATCGCAATCATGAAACTTCCATGTACGAGTATGAAAGGGGGGTTTTCTTGCATTTTTGTTTGTTTTATTTAGTTTTGGTTTTTTTTCTTTATAACGGTGAATGTTGTAACACTGATTGCACAATGAGAATGAGAGATTTCTGATGTTAGGCTGTTTATTTGGTTAGTGAATGAAAGTAGATGTGTGCTTCGTTTTATTCAATGGGCATTGAGTGAATGCATGCATGTAACAATCCCTGAACATATGTAGTTATATATGTATGTATGTATGTTATTAAAAAAATCAACAATTTTCCGCTTTTGATAACTTTTATTGAATAGAATTGTTTAAAAAAAAAAACTCTCTGTACTATGTATACTAGTTACAAACACCGTCTAACCTTAGATAGAATAAATGGAATAGGGGTCTAAAAATGTCCTTGCCCGTCGCATATATTCGCACCCACAAATGTGGTTTTGTTTTGTTAAAAAAGGGGTTTTTTTTTTTTTCATGTGTACATTTCACTGCTAAGCGAGAGACACAGGTTCGATTCTCAAAAACCACCAAAAATTTTTTTCACGGCACCACCTCTTCGCAGGAATGACAAACCTGCAAGAGTACAATCTGTCATGAAAAGCTTCTCAATTCGCCGTTCGGAGTCGGCACTAAACTGTAGGTCCCTTCCATTCGTGCGAAGAATATAACACGCACAACGTGAATGGCTGTGAGAAGCTAGGCCTTGGCTCTCCATGAGCTGCCGTGCCAAGTATACATACATTTTATATATTAACTCAACGTGCAATTATTCAAATCAGTAGTGAAGTAAACTTTTTGATTTTGCTATTTGCTAACTTAATGAGAGTAAGGTGTCAAATCAGATTTGTGCTACCGAGTGTTCACTAAACACATTTTCAAACTAAGCCCGAATTGTCTATATTAACTAGATTAGATTAAAGATTGAGGAGGTCCAAAGTCCCTTATCACTGCGGCCACAGATGGGCCTATTGTGATGTCCTCATTAGTTAAAGCTCTTCCATGATGCCTGAGTTTGTGATGAATCCGGCGATGTCTTTGGGTGAGCTGGTGGTTATGTCTTTCACCTCGAGGTAGTGTTTACCAAGGAAACGATGACGTGTTTTTATGAGGCAGTTACAGTGACAAAGTATATGTTCTGCTGATTCTTCGTCCTCGTTGCACATTCTGCATATGTCGTCTTGTGCTATTCCCATAGTCATGAGGTGTTTTTTAACCCGACAGTGGCCGGTGAGAAATCCTGTGACGATTCGAATCTGACTTCTTGTTAGTTGTAGAAGTTGTTTCGTTCTTTTTTGGGAGGGGATTGGGATAAAAGCTTTAGCCTGTCTGTTACCTTCCGTTGTTGTCCAGTAATGTTGTGCTTTGTCTTTTAGCCAATTGTTTATACAGCCTTTTGCTGTGCTTGTTGGGAGGCCGCAGAATGGTCTTGGCATCATAAAAGTTGATGCAGAGCCTTTTCTGGCTAGTTCATCTACCTTTTCATTGCCTTCATATCCGCTATGGCCCGGTACCCAAATGAGATGGACTCTGTTTGTGCTGGCCAAAGTTATGAGTAATTGAAGACAGTCCCAAACAAGTTTAGAGTTGATTTCGCAGGCATTGATCGCTTGAAGCGCAGCTTTGCTGTCAGAGAGAATGTAAATGTTCTTATTTGAAAGAGCTCTGTTTATATTTTCTCTGATGCATAGTTCTATAGCGTGGATCTCCGCCTCCCTATATTAACTAGGTTGCATATAATTCGCAAAAAGTTATTCGTTTGATTGACTTAAGCTTGATCCAACAACAACGGAAAGAAGATCAGAATTGCAGTGCACCATTATAGTAAGAATGTCAGGAGCACCTTGTATCCAAAACTACCTAAACTATCTTCAAAGTTTCATTAAGAGCGGAATTAAATGGAATGAAAAAAAAAATGCATACATATGCATATACATATGTGTACACACTGATATATGCACCATTTCTAAAGTACAGCTTCCCGTTTATTTTTACGTGTCTACGAATCACAATTTATTTTGATAAAGGGACACATTTGACATTTGTATAAAAAAAAAAAAAAAAAAAACATTTTTGGATCATCCAAAAACGATGACCATCATTAAGGAACTTTTGTCCAGTAAACCATTTTAAAATCAAAACTTCTGGTCCGGTTGAGTAGCCACCCTTTTATTGAATTCACCCTACTTAAATGAAATTAAAATAGATCTCATGGAAAAATCTAAAAATTCCTTGTTACCAATAACCGTTCTGAACTATTTTCACAAAAAAGGATTCATTAAGTCGATTACCTCAACCTCTATCCTTTCCCCACTTGCTACTGAAAAGTCCTTAAAACTGTTCCGAAAACTTCAAACTGTATATAGTAGGTATTTTGTGGCTTAAATTTCGTTTCGGCATTTCTAATGGGGCAATAGATAAAGGATGAACATTACCGTAAGCATTTAGGTAACCGTGTAACCTAGTAAAAGTTATTTTTACATAAATATCCTAAAAACATGAAAGGCCACACAGAAAAAGAGCACACCGAACATTTTCCTCCTTGATGAATTTGTCGTCGTATCCTTATGTCGGTGGTGAATGCGTTGCTCTCGTTACTACTACCACTGCCACTAACTACCGACAACGGCAAAATGTTTCCTCTGAAAGTTTCTGGGAAATATACTTAAAAGATATCCTTTTGCTACTTACTACCACCAGCACCCAATGGTGAGCAGGAGCAGGAGGGGTTAAGTTGGTTGCTTTTTGTCTTATCAATTTGTGTATCCTGTGTGTACCATTTTAGAAGGGAAATTGTCAACGTTGTGTTGTGTTGCTATCAAGCCGTGTGTCGTCGTAGTGCTTCTTCATCATTCAAACGGATAAGGAGCACTTTAGTTGTTCACTTTTATCCTTTTTTTTGCTCTTCTTTCTTCGATGATTCAACTAAAAATAAACCAAAGAAAGAAGGAAACGAAGGCATCTCCAACGCGTTTACCTACACAAGCAGAAGGACGCACAGCATTCTTCTTTCCATTATAACAGCATCAGAAGCACCGGTTGGAGTGGGGATTTTCTTTTTGGAAAATGTGTACCTTTCAATGCACAAGCAATAGCAATTCGTCAGCAGGATATCTACAAGGGATGAGGGAATATTCTACATCTAAGAGGGGGTTAGAAATATAGGTGGTGATGGTGATGGTGGGGGTGGTAGATGGGATTCGCGTGGTGCTTGCTTTTCTACTATTTTCATCCTTGAAGATGTTATAGAAAGTGAGAGTCCTGTTGAAACTTTAATAAGCAAGCGAAACTCTGCAGGGAGGTGTAGAACTTTTGACACACTGGGAATACATACACATATACATTGGCAGAAACGCACCCCATCTCTCCCTCCGATTGCGTGAAAAATTCGTAGAATTGCAAACGTAACGAAGGAAAACTTTCAAGTTGTTTTCCTTTACGCATTTTCCTTCTCGCATTTCCACCATCTGTCCCTTCGTCCTCGTCCTCATCCTCGTCTTTAAATTCGATAATACACCGAACAGTTGTTGTTGGATGGCGGTCGCTGTGGAGGTACATAGTGGTATGGTGCTTTCATTTTCGGGTGGGAGGTCGGAACGACAGCGGCATTGGTTTTCCTTTTGGGAGTTCTGTGTATCGGTGTACAGAAAAAATGACACGAGGAGAGAAATTGCTTTTGTTGTGCGCGCCAGTGTGTTGCAACAGCATTATGCTGGGGTTTAGTGGGGATGGTGGGCAACTGTATTATTCAGAAGAGAGGACGAAGACGCAAAACGAAAAACATCATACAACTGAACGGAAAATGAAAGTTTTCCCTCGTTCGTCTTATGTAACAAGGAACGAGCGAAGGAAGCATTTTCCTTTTGGGGGGTTTTTTCTTTTTGAAAGTGAAAGTGAATTCAAGCGAAAGTAAGGAAGAGGCTGGTGGTGGTGTGTTTTTCTTGTTCAGCTGTAACATGACAGCCAGCGGTGGGCATGGTGCGTTGTTGCCATTCGTTTTTCTCTTCGTCCTCTTTTGCTTTTCCTATCTGAATTAATTTTGAAGAAGAATTAAAGTACAAGAAGAAAATTTTCCCAAGAGGAATGAGAGACAGAGAGAGGGATGATTTTCAGATGGTGCAGGCAATGGTGGTTGTTAAGAAATTGGGACAAAAACAGTGTTTTTTTTTCCATCGTCATCGTTTCGCCTTTTCCTTTTGGGAAAGTGAATTTTCTTGATAACAGAGTTGCATATACATAAATGTATGTGTGTATATATATGTACATACATATAACGGCTATATAGAGTCAAACTTATGAAAACTTAAGTCCTACACGCTGAGGGAACAAACTGTTGTAGGGAAAATTGATGTTTAGAGGGTTGGAAGTTTAGAATTTTAGAATGGACAACTGATGGATGATGGGTGGTTGGGTTGGGTTGGGTTGGGTTGGGTTGGGTTAACAGTTGGGATTTTGTGTAGTTGGGTGTGAACTTCAAAGTATACTCCGTGATAACTGATGGGTGCCACGGTAACGGAGTGCGGTGGAATTGAAAATTTAGCACTTGGCACTTGAAGAAAGTTTTTGACGGTTTAAATTTCTTAGTTTTACTTTTTGTGCTAAAAAGTTGCTTTGAAATTTTACAATTTCCTGTTGGCGATGGTGATGACGGGCGAAGAGAATGCTGGGAGAAAAACTTTTTTTTTTATACACTTAAGCTATATTCTACGCAATTTTATAGCAATGGATATATAGAAAACTTTGCAGGTTGTTGATAATTTACTAGAGTGGGTGTGCTTTTCTTTTACTCTTACAAAGTGTGTGTGTTTTTTTTATACACATTTTTACCAACTGAATGGGTGTAGTAATTTTGGAGACGGTAGGTTAAAAGGAGTTAATTGATCAGTACAGTAGATTGTGTAGCCATTCAAGCATAGAAGTTTTCCACGTGGTGAACACGAAATATTTGAGCACCCTGCTAAACTCCTGCTCCCATACATTAATCGTATATTTATATGGTGCAGTATTCACGTGTTTTTTATTTGACACTATATCAACGATTTAGAAAACACGTCAATTAATTTAAATAAAGCTCTTGAAGAAGCCAATCCTTGCTGTTAATAGAATACAAAGACGTAGATTTTACAGCAATCTAATCAAAGCTATACATATATCGATGTATAAACTTTATGCTGTTTGAAAGAATAGCATAAGTTGGTGGTTTGTTTTTAAAACTTTCTTCTTTTAATAAGTTTTGCATTTACCTACCTACATTTTATAAAAGTGCGATATTTAATTCAAAAAAGATAAATGTATGTATAATAAAGGTTATTTAAGGTTAATGTAAACATTTTTTGAACTTGGTTGAATGTGCCTGCCATTTAAGTCTGTAGTTAATTTAAATCAAATAATTATAAAGAGTAATAAATAATCTGTTACGAAAATTAATTAGATATTTGAACATTTTTGTCAAATATGAGTAATTAAATAGAAGTTGATAAAATTTATGTGGGAGTTCGAAACAATAAAACTCCGTCTCTTTTTATTTATGTATGTAGCTTTTTCTCTTCTGACAAAACACATTAGGTATTGATCTTCGGAAAATGATTAGAATTGCAAATTTCACAGACAGGCCTATTTTATGTATCTTGGTGGTTCATCATTTTAACGACAGGTTGTTTTGTGGTCAGTTGCATTAAATTAAATAAATCTATTTTGAATGCTGTCACAACCAGCAGTTTGTATAAACAAAAATGTGTATGTTTGAATCGTTAGTTTCTGTTAGGTTTATAGAAACTGGATTTTTTAAAATTTGGATTGATATGTCTTTAGTTAATAAAAGATTCTTAGCTTCATTAATACTATCTAATAAAAGTTGATTTATTCTACATATGTAAAAGATGGAATAGTTGAAGTACCTGCTAAAGCTACACAATCGCATAATCGAACATATTGGTTGCGTCAATTTCTTCAATATTTACTAAAATATTAACTATCAATAGATTATGCACATCAATGCTATTTAATAACCAGAATCCTTTTTAGTTTTACATTTTTACCGCAAAAATGGCAATGGCAAATGTTAATTTATTCCACAGCTTTATCTACCAGAAGAATTTTTATATGTCATCTGAATAACGAGTTGTTTGCCGTTAACCCTTTTCTTAAACTTAACAAAGTTGAGTGGTCTAAAAAAAATATTTTTTAACAAATAATATTCCATATGGGTCCTCCAAGCATAAAATTATTAAAAATTTCCAGTTGTTCAAAAATGTGTCTACTCAAAAAATATACCTATATTAACTTGTTAAAAAAAAGAAGTTAAAATTAACATAGCCATTCAAGACAAACTATTAAAATACTAAGTGATACATTTCTACTTGCTATTCAGGAAAAGTTTTAGGGGCCGGAATATGCGTGCGACTCCACCCAAAAAAAATTGAATGACAACATATGGTAGCACGTCGACAACGCATCGATTGCGTAAATCTACTGAGTTTATTATTCTTTTAATTAGTTGACAGTAGGTAATCAAAATGCAAAATTCGCCACTGTCAGTGAAGAATACCCAAGCTTTGTCTGCTACAAAATAGTCGTTAGCTAGTTAAAAAAAAAAATTGGAAAAAGTCAAAACTTCACTCAATTTCAAGGTGAATTCCAAGGCAATCTACTCCACGCATTCTCTACGCATATAAATTCGCCCAACAACAGAGATATAATTTACTGCATATCGCTTTCCTTGTTCCTCTTCAAAAATAAAAAAATAAATAGTTCTCACTTGTATCACGGCGGTGTATTGTCGCAGTTTCAAGTTTGAAACACACATGCGCACGTCAAAAAACGACACGACGATCACAACGACAAAATTTCGGACAATGTCAATTGAGGGCTCGAATTTTCGCCTTGCAAGTCGTTTCACTCTGCTCTAACGTATTGTCGAATCAGCTTCTTTTTCGTCTGGACTGAATAAAGCCCGCTGAAGGGCAAAGTGATTACGCGCAGCACTTACAACTTATACGCACTACCGCATTTCGTTGTCGGTAGTGCGTAGAAAAACGTTTGGATCGTTTAAATTGATAGGCACTTTGCTCCCTCGCTGTATGGTGCGTTTTGGTTACCCAAGTGACATGACGCGGTTGGTGTTTCTAGTTTTTGGAGTCAAACGCCCGTTGTCGTCGGTTTGCATTGCGTTTCCGTCATTGCATTGTTGGAAACCGAAACCAAATTCAAATGAGTTCTTAACGCGTTTTTTTTTTTTTTTGGTTTAGACTTGACCTTAATGTTGACAACTACGGATTGTGTCACGTAGAAAAGACTGAAAACAAATTTGGATCAATGCTGCAGTTGCTGCGCATTGTCATTCGCTCTGTGCGCCGTGCGGCCCATTATGATGTGTGTGTGTTAGTAACTAATTGACACTTGGAAGCTTTTTTTTATTTTCATTTGTTTGACAGTTTTTTTTTTTTTTTAGAGAGTTTTGTTGACCCTCCCATCGTAATAGTACGACAATATGACGTTATGATTGGTGTGCAGCATTTCCGCTTGGGTGTGCTCAGCGATAGCGATCGAGGATGGAATAGAGTTCATATTTCGTATTTGCTTGTAAGTTGACTTTTTCAAACACAATTTCTGTTTGTGTGTTTACCAACTTTAAGGTTTTCGAAATAAGAAAGTATAGCTTTGTTGTGTAAGTAAGCTTTTGGAATGTCTATAATCAGAGAATTTCTTCTTGCCAATGGTCTTCGGATTAATATGTTTATTTTATCTCTTTTCTCCTTTGCTTTGGGAATTTCAAAACCTTGAGTTTCATCGCTCTTGCTCTAGGTATGGCGTAGCAAATGACTAGTTCTTGTTGTAAAATTTACCATTACAATTTGCATTTTTCGATCGAATCTCTTTTTGCACAAATGACTTCAGTCATTCTAAACTCTGAATCTGAATGATTATGTATTTAGATGCTTTATGAAACACATTGTTCAAGAATGTCCTATCCTTCTATTGGGTTAATACATACGTATCACAACCTGACACATAGGAACCTAAATTTGTAATAAATGTAAATAAAATAAATATACATTTGCAACTTTATTTCTGTCTTCTGTTAAAAAAAAAATTAAATTTCCTTTCGTAAAATCTGCGCCACTCAACGTGCAATTAAATCTAAAGCAAAGATCCTTGAAAAATGTGAAACAGAAGAAAAAGAGCAAAAACAAAACAAATAAAACGTCTTAAGCTCCCCAAAGTGTCCCAATCAACATGTTGAAGAATCATAAAACAACCCTTTTCGTGCGATTAAAAGATATTTAAGGACATTAAAGCGTAATAAAAATCACTTCTTTCCATTGTCCCTCTTTCTCTCTTTGTGTGTATATTTCCTTGAAATCTGTGCGTTTAAAAAAGAAATCCATACACAATCCCTTCCCACTCAACTTGAGAATGTCCTACATTTCAATATCCTCCCTCACAGTAAAGAGAGAAAAAAAAAACAAAGTAAAATAAAGGGAATAGCAAAACGAGCCTTCAACAATTTTTACGAGTTTAATGCCCATTTAAATTAACTCAACGAATGAAATCAAAAGAAAAACGAAAGAGAAAATAAATAAAATATTCGTTCCCACCAGTTTTTACGATATTACCCCTGCCGAAGTACATAGATCTCTAATTATCCTCAAATTGTTGACTACTGCATACGCAACGTGAGTAGATCAAGTCGTAAAAGAAAATACTTTGGGGTAAGACTAATGTAGAGGTGTTTGTGTGTGTGTGTGTGTGTGTGTGTGTGTGGTGAGGAGCGATGGTGAATCCTTTTCATGCAAATTGTCGGTGACATCCTTTTACGTAAGAATAGAAGACAGCGAAAATGATGAGGGGCAATACAACTGTCTTGGTCTTCATTGTTGATTTCTATTTGGGTCGAGACCAAAATCCAAAGGATCTACTCAAGTACACGAAAACGCATAAACACCATCTCCTATTGTGAGTTATATACATACATATAATACATACATATTTGTTTGTTTGTAAAGCAATGCTTTTTTTGTTTGTTTGCTGAAACGCACCTTTACCCTTCATGTAAGTAATGCGCATTTCAATTGCAATAGGAGCTTCCTTTTATCAAAATTCAATCGAACAGAAGCTAAAGTCCTTTTGCCGCACCCCATGTGAATGTCTAAATCAGGATTTATCTTTTCTTGTTGAACGCCTGCAGTGATTCCAGTAAGTTGCTTTATAGCAACAAGTCCTTTCTCCTCCTAAGTTGTGTGCATAATTTTGTACTGAACATGTGCGAAAGTATACTCAAATTTGCATTGCGTAATTGCGTTGAAGTTAAATCCTGTTTAAGTGCATCAGGGCCCCTTTTATTCTTGCTTCCTTTGTCCCTTTAGTGTGTGTATCGCGTCTTTCTTTTTTACGTTCACGTTATCCTGTAAAATTGCGAAATAAACGTGTTCTACTTGACTCGTCGTATTTTCCCTGCGGCTGGAGTACATGAACACACACACATCCATACAAATGGTATAGATTTGTGCGTATTTAATTCCTGGAAGACACATTTTTATTACGCTCATTCGAAAACAATTAAAAACGCGTGTTCAATGGTCGCTAACTTAGTGCATTGTTTGTGCGGATTATTCACACGCAGTTTGATCGCATTATATCGCATATATTTTTTTGCTTTCTGTTAGGTTTTGCGTTTGACATGAATTCTGATAAGAGTTTGAAGTAGGTGACGTCATTGCGTGTTGTAATGCAGATATATTGTTGTGTGACTTCCTTAGAAACAGGGTAAAATGAATTTGATCGTAATTGAGATTTTCATGTGAAGGGAAAGGTCATTCGTGTCAAAGGAGGTAAAATTAAGTGTTGACTTTTTGGGACGTTATAAAACCTCGTGCCATTTTGGTTGCGTCAAAATTACAGACAGAAACCCAACTCAATTGGAAATTGTGTCAGTGTTTTGAATTTTATTTTTTATCGAATTAAACAGTCGTTCTACATAAATACAACAAACTTTATATACATAAATATACTAACGTCGTCCTATGAGTTTGAAACTTATTTAAACGAAACAAAATTGAGTTGAGGACTAAATTTAGTATGCAGGTTCTCAGTAAATCGCTAACTATAACCGCAAAGTTGTCTCCGATTTGGCACTGAAAATGTACACTATTTTGGTGTACGGCTCTGAAAAGTTAAACTCTAGGTAAAACAGCGATTCGCCCTGCTTCATGTGGTCTTTCATTATGATGGACGGAACAGTATTTGAATATAAAATGTACATACATAGGTGATCCCTTAACATAAACATCCTATACGTATAAGGTATTTAAGGTAAATTCAAAAAAAGTTGTTTATCCTGAACATTTTTGGTTTGCGGTCTTATTTACGGCAAAGTAAAAACGTGTAAATCTCAACTTCAACTTTTTCAGTCAGTACTGAACGCTTGTAGTTCATACATAAGTCGATCAATATTATCAGCTTCAATAAGCTTCCTCTACGTTTAGCTCTCGTTCGTTGGTTGGGTTGAGTTTTTGTACTAACAAATTTGGTTGCATTTATTCTCAAAGGTTGCTGTCATCACAATCTTAGTTAATTGAATTTCAGAAACAAGTATTAATTACTTTAATCTCTGCAACTGAAACACAGCAACCCTTCTTAACCTTTACCTAATTCAAACCAATACAATGTGTTATGCAGTCCCAACATAAGAATGAAAAATAAAAAAGAGAAAATGACCATCCGGAGGCAGTGAGGTGAAGAAACAGAAGATCAGATGTAGTATGTAGCGAACGATCCCATCATCATGCGGATGCGTTTTCCGCGAATTTGTCTAATCGAGAGAGAATAGAATTTTTATTTTCGGACTTGTGCATTTTTGTATCTCTGCGATATAGATACAGATGCCTACATACATATGTATGTATATTTTTGTTTCTTTTGTTAGGCATTCTATGCTTTAGAAATGTTGCCGATATATTGCTTCTAGTATTCAATTCATGTGAATTTTTAGTCATGGGATACACCTTAGTCTTCCTAAAAAAAATTTGTTCGTTTGACTTGCAGCTCCGGACAAAATTCACAGAAAAGGATCGCATCATCATCATGCGCTTTGATGCGCGCGATCTGTCAAATTGTATTAGCGCCGTTGTATTGCCCATTGGCAATGCCTTAAGGCATAGAAAGCAGTTGGCGTTTGCTTTTAACTCAAATCACAGTAGTAATCTTTAATTGTTTTGGTCTTGATGGTTTGAACTTTGAAAAAAAAAAAAAAACTGTCACTTGCTGAGCAAAGACATTTTGAACACTTTTTTGTATGCCATTCTCTTGATACTGATAACCCCATTAAACAGGCTCTTGATCCCTGGGACAGAGCTGCCTTCCTCATTTGTCGATTCTGGGTACTCTGCTTCCAATTTTTTAGACGAAACGCACTGGCATTCGCAATCGGTTGATCTTAAAACCGGAGGTTTGATCTTCCTTTTTGGGTGCCGATCCTGGGGTCTGAGACTCGAATATCCTTTTGGCTGGAGCATTATTACCCATTCGCTCGATGTGGCAGAGCGAGTGAACTCGACATTCACATCTTGGTACAGCTCGTAGAGTGAGCGGCTATATCTTCTCCTTCATTTGCCCTACTCCATATAGGACGTTATGCGACACAGTTCTGGCGGGATCCAAAATTCACTCATCGCCCTATAGAGCTCTAGATGATGAATGCTGTCATATGTGGCTTTGAAATCGATGAAATGGCGATGAGTCTTGCCTTGAAATTCGTTAGTGCTTTCCAGGACTAGTGTGAAGATTTCGTCTATAGTCTGGTGGGCGGAAAATACACTGGTACTTGCCGATTAGTCTGCTAAACAAAGGCTTTAAACGTTCACACAGTTTGCTGGATAGAATCTCAAATCTGACGTTCAGTAGCTTTTCGTAAGACAGTCGAATCGATATGTCTTAAGTAAATCCTGCTCTTATAACCCAATCAGCGCTAGTGGTACGACATGTGCATCGCTCATGACAAATTATACTTTTGGGTTTTGTAAGATTGGAACCTGAACTTAAGTTCGTTTGCATGCTCAACAGTAACTGGTCATAACGTGAACTGTAAATGTTATAGTCAGACGATTCATCTTTCGAAATCTTAACGATTTTTTCTTGATATGTCCAATATTTTGATCTGAGACGAGATAATTCGTTGCAAAAGAAAAGTAACCCGTTGTGGTCGAAATGTTACTGTGACTGTGTATAGCTTAGCATGCGGAATGCGATGAGGACGTTTGAGGTAGAGATATTTCTTCAAATCAGCGATAAAACTGCGGAATAACTTACGATTTCCAGTTAGACAAAAGCGATTGTGTTTTCTTCTTTTAGGATGTCATATTGTGAACATACATATGTTGAGTAAAATAAAGGTTCATTGATCCAAGTGTTCAATACAAGTAGGTGCCTTCTAGAAACGGATGTACATCCATCCGTTCATCAGCAAACCGTAGATTAAGATCCATCCATCGATTTTTAAAGCTTACGATTGCAAGTCTTGTTAATGAAAACTGCTAGCGAGTCTATGTCTTTTTAAAAATTCGCGAAGAAGGAACAGGATAATAAAGAAAAAAACTAAATCTAAATAAAACCAATAAAAAGTGAAACTATGCACAAACAACGATCAAGTTTCACATTAGTGAGGGATTTCCTGGAAATTATTTATCGATTTGTTACGTTTTTTGTTTCACTTTTATTTTCTTTTTCTTTTTTGTGCATCTTAGGTTGGGTGTTTTTTTTTTGTTTTTTTTTTTTGTTTATTGAGAATCTGTTCTAACCGTATGCTGTTTAATGGGTTACAAGCACGCGTATAGAAAGATCAAATGTTATATGTCCTTCTGGCGGTCTGATCCGTTCGATACAGTTGAATTCTATATATATATTTTTTTTTTAAGTTGTTCCGTTTGTTTCACTGTTCCTCGTCGGTTGCATTCAAAGGATCGAGCAAATGGCCAAAACGGTGAGGTCCGTCATCGTCATTGTTGTCATCATCATCGTCATTGCGCGAAGCCCACTTTTTTTTGGATTTTTCCTTTTGCTTTGTTTTCAAACAAAAAAATTTTTTTTCTCTCTCGTTTTGTTATATGGTGGTACCTTCAATTCCGTTAAATGACTCGTTTTGGAACTAAACGATGACAAAATGTATCTCGTGTTTGTTTCCATTTTCATTTTCGTTTTCGTTTGACCCTGACAAAGTATGCGATCGCGCGGCAGTAACAACGACAGTCGTATCTAACAAATCTAACGCGGAGGAAAGGTAGCACCAGTTGCGGTGGCGGCGCATTAAATGCATCGCATAAGATGAGTCAACATTTCGCTTGTGAAGGTCATCATCATTATCGTATTTTTTTTTTTTAAATTTAATATCGTAAACAGATACAAGTTTCGATTTGGATACGATGAATTAAATCTTCGGGTGACGATAGTAAGTGGTTTTTATAGATGTCATGATGATGCGTAGTTTGTGGATGAACTATGCATAACCAAGTTAATGCCAGATGCTCGTGCGCTGACAGCGACAGCGACGGCAATCGATGAAATGCAAGGTGATATTTAAATGATAGCAATAAAATCTTTAAAACGTGTGCATTTAAGCCAACACACTAATCACTTGAGAAATCAGTTGAGTTTAATTGTGCCGTGCACCAATTATAAGTTTGGATTTGTAATTGCTTCTTTTGTGCTTAGTACAAAGTACATTTTCGATTACCGGTTAAGTGGCCGTGTAAGATGTAAGACTGTCGTGGGAAAATGAACGAAGGGCTACCTGAAGGTTTATGATTGTCATTTTGCTGCAAGAGGTTAAGTTTGGAAAGAGTCTAATTTTTAACAAGAGAAAAATAATTGATTGAAAATCACGTTGTTAGGTCAAGGTTAAAGGACGGAAGTAGGTGAATAGCTAGAGAATTGTAAAACCAGTAAACGGATTTGGGTTTTATCATATATTACCTGCTGTACATACATACATATCTAAATATTCCTAAGTCAGCTGAAAACCTCAATTTTTACATACATGCTACAAGAACAAATAGTTGGACTATGTTAAAATGACGGTATTTAAGAGAGTGTATGGAAGCTCCTTTTAAAGGTAATCCAAAGCACTATAACTTTTTGCTGTATCTACCAGCAGTGTCTGAAAGCCTAGCATCAGTCTGCCTGATACGATTACCTATACGTAGTAAAGCTCAGTTATCGCTTTCTGTTGCTGCAGCCGACAAGTTTAAGTTCTGGTGGCTTAAGCATAAGCTTTGTCAGAGAGTTATGCGGATACTAATATCTGTTTTAAAAAATTGAATGTTTTGATATCAGTATAAATAAAGTGCTAGAAGATGTCCTATGGCAACTCTATGGCTCACTTTGTGCAATTTAATTTCCAGTTTAAATAAAAGCGATCCCCTACTGAATGCACATATCACCAGAAGGATAGTGTTGAACATTGCCAAAAAAGGGCAAAGCAATCCTAACAGGATCGGACATCTAACACAAAAGGACAACAACTACTCAAACGCGGTGTTCGTTATGAAAATTGACGAGTCAAACGTCTGTTTTTAAAATTTGCTTCTTCATATCTCCTTCTAACATCCATACATACATACATAAGTTGATACATTTTTGTTTTGTTTTGCCATTTACCTGATGATTCGCCGATTCTCTATCATCTTCTTTTGCCTGTATGTTTGTATGTATCGCCCCAAATCATAATGCATCTAACAGCGGCTATTTGTGGTCCAGAATTCCAGGAATTGAATTGATGATGTTACTTTAAAGATTTTCAAAAAAATTGTGTAAAACAAAAAAAGAAAAACTTTCGGAAATGCCTTTATGAAATTAGATCACATTTATGTCTCAGATTACTGAAACTCTAACATCGACTTGGACATAAAATCCAAGACTATTCAAGGCTACTTCACTTTTTATACAGATAAATGCACCTAGTAGTCTTTTATTTCATATCATACATTTTTCTTTTTAGCTTTGAATTTTTTTTCACTTTTGTTTTTCTTTGTATCGTTGCAGGAATTTTCTTGCGAGACTTTCTTGCTAAAAATTGGAGAATAAGAAAAAATTAAGAAGAAAAAACAAAACATAAGAGAAGAAAAAAAGCAAACAAAACATTTTAAATGCAAACAAAGCTCGAATCGAAAAGAGGAAGGAAAAAGGGAAAATTCCGTTTGGCATATATGAAAATTGCAACAATTAACAAAAAAATACATTTGGATAAACAAAATTCTATATTGGAAAGGATTCTGAGAAGAAATATTTGAATACGTGAAAGAGGATAATAAGAATAAAGAGACGCCTGGAAACTATACCTATACATAAAAAACTCTAAGAAGGATTGTTAATTTCAAAACACCCCTAAATAATTATACCCACCAATTAGAGTTATTTTTTATTTTGTTTGTTATAATAACTATTTAACTTATCCCGAGACTGTTTGGCGTAAATTGGGATTTTTTTTAATTTAATATTTTTTTTTGTTTGGACAACACTGGAGAAAACAAACTCACACAAAATGGATCCACAACAGCAGTTTTGTTTAAAATGGAACAGTTACTCGTCGAATTTGGCAATGACATTTTCAAATTTATTCAAATCAGATTTACTGGCCGATGTGACGTTATCTTGTAATGGTGAGTGAATTACTTAAATTTTTTTATTTGAATTTATATAAACTTAGTGAAATTTACCTTATCCCACTTTGGCTTGGGAGAAGAAGCTACAATGACAGATTTATGAAGTTTTCATTTTTAAGTGAGCTACTTGATCCAACGAAAAAACTTGCGCATAGTTTTATCGAATTTAATGTACCTACATCTGTAGTAGGTACATTTGATATATTTTTTTTAAACTTTTTTCTAATTGAATACGTTTTTGGAGAAAATTCGTTCTTCAATTCTGCCCTCCTTACTGTGTGTCATACGCCTTTAGTTTCGCCGAGGAGGTTGCCGTGGTTAGTGCGTTGGACTACTACGGGTTCGCGTCTTACCACAACTTCCGAACGCATTTTCGCTGCACAACCTTTCGGTAGTAATGAAAAATCGTCATGAGTATAAGTTGTAGCACAACATGAATGGTTGAGAGAAGCTAAACCTTGGCCCTCTAAGAGCTGTGGCCCCAAATATTTATTCATTTTGTTTGACGAATTAGAATGTTGATTCTCCCTACTCGCTCTGGATTGTTCCTGCCAGTTTGAATGGGTCATCGCAGCCCAAACCACGCCATGTGTGAACGTATGAATCTACGCTGACCAGTTTCGATTTTTTAAATGTGGACTTGATGGTTGGGTGACCAGACCTGACTGGCATATTCAAGGAACGGTCTGACGAAGGTCATGGTGACGTAAGGGTTAGAAAATTCTTTCGATCAACGTTTTGACAAAGCCGAGTGCTTAGTGACCTCTGTTAATTATGCTGTCAATGTGAGAACGAAGTTAGGTTGGTAGGTAGGTTGAAGAGGTGGGTGCATCGCGTGATACAGCCTTCACTCGAATCTCTTACGGATCCATTGTGTTCCTCTGACGTGGAATGTCCATTCTGAAAAGACAAAAAAGAGGGGGACGAGAATGAAAGTTAAGTTCAGTGTTACAGGTCATGCTAAGATTGTGCATTTTGGTTACAGTGGAGACAAGCTCATTGTTAATAAAATACGACCTTTGGGACAGAGAAGGGAGCCTATTTGGTAAAAGATTTTACCAAATGCTTTACTGAAGTCAGTAGTTACAACATCTACTTTTTCGCCATCCTCCAAGGCACCTTATGTGTTCGAAATAAATTCAGAAAGTAAGGTTAGATCTACCTTTAAGTGCATGCCTTTCACATGCTGATGGAACATGTTTTCATCACTTTAATTTGTCTTTTTGTTTTAAGTGGTAGTAGCAGGAGTGACTTAAGCCAGGAATGATCCTTAGACTATCGAAATTTTTTCTTTGCTCTCGCTTTCGATGATGAAATTTGTGATGGTTACTGTGGATTCCTATATTTCATTTAGTTGCATACACAAACGTATTGCATGAACTCGACTTGAGAATGAGAATCTCTCGTATAATAAAGAATTTGGTTTCCTTTATCGACTTCTGTCGGGCTAAACCTAATCCCATTTTTTCTGCTGTCAGAAGGCTACCACATTGACATATCAAACGTCTTCATATTATGTCCAGTGGAACCCAACAAGTCAGTTGTTACGACAGATTTGTCGGTTTAAATTCTTTGCTATCTCTAAGAACAAAAATCGAAACTGAAAGTTAAACATCAAAAGTCAAAATATTAAAACACATTATTGAAAAGTGTGACATGTTTAGGGTCGAAACGCAACGACACAAACGACCAACCAAATGTTCACATGGTCTTATAATAATAGAAGTTTAGATTAAATTTGTGTCGTGTCGAGACGACTTGCTACTATTGTTAACGTTCATTATTTCGAGACCTTGAGAACAGTTTATATATATTTTCATCTGTTTCTTTGTTGTGATACTGCAAACGATGCGGAAGTGATACACTTGTGAATTGATGCGAATATATTATATTCTTACATATGTGTTACGATTTTGTTTAAAGTCTATCTAGGTCTGCCTCTATAATATCACTGCGTTTTCTTAAAAAAATGTTTGGTCAGCTTCTTGAGCTACCCAGATATCTGTTGACTATTTCTTTCTTTTTGTTTTTTTACAGCCAGTAGTTAATTCTTTAAACCTCCGTAGGGCTTTAGCGGTAAAAAAATTAGTACTTTAATATTTAATTTACTTTAAATTCTTCTTCTTACTTAAATCATGTAGAAGGAGTGTCCTTCAGTTGATTGTCTCTGTTTTTCGTTTAGCCTTTAAATAAACACTTTACGAAAAAATAAAGAAATAATAACAAGCCCTCAACTGACCTATATTCGCAGTCTTCTCATCTCTAATTACATAATGACCCAATTTGGTAAATAGCTTCCTTCCTCTGTATCGCACCCTTTACTCATGTATGAACAAAAAGAAACAAACGGAAGTATAAAATCTTCCCTTTTTTTTTGTGGTGGCCTTGCCCTTAAAGAAAAGGGACTGCCAATAAAAAAGAAAAATAAGACAGAAGAAAAATACAAACGGAAAATCTGGAAAAAAAAGAAGAATACATATATTTCTTTTCCACCCACCGGAGACAATCGCTCGCAAACACACACACACATACAGCAATAACAACAACAACAACAATAAAAGGAGACAAAAATACAATAAAATTAAGACACAAGGTTAGAAGGTGCTTTTCGCTTATATGAGAGACACCGAACGCTGACTCAGTCATTGGTGTTAAGTAATCTTCGTCCCGTTTTATTTTATGGCATTTTTACCATCATCATCGTTGTCGCCGTCGTCGTTTTGGCACTCTGTGCGGTCGTTCCATTCAATTCATGGTCGCGCGTACCGAACCAGACATGGATTTACACATCACTTTGGCATGAGGAGAATGTGTCTCACCACCCACTTAAGAAAATGGAACGTGCCTTGTTTCCTTTTTTTTTCCAAACAATCTACCTCCACCTATACACACATCTCAGACCGCATGCATACTTTTTGTAAGTTTTGCAGGAACGGCAATAAAGAATCATAATTCGTTGTACATAGTATGTAGGAGGTATATCACTTGGCAATGGGATATTTCTTGTTGTCATCATGTTTTGTTGTTGGCCAATTTTTCTCTGGAGTGTGAAAAGGATAAATCAGGAGTTTGTATGGGAATATTGCGGTTTTATAAAGTATGTTTCTAACAGGTGCAATATTTTGAGGGAAAAAGACTTTTTTTTTTAATATATGTTTTAAGATGTTCATTGTTTTAAGCAAACTTTACTTAAATGTTTGTCCAACAAAATTAGAATAGATAGGCCCATAGAGAGCCAGGGCCTATCTTCTCGCAACCATTCATACTGTGCGCGTTATATTTTTCGCACGAGTGGAACTGATTAATTGCCGATTAGCCTTTAGATGTTTTTTTTTTTTCATGATAGAATATATTTTTAGAGGTTTGTCATTGCCTGCTTAGAGGTGGTCCCACTTGGTTGTTTTGCTGAGGCTCGAACCTGTGGCCTTTCGCTTAGCAGTCCAAAAGAAACTCTCTGTCTGCACGTGGCGAGAAAGTATACTATATTCTCTCGAATTCCACAGTAGTCCTTTCAGAGGATGTACTCGTACACTAATATGGTATGGTTGGTAGTTTAAGAGGTGTCTATGAATTCGATCAAAAAATACGAGTAACGATTCTCATTATTTATTGTACTCAATTCAGATATTACCCTTAGACTAAAGAGACCAACTGGACCAATTCAATTCCTTATTTCTTTGACGCAATATGCGAGATAGGAATTATATTTGTGTGTTAGCCAATTACTGTGCTTTTTTTTGCAACTACTTTTCGAAAGAACTCTTTCTTAAAGCTCGTGTGTCCTTGCTTATGTGTGTCTATGAACACTACGCATAATTTAGATTAACTCTAGGAATACGAGCAGTCATGTTATTTCGTTTTCACTACTATTGCTACTACTACTGTTGTTTCTTTCTTCTTTTTTTTTCCTGTTTTCGGGATTCCTTTTCCATTCAAGTTTATTCATTTTCTTAGATTACAACCGGTGTGTGTTGTGTGATGTGATGTGCTTCTGTGTTCCGTTCGACGACCTTACTCACTTCTTTATTTCGCTCCGATTTCATAATCAGAATGAAGAAGCACAAATCGACAGAAGGACGGTAGTAGAAGTGTGGTGGTGACGGTGAGAAAAGACGACGAAAACGGAAAAAGAATAAAAAAAAAAAATCTCCAAATTGTATATAAAAATAAAGGCGGCACGGAAAAATAAAAATATTAGTAGGGCCTTTTGCACACCCGTGTGTACTACCACTACGTTACGTATACGCAGTACCATTTATTATATCATTAAAAAATGATGATGATGTTGATGACGATGATAATGTTTTTGGTTCTTTGGGTTGCTGGGTTATTGGGCGCACTTTTGAGGCAGGGAATTGTTGATTTTTTTTTTCTTCTTTCTGGGAGTCCCTTTTGATACTTTACTCTTTTCGAAAGCGGTAGCAGTGGGTGGTTGTACGCATTGGGTCTGGTAAAAGTTCAATGTCCTTGCTAGATAATTTATGTATGTTTTGTTTTCTTGTCTTTTGCGTTTTCCCGGTACCCTTCTCATCCATACACACGTCTTATATATGTATATATATTTTTTTAGTGGTGTCTGTTGTGTTGCCTTATCACTCACCCAAAGGAGAGAAGTTTTGATTTCTTTCGCCTGGTGACGGAGGGAGTTGATGATTGGGGGTGGTTTTATGAGTGTTGTTTTATTTTATCATACATACATATATATTTATTTGATATGTCTGATGACTCTCTACCGCACAGAGTTTATCTGTTATGCTTTCATTCATTGAATTTATTCAAACAAGGTGGATTTGTTTTTATTGCCAACTTTATTAGACCTTTTTTTCTTCGTTTGCGGCGTGTTCCGCCTGAGAAAGGAACATGATACTGTGTATATTGTATTATGTATTCTAAGTGAACGTATGGTTTTATGTGGGGTTTCCTTGAATCAATATTTCGCGCGTTGAGGGCGGCAGTTGGTGTGCGCGTTTGTGTTTATTGATTTTTTTTTGCGCTTAGTCTGCTAAGTGTTTTTTGGCGGGCCAAGTTTGTGCGTATTGTGTTTGTTGATTATGATTGACTTAGGTCAGGTATGTTTTGGTAATTTTGCAGAAGACTCATATGAAGTTGGTCCCATTGAAGAATGCTTTTCTGGATGTTTTTTTTGTGCATTGTATGCATGAAAAAAAGTGGTTAGTTAATTTCCTGTTTAGGTAAACAAATAATTTATATTTATACAAACATACATACTTATATACTACTTCCATGAATTGGTCTACTTCCATAAGAAGTTTTTGTTTTGTGAGAGCAGACACCTAGACCAAAATCGGTCCGTTCTGTTATGGCGATTACGCAGTCGCATCCGCAAAACCGTCTAAAGCTTCTAATGAGGATTTGGAGTTTCTTTTCATTCTTATTTGCCACATTATCGAGGCAATTGAAAAGCAAACCTGTTAAGCTTCTGATTCGGATAGTCTGGATAATTTCGTCTTTCACACTACACATGATAAGATCAGTTGGACTCTCATGCTGCTTTTCATGATGTACAGCAAGCCATGCTAAGGCAGCCAATACGGCCCATTCTTTGGAGTTAAGTGAACGCAAAAATTATCAAATAACCAACGCATATGCTAAGAAGGATTCTATCCTTCCCATATCATTGTATAAAACTCCTTTCAATGATAAGCTACATGTTGATTACAGCTTCGTTTTGTTAAAAAAAAAAGAACCTTTCCAATGTCAGAAAAAGCCCATAGGAAATCTGTTTGCTTTAAAAAAAAAAATCGATTCGACATGATCCTTTTCAGTTAACTAAATCATTTGCAATTAGTTGTGTTTAAGTAGTATAAATAAAATCAACACATATATTTACGCATGAAATGAGACGATCCATCCCATCATGCAATGGAACAAGGAACTTGTCTATAAAAAAAAAACAAAAGAAATTATAATTATAACAAACAAAAAACAAACAATTATTATCATTGAAAAATATTACGAAATGTCACCCTTAGGAGACATGAATATTAAATCTCGCCTCACATCCGCTCCCCTGGCATGTGCAAATGTCCTCAAGAATTAAAATTAAAGAGGATATTAACACTTTTTTGTCCGTGGTTAAAACTCCCCTTTTCTTCTTGAAAGTGTATATTGGATTTTTAACGGACTGAAAAATAAGCAAAACAGTCGTTAATATTCATTGTTTTGCTAGAACAAAACGATATGTTGCCAACAGCGTACGCTGGACCACATTGCTGATGAAAACGGTGTTATACAAAAAAAAAGAAACAAACCCCAACCATTCAAAGAAAAAATATTATAAACAAATCTCTTGTAGAAACACCTACCCATTCCCATTTTAATCAAGAAACATTTTTTGATTGATTTTACCAGAAATCGCCAAAGGACTTGAAAAGTCCGCTTCTGACAAATGTATGGTTTAATGTTAGTATTCAGTAGAAAGGTAGATAAAATATAAAAACAGAAGGAGCGCACATTTCGACTACTAGTCACCCTTTGAATGTTTTTTGGGATTCCCTTTTTTTGTTTTGCTAACTGAAGTTATGTTGAACCGTCCGAGCAATGCTTCCGTTAAAAGGGCTGATACTGGCTTTTGTTATGTCAACCCATACGTTTCTGGTTTTGTGCGATTGGAAATAAGTATGAAATGCGAAATACTCCTAGTGTCGCTGTACACGCATCACTCATTCGCCACCGAGCAGGGAGTAAAAAAAAGGAAGATAAAAATTCAAAATAAAATGGTAGATATACAACCACCCAACTAGCAGACAGGACATTTTAGACTCAACCCATTGGTTATCCTTTTCCAATTTTTTTATTTTATTTTTTTTTTTCGAGAAAATCGAATCGCGCTGGTCATTGTAGACATGTTGTGTAGATACATACATAGGTTGTCTATAACCCAACCGATTGTTTTTGAATTTCTTTACCAAAGAATCAAGTCGGACTGGTAGACCTTAAGGTTGGATATTATTAAGGAATGAGGACATGAAGCCTATCAAGCGCGTAATGAAAATGGTTGAAGTAGGATTCTATTGTATGTTCTTTCATTCTCGATGTATGATCAATCAAATGGGAAAGATTAATTTGTCTCTTGAAAGCCGAAAACGACGGTAGAATTGAGACAAAGACTGTTGCCACTAATAAGTAATCGGTGTGGAACTTGTTAAATGTTTTGCTATTTAATCATTGTTGGAAGAATTTTGAAATTTTACCAATCCTTTTAAAACATACTATTCGCAAGTAGATAATATTCTAGTAATTCGTTTAATTTGTTTTCCCTAGAAATCCTACTTTGCAATTTATATACCTAACACTGTTACCTTTGCGGTCGTGTACTTAAATCGTTATTCTAGAAGATAGCATTATGCAACAGTCCAAGTTGATTCTCTTCAGGAGAACTATGGGTAATAATAAATACTAACAAATAGTTATCATAACTACAAATTGAATAGTACCGATTTTTGTGCTCCTTACTTGAGTCAGCTGTTAGATTCAATAATAAACCCAATGCACTTCATAACTTATCATCAGTACCACATCTCTTTATCCTAATTTACTTGTAGGTACTCGTAAGTATGTACATGAGTAAGAATTCCCTGATATCTGCGATGTTGTAAGCCTAGGATTTAGTTTTTGGTACATTGTCCTTCGCAAACATGTATTACATGGACACAAAAAAACAAATCAAAAATAATATCAATTTGGGTATCACATCTTTGAGAGACTCTCTTAATGAGCACCATTCTGTTATTATACTTATTCATTCATATACATATCTATGTTTATACGTAGGTATATGCCTTCATACGTGAAAATCAAAGCCTTTCATTTCATTTGGTTTGATAAGAAAATACACTCACAGTTGTACCTATACTGAAGTTATTAATGGTAATGAGATGATGTCTAATAGGGTTTTTTTTTTGCATCGGGATTGAGTTGTAGCAATTCTTCTAATCTTGTTTCATGTTCTTGTTTGATTTTTTGGAAGCTTCTTGCATTCGTTTTTGTTATTTCATTAAAACAGTGGTCATGATTAAGGTTTGATTTTAAATTCGTCTGCTTCTAAAAATGTGTTGTGGTAGTTAAATCAAAAAGCTGACGAGATGTCTATTTAATATGTTATTATTTAGCTTCTTGTTGGTATTTTTTGAAATATGCCTAATGGCAGTTTAACGGTCTAAAAATACCTGAGATTACCCTTTCTTGACTTAAAAGATGTCTTAAATGGATCAAAGTCAGATTTCATTATTAAGTCAGTACTTTTATTAGTTTTAAAATTGTACGCTGAATTAAATAACTAAGCGGCAACCATACATCGACAAAAAAACACATCTTTTATACAAGTATAAGGTTAAATACCTCATATTTCTATATTCTTATGTATAAAGCTCTGCATACCATAAACAAAGAGAACAAACTTCTGTTATAAAGCACATATGTATAAATTAGTAAAATTCAGTTCAAACTTAGTAAACAATGTCAACGGCATAGACCCACTTTTGATGTAAGTATATATGTACGTATGTACATATTACATTTGTTATTTGTACGAATTCTTTTTTAAATACCTGCCAAATTGATTTGTTTTCCAATGTTTCAAGTATTATTTATTGTTGCACACATTAAATGAAACTCATTCCATCAATTATGTAAATCCCAGGCTTATGAAATGCAAAACATATCCGTATAAATATTTATAATAAAATAAAAACTTAAAGATTTCTTGAAGAACCCAAAAGTCTTTTAAGTGGATGTGTCCTTAAATTTGATGATATCCTAAAAATTTTATATTGAATACGATTTTCAGTTTCTTCTTTATCGTCTTTTACCCCATAGTGCTAAGTTACACAACTGAAGCAGCATAAATCAGCGAACAATTTCTTTGAAATCAAAAAGTCAGATATATAAAAAGTTTTCAAATAAATCACTCATACATCTGAGCATACAACAAAATATAAAAATAGGTAAAAAATAAAAGAGAATCCTCTTCCTTACCGCAAACGAAAAAAAAAAAAAAAAAAAAAAAATTCGCAAATTTCACCTTCACCAGCTTCCCTATTGTTGTGTACACTTGATTTGTTTAACAAAATTCTTAGGAAATACTCTTGGTTAAGTTAAATAAAATAGAACGCCCGCATGAAAAAATAATAATTGTTTCAATATATGACGTTGATTTTATATTTTATTTTTATTCTACATTATAGTTTTGTAAAGTGTCTTTGGAGTCTTTGCGCTAAAGTCCAATACACATTCTTGCATCAGAAAAACGAGCTGAGAGTAGCACTGTTTGCAGATTCATAACCGATACTGGCCTTTTAAGACTCCTTATCAACGCGATATAAAGTCTTCGCATTTCTCATGGCTCTATTCCAAAAAGAAAAGGGCCTTTGTCACTTGAAAAGTTTAGTCTTAAGTTAATTGCAGCGCAAAAAATCTCTTAATTTTTAAATATTCGTCACTAGTGTGGGAAAACTTGTTTTTTGGTAGTTATGGATATAAACGAAAAAAAAGTTTTCCTACTACCTAACACCCTCATGGGTATAATTTTCAAATATGACCATTAGAATAGGTACTTTGTCGTGTGTCTCGTTTATTCAGATACCTTTAGATGTGTACACATTATTCAAACACACATTTCCTTTTAATCTGTCAAAGTAAAAGGGTTTGTCTAACGTTATAACATTCTCATGTGTAGAAAAGAAATAATTTTTTTTTCTTCTTGGTTTGTGTGCTTTTGTCCTGTGCCGCGGTTATATCTATATTTTTGTACTTGTACTGCTCTTATACGAATACAAGAGTAGACAGAAGCCACAGCAGTCACTGTGTACATCAATAGTAGGCTCCATGTATGGTATATGTATTTTCCAATATGGAAAATTTTTCTAAAACAAGGGTGGTGGAGCTACAATGAAAATGTTGATCCTTTACGAAAGGATGAATTTTCATTTCTGTCAATATGATGGTAGTCCAGCTAGCATAGGGATGAAATTCATATCAACAAGAAAACAGAGGAGATATGTATGTAGATACTTTATTATTTGTTTACAAAATACACATGGACTAGAGAGTGGGGTTGCGTCGCGCCGTCTATCATCGCACATAGATTTTAAATCAGTTCTCCATTATTTTGCAGCTAGTAAATGAAAGAGAAAGTATCCTATCCATATGTACAGTAGAATTCGCGAGTAGCGACCTCGGTTATAACGACGAAGTTCAAAGCTAAAGTTTGGTTTACCATACAATAATGAATAAAATCTTTCGGTTGTAACGACTTCGGCTATAACAACCATTTCGGTTATAGCGACCTTTTAGTGGTGGTTGTTTGTCATGAAATTCGGATGAAACGATCGAAAACAAAACAAAACAGAAGAATTTTCGCTTGCTTTTACTTATTCATGTGTTTTGTGTCTATAGACAGGACACAGTTATGTTTGAATGCATCTGAAGTTTATTTTCTTTGATTTTTGTGTCAGTTGTGCTTTAATTTGTCATTGAGTGTTTCACTCAAGAGAAGCGGTAAACAGTTCTTAGTGGGACTACATTTTACAGAAGGTTATGATCTAAATACAGATATGTATGTATTTACAATGTACATACATATAAAATTTAAAAAAAAAATATTTTTTGATTTTCATTCGGATATAGAGACATCCGGTTATAACGACTGAAAATTTGTCTCCCGTGAGTGGTCGTTATAACCGAGTTCTACTGTATTATGTATTATTTTCTAAGGTTTGTTTAAACCACCTTAAAGTTAGTAATTATTTCGTTGTAATGTACTTGAACGGAAGTCTTATGTTGAATTTTAAAAGAATGGAATAGTAGAACATGGCAGGTGACATTATCACCAATCACAAATTCGTGAAAACAGGGGAAATACAAATTACTTCACGGTTTTTTTTTTGAATTTAGAAAACGATGACCAAGAAGTCAATTGTTCTAATCAATTGGAATAGATTTCGGTCCGGGACCCGAAGGGTCATTTTGCATATGTACATACAAAGGACCTCAGCCAACTTGCATTTTATCTTCTTGTTTTCTTGTCTTTGTCAGGAAAGAAAACTTTTATCTTATCTTTGGTTCACTTATAGAAACATAGAAAAATGTACTGTATGGCAAACAAAAATACTTTGTATTACATACATAAACTTGAAGGTCATTTTAATTCAAACTAAAATTTTTTTTATTATCAATTACTAGCAGGGCCCAACTATTGCAGCTCGTAAATACCAGCGATAACAGTTTTTAGCGCCAATCCAAAGAGACAATTTGTTTTTGTTGCTATCAAATAATCTTCTTTTTTTTAACTAAAGATTGTAGAAATTATCTAAGAACGTTTTGTTTATCGTTTACCTACAGCGCCGTCAAGCCACCTCATCAAAGAAATGGTCATAAAAATGTCGGTCATAAGTGTTGTCCGAAAATTTAAAAAATTAATAACAAAATAAAAAATAAACTATGACGCATTTTGTTTTGGGAAATGCACAAAATTTTTATAACTCTATTAATACATCGCGTGTGCATGTGTGTAGTAGAACTGAATTTCATACTTTATTGTTGATTGATTCAGTTTGTTTGATGTTGTTCTGTCGTGATATTAAAAAAAAAAGAAAAGAAAAAAGAATAATAATAATTCGTATTGACGTTAGCTTTTGAGTAAACAAAATAGTTGCATATTGACAAAAAAGTATATGCTTGTTATCACATTTACGAAAGATTTTTGAAAGACATCAAAAGAAGCGGGTTGCATGTGTGTACATACTTATGTAGGGTAGGTATCACTGGTGGCGTACATAGGAAGTGATTTGAGTTCAATGTCAGCGAAAGTCTCATGACGTTTTTATTTGCGTTTTTGGATTTTGATTAGATTGAAAAGAACTGCGTTTCTTGGTTAGTGAATTGTGAAATATCATGAATAGCAAGCTTGAAGAATTCAACATTGTCACGCGATGGGTTCTGATTGTAATCAGCTTGTTTGAAAGAGGAAATCTGATTTGTTGCCTCATTTTCTATCATGATGAAATATGTATACAATACATTCGTATGTATTATTGCACCTACATAGTAGGTACGTATAAATACATATATGTAGTCTTTTTAAATTTTTTATTTTATTTTTTATTAGAAAACTCGTGCTTTTGCAGCATAACCTTTAAAAATATTGTAAAACTTTTTGATATTTGTTTGCTCTCTCGAATCAAAAAATAAAGGTTTCTTTGTTGACATATGCCTTATGCATTACCTATTTTAGAACGCCATAAGAGAAATCGAATAGTAAATCCTACCCTAATGAGTCCTGCAATTGATTCATTTTCTCGTTAAAAATGAGATTGATAAGTGCAATGGCAACTTATTACATATAATGTGTGCTTAGTGGATTGGTTTTCTAAAAGCTTGGGCTGTTTTGTTTTTATTTTGTTAAACAGTTGGTAGTTTCGAGTTTCTAGAAAAGATTAAGTACAATTTTTTTATTCGTTTTATTATTTCTTAGCTTTAACGTAAAATTAATTTTTCTTTTTAAGAGAGATAAAACTATGCTTTCTTTAACAAATTGTATAGTTAAAAAAAAAATTTAAAGCTCTCAGACCAATACTATATTTAAAATTTAAATTTTACTTCAGTGTAAACTTTCTCCGAAAATGTACCATATGTACGTACATATATCCACCCATAGGTCTTTGCCTTTTCCAATCAAGTTGATTACACAATTTGTTGACTAAATTTTGTGAAATGCAGCCCTGAATTTACGTCACATAGAATCATTTTATTTTTGCAAACTAGAAACTAATTGAATAAGTTTGGATCGTTCATCCATACGTCTGTGCCTCACACATGCACCTTATCTCACTTGTTACCCCATCTACCGAAAAATACTGAATTGAACACCAAATAAGTCAATTAGAGTCCAACAGAATACATCATTGGCTATAATGCGCAACACTAACAGTATGCCCGGGATGTGTGATTGTATGTGTTCGATTAGAAAACCAAATGCGCCCCGAAAAGCAGCAGCAGTCACAAAAAACAAAAATGAGAGAAAAAAAAAGCAACATCTTACCCCGAAAACATTTCCAACTGCTTCTCGTGTTTTTTATTTTTTTGGCTAATTACTGCGCGCAGCTTATATGCGGAAATAGCGCATACACGCGCTGTCGCAAACGCTAGCATTTGTCTAAACGAATGACGCGTTTCATTAGGTTTTTTTTTTTTTTTTACCATGAAAATGTACACATTTCTTTTTTCTTTCGTTTCGCCCGTGAGTTTTGGTTATCTTTACAATTATATTTTTTTTGGATTTTTTCTTATTTTATATACACATGTGCATAATTTTATTAGGGTGTATCTATGTGTGTGGCCTATGCTGTTCAAAGAGTATATTTTGTTCGGTTGTTTGTGCTATTTTTATAAAGTTTTGTTATTAGGCAACAAAAGTAGGTCACAAATACAGTCGAAGGGAATGCGCGAAAAATGCGGAGTATTATCGTTTTTGGTTATTATTACCACTATTTTTAATTTTTTTTTGCGCTTTTTCTTTTTTAATCAAAAAATCGTTTGAATTGCATTTGTTTCGGTTGTAGTGGGAATAAGTTATTTCGGCTTGATGTGGGCTCAGTGTTCAGCTGATTTTAAGGGGTGAAATGACACTAAGATTACCACATTTTTACATATGTTGTAAATTGTAATAAAGCAGGAGACTTTATTGTTTTTTTTATTCATAAAGACTAAATAATGTTCACAATTATTTTCTATTATAACTTGTAAATATCTGTGACACACGTGGTAAGTATCCTCAAAAGAACTCACGTGATAATGACTTATCCAAAAACTGATTTTAATCGTGTCAATTTCTTAAATCTGATCGTTCCAACTATTGATAAATAAAACAAAAAAAAAAAACTGCAATTATGGTTTTTTGTTAACTGATTTCTGAGGAATTGCTTTTTACGATTAAAGTCAACCGCAGTAAATCAAGACTAAGTATTTAACTCAAGAACAAATCAGCAGCAACTAATCCACAACAAGTCATCACACTCGCCATTAATGCATTCTAAGTAGATGTTATGTCTGAAGTCAAGAAAAAAAAAAAAATTGTTGAAGGTTCCGTGACATGGAATATGCCTGAGTTCAGTGCAAACTGGTCCTTTCGAACTAGCAAGTTGGAAAGAATAACATACTTTAAGCAATGACAACAACACCAATAAATTGTCTCTATTTAGTCTGGAACCACCCTTGGAGCAAGTACTGAAATCTAATACTATCAGAGTTTCAAAACTCTACTTCACCAACGCTGGCTCAGTGTTAATAACATCATAAGGGTATTCATAACCCCTTGAGCCGGAGTGAATTATGTGTCAAAAAAATTCAAATTCTAGTACGTAAGAATACAGATAGAAGTCATACTGATTATACTGAGTATTAGGATATTACATGTCTTTAAGGTGCAATCACATTATTAAATGCTCCTCCAAAACGCTCTGTGCATTCTTTAAAGTAAATAAATTCTTTAATACAATATGAAATTTTAATTACTTTAATGAAGTTTTTTCCCTTTGAAGTAATTTCTCTTGATCTTTGCTACATCCTTTGAAACTGTTCAAATTTCTCTTGCACACCGTCGAAAGTATAACCCACCCTCTCAGCACAATGTAAGAAATGAACACCTGTCAGCTGCTCAACTCACTGTCAGCCTGTCATTTAAGTCTTTCTCTTCTGATTTTTTCTTCTTTCGAACATTTCGAACAGGTACAGAACACGTTAGAAAGCACAACAAGTGCTTCAAATTGTTTTACCTACAAAAAAAAGGAAAAGCAAAAATCAATCTCTTTTCTCTTGATTCCTTAGATTTTAGAGATTTTTTTTTCTTTTTCCAGGTATATACTTTGCTTGCACTGTACACATGTAAATATACTGTTTAACAGTAATATTGTGTAGGTGTATAGAAATAGAGGCACACAATAAATTCCTTGAAGACTTTTTGTGCGTGTTGTACACTATGTAGTATTTCCATTCAAAATTATATACACTTGTACATATACTTACATACATTGAGACAATTTTGTTTTTTTTTGTTTTTTGTTGAGTTCAAGGTCTTCCGCTAGGAAAGCGGAAAACGGAAAACACTTCTTTTTACTTCTCCCCCCATTCCATTTCTGCTTAAGGCTGCCACTTTCCCCACATAACTCGCTTTCGTCAATTTTATTATTATTGTTATTATACTTTTCCTTTCGTGGGGTGATTGAAACAGAGTGGGTAGGTTCTGAGGATATCTCTGAAAGGAAAATAAGAAAATCGTGTGATAGTACGTTTAATGGGGTTGAAAGTTAAGTCGCAGGTCGTCTTAAGTTAATTTTAGGTACATATTTCTCTTTTTTCTCCTGCGAAATGGAGGTGCTCGTAATTGAGGAAGAGTTTTCCGGTTTATTGAAGCGACTGCGGGAAAGTTATGTGTTAATCCTTAATTTGATTTATACACACATATCAATTACTTCGTGTCAACAAGATTGAAATGTCTAATTTGAATGTAATTGTTTAATTTTGAGGTAGGTTTGCAATAAGAAAAACTTGGAATAGATCTGACAGAAAACTTTTTGGCTTAGTTCTTTTTTCTTCCCCTTTGACTTAACTCTTTTTTTCTGAACCTTTTGGCTTAACACATTGCATTTCGGAATTTTTTTTTTGCATCTAATCAATGTATTACCTGCATACGCGCATAAGGCACAATATGTTTCCGAAGAGAAGTCACAGTGCAAAGGGTTGTCAATAATAGCAATATAGGATGGTTGCAGGTCAACATCTTTTCAAACAATGCTAGTCTAGCACTTGGATTAGTGCTTTAATCGTTTTAAAAAAAAATATACATATCAGTGAGGCGTGATATCGTTAATTCCTTAACGACACCAAAAGCTGGTGCTATGTGTCGCAGTTTCTTAACCGATGCAAACGTTCACATACGTATCCATTTTAAACTTGCTTGATTTTTATTTTTGATGAATGGATATTTGTCAATTATAAAATGGTCATGATTCCCATATATATACTCGGGCGTATACTTGTTATTTTCATCGAGGAATTTTCAAGCATACATTTAGTTTAAACCAAATTCAATCTTGACTTTGGCAGGGTTTTTATGATGCATAAGTACTGGCATTCTCAAAATGAGTAAAAACTTGAAATCTTCCCTGCTGTTTTAATTGGCTTGAATAAGTATGTAATTTTGGAAATGTTGTTAAGTAATATGAGTAGTATGTGGTTGTTAGTATAAGCAAAATGGGTAGGTGTGCGGATTAAGTTTTAATTCTGATGTGATTTTCTGCGTACTAACTTTAAAAGATCACAGTCAAATTTAGCCCCCTACTAGTGGGATTATCCACATACCGATTTTATAAATTCAATTTATTAATTTTATTTTATTTATTAATATAATTACAAATTCTAGTCCTAGCATTGCCATATTTCTTCTTAAGTAAACAATCTGAAACTTATTCACTAACTCTTTATTTATTTTTTTTTTATAATCTCATCACAGGAACAGTATTTAAGGCACACAAACTGATATTGGCAGCATGCTCGAAAAAATTCGCAGAACTATTCGAAACAACGCCGACAAATGGTCAGTGCGTTGTCATACTGGAAGCCACATCCCCAGATAATATGGCCGCGCTATTAGAATTTATGTACAAAGGTGAAGTTCATGTGTCACAAGAGGCTCTGAATAGTTTTCTAAAATCAGCGGAAAATTTACAAGTAAGTTTTCATTAATTTGCACTTTTTGATATTTGTATAACTTAATTTATCTTCGCACAGGTGAAAGGTCTATCAACAGAGCATGGCAGATTAGCAGCGGCACAGGCACAGCAACACGAAACAGCACCCCTTGAATCTCCATCCGGTAGAAGAAATAATCGGAATAGTTTGAGTGGTAATGGCAGTGGCGCTGGTGGTGGGGGAGGCGGTGGCGGCGGAGGAGGAGGCGGGAGTGGTGGGAGTGGAGGTGGTAATAATAACTCAGGTGGCTCATTGGGCCTAGGAAGTTTAAAACAGGAATGCGATTCTCTAATGCATCCGTGCAGCTCAACATTGAGTGGAATTTCACCCTACCTGCCACAAATGTACAGACCGTTGTCATTTGAGCCGCCACGAAAACGTGCCCTCCGCAGTCCATATGCCGAGCAAGAAGTCCGCGGCAGTGTGCTACGAGATGGTTCAAAGAACAGTTCGGACAGTGCCAGTCCCATTAACAAGCCGTACAGACCGTCGAGCAGTGCATCATCAACAGCACCGACGGAAGCGGACACAATGCAATCGGAAAGAGCTTCGCCTCAGTCAAGGTAAATGGTTACTATTGATAAAACCTGTTCATAAATAATTTTAAAAAAAATAATTTTTTATTTATTTTAAAAAATTTTTTTAGTCGATATGAGAATCATAGTCCGAGTACAACAGCCGGCAATGGCAATGCTGCCAGCAGTGCTGCTGGTGGTGGAGGTTGTCTAGATCGGCCGGTGAAAACTGAACGCAATAATGGTAGTACAAATGAGGCTAATGAAGATGAAAAGGATGACCGCGAATCAAATGATGTAAGGATAGGTTGCGAAAATGCCACAAATACGAGTAGTTTTGCGTTGAAGGTATCTTGTTTTTTGGTTCTTATTTTTATTATTCCTTAGATCAAATATCCTTTTTCGCATTATCAAGTTTTGTGTTTTTGTGAATGTGGCGTTTATTTTTAACAATTGGAAAATTCTTAATTTCAAGACACTTTTAACGCAAAACTTACCAAACTCTATTCATAAATACTCAAATCAAATTACATATTGAACTTTGATTTTTGTTTTCTCTGTGCAATAATGGATTTTTATTTTTCAATAAATAATTTATTAGAATGGAGCTGAGGATTTACGGGTGAAGATGGAAACTACAAGCTATTCACCACCACCACCGCCAACATCGAATACAACGCCAACTACGCCAACAGCTATCCTGGACTTAAAGAGCGCCACCGATAGCGCACTGGCAGGTGGACTTGCTGCATCAATTGCTCCTGCTGATATGTTAAATGTTTGGAATGCTACGAAATTGAATAATAAGAATAGTGGAATGGTGAACACAGCTGATGGTGAGTTTTTATTGTAAAAGGAAAAAACAAAATAATAATAACAATAACAATAAAAAGTAAAATATGTGTCTGAATATGGAACTTAATTGTAGTTATTTGCCAAAGTGCTACATGCTTCTGTTGCAATTGACTAAGCAAATATTATCTGAACATTTCGTGAATAAACCTTCGATTTGAACACACTTCATATAAAAATTTCAAAGGAACTACTGCGTTGACTTTAAAAATGGTATGTGCTTATGCTCAATTCCGACCTTGAAAGTCTTTCGCAATATTCCTCCATTGCATTATATTGCCTTACATCTAAGTCAACATCATTAAAATGCATACATCAATTGTTCACATAGAAGATCGTACTTCTAATTAAATTTGTACTCGAGAGTAAATAAGACTTCTGATTGCTAAAGGACATTGTTGCTCACACTTACATTGCTATGCAAAGAGACGAGATAGCAGGCGGCCTGGCTAGGTGCGGTTAACATTCTCACTTAATTGCCTTAGTATTTCTGTAGAGCACTAAACAAAGTCCTTATGAACCAAGCTTATAAAAGAAATCGGTTTCGAAAGACTGCCTTACTGAAGGAAGGCTGACAGGCACCTGTTGACAGTGTTGTAACCATAACGAAACTGTACAAACCTCAACAAGATCTCATATTAAATTCAAACATTCCGACAGTGGTTTTATTTTCCAGATAAAAATCATAATTATCAACTATCATCGGATTTGTAGGGTGTTCCTTCACGCAAGAGTAATCCTAGATGTTTTTAAGCAATCAAACAAGAGACTTTTTCTAAAGGTAGATGTTTAAGAAGGGGCTGCATTAAACTCTGACCCCGCACAATATAAGCAGTATAAGAATAATAATAGCTTTAGAAAGTGAGTCTTTCAATTTTTGATGACGAATTGATAATCCAGGCGTTGAAATTGAGGACAGTGATGATTATAAGTTTAACTTATTGCAACTGAACTATAATAAAAAATGTTACTATTAAACGGTAATTGAAGTCAGTATTACTTTAACGTTGAACCCTTCAAACAATCAAGTTGTAAGGGAGAACTCACCTAACAGATTCTGTGTCGATGGCCGGCGGACGATTGAGTAGTATTCTTATCAATGCATTGTAAGGGTTTACCAAATTATGGTAGTGTTATTTTCAAATAAAAAATCACTTTAAAACTTTGAACTGGATAAAAGTGAATTCTTTAATTGTTCCCAATTTTGGTTTGATTAAATCATACTCCATAACACGTTCACAAAAATGAATTTTTCAGCGTAATAAATCTAACTTCTACTTTCAGACACATGTTTCCACTTTTAAAATGTTTTTTATTTGCCTTGTAGAATTTCTTCGTTATAATTTCGTTTAATAACCTTATTTCTTTTAACCTCACCTCAAATTGGCAATACTAAGTTATTATTTCTAAAACAACAAAATCCCCCCTCCATCCACCTACAGGAAAGAAACTAAAGTGCCTGTACTGTGATCGTTTATATGGATACGAGACAAATTTACGCGCCCACATCCGGCAGCGTCATCAAGGCATCCGTGTACCGTGTCCATTTTGTTCAAGGACATTCACCCGCAACAACACAGTAAGGCGGCATATTGCTCGTGAACATAAACAGGAAATCGGTATTGATCAGTTACCCCAACCGAATCATACGCAATAGGCATCGGTTCAACGGTTGGGGTGCAAACAACAACAACGCAAGGTCCTTAAACGTCGGAATTAAACTCTATGACATCCTTTTTTCTACAAACACAAAATTGTATATGTATGGAAAATAAGGAGAACAATACCAATTTCGGATCTTCAATACGAACCTGCAGAGCGCTGTTTCAAATAACAACAACAACAAAACTGTAATTAGAAAAAGAAAAAAAAAGTTTGTTACCATTTTCCTTCGCAAGCCTACTACTACTACTTATATACATCATATTGTTTAGTTTCATCGTTTTAAGACAACTAATGCCTAGTAAAATATTTATTTTAATAATTGTATCAGTTGACTGAAAAATGAATGAGAATAACATTACAAGAAAGAAGTTATATATAAAATAACAATCCAACTGCAATAGAAAAAAATTTAAAAAAAAAAAACATAATAATAGTTAAACAATATTAATTTTTTTTGTTATAAAATGCAATGCAACCTCTATTGATTTGTTTCCTGTTATTTAAATAAATAATTACATAAAGAATTAATTCAATTTAAAATCCGACTGAAAATAGTTTTCAGGGTGCTATATGATAAAAAAATAAAAAATATAAGCAAAGAAAGAAAGATATGTACATATATGAAACTTTGTTTTTATATATGAAAATGAAATGAAAAGTGAATTAAAAATATTGATTACTGTTTAACTTTTCTTTGCATAGACATATTGAAACGTGAAACTTAAATTACAAAAAAAAAAAAAAAAAAAAATAGTAAAAGAAATACAAAATAGTTGCAATTAGTAACAAGAAACAATAAAATAATACCAACTACAAGTCTGAACGTTTTTGACTGGTCTCAATATACATATACAGAAAATAATAAGAAATTAAATAGTTTAATTAACAAAGCAATAGTAAATCACACAAGCAAACAAATAGTACCTCTATTCTTTTTTTTCACTCTCTCTACAAACAAACATATTAAAGAAATAGAATATACATAATATTTACAAATATTTACATGAAATATACATATTTATATATTTTTTTCCTGTTGATATTTTTTTAATTGATATAAAAAAATATTTTTTTTATTTACAATAGTATAAATAGCTGTTACATAGATTCTCCTAAACAATGGAATTAGAAAAAGCAAAACTAAAAAATTAAATCAAAACTGAATTCATATTTATTTATTATATTCTAATTCTAATTATCGCGTACTCATCCTAATCATCATCCCTCATAGATAGCAACAGTTTACAAGTATGTAAAAACGCACATTAAAGTTAATAGTAAGAAATAGTATTCCTTTACTTCAATTTTTACCCAAAAAAAAAAAGAAGTTTAAACGCAGAAATATCTTTATATACATATATTATATACATTTACCTTACCACCACAAGTGTCATTAACAAAAAATAATTATTTATAAAAATAATAACTTCATATAACTAAAATATTTATATATATAAAAAAGTCTAATAACTCGAAATGGGAATTTATTCATGATAACGTGGCTCTCAATTGGAATCTGATCTAAATTTGCATTGAATATTTGCAATTTTGGTTAAAATATAAAGCGCGATGGCATCTGAAGAATGGTCGTAAGCGTAGTAGCGGCGGGATGTTGACGTATAGCTTCTGCTTCAATTCATTGCCATCTAACGATGCGAGGGATAAGCAATGAACCTTCAGTATGAAATCGTTAGCAAATCGATCGCCCAGCGATTAAAGACTCAACTTATCAATTTTCGCTACACAGCATTTTCACTTCATTTTGCCAATGCCAACGTTCCTGCCACAGATCTCTTGTTCTTTGAAACAATATTTAAAAAAAAAAATAATACTTTTTTTTTTTTACAATTTTCTTAGGTCCAAGTACATCTTACAAAATATGTACTAATATGCTTAAAGCAAAATATTAAAAAAAAAGCTTCTTTGTATTCACATCTCATTCGACTGGGTGAATTGCGATCAAAATATTCTCTATATTTTCATTCCTTAAAACAAAACAATATATATATACATATATGTATATATATCCGAATAATATCTAAACAACTCAAACAATCTTTGTACCAACGATCTATGTATTATATGTAGATTAGATACATATGTATGTATTACTACGTATTTAAATGCGATATTCTTGGAAGTTTTATTCGTTAGCTTTAGAGTTTATTGCACTTTTTGACAATTAAAAAAGAAATAAATTTAAATTTCCAAAGGAAACAGGGCCAAATTTAAAACCGCAAATCGAATTAGGGCATTTTTTCCATTTAATATTTACACCTTCCAAAACAATTGTCATAAACATAATTTTGGTTTGAAATTTGCCTTCAATTTGCCCTACAGTTATTGACGTGTTTTATTTAACACACGATATGACATTTTGGCACCCTCTTTCGCTTTTAAATAATAGAATAACAAAACGAGCTAAGCGTATTGCGTCTTAAGATAAAAGTAACCGAATATCTAAAATTGTTACCCAAAACCGACGATTACATACATTTAGTCTTATAAAATAAGAAACAGACTTTTACGTCAACGAAATCAATAAAAAAAAAAAAAAAACAGAGTCACATTAACGTATATCATATTCTCTATAACAAATGAATAAACAGATTTATAAATAAAAATAAGACGATAACCATATTATTTTCATAAAAAAATAAGCAAAAGAATGAACAAAAGTACCTGCAGTCTAATTTTATAATTATTAACTTAAACATACACATTTATATACTAAAGTGTAACTATATATACGTATAAAAAGAAACTATAAATACTACTTAAAAAATAATCATTAAAATATGTATATTTTTTGCTAATAAAAATAGAAACAGTTTTTAACTTTATCACAACGTACAAATATAAAAGTGCTTATTACTATTAAAAAATTGAATTGAATTAATATTGTTTATTTTCTATTCTCTATAACTATCCCTATACTCTCTTATCAATCAATTATTCTCCTATCAAATCTCTTTTTTATTTAATTTTATTTCAATTTCCTAATTTAACGTAAACGACAAAAAGTTCCATAACCATACGCACAATTTGTTTTTTTCTCTTATACTATTTTCGTTTCGAATTAATTAACGCATTAAACTTAATAAAAAAAAACAAGAAACGGGTGCCTCAATTTAATATAAATTTATATTAAAAAAGTAACAGAATAAACTAGAAAGAAATATTTATTCAGGATACAAATAAATATTGTTTACACAGAAAAATCAATCCATACCACATAGCCTTCGATGAACAAGCAATAGTCCAACCTTTCAAAAACGTTCCGAAAAAATACCAATATCAGCCAAAATACCAGTTTTTGTATATTTCAATTATCAAAATTACACCTTTGAAACGATTTTCCAGGACAATCAAAAATTATCATAAAATAAAAAATCATAAAAACCATAAATTCAAAATTTCAAATTTTGGTTATTATTTTTTTTTTTTCTTTTTGCAAAGAATAATTTTTATTTAATATTGAAAGGTTTTTCAAAGGGTTGCAAAAAAAAAAAAAAAAGAAACAAACATTGAAACAAAACAATATCTAAGAAATAAAAATCAGCAATAGTTAATGTTGTAAAAAGGAAATAAAGAAACTAATAATAATTAAAACAATTAATTAAGAAATAGTTAAAAATATACGCAAATAGTTGATATTGTTTTAAGTTTCTGAAACCATACGCCTTTTATAAAAAAAAAACTGAAAAAAAAGTATAAAAAAATTTACTGAAACAACCAGATTCAATAGAGTTGATGAAAATGGGTGTTTCTCAGCTACAAAAAAAAAACAAGATACAGGGTGATACAAACAATTATAGATAACAATAGATGCAGTGTTTTATTTTTTAGCCAAAATGTTACATAATTGAATTTTCAAGTGTCATTTGCATAAAGTTTAATATAATCACAAAAAAAAATAAAGAATAATATTAAATGCAGTGAAGTCAAGTTAAATAAAACACACAACCAACCCAAGTTTATTTCTGTGATCAGCTCGGTAGGGAATATTCTCTGAAAAAACTTCCTTGCGAGCAAAACATACCATAATTAAATATTAACTTAAAAAATATATATATTTAAAGAAAAACAAAAAAAAATAAAAATAGTTATTTAACTAATTAAAAATTGATTTGATTTCAAATTTAATGTTTAAATCAATACAATTATTAATAACAAAAAAAAAAAACTTAAACATTTATATTATAATTTCTATATATAAATTTCAAAAATGGAAGTAAGGCAAACAAAGTAAAAACGAAATAAATTTAAAATTTGGACTTAAAAAAGAAAAAAATTAAGTAAATTTTTGTAAATTTATATAAGAGAAGTCCGTTTTTGTGCCTGGTTAAATTTTTTTATTTTAAAAAATTTCCTTTTTGTTTCACATTCACATTTCTCATTGTGGAGTCTGAATTACATTTTTTTTTAAATTTATGTTTTGTGAATGTGAAAAGGAGGGAAAATAATTATTATTTTGCTTCCCTGATGTTTTTTTTTTTTTTTTTGTTAAAACGTACTAGATACTTCTAATTACTAATATCAAACTAAAAATAAAAACTACAATAGGAACTCATATACCTCAGATTAATAATACTTTTTAACGTTGTTATACAAATTCTAATTTTTTATTTTTCTTTTTAAATATGAAAACCAAAACCATTCATTACTGATAAAAGACAGAACTGCAATAGTAACTAAACTACCTCAATAGCCAATAGGAACTTTGTTTTTTTTTTTTTTTTTAAATACATGTCTTTTGTTATTTTTTCGTAACAGAATGTTTTTTTTTTTTTTTTACATAAATAACTAGTTTACAGTTTATTTCTTTTAAATATTCAACTAAAGGAATGCAAAAAATAAATAAATTCATAATCTTTACAGTAAAGTTAATATGAAATACATATACCGAATGAAAAAAAATTCAAAGTAAAATGGTGACAAAAAAGGAAAACAAATTCAAAATATTTCCAAAATATGAAAATTTGTAAATATTATCTAAAAAAAAAGGATAACAAAATGAACAAGAAAAATAAAACAAAATTTTACATTTAGGCTACTCTATCCCATGTTTCTTAAGTAAATATCTAAGGGAAAAATTACTACTAATACCACTTTTTTTAAATAAAATATGTGTAACATTTAATAAAAAAAAAAAAACTTTCGTAGAAATCACTTACATTATAATACTATTTAGGCTACACAAAAATATTTACAAAACTTATATAAAAAAAAAAAAATTACAAATTATATGTTTGGATTTACGATTTAAGGAAAATTATCTTCAAAAGAAATAAAAAAAATATTCGAAATTTTTTTAAACATTAAACATTTAAATTTTAGAATAAAAATGAATGGAAATTAATAAAAAAACAAAATTAAATTGTCAAATTTTGGGTAATTAAATAAATGTGTAAAAAATTATTCACAGAGAAGAGTTTTTAGATAGGTTTTTGTAAATATTCACAAAATTACATTATACTAATAAAATGAAATATAATAATATGAAAACAAAATTTTAAAATTTATGATGGGTAAATGTAATTAAAAAAAAACATGTAGTTTGGTAAATATATACAGATAATTCATTCGAATTTCTATTTGGGAAAAAATTAAATAAAACCTAAAACCCAAAGAGCAAATGATTTCATTGCTGTATGTAATACAAAGAAATTGTTTAAAAGTAATGTGTGTATATCTTAATTCTATAAATCATATACATTTGTAATACTGGAAAAATTATAAAGCATACATAAACTATTCACAAGTTTAGATAACTTCTTTGGACTAAAATTAAGAATTCAAGAAAAAAAAAAAAAAAGAAACAACCATTCAAAGATAAAACTTCAAACAGTTTGATAGAAAAATTTTATAATTTCGGATTTTATATAAATATGTATTCAAAATTTTATGATATAGCCCAAAAATGAAAAAAACAAAAAAATAAATATTAAACCGAATTAAGGTAAAAATTATATACTAACCAAATTTAAACAAAAACGTTTAGGCATAAAATGTATAGAACACAAAATTGTAAGCAAAATTATAAATGTGCATCAAACAAAAAATATGTATGAAAGTTTGAAAAATTTAGGCAAAATTTAATGCAAAAGATTTCTTTAAGAAGTAAGTCAGTAAAGTATAAATTACAAAAAAAAAATAATAATAATTTCTTTGTAAAAACTAAATTAAAGTAATTGTAAAAAAGTTACAATGAAGATGTCGCCATTTTGCATTTATATATAAAACAAAAGAAAAAGAAACAACAATAACAGAAGAAGAATCAGGAAAAATATAAAATATTACTTATAAATAATATTAATTTATTTTGTAAAAGAAAAAATAAATTTAGTTTTGTTATACGTATTCTTGTTTCCTATTAACTTTTTATTTTTTTTATGGTTAAATTCCATTTTGATGTAAACAATCGTGAGAATTTGTATTTTTCAAATGCGCACGCTTTAAATCTAGGTTCTCATTTGAATACATCATTTTTATTTTCCTGTTAATTTAGAACGTACGTTTAAGAAAGCAAATGCAAATAAACTATATTTTATTTTTAAACTAATATTGTTAATTATGTTTGTTAAAAAATTTCTTTAAAAATTAAAAAAAGAATGTACTTATTTTTCTAATATTATCAGTTTTTTTCCCGGTGAAAATAAAATATGCATGTTTGCACAAAACTAAAAGAAAGCATAAAATAAAATTTAATTGCCTCTAACTATAACGAAAATATAAATATAACTAAAAATAAAACTCAACTAGTCAGATGTGCAACACACTCAGGTACAATAGAATATAAAGAGAAAAAAATAAAAAAATAAATAAAAATATATAAAAATTCTTATTCAAGCAAAAATATAAAATAGAAAAAAAAATAAAAAATTAATTAAAATAGTCACTGTACAATTTTTTCGTTATTAAGTTAAATTTAAAATTTATGCAACAGAATCATAAGAACCATTTTTTTTAGTTTTTAACATTTGTTAAAAAAAAATAACATACGAAAGGAAAAATTAATAAAACAGTTTTCTACTGTTTTATTATAAGAAAAAAATCATGCATTTAGATGTATGTCTGTAATTTGTTTTGTATAATAATTTGTTTTAATACCTTCTAATTTGGAGCAATTTCTGTTTTTTTTTTTTGTAATTATCTTTATACATATATATATATTCTTGTAAATTTGTATAGTGAAAAGAAAAATAAGTTCATACATAAGTAGACTACTAAAAAAAAGAAAGTGTATTTTTTGTGAAAATGTTACAAACAATTTCGTTTGCTGTTTTGAGTTAACTTTTATTTTTTTTAATTGATCTTAGTTTAAGCTTTAGTGATTTTTTTTTTGTTGTAATAATTACATAAAAAGGAATTCTTTATTTTGTTCAGTTATAAACTGTTTTTATTTTTATTATAATTAATATATATATATATTTTTAATGAATATGAAAATGTGAAAGAAAAATAAAAGTTTTCAATTTGAAACATATGATTTTCATTTGTGTTATTTTTTTATTTGCTTTGTTTAACCATTTTTGTTTTTTTCTTTGAAACATCATTGTTTTGTGGTTTGCATTTTTGGGGTTGTTGGTGTATGTTACTCTTTACTCTAATTTTCTTTGATTTCGAATAAATCGAGATATTCCCAAATTGATAAGCTGTGTCTAAAAATGGATAGCTATGTACCATAATTTAAATTCCGTTCGGAATTTCTATCCATCGGATGCCTCAACTGAGCTGAATATTTTAACCTTGATTGATTAATTGATTTGAACTAAAATCATCAGTTTTTAAACGCGCAACTTTAAATAAGGTTATTTGTTGTGAAGCTTTCTCTGCTTTTCAACGATTTTCTTTTGTTTTAAAGCCAATAAAGAAAGACAATTTTATTAGTGTCATAAATGACGTTCTCTTGCAGCACAAAAAAAAATAGAGCCCAAAATGAGATGATAACCAAAACATTAATCTTATATTTTTGCAGAATCCTCCCTTAAATTATTATTAGATTTTTCTTTTGCTTACTTTTTGTAGTTTTTATTTTATTAGTCATAGCGTATGTTCTAATATACAGGGAAAAAAGGTTGAAAAAAATGTTTTCGCAGTTATATTATGTATTTTTATTTTTTTATACTTTGATTCTCTTATTTATAACATATATTCAAAACAAAAAGGCGTTTAAGAACTTTTAAATACGTATACTAAAACTTTAAAAAAAATTAATTAAGTGTATATAGAATAAAAACAGAAGAAAAAAAACTAAAGTGTAGGCTAAGACACTAAACCAGTTCAGAACAATATATAAATATATTTAATTTACATTGACTTCAAATCTTTTTCTTAAATAGTTTTCGATTTATTTTTTTAAAATATATTTTTTGATAAATGCTTCTTTAAATATTGGAATAAATCCTAAGTCAAAATTATTATACAAAGGCATTGTTCGCATATTGGTGTTGCATGAATAATAAAAAAAAAGCGTGAAGAAAATAAGAAAGCTAAAGATAAAAGTAAATGTTTGTAATATATGCAAAATACCATCATTCAAAAGAAATAAATAAACAATTAAAGTACAAATTAAATTAAAAGAAAATAAAAGCAAATTTTTCGGAGTACAAAATTTTCAGGGATACCTTAACTTTTCGAAGCAAAATTTCGTAAAAAAAAAAAAATCTAAATTTAAAGTAAGAAAATAACAGCTATTCGCTGTGCCAACCAGAATTTCATAAAAGCAAAATATAATATATATATATGTATATTTAAAAGTAAAGTTTATATATAAATCAACATTACTGTACAAATTTATTTCGGTATACTAAAAAAATGTTGGGATTGCATATATTTAAAAGAAAATACAAACAAAAAAAAATTACAATATTTAAAATAATTAGGGGATAAGAAAAATTAAAAATTTAAATGTTTGACAGACTTAAGAAATTTCGGAAAAAAGGATATACGTAAAATTTATTATTACACTTTTTAGTTCTCTTTTTAAACGAATTATTAATTTAGTGCAATATTTCGGTTAGATTTTTTATTAGCTAAAAAAATAATAGTTGGAATTTTTGGTTTTTCTTTATGTTTCTTTTTGTTCTTAAGATACGATGAATAGGGAAGATGAAAAACTGTTCTGAACTGAAAACAAAAAAAAAAGGAAATACAATAAATGTACATGAAATGAACATTGTAAATTTTAAAATATTTAAAATGACAAAATGATGATTTCGTTTTTCTAGTTAAAATTGTTTGAATTTTTTTTGTTAGCAATTTTTACAGAGTTTTGTTTGAGCATGTATTGAGGGTTTTAAAAGTTAAAGTTTCAGCAGTGAGGTTATGTTTGATTAGTTACTTCAAAATTCAGAAGTAATATGATGTAAATTTATCACAAACTGTTTGAAAACACATCGTATATATTACAATTTACTGATCTGTGTACACCATTTTTTTTTAAAGAAAAGTCAATGCACTACAGATTCTATTTTTGCACCCCTCAAACATTTATCCGTGCGCATTACACGGATATACATAATATCTTCATACTTTAAGTACTCTTAAATTTGAATAAATCTCATGCCCCTATTACAGTACACAACTTCAGTTGTAGTTTGGTCGTAAATGAGAAATTGGTATTATCGATTACAACCTTGAGACAACCAGTTGTCTTCCAACTGTCAAATCAAGACAACTGGTAATTTTCAGTTATGTTGTCATTTTTTTCGGTATTATGAAAGACAACTCAACTGATTACTGGTTATCTCAACTGTCAAAACTACACAACTGCTTTTCTGTAGTTGTCTGTATTATTTGGCGGAGTGGACTTTCTTTCCACAATGGAAATAACGTTCGTATATTTCAATATGTGTTTATTTAAAATAGTTACTACCAATCGTATCTTCTTCCAGCTTGAAAATAATAAATAAAAACCAAACGGAAAAACTCGTTTTTAGGTGGATTTCGAAGAAATACTACCTATTGCAGAGGTCCTCATGACGCAACTTTCAAAAAATTTGAATGCAACTTTTCAAGACCTCTATAGTAAACACCAAAACCATGGTCCGTTCAAATGTTTATATATATATATATATGCAATATAACGAAATCTTGTCACCACGATAGGGGCCGCAGTTCTTAACCGAATTGAACGAAACTTGGTACACATGTTGATATGGTGAATAGCACGGACGAGTTCGTAGATGGGCGAGATCGGTTGAGAGGGGGGCGTGTCACGCCCATTTATATAATACAACGAAATCTTGTCCGCACGATAGGGGCCGCAGTTCTTAACCGAATTGATTGAAACTTTGTACACATATTCAGATGAAAAATAGCTCGGCTGAGTTCGTAGATGGGCTTGATCTGTTGAGCGGGGGGCGTGCCACCCCCCTTTCCATTTTTCAAATTACGCATTGACAAACTTTTTGCATCTTTTTTTACTAGTATGACAACGGTAATAATCATAAGTATTATTTGCTAAAAAATATCCGCCATATTGAGTCCGCCATCTTGAAATTCTTTAAAATTGCTCCGATTTCGTTGAAATTTATGTGTACTTATTATAATTTCAGTCTTGGATCCACTATTTTGAATTACTTTAATATGATTTAAAAGTTGCATACGAAAGAAATCCACCTACCTCTTGCGGCTGGTGCCGGAAGGTCCTTTTTTTTTTCACTACACTTTTGGTAACTTCCTTCGGATAAGAATCGAAGAGCAGTAGCTAATTTTAAAATTGGTGGAATGGATGACGAACGGACAGTCTCTTTCAAGAAATCCTTCACTTCAGCCATGATATAACAAAACGCTTGCTTATTCAGCCGAAAATAGCTAATAAATCTGTAAACCCAAAATTAGTTTTGAAATTTTAAATTTTGAATATGTATTTTACTTGGCAAGTTCTAAAGGGATATCACAGATTTGCTTTCAATGCGCGCAACATCAACAATATCGTCCTCATGCTCGTCATCGAAAAATAAATCAGAAGTAGTTCCCATTTTTCCTTTTTTATTGTTATTTATACCAAAACTCACAAAATATTGCTTCACTTTCCTTTGTTTACATCGAAATGTCATTGTCATTTTTCAATTTTCGTACTTAAAGTTGGCTGCATTAGCTCAACTGAAAATGGTTGTATTCCATAATACCGCAAATAAGTTCGGTTGTCTCAAAGTTGAGTTGTCTCGATGACAACACAACTGAGTTGAGTTGTGCACTGTAATAGGGGCATCAATTTCCTCTTTACTGGGGATTCTTTGCAGAATTTTCAAAAAAATTCAAAATTAAAAAAAAAAAAAAACGCAGTATAAGAGCCAGAGCTAGTAGTATTATTTGTCAACACTATGTCTCCTACTCCACATAAGTCCTTTCAAACCTATACAACTATAGAAGACTCGCTGTAGTAAACTCTTTGTTTTTCAAAGCATTAGTTGATAGTCTGAGTTATAATTGGTTTCTTACAAAGGCTCTGGCCAGTTTATTTCAGGACTAATCAAAAGGTTTAAAGATTTGAATATTTGGAATATAGAAAGAAGACAATCTCAAGACTTCCTGCTTCACAATCTTTTTTTCTTTGTTTGAGCGAGACAACCCTCAATAATAAATTAAGCATTTTATTTGCATCAAGTAGAACTGTAGAAAGCCCTTTCATTTTTATGTATAACAGGAATTTAAAATGAGTCAAACAGTTTCTAATATATCTGTATAATCAAACGAAATATTTAAAAACCTCTAAACTTTTTAACCCTTTATTGCATGACTTCAAAGTATAAAAATTAACACTTAATAGGACTTACAACTTCCATATGCATTTGTGAACTTTATCTCAGGGTTTTAAAACTCCAACAAATTTAAATAGAATTAAGAACTAATTTAAGACCAAAACAAGAAATAAAAATACTAATGAAGACCATCAGTCATACTCAAAATCTCAGGTAAAAATTGAGTGCAATAAGCGAGTTAGTAAAATAATGCATTTACTATTCTTAAGTTTGCGAAATTATTCATAAATAAATACATAAATACCAAACAATGAATTCTTGAACCTATTCTTGAGTCTTAACCTGCCATACAAAAAAAAAATAAAAAATAAATATCAAAATGCTAATAAAAAAAATCTTCTTCTAATGTATGTGCATTATCCCTTTTCATTTTATTCTAATCTTTAACACAAAATAATTAAAAGAAAACAAATAGTAAAAATATATAATTATATCTGTGATTTTACCTTATTATAAATGTATTTAAAATATACATTATTTATTATTGCAAATGTAAAAGATAAAAAGTATTTAAATATAAAGAAATATGCAGAAAATAAATTGTTTTAGGTTTTATTCAATCAAGAAAATCATAAAAATAAATAAATATACCTGCAATTTAAAAACAGCAACAAACTACATATTCGGGAAACTACTGCATTTTGAATTTAAAATAAAACGAATTACCGAAAACAAAATAACAAACTAAGAACACAATATTACTTTTCCTCGAAGAAAATTTTAAATCGTATTTAGTTAAAAATTAAAGTCTGACGATTTAACTTTTTTTTATTATTATTATTACATTATACTTCAGAAATAAATACTTAAAAAAAATCACATTTTTTTACATATGAAAAAAGAAAAGAACAAAAAAAAATTCAATTATTTATAATTATCATCAATTTTAAGTGTATGATTACGATTACAATTAAATAAAGAAAAAAGAATAGCAAGATTTACGGAAATTAAAATTTCGAAAATAAATGGAAAGATAAAAGAGAACTTTTTGAAATTAAGGAAATGTAAGGGAAAAATGAAAAGTATGAAAACAAAAAAAGAAATAATTTAAATTAATTATTAAGATAAGAAATTATGGATAATTATTATGATTATTATTATTATTATGTAAACCGTAATTTGATGGACAAAAATAACAGAACAGAGAAATTCACTGAAATAAAAATAAATTTAATTTGTTGCTAAAAATTTAATGGTGTTTTAATATAAATTTAACTAGTGCTGAGGTATATTCTGATAGGGATAAATGTACTTATGTAGGAGTATGCAAAAATGAATGTTCGTTGAATATTTTCAACGTAATCAGCTGGGTTGTTTAGTTAAACTTTTATTTTGCATCCATTTCCAGTCTCATAAGACGAATTCAACCTAATAAAGTTTAAAACAGCAACAAATCGCAATCCTTTCAAGTCGCCGACTGCACTAGAGCCTAGAATGATTGCAATGGATATAGTCAACGTGTCGAATTCCTTTACGGCCCAAAATACTACAGTTTTGCAAGGGTAGTATTATTATTTCGTTAAAAAATATGAAGAACTCTGCCACGTCATCAATTTCAACGCTCACTTATAATGATATTTCAGTTGTCAACTCAACACTTCCAGATTTAGCTTTGTCTTCGACTGTGCTCGAGAGCCTTGAATTCTTAGTGGGACAAATTCACTTTCGCACTTGTAAAGTTGGAGGAGTATTTAGAAATCTTAACATTCACAAATCCGCTAATCTAGATGATATTCTACGTGTAGTTTTGAAGAGGTGCTGTTCCACGCTGACCGAACCACTGTATAAGTTTTTCCATCTGTTCTACTTCTCTGGTCTCCTTCCGAGTAGGTAAAAACCTGCGTTTGTCTGATTAACCAAGAAGTGGAAGGAATCTCCATCACTTAAGTGAAAGTACAAAAGGCATTTGACCGAATTTGTTATTAAGTAAACTCTATATGTTGCTCTTCTAATTCAAATTGACGGCTTCAAGCCTACACTGGCAGATTGCATGACGTGTTGAGCGTACTGAGTTTCTAGTGATAATGACATTTGGAAGCAATACTGCGAATTATAAGTAATGGCAACTATACTAATAATTCTCCACAGTTATTCTGAACATCACCCTTGGAGCAAAGACTGAAAACTTATACTACTTGAGTTTCAAATCACTACACCAACACTAGCGTTGTGTGAATATCATCATAATGGTAATTATAACCCCTTGAGCGCTAGTACATCATGAAGAAAAAAGCGCCATATAAATGCTGGTATTCCCCGAGGCTCCGTTCTTTTTTTTACCCCTTTTCCCATCAATAGTACTTGCATCGGCGAGACCGAAAAACTTTTCACCCTCGTTGTGTGTTAGTGACAATCTTTAAAACGATGAAAAAATACTTTTCCCTTTCTGAACTAATTTCAATCTTTAAGACGTGTATTCGCATAAGGCTTAAGTTTAACACTCATATCTGGTCTGGTGCCTCAAAGATCACGTATTCTGCTTAAAAAAAAAAAAACAGAGTTAGTGGTGAATTTGAATTCATTTGGTTCAAAGTTTTATTTGGCTGCAATTGAGAGTTTCGAACGTCCAGTAATTGCAGATATATTTTCATTTTTAAATTTAGGGTTTGAATAAAAACCGATGCATTCCTCATACCTTTTGGAATTAAAACTACTCTACTTCAAGTTCAAACTCCAATGCTTAATTAAAAAAAGTTATGTTGTCAGAATCAAAGAAAGGGTATTCCAAACTGTGGTAGGAAAATCTGTTGTCACACTAACTAGTGTGCTTAGCCAGTGGTTGTGGTCATTTTGAAAAAAGATAATAATAAATTAAACTCAATCCAAAAATGATTGTTCTCATTTCAATATCAACATATTCCAAAGTGAAAATTTCAAAACGTATCTATTCCGCATGTGTAATATTCAAAACCTGAACTGACTTTCATAACTACATTATTCCAAAATGTATTGTTAAATACTAACCAGGCGTATTTACTTTCAACAACAAACTGAATTAAAGCTGAAAAATCTACGTTGCGATATGATAACAAATTAGTTTCTAATATTGGAAAGGCTCAAAAAAATTGTTTTCAAGTGGAATACGCTAGATTTGATTCTAAATCTAAAAAACGTAAGGGACAGTTCAAAAAGTTAATGTCAAAGGATACGGAAAGAAGTTTTCAAAAGTTTTCATTTAAAAAAAATGTAATCAGACTAAAAGTTAACCTATTTTTGTGCGCCCTCTATAGACTCATAGCATCAACTCAATCGAAGACACAAACCACTCTTTCATTACTTATCAAAAACCAATGTTCAAGTCAACCAACTTTCATTTGCATTTGCAGAAAATGCCGACTGGAATTAATTGTTTTGTTTTGTAACTTGGCAAAATGTCACCCAATACGAATAAAGCAGAAAACAAAACAAAAAATTTTCCATTCATTTCTCGGCCTTCCAATAGAATTTTGTTCTTTTCGCTGTCAAACGATTGAGTACTTTCTACGCGTCAGCACATAGAACGAAGAAAAAAAAACTTAATTCGACGCGAATTATTGCCGAAAGAGAAACAAAACTTTTATCTAATTGCAAATTTTAATTTCTATACACATTTCTTTTTTTTTGCTTAGAAATCCGGAAAAAAACAGTTCTTTAATTTATTTTTCTCTTCAATTGATTAAGGTGTAACTGAAAATTGTAAATTTGTTCCGAGTTTAGATTTGCTTTTCCTCCCTTACATTTCATTTCGCGAGTGCCCAACCCCATTTTTAAACGTTTTCAACACAGAAAAAAAGAAAAATCCGAATCCTAATTCTTTAGATAGGGGTACTTTCACTTATGATTATATCTCAATTGCTGCAGTGCTCCTTTTTCTATGACAATTACATTCAAAGTCAACAAAGCTTCAATCAGCTCCTCGCCGAGTTCCCATTTTTCGATCGGGCGCATCTTTATCGAACTCTAACAACAATGTCGACAGCATTCCTGACCGCAATTGCAGTAATTTTGTGCATTCTATTTAGGATACTAAATGTAAATAGCCAGCCATTAAAACCAAGCGTTTGGTGTTTGGATGAGACATTCCTTGATTGCATTTATAAGATTGCACCTGTGCTACGAGAACCGTAAGTATAATTTTTCCTTTATTTTGACACTAATAAAAAGATAGATGTTGTCTTCCAAATGAAACTGGATTTTATAAAATATTCTCCTGCTATATTAGGTTGTTCTATTTAGAGTTTAACTAAAAGTGTGATTTAGAGATAATATAGTACACGAAGTAATATGCACTTATTAAAATCAATTAAAACTATCACGAAGTTAATTTTTTGCTTTAAGAATCAGTCAAGAACATTTTAGTTGTTCATTTGGCGTGTTTTTTTCTTGAAAAAGAATGAAATAAAAATGTAAACATGAAATTATTCTCCAATTTCTTGATTGATAAGCAAAAATTTCATTAAAATTAGTGAATATTGATAAGTAAATTTTGTTTGATGTCTGATGAAGCCTTTCACTGATTGCATCTGAGATTAAGGAATTCGAATCTTTAATCAAATTTGTTTTGGTTATTCCCCTTAGTAGGTATTAAAAATAAACAAAAATTGAGAAATCAATACCATCCAAGGTCGCCAAGCTTCTGTCCATAAGAGGATCATGTCATATTCTCTGTAGAAAATATTGATATAATGTCCACAACAGAAAGAGTGATTGTTTATTTAACTGTTGAACTATCCTTCAAATTGATGCATTTTGTTTTCCTTATGACTTCATTTTGGGTAATTGAGCGACAGTAATAACATACATTAATTTTCAACGAAGAATTCAAAACACTAAGCCGGCTAAACTGCGACGTTCGTTATTAAGCATCATCTACATACCTTAATATGTATATAAATATGTAATTGGAAAATCGTTTGGGATTAGATGTCTTGTGAGAAATATATGCATCCCGCAAATCTGTCAACGGCGAAGCTCGTATGTCCACATAATTTTATAAATGCAAATACATTTATTAACATTGTCGGCGATTCATTTATTCTAGCGTCTCGATCGACTGTCGATTCGAATGTCGAACAAACACAAATTTAGGACGCTCACTGTTGGAAGACATGTGCGTTTTCTAGCCGCCCAAAAATGGGAGACGGTCGTTACTAGCATAGCAGCAACGTTATTCACGGTCCTAAATCTACCACTATCATTACACCTGTCGTTGTTTAGGCCTCCCGCGCTATCATATCATCATCATAAATGGTTACAGGCTAATTTGTTATGATCCACAACTCTTCGATCAACTACTTCGATCTGTCGATGGAGTGACCCTTCTGCAGAAACGATAGAATAGCTTTAGGTTTCATCTTAGTAGTAGTCACGGCAAGGCTTACCCCATACATCCTCAAGAACCAAAAATTAAATGAAAATACAAATTGTGGCGTAAAACAGATCAAAAGCTGTTGAATGTCGAGATAAGGCAGCGAAATTTGCGATTAATTGGCCATACACTGACAAAGCTAAATGACAACAACGCGAAGCCATCTTTCAAATTGAATCATCAAGGAGCATGGCGAGTTGGAAGGTCAACAATAAGAAACCCGGTCACAGCTGAAAATCTAGCCGCAGATCGGGAAAAATGGAGAAGATTTATCGTCGTCCCATGCCCAAAACCGGGAGGACTTAAGGAGAAGAGAACAAGCAGTATGTGTATGTATACTTTTTCTTTAAATTCGTCAGGAACTTCACTTTTTACATCACATGAAGTGTACATGATTGAAGAAGATCTCATCTTGATTTGTTGCAAAACTTTAAGATTTGAGTTGCTTACCACTGGTTTGCAGCATTGAATACTTTCGCTGTAATAGATGTTATTACATTATTCTTGTGTCACATTGATGGAATTTAATTTTTATCAGTTCCAGTTTCACAGTTCAGTGTTTTCGTCTTCGTTTCGTTTTTAATGCATTTAGACAAAAAACGCTTAAAACTTGCTTCATTAACTTAGCTGTGTAATTCTAACTTACTGGTCCTACACGGGCACTCTAAGCTAAACTTAATGCTTATTCTATTTCGACGTAACCTAACTTATACTTTACTTAAACAATCTAAGGACTTAACTATTGAAACTAAGAACATTTATTTTTGGAAAAAAACTAAGTGAGCGAAATTTTTTTTGATTTTTCTTAAAAAACTAAAACTTAAAACTACCTTAAAATAAACTTTAATCTATCTTTCCTAATTACGTAATTAAATACGTAGTTCAGTGTTTTTATATGGACCTGCATGATTTCTGGGTGGGAAAATATGTCAAAATTCGCAACAAAAAAAGTGCTTGTTATAATTAAAGGTCTTTGAATTCCGCACAAACACTTAAATAAATGTACTTCTATGTATGTCACTACTTCGCTAGTTACTTCGTTACTATCAATACTTTCATAGGGAGATCATAAATATTTCATTTTTCGAGTTCATAAGAAATTTACGAAATCAAAAACATTTCTTGAAATCATTTCACAAGTGGCTCTAATAATATAATCACCCACTGTACCAAGTCATTCATAAGGGATAATGAATTTAGCATTAATATATCAAATATAGAAATGCATCTAAAACGCTTTCGATCAATCAAATAAAAATCCATTATCTCTTTTTCTGGAACTCCTTGTATACATTTCGCTTGGGAGCGTAGGAAACCTTTTTTGTAAACGTGAAACATCACTTGATTGCCTAATAACGAAAAACGTTCTGTCCAGTTTGCCAATTAAATAATTTTTTTTTTAATTTAAACACGACCACGCACTACACCTACATCAGTCCAAAAAGAGGCATTGGCAAACTTTTTTTTTTTATTGTTCGCCAGAAAAGTTCTATTGATAAAAAGCTAAAAAAGGACGGACAATAATAAGTTGGAGGAGCTTTGTTGATAAAATAATTTTTTTTTTAGAATAATCTCCTGAATTTCGATCTAATTTATTATTGTCATCACTTGAATATACTTTTGTATAAGGTATAGTACATACATCAGAATAGAAGCGATAATGAATACAGGATTGTATTTAAAGAGAACACAACATAAACTAGTCGCATTGTTCATTTAAATCCCAATAATAATGTGCGATATGGCGACACTCTGTCTCCATGGAACTTTAAATCAATTTAAATCGATATATGTATGTAGATAAGGAATTCGACAATTTAAATTCATCGCACAGTATGTACAATCCAAAACATAGCGATTACCGGCTCCATGCGGTGGAACAGAACAAACCAGAAACCACTAAATTGGTTCGTATGAATATCAAAAAATTGAGTTGAATTACAAATCTAGATTCGACTGATCTGTGCTTTATGTAGCATTCAGATTTTAATAAAGTCGTGGCATTCACCGATTCATGTTTAAAGGAATAAGTGTTTTTTAAATTAATAATCGCAATATTGGGTTTTATGTCTTGTCTAATAGTCGTTTTTGAGTAATTCAGCTTTCTAGTTTGTAAAAATAAGTAACATATGTATGTCAGCACGTTAGTATTCTTCCTGATAAGTACATTTTCATAATAAAGATTTTTGGTAGCCATCGATGCCAAATCAAAACTTTAATTAACTATCAAAATTAAAGTGTAACCCAAATTGCTACAAAAGTAACTAATTTCATGTATTATACTTTACATTTCGCTTATCTATAATATCATTTATCACTGGTTAGCAACAAACGATTTGAAATTCCAACTATCCAACCTTTCCCTTAAGTCACAAGAATAGTCGAGTATTTTGAATACCCGATTGGGGGTGTATGATTCATAAAAAACAAGTAGTCAAAGTGACACACTTCATTCATCAGAAGAATGTTCATGAGCATTAGCTCATTTGTACAAATATACACAAAGAGGAGAGCATCGCAGATGCATTAAAATCGATGAATTGTGTAATGGACCTTGGTTTGAAAAAGTGCTTTTTTCGTTCTCGTTTTACGTATTAACCTTAATAAAGAGTTCTAACTTTAGGTTTTGATGTAAACAGCCATGAATAATAAATTGTTAGTGACCTAACCGACGTCTTATAAATGATTGAATGAAGGTATACATACGTACATATGTACAATGTACATACCTACATTAAATTGGGAAATATGTTAGTTCTCCGTTTCAGAATGACGATAGCTTTTTTTCAAATGTAATTAGTTCTATGATAAGGATATCTGATTTTAACAAATGCAACTATGCACATAAGTACATACATTCATATATGTGTACCATGTGTAAACTTACAACTTTTGAAAGAAGAACTAGCGCAGCAGTGCTTACTTTATTATTAATGAAAGAATGATCCTACTAACTAAGGTAGAGAAGAATAGGTGCTCGTTATATAACTAACCGATTTTTTGAAAGTAAATTTACTATTAGTTTGATATCCGGTGTTTATACAAGAATTGTGTCCCCTAAAAACAATATTCTCAATATGCGTTGAAAGATCAATAAATGTATAGGCAATCATGTTCGATATTATAGCTTCATGGTTTAAGCGACTGAGTGGCAAGCATTCTGCAGTTATCTTCTCCATTCCCACTTAAAAGTTTTAAGTTTATGTGCTCAGCAATTTGCTACGGGGGTATTTCCTTCAATTATTGTCGCTCTCTATCTTATCATAAAATTAGCTATTTAAACAGCTGTTCCTGTTGAGTGCCTCACCTACAAGTTATACCATCTCAAAAGGGCAAACTATTTCTTTATTTAGAACTGTTAACCAGACTTCGATCATTTAGTATTAGATCATGCTTATTATACGTTAATATCCCCTGATAGATAGATTTACTACGAAATTGCATTTTCCAAATAACATTAGCTGATTTCTTATCAGCGATTAGTAATAATACTTTCCCAAGTGCATTTCATTGAATGTCAGCTTGTGTGGCAAAGGTTTATTACTCACTTAATGTAATTTCCACTTTATTGCATCAGAATTCTTATATCATTATTTGTAATAAGTGGGAGAATTGCTTATCAACAATTTTCAAGCATGCAACTTGTTTTACTAATATGATTTTTTTCCCAATCATTTCTAAAGGTATTCGCAATAACTTATTCCAATGAGCTGAACAGTGGTTTTCAACCTTGTGGCATGCGTAAATTTCGAGCTTAGTTATTAGATAAAATTTGTCGAAAAATGTTTTTGGAAGATCAATGAAATTGTTTTGAATTAAGTTGTACTACGTTTTTCTAGCTTCTTGAAGATAATATTCTTCTATGCAGGTTCGGTAGGTAGGTGTGACTGTAGACTTATTTCTATCGCCACTCTATTCGATCGAAATTCTGAAGGGAGCCAAATCGAATACTGTTTATGGCGATGTAAAAGGGATTGTGAATTTCAATTCGGTATATTTTTGCTAGGCGAATACAATTGAACGGGTGCAATTTATATTTTTATTAAAATTATGTCATTATTTAATTGTGACACTGCGGTTAAAAGCCACTGGCTTAAAGGTAGTATTAAAAGAATTAAACATTATGACCAAAACAGAGTACGTATGCAATAAAAAGAAAAAACCGCTACTATAGAGATACTAAAACATTCAGCAGAAGCAGTATTACGTCAGCGTCAGCGTTTGCCGGTTTATTTGCGTCGCAAGTTATTAACGAACTTTACCCACTTTTATATCTAGACGGTGCATGAGTCATTTAGCATTTTTCTTCTTTCTATTTCACAGAATGAACTTTTTAGGTTTCTTTTCATCTGTTGTTAGCTAACATTTTTCTTAAATTGAATGCATATCTGTTTCTTTTTTAAATTCTTACTTGTATGTATATGCACGTACATACTTGTGCATACTTCGATTGCTTGTTATCAATTCAATACATTAAACAAACTTTTCAACTACATATTCTGTGTATTGTTTTTGTAGAATGTTTGCCTTTGATTATAACGTACTCACCTGTTCGATGTGATGGAAGTAATGAATATATGTTTAAGATCTGATAAGTGCAAAGTAATCATGGATTGAAAGAAATTAACTGGAAACAGGTTTTGTTGTGTCTGCCAGCAGTCTGGCTATTCCCATTGATAATTGTGAGATTTGTGAATAATTTCTCAAAACAAAAGTGTGTAGATAAAAATTGTTTGAAAAGTGTTTCGTTGAGCTTTATTAAGGCAATGAATTATAGTATGATAGATTGAAGGAAAAAATTGTTTTGTAACCAAGATGTGTCAATCAATTTAAAAGCAATTCTTCGTTTTTTGCTTACTTAATTTCTTAGGTGGATAAATTATTTTAATGCCTTAAAATTATAGCTGTCCATTGTGCTTTTCTGTCTGTTTTGGCGATGTTGGTTGTCCCTTGTTGTCGACCGGAAGCACTTGATTTTGTCTTCTTCACCGATAAACCCATTTTGGTTGCTTCTACAATTTGTATCATGTCTGGTGTATAGTTGTGTGCCAATGGGTTATTTCGATTTAAAAATATCTGCTATGTATGATAGGAGATTTGATATCGAATTTGGTTTGATCCCGAATAAGAAGTCTCATCTTGCGCTAACCTGATCCCTTTGGTTCTTTAGTTTTATCTTGTATAAACTTCGTTGAGATGTTCATTAGAAGTTAGTTTATACACCTTTACACAACGGTTTGCCGAAACCTTATTATGGTGTAAAGTGTAATGTATGGATTGTTCTACAATATGCCTCTGTCTTGTTTGTAGAACGTAGTCGAATTTTAACTAAAGTACTTAGGTGGACGTACCACAATGGAACCATCACTGGTTTAAGTGTGTTGGCAACAGCTGGCAGCCACTTCAACCTAGGTGAAGATATACACAAAGTGTTAATTGAAACTGTTCCAACAACGTATTTTCTACTTTGCCGTAAAGTTCCAATTTTAACAAGTGTATGCATGCATCTAGTCATTTGGTGTTTCATTTGCTGTTCTAGAGGAATTTTAAAGTTTACAAATAACCCTTCACATCATAGTAAGTAGAATGGAAATCAATGAGTCAATTTCTCGGAATTTCGTGGTTTAAATACTTTGCTGTGATTAATTCTAAAAGCTTTCCACTTTAGTCGTAGTTTATGATTGTTAATTTTTCTATCCTTCTTTTGTTTATTTACATTTATAAAGAAACATGTGCCTAAAACAAAACAAAAAAAAAACCTATCTCAAGCAGACTGCTAACCAAATGGTCTGATATTTTTAAAGCTTAGTGTGTTTCTCTAAATGTAGGTTAAAAGATTATAGTTTTGGGTTTAACCTTCAGTCTCATTAAATATTTGACCACAAAACCACTGCAGAGGCATATACCCTTGCCAACTTGTCAGTTAAGTAAGGTTATGTAGAATATCTTAATTTCTCCAGGTAAATAAATCAATAGTCCTAGCTGAATCGACAATAATAAAATGTTGCGGCAGGAAAGTCTATGGCTCCATATGTTCGAACACACAATAATTCTCTCACAAAGCTCATCAATATTGTATCAAAATGTCAACCATTATTGATGAAAGAAATGAAAATGTTCAGCTTTCAGACAATATTCTGGCAAAGGTAGTGTGTTAAAACGAATACAAAGCACTGCGTAATTATAAGGTGGACAGAATTTGTAATACTTAACCACAGCAACAAAGGGGGTTTTATTAGTGGCGTTATTCTCACCTACGCCATGTGACGTAGTTTATGAGTGTCATTAGAAAGATAAGTTGATTTGGTAGGTGCGTCTATGGAAGAATACCAACGATTAGGAGGTCCGATAATCAGCTGGTCCGTGGGAAATTGCAATTAAGTTTAATCAAATTTATTTAACAAAAATGTGTTTGTTTACACCTCATCAATTTGTTTGTCAATAGTCGCTTGGTAACATGACTATCAGTTTGGGGTAGGTATAGTATTCTAAACAGTGAGTGGCGTGACACTTCACAAAGGAATTTCAGTTAACCTTCTTCGTGCTGTGCATGTATGTGTTTATGGAGCTTTCAAATGTTTAAGCCCTTAATATTCAGTGGAAAGGAGAATGCACATTAGTTTCCTGTTGTCATCTCCACCCTGCCATTAGATAGGATTGCGTGATTAGAATAAGAAACACACTGCCATGTGAAAGTGTCTCATAGAAATTTGCATTTAATTATGAACACCTGTCGCCTTGAATTTTATATGTTATCGTAAAACTGTTATTGTTTTACATACATATGTATATTTAGTTTTAGTAATAAGTTTTCAATGCAGTGTCCTAATGTGGAGGTTATTTAATTTTGTTTGCACCTTGTCAACTAAATGCAAAACCCAATCTTGTTACCGCTGGTATCTATCGTTTATATTATTGCTAGGTTTAACTCTTCTTAAGCCTGGGGAACAAAAATTACACCGTGAGCCTGCTGGGGTCTAGCAGGACCGGAAAGAAAATTCTATATTTTATGGCTTATTTAAAGAATCACGAAGAAAGTCTATATAAAAGTAAAAAAGAAACGTGTTTTATGCAAAATATTTTATTTTATGAAAACCAAACTTAAACTTCTTCTGTTGTAACAGAAATAGAAACTTTTTTTTTATTTGAAAAGCATGACTTCAATAAATTAAAATCATTTTATTTTTGCTTTAGATGCACTAAATAATAGGAAAATACTTTTTATCTACTTAGTCATTAGAATAAGGTTTCCTCCATAGTAATTGCTACTATAAAATGTTTGCAACGAGCCTGGCTCAACGCTCACGCGAAGACGTCCTTTTCGCCCAAACTCGCACGTTACACTAAGAAATCGGTGGGAATCGCCGGTGTAATTATATGTCTTCAGCTACTGAGAATTTTTAATCGTTAACGTATTCTATTACAAACATTTTACAAGGTTTTAAAAATGGTTCGAAACTCTGAGACCCCACCAGGTTGTCGGAAGGTTAAAATTGGAAGCGATATACGGTGTTTTATATTATTTCAAACGTGTATTTAACGACACATCAGTTGCAATTATCGTTTTTTTCTGGACTTAGTAAATTGAAATCAAGTTCCATCGAAGCTGATAATTCTGGGAAATGCACCAGCTGTTTCTGCTTCAAAGAAGATTTTCATTCCTATGTGATATGCCTGGATGATCTTTTCAGAAATCGAGCATTAGACTTGGTCGAATAAACTTCAAATAGAGATACATACATGTGTACATGATTATTACATGAGAAGATATTTGCATTGTTATTGACATGTACTTGACAGGTATCGCAATTATTGATGGTATACTTGTGTATACTCCATTGTTGTAAAATGACATTTCGAATCTATTAAAAATGGTATACAACCATAGAACGAATAGGCGAATAGAAATGAGAAGTTCTATCTAATGCCCGTATGATATTTATAAATATATTTGAGCAAAAATATTTTATACGGCAACAAGCATTAATGGCAGATGCTTATTTTCATTTAACAATTTGAAATGAATATTTATTATTCAACTGAGTTAAGTTTTTCCCATGTCCAAAGCACTGACCAGCCCCTTTTCGCAGTCGTCATTCAATTACAATTACAATTTCAATTACATATGTAGATTTTGTTTGCTTACGTACACATTTTAAATCCATTGACGATTACCGTCAATCGACCAGAAAAGAAAAAAAGATCTTGTCTAGATATCTCTTGTTATGAATTTCGTTTCGTTGACGACAATGAAAATATTCCGGTCATTCTGCCATCAGCAGTCATCCACATACATTACCAAGTACTATCATCCCCATAATTGGAAATTCAACGTGATGCCGCTTTAGATAGGTCACGTTTTGAAAAACATGAGATGTTCACTCTTTGCTGTAGCGGATCCTCAACGAATGGAATTGCCCTAATTAGGATTGCCTTGCCGTGTTCTCAATAGAGTGAGATGTTTCCTTTCCTTATGCAACACTTGAAACTTGTTATACCCTGATAAGTTGACACCACTCCACCTTACCCAGCAATAACCCCAATCCAAGCGGTTGGTGGCTTGTGGGTTAACGGCAGTGTCATATTGCGTGTCGTTGGCTATTTGCTATCTCAGAAAAAAATATAAATTATTTTCTGCGTGATTAGCCGGCTGACGAGTATACACTTTCCTTCAAGTACGTTTTAATAGTAACATTCACCGCAAGCAAGTAGCGCAAATTTGCATTCGAGTTTCTCTATTCGTATGGTCTTGTGGTGGTTATAACCTTTGTGCAAATGGGTGATTTGAAAATATGACTATGACAGCTGGTTGCCGGTTATTTCAACCGCATGGCTGCTGATTGCTGTTTTAATACAATTATACTTCATTCATGCGGTCGATTTGTCACTATTGATTCAGATTTTGATTTGGTACCAGTCCATTGGAAAAAATTGTAAATGTAGTAATTATTGTAATTTCTGTCTGTTTAGTTACGTGATGTGCTTTATGCGTTTTGTTTTGTGATTGCACTAATTACTGTGTACGGTTTAATGAATAAATATTAAATCAATTGTGTAGCTATTATTGTGAACTGCCTAATGGTTTTGTTTCAATTGTAAATGATTTTATATTATAAGTTTTGATGTAACTTAGGTATTCGGTCATCGTTTTCTTCATCTTAGAGAGTCTTGGCTGATTTCGGACAAACAATGCTGAGGTTTTATTCGTCAAGCATGCGTTCAGCTATTCCGGTTGTTAGATTGTTCGCACGAACGGGAGAAACGAACAGTTTTTATTGTTGACTCCGCGGATTGAAAAGCTTCTTGTTACAAATTATATATTGTATATGTCGCTGCGAGATGGTTCTAAAAAAAAACAGGTTTGTTGTGTTGCTGGTGTTTTAACCCGAGTCTGATACTTGTCACTCATCGTTTGCTGTCAATAAATAGGTAGTTGTATATACATATGTACATCTGTGTATTGGCAATCTAAAGCTTTGAAGTGCATTGTGTTGATTTCTTGTTCGAAGTATGTACATACTGATATATTTTATAATCTTATGGTGCATGCCATCCAAGGACTCAACAAAAGTCAGAAATCCATTTTAACTCATTCTTTGTAATGAAATTCTTAAAGAAAACTTTGGTCGCTGCCGAGAATTGTCCTGAGTTTGACGTTTTTCTCCACTTCTAATTCAAATTTCTCTCTAACTAGAAATTTTCGAAATTCCTTTTTCTGTATTCCCTTTAATTTTCCATAAAAAGGTCACCCTCTAAGTCGAATTTTATTACATATATACTTAAATACATATGTACGTAAAATTAGTAATGAAATTTTGTTTAATTTTTAATTAACAGTTGTATTAACAGTCCAATGTTAAGTTGGTCTTTTAATTGTCTATTTTTTTTTTTATTATTATTATTTCCGGTACATGCATATCTGTACATATACAAATAACTTATTTGAATCAACTTAAAACAATCCGAATCTATTTTACCAGCATAAGAGTTCTTTGATTTCGAATTCAAAAGAACAATATCATATCTCAAATCTACTTTTCTGAGATGATATGTTTGAGCAGTTCGAAAATTGATTTAATTTCAAAGTCAAACTTTTTAAGTGCTCAATTTTTAAAGTTACCAATCCTCTATACACACTTAATTTTCAATACACTTTCTGATATCGATAAAATCTCAAGAGAATATGTACAAACGTAAGAATGAAAACATTTATGCACGAGTCATGATTTGTCATTTTATTAGAAGGTAATTGATTTTCAGTTTGTCTTCTGAGAAAAGTAGCACTTAAAGTGCTATAATGCTGCTTTTAAAAATGATACTTATTATATTAAGATATCTTAAAAATGCCTTTCAAAATACATTAGGCTATTAGATTACGATACTATAGGTACAGGATATGGATTCTAAAATGCAAAACTACGTTTTCGTAATTTTAAATAAAAGCGATAGGTTTAATTTCAAAAACGAATTTGAGTGAACTTTATTTTAATAATATAGAGTACATAAAAATAGCAAGTGTCCAAATTACGTTCGTATATAATTGTATATTAACTGCTGTGATGAAGGTGCTGCAAAGATCTCGGTGGAGCAACGTTGGTTCATCTGAAAGACTTGCAAATTTCGGCTGCAATAGTTATTGTAAAGTTATTAGTATGAATCGGAATAAATTAATAAGCTTTATAAGCTCTTATATGCTGCTGTTTTTAGTTGAATGCGGCTCTTAGTGTATTGTCATCATATCTAGATGGAATAAAACTTTTTTTTTAATTTTTTTTACCGATTTACGAGTATTCCAATTCACTTTCTTTTTATTACATAAAATTGAAATAATAATGACAGTTTTTACTAATTCCACATGAAAAGCATTTCATTAATTTACGTTATGTGTGTCATAAATGACTGATAGTCAGCTGATTGGTTGCTATAGAGGGACTGACCAAATTTTATTGCGAGTTTATTGCAGGTACTCAAATATATATCATGCACGAAGAGTACTAAACACGTGTAGACAATCAACACATACAATATGCTCTGTTCCAAAATATGTATAACAGAATATATATATATTTTTTGTGTGGAATGTATGAAGTGCTCAACATTCTTCCTTTTTTATAAGCATTTATAAAATAATATTATTTTTGTGTGATCAGGGACTTAGATCGAAGATTCTACAGGCGATCAAGGTGATAGAGTAGGCTTCGATGGCTACCTAGCTTTCAAAGCGGGTGTGAATGGATTTACTTTTACACCTCCTTAAAGATTTAAGAGGGGATCAGGGCGGTAAAGCAGGCTAAGTCGCCATTAAGACTTAGCTGTCAAAGCGGATGTGAATAGATTTATTTTTACGTTTTTAATTGCAGTGCTTGCGATAATACACATATGAAATACTGTCATTAAGCTACTTAGGGTAGTAGATAAATATCGATCTGAGAAACGTACAACTGAAGTTAACTTATGCAACAGAGACCCAACCATGTACATATTGGCCATCCCTTACAAATTACGATTTTGTTCATATAAACGTTGTCGCCTGTTCGTAGTAAAATTGAATATCTTTATCAAATTATGATTCTGTGATGTACCATTCGTTTTTGACCTTTAACAAGTTTTTATGTATTCAGAATAAACAATTATTCACCTTAATTAGATAGCATTGCATTGAAAATTCAAAGTCCAATAATAGCTTTTCGGGCAAATACAAGTCCTTAAAAGCGCATCTATATTCACTATCTCTGCAAAGTCAAACAATTCGTACCAATTAAGTATGACAAAGATTTTTTGTTGCTGCAAAAAAACCTTTTGGCGTTCTTCCAGTAGAAGACCTATCGAAATAGCAAAGAAAACATACCTATATATCTCCAATTATTTACACATAATAAAATGCATTTATAAATTTAAACAATACAATGAAATGGTAAACTATACATTTTATGCTTTTCAATTACAAATGGCGGCGATAAAATAATCCATCTGTTGGCGCCCAATTTGTTGGCATTGCGGCTAAATAATAAAACAATCCAGGATATTAAAAATGGGCGGTAATTGTTGCGCTTGTAATATGTGTGTATGTGCAAGAAGCCCACATGAAGGTCAAGGCGAAAGTGGTTGGATTTGATGGCTAACTGAAAGATCCTACGATACGTTTTCCTTTCTAGACTGTACAGCTAAATACCTATGTTTTATAAATTCGAAGAAAATAAGTAAGTTCTTTTATACATGAATAGCGATTAATGGATGAAATATTGATTATCAGGCTGGAATGTGATTATGTTTACTAAGTTTAATGGGCTTGTTATGCGTAGGTCGAGATAGACTTTGTGGGATTGTAAGAATGACAGTAGGCGTACAAGTGAAGAAATTTGCTATCATCACATAGCAAATTGTATATTTCCCTATTGCGTATCTTTTAAGATACTACAAAAGCGTAAGATAAGTTCATGTAATATGATAGTAATAGCTGTGTGTGTATATTTCAAGTCGTATTAAATGAAGTTCACAGCTTTGGAATTTTTCTTATAACATATACAATATACATATGCATGTGCATATTTTAATGTCAATGTCGATTGCATATCTACATTTTGGTTCTTTAGAAACACGCAATGAAGTCAACTGGATAACTGGTTACATAATAACTCAAATGTTGCCTTCTAAAGTTCTAGCCGATGAATATTGTCAACGTGCTAAATTTCTAAGTAAACTCAAAAAATTAAAATAGACAATAATGTTTCTAATATGACTAAACCAATCTTAATGATAATGACTACACTAATTTCGTATAGTCTCTAATCTTCAGTTAGCTCTTCCTGTTTCAAAAAACGTATTCAAATCTATTTAGATTATTGCGACGAAATATAAAAATAAAAGCATTTATGAATTTGCAAACCTTTGCCTGGTTTTTTGTTTATTAGACGATAGAAGTTTGTTTTCATTTGCTTTTTGGCTTTTCTTTATTGCTACTTAAAGACAAAAAAATTTAGAGTTGAATAAAAAAGAAAACTTGATGAACTTGACGAGGTCAAGTGTTTCATTAGCAGTAGAGAAAACTTCTTTCCCGGTGTTGTGGTTATGCGTCTCCACTTACATCTCCCATTTGGAAAAATATTTTATTTTTAACAAAACAGTCTGTAACTTACGACAAATTAATTGAACATTTAACCTTCATTGTGATAATGGTATTCAGAGGAATGCTGGGAAATAACAACGTGCAGAATCATATAAAAAATACTTCTTTAATAAATAATAAATAAATAAATGCAAAAAACTGTTTGACTCATTATAAGAACATGTGTTCAAGTCCAAAGTACAATCCCTTATCTGACGTTGATAACTTATTTTTTATACCTATGATGGATATATTTTCACATATCAATGATAATAAATGTTTATATGTACTTTAAGTGCACTAAATTAAGATTGCTTTTCTAGGCAAAATTTGGTTTGTTAAAATATGTATGATGAAACAAAAATAATATTTTATAACAATATTGATCAAATAAAAAAGTAATATTGCATCGGCCGGGAATCGAACCCGGGCCGCCCGCGTGGCAGGCGAGCATTCTACCACTGAACCACCGATGCTGATAAAATCCCAAATCACTTCAAGGTAATTCAGATGATTCGTCCCATCTTAAACGTGTGTTACGATCAATGATTGCAGTCAATGAAAAAAAAAAAAGTGTTGGTCTGTTGTTATTGACAACTATCTCTGCAGGGTCATAAAAATGAATTTTTCACGGGGTAAGGTGGTAGCTTTGAAGGTTTTTGTTTTAGTATGACATATCTAAGTACTTATTAAGTAGGTATGTCTTATTATTAATGTTATGTTAAGAGATAATTAAAAAGGTGTCTTCGACCGGAATTAAATGAGTCAAAAGTTCCGGCTTTTTTTTTTTTTCTTTTTGTCGACGAGTGCACTGCGGCTTTAAGACCACTGATTACGTGGATTATAATTCTTAAAGTGCGCATATTCAAGTTCACTGGAAACTTTAATTTCTTGGGTTAGTTCTAGAAATATACGTACTCAGTATGTACTCATATTGCAATTTTATCTTTGTACATAACTGCAAGACTTGGCCATATTGCTTTATTGATTTCATTTTATATACAAACTTATGCAGTGACAAATAAATGGAATCGATGATTCTTAGGAATGAACAGAGTATTTATACGTACTCGTAAGTCTCATATCAATTCATGATAGCTTCACATAAATTTATTTCTTCCATTTAATTTTTTCTTCGAGTTCAGGTATTACAATATTATTAACTTCCTTCAAAGATGTACTGTCATCAAATTGAGTCAATTTGTAAGCGTACTTTGATATCTATCGTTAAATATTCTACCAACTGATTTACATATTTGACAAAATTGTAAATCCTGATGGTGAGCTTAAGGCGTGACGTTAACATATTACTATGTATCTAGGATAGCCTATAAGTGAAGAGTAAAAGAAATGACGCGAAAAATGTTTTCGCATGGCTCACTGCCTTCTGGCATTTTTCTTTCTATAGCCCAACAATGTATTATCATCAACCTTGATGGGAAAACATCACATCATTACATCAAACGCGAATAATTTAAATTTAATTTTGAATTTCTCCTTATTCCTTTCCAGATATGTGCCAACTCGAATATGGGGTTTTAGCGGTCATGTCCAGACCGTACTGCACAGCATCGTGGGTCGTGTAAAGTGTCCCTGGCCACTGGGTGAACGTGTTTACCTTTCACTTTTTGATGAGTCAACTTTGACCTATGATCTCTATCAACCGTTGAATGAACACGAAGGTGAGTTCCAATGGGGGTATGAGAAATTATTTTATTTAAACACAAACTGAAGAGTATCCACAGATACTCAGAGGGAATTTTTCAGACATAAATAAATCTCTCATTCTAAGGTTTAGGTGTGGCATTGGCGTATTCAGGAAAATAGTCAGGGCTAAAATATGAATAACGAAAATAGGTTACTGGGATGATTGTAATCAACCTAACTCCAATCAAACTAATTGAGTGGCGGTTGACTATTGTAAATGTTTATTGTGGGTTTTTCTGTTGTTTGTAATTAATGCAAAGGGATGTTCTATTTGATGTTGTCTGGGCAGAGGTTTATTTTAAGTCATATAAACTAAATGACGACTTCTTTCAGATGATATCACAGTGGCTATTTGTCCAGGAATTGGAAACTCATCAGAAAGTGTATACATTCGCACATTTGTTCATTACGCACAATGTCATGGTTACCGTTGTGCAGTCCTAAATCATATCGGAGCTTTACCTAGTGTTCAAGTCACATCATCACGAATATTTACATATGGTAAGTGTAACTGTGTCAGTTTCAGAAATGTTTATATTTATTTGTTTTTATGATTATAGGACATACTGACGACTTCTCAGCAATGGTCGAGAATTTGCACAAAAAATATCCGTCCACAAATATAATAGCAGTAGGTTTCAGTCTAGGTGGAAATTTAATAACGAAGTATATGGGTGAGAAGACAAAGAGGCCAGATACTGTCATTGGTGGGATATCAATATGTCAAGGATACAACGCTGTTGAGTAAGTCTTATGAAATTATTTATAGATTTCAACAAGTGTTATGAAAATGTTTATTGCAGGGGTACAAGATGGTTACTTAATTGGCAAAACTTCCGTCGATTCTATTTATACGTAATGACCGAGAACGTTAAGAATATTATTCTTAAGCATCGCCATGTTTTACTTTCGGATGACGTTAAGACACGTTTTGGCCTGAATGAGAGAGAAATCATTGCTGCTGCAACACTGCCCGAACTCGATGAAGCCTACACTAGACGAGTACATAATTTTCAGTCAACACACGATCTCTACCAGTGGAGTTCTTCACTTAACTATTTAGATAATATTGATAAGCCTATGATATTTATCAATTCTAAAGATGATCCGTTAGTGCCGGAGGAGTTGCTGTTGCCTATTAAAGACTATGCACGTAGGTATCATTTAATTATTTTTGAGGAAGTTACATTGTTAGTCTTATTTATACTTGATTAAATTATAAATTACATTATAATCCTTAGTGAATCTCGGTATCACAACTTTTTAAGTAAACCAGATGCTAGTTTAATTGTCATTGATTCAAGCTGGCCCTAATAACTTTGGATAGGTTCGATAAATTATTTTCATAGTTTTTGATTTTTAATTAATTACTGTCTTAGATTCTTTCAACGTAAAAAAGCATTCAACAAATTATCTTAGACTAAATGACTCTTCATCCACTTTCTTGCCGCCTAGGTCTTTTTTCAACATTGAACACTCAATTTACCTTCAACTCAATTGGTAAATGGTATTTTTATTTAAATACTAGTGTATATAGAGTTTGTACGAAAACTCTAATTCTTCTAGCTAGATTTAGCTTTCTGTTAAATCTTCATAGTTTGCTCTGATGGATTTGTTTGTTTTGCAAGTTCCTAAATACGTTTTGCCAACATAAACAAGGATTTGACTCTCGATGTTGTTCATAAATAATATAAATAACAAACAGAAATAGGTGACTATGAATGGCAGCTAATGATTGCTTGCTGCTAGAGTAGATTAGATACAAATGAATTTGATTACAATAACTTGAAAGTAATAAATAATATAAGCGTTTAATTGATTCATATTCTTGTATCTAATGGAGTTGTTAGATGAAGTTTTTTGTCTTACACAAAAAAATAAGAAGGTACATATATTGGAATCGTAGTTTAGATGGCGAGAACTTTACCTGAAAAGGAACTCTAAAGTAGTTTTTTTTTACATAGGTACTTACGTTGTTTTTAAACAAATTTATGGCCACATTGAGAGTGAAACTAACTGCGTGTTCAGGAAGAGCAGTCGTGGCCGAGCGGTTAAGGCGTCTGACTAGAAATCAGATTCCCTCTGGGAGCGTAGGTTCGAATCCTACCGACTGCGAAATGTTATAAACTATTTTTTTGATTTTATTTATTTCATTGGTGAGTGACTTGAGGTTTTTAAAATATATTGTAGAATATAATCCCCTTCTTCCCTTAACGAATATAGTTTACATTAAAGAAATAAAGAATTATTCATTGCTTACGTAGCAGATTAAACGGTGATGGTTATTGCTTAAAGATATTTAAACGTTCTGAACAGTTTTTATTCCTTAATACTTCCGATCTACTAGGATATTTTTGAAGGGTTAAATATTACTTAGGTTTATGCGATTATGTGCAGCTTCGAACACTAGCATTCATCGGTGATTACATGTTATCAAATTTCTGGATTCCAAATATTTCCAAAATGTTCATCCTTTCCGAAAACGTTTTTTCAATTATTTTAAAAATCAAACCAACTAGAATATATGTATACATATTTTTTTTTAAATTATTCTTTCTTCTAAATATGTTTTACAATTCAAGTACCTAAATCGTAACTAGAATTTGACTCAATTTGTATTAATATTCCTATTAAATTACGTGGTTTTTTTACTTTCAGTTTCTCGTAACCAAGCTGCTTATGTTGAACTAGCCCATGGTGGGCATTTAGGATTCTATGAAGGCGGTTTGATCTATCCCAATCCTGTGACATGGTTGGACCGCACATTAGTAGCTATGATCGGATCGATTGTGATGATTAATGCCGATCGATCATCGAAAAAGATCTCAATTTAAATGATGTGAACTCCCCAAAACAAATAATATAAAAAAGCGTAAAAACAGGCGTTCCACTTACGTGACCACTCTGAGACTTTTCTCCGTTTCCTCACTGGAGAATTTTTGTTGAGAAGGAAATAAGCTGCAAAAATATATGTTCTTTGTTCTTTTAAATTTACTTGTAAAAAAACAAATAGGCAACAAATTATGATTTCAGGAATTTCAACAAAAACAATCGTTATTGAAATTCTTTTCAAACAATAAAATATTGCTGTTTGGATTTGAGAGAATACGAACCGTACACATTTTCAACTCAGTGTCTCAGCTTTTCACAGTTCTCCAATGGATCCGTAAGTGGAAAACGTCTAATAAATTAAACTGATATTAAATCAATCAAATCAAAAAATCCATAAACAAAACATTGTTACAAAAATGAAGATTCATTTTTGTATACATTTTTAGTACAACTAAAAAAAAGATAAATAAGAACACAAATTTCGACTAAAAGATATACACATACATAGAATATTAAAAAAAACAAAAATGTTTTATTGATTAAAACGACTAAATAAAATACATAGTTAAATATTTTGAATATGTAATTGCTGTTAAAAACAGTCTGATGAATTGCATTTTTTTCACATGATTATCAGGTATTCATTTATTTCTCATTGCCGTTTTGTTTTAATTTTTCGATCACTGAATTGCAAAGAAACAATAATAACATACTACGCTCAATAAATCGAACTAACAAATTTATTTGTAGATGTCAGAACTTGTTTATTAAAAATGCGCAAATATTGTATTTGATCTAAAAAAAAAAAAATAATAATTTATTTGTATATTAATGACAAATAATAAATGTGTATAAATGTTTACCGGTAACAAATTAGTAAATTTTGACATCTTATGTATTTTTATAACAAATGCTTATGACTTTTTTTTTTACTATACAGAAGCAAAAAAAATAAAAATTCCATTAGGTTATTTTTTTTTTTTTAAGTAACATGTACTTAGTAGAATCGGAACTAATTTGTTAAAGTAAATAGGTTAGGTATGTAGCTTGCTGCTTCGCACCTGCGGAAATGAGGAAAGAAGAAGCAGAACAGATGATGAATTTAAGCTATTCAAAAGAGGCTACACTTATTCAATAAGGACAGTACACGAGTTTTAAAATATTTATTTATTATATTTCATCAGTTATTTAAATGAGTTTTCCAGGATTTCCAATAAAAAAAGCTCGAAAATGTTCTAGTATTGAATTTATTTAAAGTTATTTGGTCTCAGTCTCTTAAAACGTTTTCACTGCTTTCTAATGCGTTAACAACGGGCAATTATGTTATCCGTTTGAGTCTATACATACCATTGGCTCTCAATATTATTATTTTACATCTTAAAGCTTTAATTTTTAGGTAAACACTCTTATCGCATGACTTGCTTTTTATTTTTTACTAATCTTACTGCGTTGGTCACATTGTTAGATAATTTGTTTCAATTTCGAGTCTCTGTTATAAAGAGGTTAATAGTTTTGTTTTTTGTTAATAATATAAGTTTGTTAATGCAGGCAGTCGAAGTAAAATTTTGTACGTTTCGAACAGACAAAAAAGAAAATATATTTAGGAATTGGGTGGAAAAATTTAAAATTTCATTGTAAAAAAAATAAAAATGTATTCCGTACCAAAATGTATAATGACTTTTTAACAAAATAATTTCATTACGTTGTCGTTTGACTGTGATTTATATTAAAAATAAAACGATAAATTGATATAAAAAATAAACACAATAATGTAGAACCTAGAATTGATGTATACAAATTTTATCAGCTTGTGTATGTTTTTATTATAAAAAAAAAGAAAGAAAAAAATTATTGATAAATGTATATGTCCAATTTAAAAAAAAAAAAATTTAATACTATCTTGTATTTTAATGCAAGGAACTTATATAACATGTTGTCTCATGGACTAACAAACGTGAACGACTTTTTTTTATATGTGTATGTATTTACATTGATATGTAATATGTAAGTATATTGCAATTGATCTTGGGTTAGCCACTATAGCTATTCCCAGGTTATGTCAAATGAAAAAATAAGTATATACATATGTATATGAATAAAATGCTGTTTGATATGAGTACTCAATGGTGTTTTATTTAAAGTGTGTTCCTAACGGTTTTAATACATTTTAAATGTAAATGGTAACTGTGTAAATAGAGAATTGCCTAAAGAGGAGGTTTATTTTTAAACTCGAGTTGACTAAATTTATATTTATAGGATACCCGATGTAAACGAATAAAAAAAAAAATGACTACAACAATTTGATATTGCGGTTGTCGACTGAAAGCTTCTTGGCATTTAAAAATGCAACTCGTCCACTAAGCTGTCACATTTGTGGAACATATCTCTAAACGACAATTGTACTGCGGAAGTCATTTTTGAACGCTTTTTGTCGTCGATAATTAAGTAGACGATTGTTTTGGATTTGAAAGAAATGTAAGCATTTTTGGTTCAAGTTCAAATCAGCCGTCTGAACAGGAAAATCATATTTCTCCCACACACTACAGATAGATTTTACAACTCGGAGAGTGTAAGTTTGTTTTTTTTTCAGTGAAAATAACTACTGCTGGAAGGAAGCAAAACTGCACGTAACATTTTTAAGCGCAGTTACAGTTACGTTGGAAGTGTTACGACATACTAAGCTAATTGTTTGAGATAAGAAGAGTCCTTTGTGCCCTAAACCAGGAACAAGAAAAAAGTTATGAGTGCTATTAGTCGAATGCATCAAGCATTAAGAGAAATGCCCAGGAGGAACACGAGCAAATGAAATCAATGCATGTTTTGAGGGTTTTAATTATAACCAAATAAAAAACATGGAAGTTAGTCTAAGAGGTGATGTTTTCGCTGGTCAGCTTTTTTGATCCTCTGCTTAAAATATGGAATGGCGAATTTACAGAATCAGCAGGTATACTTATCACCGCTTCAGAAATATATTCTGTTGTTACCACTAAGGAAGTGTTGATTGGCAGTAAGATTGGTTGCAAACCTCAGAAGGTCTGTTTTGCGATGACAATTAATTAGTCTTAGGGGTGTCAGTCTAAGGTCAATTCTATGTTGCTTGTTCGAAACTCAGTTCACTCAGCACCCTGCTTCTTCTGGTACTAGAAAAACAACCCAGAAAAGTCGTTTACAAAAGAATGTATAGTCGGGATATGTATGGGCAAAAGAAAAGTTCCAAATGTTGGTGCGGCCCTTACACTGAAAAGTTTGAATTGAGATTAAACATAATCCGTAGTAACAGAAATCCGTAAAGCCACTACTGAACTCGAATTTTGTTAGGTGTAGCTGAATTACTTTTAAGGTTTCGTAGTAATAACAATTTCCCACTACCACTCATGAAAGTGGGACAAAATTTAAAAAAATTGAAAAATGTTTGCTTTTAACGGACATTTTTCATCTGATTTGAGCTTGGCAACTCTAGCTAATCGGTTTTTGTTCCCATTCGATTTATGCCTAAGATAATCGGAACTTTTTCCATCTTATACACCAACCGTGGTATTCCGATTTCAGTACAGTGGTTGTTATATTAACTAAAGATTGTCCACAGATAAAAGAATACACAGAGTAGAAAGCATGTTCGGAAAAAAATTTGAAAACCAGCATACAAAATCGAAAAACCAGCCTACGAATTGAAAAGGAAAAGAGAACTGAGAGGTTGGTATGATATGGATGAAGTATGAAGGTTGATATGTATTACTATTTACTAGCTTGTTGAACTAAGGTTGCTTTAATCAAACGAACATATTTTTTATTTGTTTATGTTCTCTGAGAGTCTTCTGTTTATTGAGTTTTTAAATTTTGTTGTGTTGTGGATGTATTGTGTATGACATTATGTTAGTGCTTATAATATTTTATTTTTTTCTTTTCCGGGAAATTGGAGATTTCGGTTTGTTGTTTGCCTATAGACTTTTCTTATGGTTATGCACTATATCACAAAAGTTTACATACGACTTGAATTTATCGTCCTTGTGGAAACATTTATTTAATAACCACACACTTTTTTCAAGTAAACTTTGTAATTGTTACAAACCAACAGATAGAATACAAGCAAAACGTACAGATTCATATTAGTTACAAAAGTCTACGTAGGATATCATTTTCAAGAGGCTGTTTCTAATCAAAAGCGTGTTGGACCCCTTAAGCGTTTATTACTTCATATAGTCTTGATGGCATAGAATATTCGACTTTATTGTAATTTCCTGCTAAGACTGTTCACATCAGTAGTTAATGAAACAAAATAAATCAAAAGGGGTTGAGCTAACGTTCCATTTGTTAAGCTTTTCCTTTAGATGAGAGCTTAGCACATAATGTAAATGCTCAATGACGTGTAGGTCTGGGTATAATGATAATGCTCAAGCTTTGACTGACCGTTTTGAAGGAACCACTCGCTCGATGGGATCTCAATTGTTTTTGAATATGAGGCTGTTCGTAACTGAATTTTCCTTAGTCGTATGTTGACTTTTGTAACACGGTGTAATTGCTCATCGTATATGTAGTAGGTATACCGCACATTCAAATCAAATTTTGTCATATAATATCGAGAATTTTAAAATTCAAACGACAACATTGCTTTTCGCCAAAACGCAACAACAAAATACACGTTTTTGCTATCCACAATCTCGAATGTATTTTGTTGTTGCGTTTTTGCGAAAAGCAATGTTGTCGTTTGGCAACATCAGTTCAACAAGCCAGGACCAGGAATACTTATCATACCTTCGTACTTCATCCATATCATACCAAACTCTCAGTTCCCTTTTCCTTTCCTATTCGTATGCTGGTTTCTCGATTTTGTATGCTGGTTTTCAAATTTTTTTCCGAACTGGCTTTCTAAAGGGTGGTTAAGTTTTAAGGGCCGATGTTGATTTTGAATAAAACACAAATTATTTAGGATATTATTGTCATTTATTTTTATTATGATAATATTGGTATGGTTCAATTATGTATGGAACAAAATATCGGCCAAATGGCCGCCGCGACCTCGGCGGCACACCTCCATCCGATGGTCAAAATTTTCGATGACGCTGAGGCATAATTGAGGTTCTATGCCGTTAATGTGCCGAATTATCTCATCTTTTAGCTCTTGAATTGTTGCTGGCTTATCGACGTACACCTTTTCTTTCAAATAACGGTGTCAAATCGCATGATCGTGGCGGCCAATTAACATCGCCACGACGTGAGATAACACGGTCATTGAATTTCTCCCGCAAAAGAGCCATTGTTTCGTTAGCTGTGTGGCAAGTGGCACCGTCCTGTTGAAACTACATATCGTCCACATCCATATCTTCCAATTCGGGCCATAAAAAGTTCGTTATCATCTCACGATAGCGAACACCATTCACAGTAACTGCCTGACCGGCCTCATTTTGGAAAAAATACGGCCCGATGATGCCGCCACCAAACAGTCACTCTTTGTGGGTGCATTGGTTTTTCGACAATCACTCTTGGATTATCATTCGCCCAAATGCGGCAATTCTGCTTATTGACGAATCCACTGAGGTGAAAATGTGCCTCATCACTGAAGATGATTTTCTTCGAAAATGCACGATATGCATTTTGATTTGAACGCCCATTTTCATAATAAGCCCGAATAACTTTAACGCGTTGCTCGATTGTGTATCTTTCCATGGTTCAAATTGAGTTAGTCTGAAATTGAGAAATGTCAAATGAAATGAAACTTGACGTTTAGGTGTGGTTCACATTCAACATCGGCCCTTAAAATTTAACCACCCTTTACATCTGTGTATTCTTTTGTCTGTGACCATATGCTCAAACCTAAGCAAAGACAACTGGTGAAGTTTCGTAACGATAACGAGGCTAAAGTTCACAAGTTTACCACGAATATTTATTAAAATATGGACTTGTGAATACACAGTTTAACATGTCTGACAGACTTGATTTAGCGATCTTAAAGCAAAATAGAAAATGAGCGCGCCTTTGGAAATGTGGTAGTGGACACGAAGGTATTTCATTTATGAAACGTTGACCAGCACGGATAGTGTGCTAATTATAATTTCGATGTTTTAATATTGGTTTTAAAGATGAAGCTAAATTAAAGCCATATATTTTAATTTAATTTATATAAAATGTTTCTTTATTTCATTATACACAAAATTATTAATATTATTGTTATTTACACTATATACAAAAGGTTTGTTAACAAAATCGATTCATTTTCGCTTATTTAACTAGTTTATCTATTCTTATTTAGATATTTTACATGTTGTTTTCTTCTACAGGAACGAATTTATTAACTACTGCAAAATTTACATATTTATAAATATAGAATATACATCTATATCAGGTAACCAAGCAAATTTCAAAGCACGTATAACACCTTAGTTGTTAATACTAAAATTTTCGTGCAATTTATATGTTAATTTTATAAAACTTTCTTGATCACCTAATATTTATACAAGTTTAGAACTGTTGTAAACAAATAGGTTCTTCAGAAACAGAAAAGAATTTTTTTTCAGTATCCTGTCAACTTGTTTGAAAACAGTTTAAGGGTGCATTTTTAAAAAACGGCTTTGTTTAATCTATGTAATTATCTTATTTATTTATTTGATTTTTTTTCTCTTTTTAGAGCAGAACACTTTCTGGCTTATTCTAGGGCAGATAAGCTTTAAATGTATCAGAAGTTAACAATGTGTGTGTTTTTGCTATGCACCCATCTTATGTTTTAAGTATCCAAAAAATTTTTTTAGAAAAAAACCCTATTTTATTTTCATTTTTGAATATTTTGTACAAACAATTCTATTTACAGTAATTATAATGTGTGGTTTGTATAGTTTTGGAGTTTTTATTAGTCAAAAGAGCTGAATTTACTCTGTTTGTTGTAACTACATATAATCAGTTTGCGTGTATTTTCTGAATATTTTGAAATAAATATATCTTGTCTTGTGATTAATTCAAGTCGTACATAAGTTTTTCTGCGTTATTTGGTTCCTCACAGTCAAAGGATGCCATCATTAATTCTGTGAAAAAAAAACAATTATTAATTAAATTAATTAGAAGAAAATTGACTTTGTAATAATATTCAAGCTTCGGGTTTGAAACGAGTTTGAAGATGAAGCCAAGTATAAATTGCTCCCACTTTCAGTAACAGTTACAGTATACAGACATACATAGGACAACAGAGCAAAAAGACGAATGACATAATTTTCTGCATAGAGAGTTGATTGGTATCTGGATGATGAAATTAAATAGATTACTCCGCTAAGTTCTGAATCAGTAAATTGGAGTACTTTACCACCTTTAAGAGATATTGTATAGCTTAAATTCCTGTAGGTCCACCAAGTGTTTTGTGAAATGACCTGATATAGACCCTGTAGAAATTCTTTTCAACCTGGGGAAGAAGGACTGTAGAACTATGGTGGCGATAAGCACATTAAACAATGCATGTGGGCATCTGGGAATCATTGAGAACCCAACGCATATGCACTGTCTTGAAAGCAACGATAGGACTGTACATCTTGGGAATTGATTCAGTTGCTTGAGTTTGGGATTCAGTTGCTTAAAGTAAAAGTCATTTTATCCTTTATCCGCTTTATGATTTCATGACCGGTAAAATGAGGATAAAACAAAGTATATGCTGTCTACCAAAAATCGATCCGTCGAACACCGTCTAGGTCAAAATCAAACAATTAACAGCTATAATTTTGAGGTAGTGAAGGAGTTTACCTATCTTAGGGTAAACATAAACTCCACAAATGACACCCTAGTGGAGATTCGACGAAGGATAACCTTAGGCAACCGTTGCTACTTCGGTTTGTCCAAACAACTAGGGTCCAGACTCCTAATCCGAAGGACCAAAATCCTGCTCTACAAAACCTTGATCTTGCCAGTCCTGCTTTATGGAGCTGAATGCTGGACGATAAGTAAGACAGCGGATCAGATCTTGGGATCTTTCGAAAGAAAAATCCTACGTCGAATTTTTGGTCCAGTCTCCGAGGAGGGCGAATGGAGGAGAAGATACAACCGCGAACTCTACGAGCTGTACAAAGATGTGGATGTAGTCCGGAAGGCAAAAATCCGTCGACTGCAATGGCTCGGTCACATCGAGCGAATGGACGAGAATGCTCCAGCTAAGAGGATCTTCGAATCCCAGCCACCTGGTTCGCGAAGAAGAGGAAGACCGAACCTCCGGTTTAAAGATCAGGCAATCGCGGACGCCAGAAGCCTTGGTCTAGTAAATTGGAAGCAGCGTGCCCGGGACCGTAAAGGATGGAAAGCGGCATTAGTTCAGGCTCAGACCCTCCAAGGGTCGCTGGCCTGATAAGTAAGTAAGTAAGTAAGATCGGTAAAATGAAGTGAATTAAGGTTTTAAGTGCAATCTTCAGGAGTCAAGTGAGGGGATAAATTCTTCCATAAGATGAACCTAGTGTTTCAAACAGATGAAGATGGGATATAGAAACAGAGTTGCAGCAAAGGCACAAACCAATTCAAACTATATATTCTCTGGTTAACCAGAAAAAAACATAATATTTTATTTTATCTGAGGTACATTAATAGTATTGGTTTTTGCAGAGAAATGGGAAAGCATAGATGTTCGTTAAGATATAAATCTTATCATAGTCTTTCAAGTACGTAATTAGCAATAGGCTTTTTTGAAACTTAAAGATAATCCAAAAAATGTCTTTAAGTTTTAAGTATCCGTCCTTTATTTTATTGAAAATAATAATGACCACATTCATGATAAAGATAGTTATAGACAGACGCATATTGATATCATATGCCAAGTTGTAAAAGCCATGGGTAGAAAACAAAGAAAAAGTTGAAAAAAAGTTTTCCAACCAATCCATGTGGATGCATGGTCACTTTGTGCCAAAGGCAAACAAAAAGCTAGGAAAAAGGTAAAAGCGGGGGTAAAAAGTTTCCTGCTGTCTTGCACACACCATCGTAGAGTTAAAGTATGCTGTGAGTCAAAAGGACCAAGGACAAAACTGAAACTCAATTCAGCCGTATGACAAAAGTGTCTGAAAGCATGGAGATAAAAATATTTTCCAACGCTCATTTTATTGTCTTTTGTTCATCGTAGTAGTCGACGACGACGGCGATGGCTGTGCTTGGTGAAATATCGAAAATTGCCAACGAAGAGATCTCTTTCACAGAAATGCCTTTTCGCGGCATCAACAATGAATGGTGTACGACACGCCCGAAAGGGAAGTTGGTTGACCACACGTACTCAGGGATACCAGTGGTGTTTTCTTCTTTTTATGAAACGTTGATATCATCATGTCATGCGATTCTGATATGAAGGAAATATTAAATGTGCGTTTTGCAAAAAATCAAGCGAATGGATAAATGCGTTAAGGCCGATGTGCATCGTTTAAAAGTTTAACTCACATTTGGTTAAGTTGATCACATTTTGTATGACAAACTCAGGAAGAGGCTGCGATTTTGTGGAAGTACATAAAGAAATTGGTGCTATAAAAGAACATTATCGATTTTGCTAGAAAAAAAAAAGACCCCATTAGTTGTCCTCTCTATGAAAAGTAATTTTGAAAGTTACCTTAAGCAACTAATTACGAAAGTTTACTTCGGTGTTCTATGCAATCACTTTTTATATAATATAGGGCGGGCTTTAACAACACGAAAGGCTTTTTAAAGGAACAAACCAAGCTTAATTCTTAATAAGCGGATTATCATAGACTAATATATTCACTTGGAAAGTTTATTTAGGTATGCATATGTGAGATACTAGTAGAGGAAAGTTAATTTGTAAGTTTTTGAAACTTTGATATCGTCTTAGATATTTAAAGAAATCCTTATAAGAGGATGAATAAATTCGAAAATTTTCATAACTAACACATACGTTATTTTCATAATTTCTTTTGAAAGTTTCCTTGATGAAATAGATTTTTCTTTTTGACTAGTTGTTGCAACACGTTATCTGAAATTGGCATTAATTTAATCGTACAAATAAAGTGTTACATGATTTTCGGACCCTTCACCCTTCCAACTGCGTCTGATTTATGGCACTCGTAATAATGTCATTAAACCATAAGGCCAGAAAATCACAAACAAATATGATCCATTTCGGGACAACATAGGATAAGAAAAATCTCCAATAAATAACCTTCACACTTGATACCAATAAATTGTCGACGGCAGCTCCACCAGGGGTGAGTAATAGATTCATTACAAAAATGTGGAAAAAAGCCCTTTTAGCAAAGGCTCCTCTAATGTGCGGAGATGAGAGTTAAGGGTAGCTGTTTTCAGTCGTTTCTCTCCAAGCATATGTAAGAATTTATGTTCGGTTTTTAAATTATGACTAAAATCAACTTATGAATCAGCAGGTGCTCCAACCTTTGTCGGGTGAGAGGTTCCCTTGAATCTAAACAGCATTTTACCCCCTTGCTGTCATATCTCATGTGATTCCGGGTATTCCAGATGATATATAACTCCAAGGAAGAGTGGTAAACTTATGATGAAGTGCAAAATGGTTTCCATCTATATAGGGAGCATTATTGAAATTGGGGCTGGAAAATTAGCTAACACAGCCGTACACAAAGATATATTATACTGATTGCTGACTCAAATACAAATCAAACATTGAGGTGACTCTTTTGCTTCAAGTGTTAAACATCAAGATCAAAGCTGAGTCCTTCCATCTCAAAGAATCTAATTCTACTTGGCTAGGTTGTACTATCGTGGTATTACAAATCAACCCGACATATTTTCTAATTATCTATGAGCTACTATCGATTATGAAATCCACACTGTACAAAGATAGGGAAATAAAAAAGCTTGGAGTCCAAAATAGACACGTCGTGGAACAACAGAAACACCGACAACAAGTACGTATCTCATTGAAACTTCCATCATTTCAATGAGAGAGACCTAATCAATTCCTTTGTCCGTGCCTTGTCGTTGTGGAGTTCCATTGGTTGTCTATAGCAGCATACCTACCATCATTGTATGATATTGATATTAGGGCTTCGGATGATGTTGCCGATGATGGTAGTCGATGATGCCAAGGCAGCAGCATCAGATTTGTCCTCCTCCATTCAAGTTGATGACCCATGAAATTATTCATTGATGTGCAATCGAAAAGTTTTCGTTGAATTTGCCAAATGGCTATAGATTAAGATGTAGTAGAGAAAATAGGCGTTTGGAATTGGCTTCCGTTTTATTACTAGCTATTGGGAGGGAATGGGTTGGGCTTTGATGATGGAAATTTACAAGTGGGGCGGGCTCCGGCTTTGATTACGTTTTCCTTTTTTTTTCCTCTCTCGCTGATTTCCTTTTTTCTATGTCAGTCGATAATAGTACTTAAGGTTTTTTGCCCAATTCCAAAAGCGGGACAAATGACAGAATTAATCCTCCTATGATGACAGTTCAATCAGGCTTGTCTAGGAGTGCGAGAATATTCAATCTACTTAATTTAAGGATTCAATTCTATTTTCAAAATGACATAACATTTGGAAAGGTTGATTAATTTAACGCAAAACAAAAAGTTTTCTGAATCAACTTAAATGTAATGTGTCGATGTGGGTACTGGCTCTTTGGAAACACAAACTTTTCTGATTGTCAAAAGCGGGAGAAGTTGTTTGTGTCTCATTAATAAATCCCTTAAAAGGTATTATTTGGAAGAAATGTAACAAGGTAAATGAGAAGCTTAATATATCGCTGTTAATCGAAGTGACGAAGGTTAACACGTGGAACCAACCTATTGTTATGTACGTTATCCATTAGCAAAAACCATTTTCGGATTCTCACAGAACAATTACGTAATCACGTATGTATATGTTCGAATTTTCATGTAAAACAAAAATAAAATTCTGCTGTCAACCTTCAATGAAGAGATCTATTGTTAAGTGTTGAATAGAACGAGTTATTCGGACACCTTGTGCGAAAAAGAGTGACATTTTCGTGAAACAATACTTTTTCAATCAGAATACACTTTATATTGGAAGCGTGGGCTTAATGAAAATTTATAATTGTTATTGGTAAAAATAAAAACTTTAAATTTATTTTGCGTAGGATTCGGAGCTATGTATGCGTAGTATCAACTGCCTGGTGACAGAAGAAAAATTACTTTGGGAAGGAGCCGATCAAAAGCCCTTGCAGCTAGTTCCTTTCAATATATTTATAAGCCTGTAATAAATTACTTTTTAGTAAATAATAATAATAATAATACTTTGGGAAAGATACCAAGTCGATAGGATGCAATCGCAAAAGATCACCAGAAACTTTGGAGAGACTTATTCCTAAATCTCTTGATAACTCCTATGCTACCAGTATAAAGTGCCAAAGACTAGTGGTAACGCTGCTTATATGCTGTTAGAAGCGGTACAACTGATGACCTCCATCATGAAACTCTTGATTTGACAAAGAATGCCGGCAAGCACATGTAACAGAACAAGTGACATATGAAGGGGCTCTGCGAAAAAGGCCGAGGTCTGCCCTCTAGCTCTACGAACAAAAGGGACGAGAAAAACATGGAGAAAAACCAAGAAGTCCAAATCGATACTCACCATGTTTTTATACATTTTAAGGCCGCCTATGACAGCTTTCATGGAGACAAACTTTACAGAGCCATGCCTTTTTGCATCCCTGCCAAAATCCTCAGTCTGCGTAAGATGATGGAGAATGGTCAATGTTCAATCAAGATGAATTCATCGAGATCTTTCATGCCAAGAAAGGGATTTATTCAAGTCATGTGGCCTCTTTAACATCGAGCTTGAACAGATTTTGCGAAACTCATAAGCCCAACAACAGAGGCACATTCTTTCAAAAGTCTGTATTCGGTATTACCTGCTCATGGCAGTAGTCAGAGTCTATTGATAAATGCGAACAAATTTCCAAAAGTTCAATGTTTTTCCTTGAAATATATTTATGTACGAGACTTTTAGGGCAACTAGAAAGTTTTTCTAATTTACTGCACTTTGATATTATTCTTTTAACCAATTGATTCCTTGGTCTTATAGAGTTTACAAATCCTGTCTAACTTTTAATCAGAATGTCAACCAAAACTTTAATAAACTCATCCAAACATTAAAAGAGCTTAATGAACTTATACGAAGGATATTAAAGGAAAACTTTTCTCTCTACTGTTAGTGATTGGTATGAGGATATTTCTAAAAAAAAAAGTTTCGTTTTGTGGACCCCTGTAAAGTAAAACCAAACATTTATAAACTCTTAAAACCAACGTCAAATCCAATTAACAAACAAATTTGAAGCTCAGGATAAAGAATCATAATTTGCAGAAAGAGAAGAATAATCAAATACTCTTCACCTCGTGACTCTGCGGAGTCATTTGCATCGACCACTCGTATCGCTTGGAGTCATGCAAAGTTAATTTAATTTCAAAGTAAAATACAATTAGCACCTCCTTTCTGGTATGTTGTCTCCATTGACTTGTTTCTTCAGTCTCACTCGAGCTCGAAGTCGCCCTGCACACTATACATACAACTGCATAAATTCACAGGAACTCTAAATGAAAACGGTTAGCGCGAAGCGGCGGTAATCCCTAACCTGTGTTCAAATTAAGGCAACATAGGGTTTTTAATATTATTCTCCAACCTTTCAACCCACTCAGCAGTGCAAGAGCCAGTGCTCGCGTTCATTTTCATCCACTTAAGCGAGCAATTAAAATAAATCCTACCACCCTTAGCCCCAAGCAATTTTTACAACCCCTAGCTTCTAGTGTTATTGTTTGTGCTGCTATTCTCCATTCGCCTCTCACTCACAATCTTGTTTCGCAGTCATTCCAGCTCGACGAGTATAAATGCGAAAACTTTCGCAGTATCTCACGCGCGTCGTCGTTGTCCTCAACAAGTACAGTGACGATCCACTTCTTTGCTGCAAAGTAACTTTAAGCGCCACTGTTAAGGAGAGAATCCAACTGAGAATTTTCATTTAACTTAATAGGTCAAATGAACGGTAATGCTAAAGTCAGCAGAAACGGGACAACAAAGGATGCTGTATCCTGAAGAATGTTACCCCCGTGTATAGTTTCACAGCCTTGGTCGTTGGCGAGAAGCAGCCCATATCTAAGAACTAAAATGTAAGCGCCACTATAAGCGATTAAGTCCGGTTGAATTCCGGTGTGTATAGAGATGGAAAAGTGTTTGTTTGGAAAGCTGGCAGTGTTATTTGTTAAATTTCCATGACGTAAGTTCAAATTGAGCGTACAAACACCTTGTCCATATTCTTATTCTGTGTCCATGCAAATGATTTCAGACTAGCAATAGACACACACACATATATATGTATACTGGACTGTTGTGTTACCTAGTCCTTCAGTGGGAGTATCCCTCGGCTGTGCTCTAACCTCGTTGAAGCTTCTGGCCATAAACCTATTCTCCAATTGTTTTAAGTGCACTCATTGTTGTGCATTGCTTACATAGCAAGTTCAATTCTTGTTTAGTGTTTCATATTATCTCCTGCAGCAGGGAAGCAGCAGCAAGCGACCTATCTCCGCTTGCTCGCATTCTATTTGGTGTGGCTGCATCCGCACAAGTTATAGATGAAAAAGAAAAGAAGAGCGGGAAAACTGTGGAGATATAACTTGAAAGAGGTTACAATTTTCTATGGATACCTTGGGGGTATAAAGTCGCAGCCTGATTATGAATGCAAGTGCATTTTAGTCAGTCCTTTGCCTTTCGCCAGGAATGGGACAAGCAGCGAATAACCGGGTAACTCGAGGCAAAGTGAATTCATTGTCATGATAGGGATCTTCTTCATGGTTTGTTGGTGTTGCTGCAGAGTGAGTGGGGTTATAAAACCAGTTCAGTAAAACGTTTTAATTTGTCTCGTTGAAAGCTGTAGATGTGGTGGTAGTTTTGGGTTTTTAATGAATTGAGAAGAAGAAGAAAGAACTTTTAAAAAATGAGCAGAATTTATGAGCAAAAGTTTTGGCGCTTTTGTAATGTTTAAAAAAAAAAAATAAAATTATTTAAAAGTTGTGAGGTACTTAGAAAAAAGGTTCCTATTTAAAAGGAAGGAAGTTGAAATGGAATCGTTTTTTTTTTTTGCTTTGTTTTGCTTTTTCGCTGCTCTAGACGAGAGAAGTCTTTAAGTCAATGGAAAAAAGATATATGTTGGTTGTAAAATTGGCTTATAAAGCAGTTTACTACAATCATTCTCATCAATCTTTAAAGAATCCTAAAATTTATCATTTCAGACCAGCGGAAAGAAATGGAAAATTTGCACGCACACGGTGGTTGTAATGTGAATGGATTATTCCACAAAAATGTTTTTAAAATTTGTCAGTATCTCGTAAAAAATATAGGAAATACAAGTCATATTAAAAAAAATTATCATACCCCTAGTACAGGCGAGACGCAAATGTTATCCACATATGCGATATTAAAGTTGCATTCAGTATGTACTTCTGTAATAAAACTAAATTTCATTGCTCAAACGAATTAACAAAGCCAATAGTCCTCAAAACTTATAGCACACTCTCTGCAGCTCAAGCACTTCTTTTATAACACACTGCCTTGCGGGAACGAAAACTAAAAGAAAAACAAATGTGCACAAGAAACAGCTTTTGTTCATCTTCTTTAAAGTTTAAGCACAAAAAGGTACCGCAAAGAGTTAGAAAGGAGACCCGAAGCGAGCGAGGTGCCCGTCACTAAAAAAAAAAAAGTAAAGCAAAAGAACGACCAAAGACCATAAAGTGGAATTTAACGATGCTGAACACAAGATAATCTGTGTGGTTGCTGTAGGTGAGGATAGGGTGGCTAGATTTTAATGCAATATGCGGTTGAGTTTGTTTTTTATCATCATCGTCATCATCATCATCAAGATGTGTTCCTCTAAGATGTAGACGAGAGCAAAAACAGAGGTAACTACCAGGACTACCCTAACAAAAAAAAACTTTGTAAAATGAAATATTTGCGGGTGGGTTTTAAATGATTTTAAATTTATCTCTCTCCTTTCTCTCTTCCTTTTACTGACAAATATTTATTTAACATTCATTTATATCTGACATAGATAATTATAATTTCGAGGCAATCTCTTCTGCAATGGCTGCTTAAAATGATGACCTTGCTACTTCTTACTGCTTCTCTGATTTCCCCGTGCATATACTGCAAAATCTTGAGAATATTTAACGAAAGGCTTTTTTTTTATATCTCACCCCTTTAACAGCCAGTGGGAAATGGATGCAATCATATCTTATGCGACCTTGAGGATTATGGCTTTTAAAATTCAAGTAGCATCAATCGTTTTAATTAAGATTTAAATAAGTGCTAGTTTAATTTTTGGCCGGACGGGTGATGGGAAATGTTTAATTAGGGTTGTTCAGGGAAATGATCTTTGAGAACCATAAAATTATAAAAAGATTTTTTTATTTTTTATTATAAAACGGTTGAAAGTTGGAAGCACTTTAAAATTAAAAACAGATATTTTGCTTTTGTTCTCCGTTGGGAAGAAATGTAAATAAGAATGTTCAGCTTTTATCGTGATTTCTAAGAAAAATGTCGACACGCGTCCCTTAACTTATAAAATGTGTTATAATCAGATGCAAAGCATTTAAAAAAATTTCAATTTTTATTAAGGTCATATTGCTATTCGGTAATTTAGTACACGTGACCTGTGTTTAAAAAACAAGTAGGAAAAGTTGTTAAAACGTGAGACCATCGAGGCGTTTCGTAAAAGGTAACAAAGTAAACCAGACCTATAAAGCAAAAATCAAAGAGATAACTTTTTTGTCATTTTAATTGCACTTTAAAATGTGAATAAGGATTCTTTGAGTATGATTACAAATTAAACACAATGAATGTAGGCCAGGAAAGAGCCATTATGGAATTACTTCGTATATTATCCTCAATACAAGACGGACCACTCAAAGGGAGTAACTCAAATTTTGGAAACTTGAAGTACATTTTTGAAAAGCAAATTTCAGATTCGATGAGAAAAAAGAGCCAGATCGGTATATGCAACATGTCAACAAATTGCAGTGTCGAGTTTGTATTCATGTCAAAAATATAACTTTCAATATATTTACTATCAAGCTGAAAAGTGCAAAAAGTACACAAACTGAAAAGAACCATATCCTTCCTTTTGTGTATACTAACTCGTAGTGGTATATCATGGAAAGAGTCCCCGGTATAATAATCTTCAGGAAACATGAGCATGTCTCTACAGTTTTTGTCATCATTGACGATGCCGCTTGACCGTTTTTGTTTTCTTTGGTTTTTTGTGAGTAAGTTTTTCTCCATCCTTTTTATATTAGTTTCACTACTCTGCAATATCCTGCCAGAACCGAGAGATGTCATCCCTTAACGTGACCACAGCTGAAGGAAAGAATTGAAAAATATTTAAACCTCTGAAGACTTTTCTACTGGCAAACAGCTAGTGCCGGTAGTCTTGGGAATGAAAGTTGTTTGTTCTGCCATAGGGAGTGAGTTCTACTACAATCTTGCAAAAGAAAACAAGTAGGAGAAGTAGAAAAATGAAGAATGAGACTGTGCTTCAAGGATACAATCGGCAAATCGAGGATATGCAGTAGGGGGATATTTTTGAAGAATTTCTATTTTTCTTTCATTCGGATGAATTACAGCGTTGTTTTGCCCAAAAGTTGAGGTCGATATTTTGGTGCAGCTGCAAATATAGTGATACAGATACGTATGTGCAATCAAAACAACCAACCAAACCATTAGGGACAAGTGAACTCTGAGTGTTTTCCAAGGCTTTCGTGACTCCTTAGGTGAGCGAGCAAACACAAACAGCCACGAGGAAAAGAAAGATGATATCGTACTTTGTGCCCATTGTGGAGTAGAAGGAAAAGGAGAGGGAATTTGTTTCTTTTTTTCCCAATCGTCGTCCCATTCGAATCTTTCTTTCTTTATCTGGCTTTCTCGTTTGTGTGTTTGTAGCGTGGGCCCCAGATGGCCACGATTGCATTTAGCCATAAGCGAAAAATCCAAGGAACATAAATCACTGATGATTCAACGTTCTGGCTTGGATCGGTTTTCTTTGTAAGAAAAACGCTGAGCAGCTGAACAGCTGAAGCGTAGTATTGGGGGATGGAAGATTTTGAAAAAAAAACACGAACCCTTTCCATTCTTCTTTGTAAAAGTAATGGGATAAAGAATGTAGAGAAACATTGTGATCTCTCTTCTCGATATGATATTAAGTGCTGCAACTGCACGAGAAGAACATCAGCAAACTACTATCTGCTTCTATCCGCCTTTCATTTTTGGGCTTTGCTTTCGTTAGCATTGTATAGGAAATTAAAAATCGGAATATACGAATCTTGGAAATTTAAGGGAGAGCAGGTAAAGGAACTGGAAAACAAATTGCTAAATCCCAGTGCAAGGATATCGTTTTACATTGCTTAAAAGAAAAAGTAGGACGAAGAAATGAAATCAGACTCAGGATCATGAAAGTTTTACTAGCATTTTTTTCAGGCAGCAGAATCCTCAAATAGAAGAGAAATGATTTGCATTTCATTGAAATGAATCTGGGGTACAACGGCGATGTCTATATTTCACTTTTTAAATTGAACATTGAGGAGACGATTTATTTAAAAGCAAGTTTCTTGCGGTTTTCGTGTTTTACAAATTGTGTGGAACAGATTTCTCTTGCAAGGCCATTAGCACTATCTTTATCTCTTATTCAACTTGACTGTCTGAGATTACAATAAGAATACCATTAATACAGATAATGGACTTAAAAGTGTTTTTCTCGTAAGAAGAATTGTTGTTGACCTAACGTTTGGAATGGAAGAGTATTTTTGATTTGTGTTTGGAAACATGGGCAGCATTAAAAGTATTTGCACTTTCTGACCACTTTAAGTTGTCACATAAGGATGAACAAAAATAAATATAAATGTGGTATCGACTAAGTATTTTAACATATTTGGTGTGGTGGTGTATGTGTTAGGACGATGAATAGGGATCTGATTTAGGCAGAATTATTTTAGAATAATATTTGATCGCCTTATAAGTGAAAGGAGGTGGTGCTTTTACCAACCTCGCTATGAAAGAAAGGTTGTTTTGATCAGATAGGTAGATCTGATCTGAAGTGATTAACACTTCAATTGTGGTATTTGTGACATTTTCTCGAAATATAGTGACATGTTTCACGAAAACAATAGTTCAATAAAATCAGCCATGTAATATGAGTAAATAAGTTCTCCCAGTGGTAGTAGAAAATCATACAGGGTGGTTGATGAATTTCGCTACATTAAGAAACTCGAATAACTTATTTTGTAGTTCATATAATTTATTTCTTTTTATTTCATTCAGAAGATAATTCAATTTTATTAAGTTTTTTTTAATGATTTTTAAAAATTATGGAATTTAAAAAATGGCCTCCACACTGATTGACGCATGTGCAGCATCTTAGCAAAAAATTGTTCATGACTGTCTGAAGAGTTGAAATGGAAATTGCCTTAATTATTGATTGAATGGATCGTTTTAAATCATTCAAATTTGTTGGTTTGGTTCTGTGAACTTCCTGTTTGCAATAACCCCACAAGAAAAAATCAGGTGCAGTCAGGTCTGGAGACCTGGGGGGCCAACGAAATACGGAGTTTCTTGAAATGATCTTACCGATAAATTTCCGCTGCAACTCTGCCATAACAAGCCTGGTTACGTGTGAACTGGCCCCATCTTGTTGGAACCACACAGAGTTGAAAAGAATTCTCTTCCGGCGTAATTGTGAAAAAAAAAATTCTTTTAACATTTTCAAATAACGGTCGCCAATTTGAGCAGATAAATTTCTTGACGGAACGGTTGGAGTAGCCTGTATGGCAGCAGCTACAGCAGGAATTGTTTCCTACGTCCGAACTCGAGGATTTCGGTGGTAAGGCCTTCGGGCGACTGTCCCACGCTCGGCAAAAGAGTTTATCAACCATTATGGTCCATCTGTTCGGAGGCGTTCCGCGAAACGTGCGCCGAAACTTCCTTTGGACAGAAACTACCGACTCCAATGCGTCATAGCGGCGCACAATCCAAATTTGAGTTTCATCATCCTAATTGTCCATTTTCATGAAATATATATAACAGTCTGCAAATTACAAAAAAAAATTGAGTTGATTAATTACTCAGAAAAAAGTTATTGCTTTTTTTTTTGGTAGGGCGATTCATCAGCTACCCTGTACAACCAGATCCTAACACACGTCATTTACTGCGTCATTTAATGTAATCTCATAAAAGACCACCTATGTATGTAAAATCAAGTCTTATCGTTTTTATGTAGGATAGTTGCACTTGTAGTCCTAAACAATGTGTGAACTTCTATTGGAGACAACAAAAATTCCCATTATCACATTTATCGATAAAGTTGGACGTTGGGAAATTGCTTTTTTGTCTACAAGTCCACATAAGTTTGGAGTTAAAAATTCTTCTTTTATATCTACCATATAACCCATTGTGCATTTTTATGATATAAAGTTTAAAGAGTTATTTTTAGAAAACTAGGTAAAGGCCAATTGAGTCAAATGATGTTTCGACTTAAAAAAAAGTTTGTATTGATGTCGTTTCTTGCATAAAGAAAAATTAATGTCATTATCGACTTTGGGGTAGGAAAAACATCATCATAGTTATCATCGATACAAGATGCTCTCTTGGAGTGTAACATCATGCATGTTCTACATTACAGAAACCGGCATAATTCAAGAAATCCATTACCAATAATAGTTAATACATATGTATATTGGGGACTGTACCTTTAAGTAATTTCTAGGCAGGATGATTGGATTTGTTTGCTCCAGTAGAGACTTTAAGTTCCCAGAAGATAACTTTACTTCTTTCAATAATTCTTATGTCAAAGATCTGGATCGCGAATTCATATGGAGCTTGTCAAAAGAAGATACAAAATAATTTGGCATCGATGAACTTTGAATTACTCAGAACGTTGCAATACTGTAGAATAAGATGATTACCAGAGCTACAGAATTGATACAGCTGGCTGTAGTGAGGCCATATGTTGAACGAAGATTGAAGATGAACAACCTTTTTTTTTGTATTGAAACACTTCACCCAAAAATAGGTCAATTATACTACCAGTAGGTACAACACTTTTACTGTGTTTTCTTAATTTTTCGGAGAAAGACAAGTAAGAGCTTTAGTGATGAGAAGGTTAGGTTACCAGCACGCATCACATCAGTCACCAAAATCTTCCACCAAACACATTCAGGACAATTACAGGAAGTGCGCCTCAATATCCACACGTATCACAAGCATTGCAGAAGTGATATTTCTTAGCCCTCTGACAAAGGTCAAAACCATAAATAAACGAGTCTTAAAATACTTATAAACGCTCTCTTACTCTTACCAAAGCTGTTCAGTGAAAACAAAAGTACCTGATACTTTGTCCCACATTTCACAAAGTGAAAAAAATTCAATTACTTAACAAACAAGAAACCACATTTCTAAAGCAAGGAGTAAGGCACAGAAATTGCCATTTCTACTGTACAAAACGACTTGCTCTATCAACAAAAATACGTTAGCAAACGAGCGGACAATTTAAAAAAAAAGAAAACTTTTTCACTTATCACAAGAAAATTGATAAAAAGAGCGGAATCCAATTTCCCCACCCATTTCAAGGATATTCTAAGAACGTAAGAGAGACGCCAAAACGACACAAATACTATGCAAATACTTTAACCACAAAGTTTGTCGTCGCGTCCGTAAGCGGAAAAGGACGCGAATAGTACTATCTACTCCAAAAAAAGAAAAGAAAAAAAAAATTAATATTTTAATTCACCAGAAAATCTTTGCAGATTAGCGAGGATGGTGTTTTGCCGCCTTTTTAAGATTTGTAACTTCATGTTTTTTTTTTTTTTTACTCGTCCCCTTAATTCGCTCGAAGCACAATTCCTGTTCCTTAAATTAAATTCTCTCGCATAACAACTTGATGTTGCACCAAATTAAAACTTTGTCTTTTGATTTTAATTTCATTCTCTCTTTTGGTAATTAAATTTTATTACAGATTGATAAAGATGATTTCGGCAAATTAAAGCAAAAACTTTATCGTTTATTTGTGAAAAGGAGATCTCAGCATTTCAGAGTAGGCCCGGTCGACTCTCATTGTTTCCTTATCCAATGAATAGAACTTTAATTAGGCAGTTTGTTACATAATTACCGCATAGCGAAGCAGCTTTTGCTACTGTTGCTTGAGTTGCTCTTTCTCTTTGTACAGGCAATCAAGAAGAGAGGAAACAGAATAAACAAAAAAATCTTTGAGGATCTTAACCAGAGGGTAGGGTGAGATATTTTCTCGCACAACCAAATGACTTTGAGATAAGCAAGGAAAATAAAACAAATAGTTGAATCAACATAAGTTGGGTGAACTTGTTTTGTTGTTGCTCTGTTGCTGTGCAGTTCCTCTTGTTCCATTGCACTTTATTTACTTGCATCAAACACGATTTCCCTGGGAGTTTAATTGTTTTATGCACAGCGCTCTGCTGTAGGATTCCTCAACTACATGTCATACAAGACAGAGTGGAGCTATATCATTCGGCTGAGCAGAGTGAATTCCCTATTCTTGCTAATTACATTGCAATTAGCTTTATTGTTGAGTTTGTTGTCGTTGTTGAGGAGTTGTTGGGCGCCTTGTAGTTGGGTGATGATGACTGTGGTTTGTTTTTCGGTATTAAGTTAGATTCACCTATGAATCAGGGAAATTTTCACATTGTTCTTTGCTGCTACTGCTGCCACATGAATATTTGGCGTTGGCAGAAAAGTTAGAAAGCTCGCAAAAGCAATTAAAGTTTGAAAAAAGTAGGTGATATTCGTTTGGTGTTAATGTGAGTTGGAATGGTAGAATACTTGTGACTGTACTTTAATGAAGTATGCATGCATAATTTCCTTATAAGAAGAATAAGTTTTTGTAAAGTGAATGCAATGTGCATTATCTGTTGTGAGGAGTGTTTTAATTTGTTAGTAAATGTGCATTTTAACGACTGTTGTTGATAAAATGGGATATGTTTACTGTGGGTAAACTAGTACATTTATGGTTGTGTTGGGATAAGCCACCATATCCACACCCATAAGCTATGGATTTGTTTGAGAATCTAGTACTAAAACTATGAAAATATGTACGACACTGCATGGCCTTTAAAATGACTATGAAAAATAATTGCAAAGGTGAATGTTTCATTGTGGAAAAAAAGGCGAGGTGCACTTTAACGGACTCTCACAGACAGCTCCTTAGATATGAGGACTCACTTTTATAGCTTAATTATTCTTATCCATTCGCCTGATGTGCCCGTGCTTGAAGCCAATGAGCTTCTGTTTAAAAGTTGTTTGTCTTTATATCAAAAATTGGTCAATTGTCGACGTGTCAGGCATCTCGGTGTGTGTCAGGCAGAAACAGCGTAGGTTACAATATGCTAGAAATCGAGAAAAATATGCCGCGGAAAAAGATATGATACTGTAGTCATCGGGCATGCTTCCAAACGAAGTAAAACATTTTAGTTGCTTCTTAGTTTTTGGATTCTGTTTCAAACTAGAGGGGAATTTGCTGAACTCGAATCCCCTGCTTGATAAACGTTATGAAATTGCTCATTAAAAACATCCACCAGATTTGACAGATTTGAACTGGCTGTTAAAAATATATTACAACACAAAGGATCACCTAGAATAGTTTCCATAATATTTACAAGTGAATCAAATATTCCATATTTTGAGACCGGTATTGATGAAGAAGAGTTATACAATACAAATTTCTATCAAATTCTAGTTGTTGTTCTTAACCAATGAATTTTTCATATTTTTTGTCAAAAATAACCGTTAACACCATTTATGTCACGATCTAAGCCATCTGTATAAATTGGGTCACTAACATCAATCTTTTACGCTGTGCTGTATCTATGGGCTATTTTTCATTTCCCGTTCTCCTTCACAGAAATGAGAAGATCCTTCAAAGAACATAAATCATTATTTCGTCATCATCACTTTCATTCAATTATAATAATTGCACCCGGCAAACAATTTCCGGTCGCAGATTCTTTCTCGCTTTCGTTATTATCCTTACAAATCGTAAAGAAGTCTTGTTTTATTATTGTCTTGTGTATAACACAAACCATGGCAGACTATCATTTATGCCAGACGTTACGTTATTTCTTTATTTCCGCTTTGAAAATAAATAAGTAAATACCACATTTTTCACTTAATCTCCAACACGGAAGAATTCACTACAACTATTTGGTGGACGAGTACTCGTAAACTTCGAATAGTTGCACGTAATTAAATAAATAACACATTACTCTGTAATAACTTGAAGTCGTAATTTTCTGTTTCCTCTCTCGAGAGAAAATCTTCCTCGAGTATCAAATAAAAGTAAGCCAAATCCTTGGAATGAAACTTTTCACGGATCTACTTTACGAAGATTCTTCCATACGAGTAAAGCATTACTTTTCTTTTGTTTTGCTATTGCTAGGCATTCTTTTTCGATTTTATGTGCCGGTGTCGAGTTAGCTTTAGATTACCGTCTTGCATTTTGAACGCTTCATTTCGCTTATAGCCGGGAGTAAACTAAATCCTTTTAGCATTACTCCAATCGCGCCTTGAGCTTTAGTACTCTAGCGTGAGAGTATATCGTGTTTTTAAATGACGTAGTTATTGTCCTAGAATTGTATCCTTTTTTATTCATCAGTATGTGTGCGTTTAAAAAGATTCTACTTTACGGCTGCATAAAGAGTAAAACATGAGAAAAAACGGGATAAACTTCCCAGTGGTGGGATAATCTACCGATTTCAATGCTTGTTCCTGTGTCGTCTGTTTGCGTTCTCCAAACAAACGATTGCGGCAGCAGAATTGCTTCCCAGCAGCTGCAGGCTATAACAGCGCGACGCTACTCAGCATTAGTCACCCAGGACTCCACCTCGCTGTTGCCACACTTGAAGCCATAGCAAGCGAAACAGAATGAATTACGTTATGAGGACTATTAGCTGCCTTAAAGGATTATTCAACAGTGAACAGGACGGCGTACTATACCAAGGAAAATGGACCGAGAGAAAGAGAACACGCACAAAAAGAAAGAAAACAAATAAACACACTTCTACAACAAGGATCATATTACGGAAGTTTATGAACTGATTTCATACTTCGTTAAGTTCCTTATTGCAGTCAATGACGACGGCGGCGGAGACTGTGGCGGCTTTGAATCAACGAAGCCCACTATGACTGTTTCTCTTTGCGTCGAGGAACAACAAGGATTTGCTCCATATACTTGGGATTTTCATAGTCTACGCGATGGTAAACAACACGTTCGTTCTTCTAACTCCTTCGTATTATGCGCGAAATTATTTTCAATGTTTTATATGTCATGTGATAGACAGGATTCCTCTGTGGGATACCCCCGACAGAATGACAAGGACGCGAGGGAACAATTTCGCGTGGAGAAAGATTTTATTTTATGTCTGTATTTCAGTTCTGTTTTATTTTCGTATGACATCAAAACCTGGCGGGAGGTACGTCCCTCTGTGTTGGATGAGTGTTTGCGTTTGCGTTTGCATGCGTTTCATTATTTGATTTATTTGTGACAATTGAGTTCCTTCCTACTTTCAGCTCTCGCCTTTATTCCATTTTTTATTTATTCTAAATAAGAGGCTGTGAAGGGATTATGGATAAGTAGGAGGATGATGATTGTGCACGGGGCAAGGGAAAGGGTTAAATGACAAGGAAAATCCAAAGATGAACAAAGCGGATCACACGAGGGTATCTGCTGAGAAAAATCGTTATCCTTTTTCGTTCTATATTCACACACGATAACGCGTTGAATATGCTTTGGAGATATGTGTATGCAAAGGAGCACTTCTTGAATCACTTGATCAACATAAAATTGACTTTAAGTTATATAGACGGTATCTTTTTTTTTTCTATACGAAGTGTCAGCTCAAGTTTCAGCGTTACAAGGGTTAATACATAAGTTAAACGCAATTCAAGTGAGGGCATATTAAATAGCTTCACATGATCTTTGCTGATGGCCTTTTATGGATATGTGAGTAAGAAATATGTTTGAATTCGTTATTGTTAGAGAGCTTATAGAAACAGATTTTAGAATTAAATTCTTTAAATTTGTTGCCTTGTATAGGCGTGTACTAAATGGTGATACAATTTCCATCCTCTCAATTCAACCAACTTTTCTCAACAGTCAAAATAGTTGCAAAAATATGTCGAAAAATGAACTGTAAGAGATACATATAATCTGAAAACTTTTAGGATCTAGTAATATTGATCCAGTAAAGATGCTCTGATCTGCTCAAAATATAGAGAAATCAGTCTTCTAAAGATCGCCTACAAGTTCTTGTTTTCTGTATTGCGTCTGATTGGTCTTTATCAGTGCAGTGCATCGAAGATCTACCATAGACAAGGAGGTCTGAGAGGTCTAAGAGGAATAGAAAAGTCATTATGGAAAAGCATTGCTCCTTAGCTAGATTTAGCTACTTGTCACTACGTCAGAGGAACTGTGAAGTGTTTTGAAGAAAATAAGATGTAATTTGTTTCAGATTGCAACCCCACGTATGCAACTCCCATAATTACACATTGGGTTTAAGTTTTAAATTTTTAAAAAACATTGTAATAAGTAATTTTTTTTTATTCATTCAATAATAACTATACAAAATAAAAATAAATTCATATCTGACTCGGCAGCCCGACGTGAAGGCCTAGCTTCTCGCCACCATTTGTGTTATTCTCCTCATATTTTTTTGTACTCCAGTTTATTTTGCCCCACTCAGAATGTCAGCTTCATTATCTCCTATTCGCGGTAGTTTATCGTTGCCCTGAGGTGGTGCTGTTAAAAAAATGTTTCGAACCTCTTTCCCTTAACAGATAAATGTAGTCGATTTCTCATAAGAAAGAAATTAAGCTAAGTTTTATGAGGTAAAAAGTTGAGTATTTATCAATTTGATTTCGTATTCCAGTCTCTTGATAGATTATTTGCATTTGTATTTAATCAATTCTTAATCACTCTAGCATGTCTTTCTATATATTACAACCAATGGCTTTCTCAAATTCAGTTCTTACATTTTTACATAAAGGCTCTACCAAAATATATTCCAAAAATATTTACAAAGTATGTATGAATTCACAGAATGAATTTTCTTCCTTATACAAATCGTAATACTTTACCACATCAGCAATCAAATGCCTAAAAGCTATCACCTTATCAAAAGAATAAAGCAAAAAAAAAAAAAAAAATCCGAATCTAAATTTAATAAAGCATAAATAATCCTGTGATATAACTTGCCTATATGGTAAAAATTTACATTAAAATTGTTGAAAGGTATTCTGCATCAAAGAATTATTTTTTTTTGTATAAAGTCCATTCATTTTCAATAACCAATTTACTTTGAAAGTCGATTCTTCGATTCAATTGATATGTGCTGGCGTAGTGTATTATGTCGATTTCTGCTACACTCTGCTTACTTCCAGGTGGGGATCACTTTTATCCAGCATCTGCTCACCTACATACTGAAGGCATCAATCGCAAATTGAAAGGCTTATCCGCTTCATTGAACTCCAACAGTACCCGCACATACAAGTGTGTAGCATGACCAGTAGGGAAATAAAATTGAAAATTTTACTGGGGCACTTTTACGGCGAATTACATTTGTCGAAGAGCTTAAAGATACACGAATGGACAACTTAAATTTACACAGAGAGTGTAAACTTCACTGGGGAATGTGAATTACTGCCACACGGTTGAGATTTATGGAGTTGCTTGTAGTACAGAGAAAATGAATTCCAGCGTGGAGGATACTAAATAATTTCGAAGGATATTTAATGCCACAGAATTGTAAGTGAGATTTTATTTGAATCAGCATGATATAATCGGGTCGTTGAATTTTAATTCCAAAAACAGTTGGTCATTTATTTAATGCTGCACTTTTGTTACTCATACGCCTCCGAATTGAATACACCCAATAAATATTTGTTTAATTGTTTTGAATGTTTTATCAAGGTTAATGCATACCTCAATTTGCAATTGTAAATATGTATATATACTGCATATATTTGCAGGAGTGACTAGATTGGTGGAAATAGTGTTCTATAAAAAAAAAAATACAATAAAAATTTGCACTTTATAAAGAAGCTGACGTTCCATTCTATGGTGGCCCAGAGCTATATTTCCTTACGTTAGTAGAAGCTGTCTCAATTTTTTTTGCCTCCATTTGCCAAGAAGATATGACAGTAAAGTTTAAGTTATTCATTTCCTTCAACGTTTTCTTCCATCACATTTATAATGAACTAATGGATAAAGATTAACGAAGTTAACTTTCTGGTTAAGGGATTAATGATTTAGCAAGTTATCTTTTTGGTTACCGATGCGCACCTATGGAGTTTATCGTAGGAGTTGGAAAACTGTGACTGAGAAATTCTTTTTTGCGAAGCAACATTTTTCCGAAGTATCTGCCTGCGATAAATTTTCTTTAACAGTAAAAGTAAAAAAAAACCCTTTTGTTACAAACTACAAATAAAATGAATATAAGAAACTTTTCACAAGTTTATAATCTGCATCAGGTTAATGTATTTGACATTAAGTAAAAACTTGAAAATATACCCTTTTTCGCAAGTAAGCACTTTTTTGCGATTGGAAATATACGTAAAAATATATGTGAACAAAAATTAAATACCTTTCATGGCTTTTGCTTGATGTTCTAGGTGATTGTTGAATTCAGTTGAAATTAATGATGTATGAATGTTCAATTGCTCTATTGAAAATGCCAATTAATTAGTAATGTTTTTATTTCGCATTTATACATATTCTGGAAGGAGTGTTAATTTATTGACAATAGAAATCAACGAAGATAATATCACAGCTTTTAGCCATTACGCAAAAATGAAGTCAGTTTTAGTGCCCAATTTGATGGATTCGTTCTGAGTTGAATGAGATCCAATTGGAATAATTCATTTTTGATACTTAGCCCTGACTTACTCGAACTGATTTCGGTGTCCCATTCAAATATATGTTAGATCGAATCAACTGTATACAACACGATGCAATTTTTTTCCCTTTTAAGGTCCACAAAATTATATCAGTTTCTGATGTTATATATCCATCAGTCATGGATTAAGAAATTAGCATTCAATTTGTCTCAAATAACTAAAAAAAAAAAAAATTCCTGGATTAAATTTATTTCTACGAGATTTGGTATTACTTCTTTTTATTAGTTTCTCAAAAACAACTTCACTTTCTTAAATCCAACTTCTGCAATAGGGACTAAAACCTTTTTTCCGTTAACTTCACATAGCCACTGTCAATTTGTTCAGCTTACAAAGTAAAATGTTTGGTAAGTTCTTAGCTCTCAGTTTGCTCAATCCTATTCCCATTCGATGAACTTAAAACTCTAAGACTTCGATAATCCTCTCACCAAATGCACTATTTCATCCCAATAGCAAAGAAAAAACCCAGCCTTTCTTTCCCTCCTCTTCGTTATCACATTCTGTCTTCTTGAATTTACAAATTCAATTTAACTTGAAATATTTTCGACTTTTTCCATCATCGAAAAACTTTACCAGATTCAAACATACACATAACCGGACAGAAAAAAAGGAGAAACTTATCATACGATTTCTTCAAATAGTGCACAAAAGCAGCAAAAGAAAACCCGATAAATATAGTAAATTTGAAAGTTTGTTGACATAAAATAGATGCGTTTGCTCAAAGTTCACGTGGCTTTTGGGTGGACAGTTTTTCTTGTGCGAACTTTACGGAAATGGAAAGTTTTTTCCTCAGTTATGACCAAAAAGGACACCTTCTTGCTACAGGCGAAGTTGTTGTTACATACTCTTTTCAGGACGATCAATCCGAAAAAAAAGCTCTGCAAGGAAGAAACAAACAAGACGACGTTTTTGTTCTGCAAACTTTTTGACCAGTACCACAACCTATGAACATCATTAATAATCCAGTCAACACTGTCAGCAGGAGTAGTGTTGAAGTTAACGGACAAGTCGCCATACACTGCCATTTGGTGTTCTCGATGGAGAGGATGTAAAAAGACATCAACGTTACGAAGGAGTTTTTACTTAAAATTTTCTTAATGCAATAAATTCATTTCTGGGTTCCTTTTGATGTCCTGCGTTTAGTTCTTTTTTACTCGTGGGACAACATGTGGGTTCGTAGATAGGAAGATTGACATGAAATATTATGCTTTCACTCGGGGTAAAATGTTTTTCTTTGTACACTTAAGTAAATTAAATTAATTGAAGAATGTGAAGATTTTTGTACTTCACAGGGCCATACTATGTATGACATATTGGGGCTCTAATAACAGTTTTTCAGCATATAAATAGGGTTAATTAATTTGGTAATTAAAAACATAGAGAACAGAGCTTTTACTTGCAACTGCCTGGAAAATCGAACGCTACAAGTTTTTCTGATGCAATAGACTAATACCCAATTGATTTTCTACATAATGAGATTTTTTATAATAGTTAGTTCACACTGGAGGCGTAATGAAGGTAATCAGATGACGAATGAATTGAATTTGGTGGGAACGAGATCCCATTAATTAGGCTTAATACAAGCTAAAACAAACTTAAGACTAACTTAAATATAAACTTAAAAACTAAAATAAGTTGGGGTGGTAATGGAGATCGAATTTAAGGGAAGGCGTAGAGCGGTTGAAGTCGAAGATGTTAGGGGCAAAGTTTATCTTTCGGAGCATACGGGATATTGGTTCGTTCGAGCCATAAGAGGTGTGGTGGGTCGGTAAATAGAAGAGACGATTGGTTCGTAGATTGCGAGGAAAATAAAGTTGTGAAGGGGAGCGCTTTCAACGTGACCTGAGAGCAGTCGATGAATAAAGAGAATGTCGGCTGCATCTCTAAGTTCCTCAAGTGTATTTAAGTTAATGAGGTTGAGACCGTTCCAGGGCAGACCTTGAAGAGCGAATCGAAGAAAACGGCGTTGAATACTCTCGATTCTCAAAATATGAACACGATGATGTGGGGACCATACCTGACTGGCGTACTCAAGGGGGGGGGGCGGACGAATGTAATGTAGAGGGACCTGGTCACATAAGGGTTGGTGAATTCTTTGGACCACCGTTTTACAAAACCAAGTATAGAGTTGGGTTTAAGGATTATCTCGTCCATGTGTGATCGGTAATTGAGTTTCCTGTCACACAAAATGCCGAGGTCACGAAGAGACTGAACAGGGGAGACAGGTTGATTGTGCAAGAGGTAGAGCCGGGGAGTGGATTGGTGACGTTTATGTGAAAAGGTGATGGGTTGGCATTTGGGTATGTTAAGCAAAAACTGTCGAGGTCTTATTAAAGAAGAATGGAGTCTTGGGGTGAGGAAATGGTTTTAAGAAATTTGGTATCGTCGGAGTAAGGGGAGACAGACGAATGTTTGATGATCCTATATTAACTTTGAACATGTGACTCATAAATAATAGATTAGATAGAACTCCTACATACAGTTGGATACAATTTTTCAGAAGTCAAGAAAAATCTCTTAAAAAAGGACACAAATCAAGGCTTGGTCTTGCAAATAAGATTATAAATTTCTTAGACAAAAAAAAAAAAAAAAAAAACGAATAACCACCAAAGTAGTTTACGTTAAGGAAGCGTGATACAAAGACCTTAACGTCTAAAAGCATCCTTGAAATAAAATGTGCTCTATAGCTATCAGCTAGCTTAGTAATTTTATTCTTTTTTGTATCACAATTTGTGTTTTACGGAAGGGTTAATATTTTTGTGTCAAACGATTTAAATTGTAATAATAAAAAAATATAAAGTACACATGACAATGTCTTAAATCATGCCCAAGCAATTCTTGGATATAGGAACATTTCTGTTAAGCAATAAAATGTAATAATAAATTTTTGTAAACTATACTTAAAGTACTCTTGTATAAATTTGAATTTAATGGAATCAATAGCTTTTTCTATAACTTATTTTGAAGGAATAGAAAAGTTACCTCACTATATTAAAAATATTTCGAAATCCTTACTTTATGCGATAACAAAACAAACATCTGCGTTGTGTACACACATGCTGTCGGTATTATTAATTTCCTCGTACAAGATGTAAAAAAAAACTGCAGTATGCCTTTTTTATTTATTGAGAGATTGAAGTGTACATCTAGTGGAGATTTTCAAGCTTAAAGGGAATACATTTTCATCAACGAAATCAATGGAAATATATGCAATCAATTTCGAGTATCGTCGGGCTTTGGTGTTATGAGCAGTCGTTGTCTGTTAGTTGTTTGAAGAAATGAGATGATTCTGTTTACAATATGGAAAAGGCTGTCTCAAGTGCTATCGCAAATTTTCCTAAACATCTTGTAAGAACTCTGGATACTTATGGTTTCCTGTTTTATCAAAAATTAATCTTTGAAGAGTATCTTCCTATGTTCGAATGGAGGTTACCTAAAACCAACCCAAGTGAACTTTAACATTTCTATTAGTATTTCGCTGAGATGAACATCATTGAGTGTTACTATGGAGATTATTCTAACTTTTTTTCTTCCACAAAGAGAGCGAAGCCAGAGAAGCGATGCATTCCATAGGAATACTGCTGCAAAGAAAAGTTATTTTCCGTGAATGCTCTGAGTAAAAGTGTAATCTGATCCTACATCATGATAAATAGTGCAGATGAAGATAATATAGTGCTGCCTCTTTAAGATTTAATGCGTGGTTGTTTGCATTTTCATGAATTCTGAAAAAATGTTTTCAAAGAAGCATAAGGGCCTTTATAAATATTAACTCCCTCAATGCTTGAGCTAGGCCCTGGACTCTTTTAGTTGTGGTTTCTACACTCTTCTATGTGTTTTTTCTTATTGCGAACTAATTTTCAACTGAAATCAATGAAAATTTAATTATCTCTCCTCTCTCTCTCTCGGTTGCTTATATTTGTATGTACTTATGCCTGTGTGAAGGATAAGTTTTTGGCACAACTCATTTATTGTTGTGCTCAGCGGAAAGCACTTTTCCCTTAAAGAAGAAAACTTTCGCAATTGTCTCGGCTATGATAAATGAATATAGGACGTGATATTTTTGCAAGAGATATTTTTCTTGAAGTGGTAGTGTGAAACGGAGTGGCACTCCATTATTGTTTTCCTTTTTATTTCCGTGACTCATTTGGATTTTGGTCACCCGAGGGTCCATGGTATTGTATTCTTTTACTGTGTGGTAAAAGCAATCAGCGATGGGAACGATTGTCAGATCCTTTTTTTTCGCTCTTATTACATTTCCAAGTTTATCACACAATTAAGAGCAGAAAACTTAGAGATTAAAGCTTTTGTGTGATATAGGGTAGGGTTCTTGTTTTGATGTCGCAGTTAATGATGGGTCATCTGTGAAAATTGATGTGCGACATAAAAGTTTTACTGTGCAGGATACAGGAGTTAGGATTGCTTTGTATTTGATTCGCGTATTTTATTATCATGGCTAGCAATTAGAAGAGAAATGAACACGCGCTAAAGAAGAGTGAGTTGATTAAAGAATAACAATAAGGATTTAGGTAATGCTGTATTTATCAAATAAATTTGATCCGAAGATGATCTTAGTATTGTTTGTGATTGGCTATGGAGTTAAGACCATGGCATTATAGTTTTATTGTCAACCCGTAAGACAATAATTTACTTAACTATTCAATGGTATGTGCTGTATGGATGTGATTATTTCTGGATCAGCCTAGTTCTGTGGAGATGGCTAGTGGGTATAGACCTATAATCCATGGGTATTAAACAGGGAGAAATTACCCTTTCTTGGATCCGATGGAACTTACGTACTACAGGGGGCCAATTGAAATTTTGCGTGGGAAAAAGTGCATGGCGTGTGAAGGTGGATACATTTTAGCTTTAAGAGTAAACGCATACAAAAGAGGAAGAAGCATAAAGGACCTTTTGAAATAAATTTTGAGACAAAGTTTAAATATTCATAAGTACAGTATGCAGATAAAAATGTAGACGACGTTTGAGTTTTGTTCGGTAAGTTTCACAATTTGATGATCTTTTATATATAAAATTCAAAGTTCTTAGACTGTTCGTTCGCATAGGGGCATGTTATCCGCAAAATCTGTCCATTGAATTTTTGTTTTCTTTCGGAGTGTAATCCTTATACATATGTATGTAATATGTAGGAACGGTCAATTTGTGCTAACAACTTTATAAATTGGTTGACTCAACTAAACAGGGTCTCACCAAGGTAGCATTATATTTTCTTCTTGTCCATTAGGCACATAAATTAATCCTTTCTTAAGCTCTTTGTATTGATATTATATAAACTGTATATACATACGTGTGTAGAAGAGTATAGAAAAAGGAAATGGGGGCAGTTTTGCAAATGGTGGTGATATTAGTCATTGCTTTAATGTATTCGTGTTTCGATTGAAAGAAAGTGTAATCTGATGGAAAGTAAAGTGTATTGTCATTAAAGTAATAGAAATAGTGGTACTGAAATATTTTGATTGCAAAAGGCTCTGAAGTTATATTTTTGTTATGTATAATGTTGTATCGAAGGGTTGAGTTATTGAAAAAGCACAAAATGGAATGAGATATGCCTATGTGACGTGTGCTAAATAAGGGAAGGTTTATACGCCCTACGAATAAGTGTCGCTTCGGCTTGGAATATTAAGAAATGGAGCAGAAAAAGCATTTCAGTAAAAGATTTATCTCCTCGAAAACAGTCAACCGTTTTTCTGCAAGCACGACTTTGAGGTTCCTCCATTACCTTGATCTTGTTTAGGGTCAGAAAATGTTCCAGTTGTAGAAAAACCTTGCGCGGCACAGAAAATCTTGGTATATTGATTAAATTTCTTGTAAATGTTCTATTTGAAATGTACTCAGTTCAGATGTGATTTAAGTCAGCACTGCATGGATTAATGCTAACAAAATGCCTTACACAGTAAATGAACAGACCTTGGGATTATTGTTTGATACCATTAAACCCATATGTGCGTATAAATTGCTTAAAACCACGGGTGGATAATTCTTAAAACACTCATTTTTAATACAGAATTCCGAGTACGTATGTAATCCAATATAAAAGGATTTTTAATTTAAAATTAACAATAAAATGGAAGCAAAATCCAATAAAAGTGGTTGCCTGCCAGTCGTCACGCCTGATGTACGAGTAGTAAGCACATAATAGAGAAGAGTTATATTCATCATGTGCGTACAATCATTTAATTCGATGAGGCACTCACATCATTGCTAGTGACGTTCAAACAAGAATGTAAATTAAAAATATAATACCAATAAACATTGGTAGGAATGAAATGGAATATGAAAAGTGCAATTAAATTACAAAGCGTGTACGATCTCCCGGAAGTAAATGGCTGTTTTGCTGCGAGCTATTCTTCTTAAATTCACTTAGTGGTTCAGTAGGGTGGATTTACAACATATGTTGCCATTTTTCTGTTCATTTCTACTGAATGGCTAAATTATTGATTCTTCCATCTTTATTAAATTTGTATAATTATGGCTTTGCGTGTGTGAATAAAAGTCAACCTTTTCAATCAAGTTGTTGTTGTTTGAGACTTGGGAGATGGGTTTTAATATATTTCAATTTATAGTGCCATATGTGTGACTGCTTACTGGTTGGATATTTGAAATTTTAATTAAAAAAAAAAGATTTATTTTGTTGGAAGCATAAATATGTGCTAGTATATAGAATTCGGCATTTGGAAGAAAGATGTCGCCAACTTTTAAATGCTAGCACATAGATACTTTTGGAAACAAAAAATCATACAATATATGTATTGTACATACATAAATGGTTAGATGGCTGGATTATAAAAGGATTCTTTCGATGCACCCTAAACAATATAACAACAATGAACACCAGCTCATCTGACTTTTATATGAGAACGAGGGAAAAAGGAAAATATAACTTCACATGTGCTACATGAACACGTAACTTTCTCCAATTTCGCGAACAAAACATAGATATTCGGGTGGCATGTTTTATTTTCTGACCGCCTGCAGGATTTGTATTGCACAACTGTGCAACAAATACACATCCCTCCCCTCCGTTGGGCCCACTCATCTCTTGAACTCACTTTTTGTTTTTCCTTTTTTTTTATAGTCTACTTTTTAATAAAGTTTTATGTATGGCCAACGATGAAGAGAAAAAGAAATAAGGGAGAAAAAAATCCCTTAATTGAGGTCAGAATGGATGGGGGTATGGATATCGCAAGGTTGGATTGCTGCACACGTATACACATGGACAATGAATATCCTGCTGAAGTCGAAGAGGATAGAGTTCCATACCAAATAGCAGCAGCTGCTCATGTTGCCTATGATAGTGTAGTTAGAATGAACACATCAAATTGAGTTTTTCTTTTTCCTTGCAGCTTCTGCTTTCTTTTTCCGAATTTTTCTTGTTTTCCTTTGCAGTACAAACATCTTTTGCAATGGCCAATAAAAGGTAATATGTGATACTAATCTTGATTTTTTTTTAACTCAAAAGGCTCTTATTTATTTCTAACATATTTCAATGGGATGAATTGGATTGTACACACTCACCAAGTTGAAAACAATAGACTTTTGATTAGGTGAAACATAATCCTTTGTTGTAGATGTGTTTATCGATACATGTGTATGTATTATAAAGGGTGGTTAAGTTTTAAGGGCCGATGTTGATTTTGAATAAAACACAAATTATTAAGGATATTATTGTCATTTCTTTTTATTATGATAATATTGGTATGGTTCAATTATGTATGGAACAAAATATAGGCCAAATGGCCGCCGCGACCTCGGCGGCACACCTCCATCCGATGGTCCAAATTTTCGATGACGCTGAGGCATAATTGAGGTTCTATGCCGTTAATGTGCCGAATTATCTCATCCTTTAGCTCTTGAATTGTTGCTGGCTTATCGACGTACACCTTTTCTTTCAAATAACCCCAAAGAAAGAAGTCCAACGGTGTCAAATCGCATGATCGTGGCGGACAGTTAATATCGCCACGACGTGAGATAACACGGCCGTTGAATTTCTCCCGCAAAAGAGCCATTGTTTCGTTAGCTGTGTGGCAAGTGGCACCGTCCTGTTGAAACTACACATCGTCCACATCCATATCTTCCAATTCGGGCCATAAAAAGTTCGTTATCATCTCACGATAGCGAACACCATTCACAGTAACTGCCTGACCGGCCTCATTTTGGAAAAAATACGGCCCGATGATGCCGCCACCAAACAGTCACTCTTTGTGGGTGCATTGGTTTTTCGACAATCACTCTTGGATTATCATTCGCCCAAATGCGGCAATTCTGCTTATTGACGAATCCACTGGTGTGAAAATGTGCCTCATCACTGAAGATGATTTTCTTCGAAAATTGATCATCCACTGTTGCCATTTCTTGCCACCATTCTGACCATTGACGACGCTTGAAATGGTCAAGAGGCTTTAGTTCTTGAGTCAATTGCACATTGTAAGCGCTTAAATGCTAGTCTTTTTGCATAATGTTCATCAACGACGAGCGTGAGAGGTGCAATTGTTGGGCACGACGATGAGTTGAGGTGGACGGCACTTCAGCCACACTATCGCGAACAGCAGCAATATTTTCTGCAGTACGAGCTGTACGAGCATGCACTGGTGTTTTCACATCTCCTACCGGGTCTGTATTGCTCAAATTTTTGCACGATTTTTCCGATTGTACGCACATTTGGACGATTAAATTGACCGAAAAAATCACGAAGTGCACGATATGCATTTTGATTTGAACGCCCATTTTCATAATAAGCCTGAATAACTTTAACGCGTTGCTCGATTGTGTATCTTTCCATGGTTCAAATTGAGTTAGTCTGAAATTGAGAAATGTCAAATGAAATGCAGAAAAAAATGCATTCAACATCGGCCCTTAAATACAAATACCTAAAGTTCAAGATACCTTACTTCGTGATCAAAAGATTGTGTCTTCGCGAAAGATTGAGAGTTTTACTCGCGAGGGCTTTTGGAAAGCCGTAAATCCGAAAAGTCAACATGCATCTATTCCTTCTTTTTATTTTAATAGCGGTATTTTTCTTTTTAGCACAGAAGGGCAAAGCCTCTTTTTGCAGTTTTTATTGCCAACACCGAATGATGGATCGAGAAACTTGGTGACGCAAAAAAGCGTTTGGTTGTTTTGCTGCAGGACAACTCGTCCTGGCGTATGGTTGAGAAGCATGGACGTTGTTAAAATCGGATAAAAGAGCTTATCATAAAGATAGGTGTACAACAATTAAGATGGCAAGGTCATGTAGAGCGGATGAACACCAATGTTCTAGCCTGAAGAATCTTCGATTCCACCCCTGAGGAACTACGCAGTAGAAGGCGACCAAACCTTCGATGGCGTGCGCAAGTGGAGGTTGGTCTCAACCAACTCGGCGTATGCCATAAGTGGTCGCCGTGGCTTAGTGATAAATTCGTTAAATTGCTATGCAAGAGGACACAGGTTCGATCCTCAAACCCACAAAACGTTTTTTCGAGGTACCACCTCTTCGCAGGCATGACAAACCTACAAGAGTATAATCTGTCATGAAAATGCTTCTGAATTCGTCGTTCGGAGTCGGCAATAAAACTGTAGGCCTCTTCCATTCGTACGAAAAATATAATACGCACAGCATGAATGGTCGTGAGAAGTTAGGCCCTGGCTCTCTATGAGCTGTCGCGTCAAATATTTGTACTTTTATAGTGCTATCACAATTTAGTAAAGTGTTTGCTCATTCTAAGCTGTACAAATTTACTTAGCAGTCCAACGCACTTACCACACGAACCCGACACAGTGACCACTTTTTATTTGTATGTCCAAAAAATTTAATGTAATGCTTTTCCATATTGTGAACTACGAGTATGTGAATAACTTTCTTAAATTTTAAACTAACAAAAGTATAGTCCTTCGCATAATGTAATCTCCCCCATCGATAGGTATTTTAAATATAGACAGCGAAGTCCAATGCATCGAAAAACTCGATAATATCGACAATTTTCCAAGTCAGAAACGCGTATCAATTTTCCGCCAGGACGGAACCTTATTACGAACCTGGGACAACACATAATTTTGAACGTTGTTTAAAATACCTATAAAGTACAAGTACCCAACTACAAACTCACCGGATTCATTTAGAGTAGACGTCTTCTGCATGCGCCGACAAAAGGCTTCATATTCACCAGGTGTTGTGTCCGGCGACGATGGTGCTTTAACAGCGCTCATGTGCTTCGTAAATGCTCCAGCGATGGCTGCCATCCGATCGAATGCAGTTACGTTGATGTGACCATTTGGCAATCTACGTGTGTATAAAGAAGAATATAAAGGTATATACTTACATACGAGCATAAAAGTAGACTACTGGGAAAATTGGAAAATGTATTATACTATAGTAGACAACGAGAGACCTTCATCCGAAGTTCTAGCTGTCTAAAGAGAAATTTCTGCAATAGCTTCTTCTTTCTGAATGAGAATTTCATTTTACTTCAATGAAATTCTCATATATGTACGTATAAGTAAGCACCTGTCCCGTAGAGTGTGGTAAAATTATGAGATGTGTAATGGATTTCTCTTGACGATACATTTGGGGAAAGATTAAATTGTTCCATTGAGTAATTGTATGCGGAGATAAATTGTCTTCAATTACAAATGAAGATAGCATCCATGGAATTTCTAACCACTTTGTGGGAAAAACGAAAAAAAAAAAAAACGGTGATGGAACGTGTTGTGAAATTTCTCACAGAATTCTCTAAAGATTCTTTCATTTTTTTTTCTTTTTTACTGAAACTCAGTGCTGATTTTATCTTGCATCTGTGGTAAGAGGATATCCAATGCAGTGGTTAACAGACCATCACATGCTGTAAGGATAGAACACATGCCATGGAATGAAACATATGGCATGTACCTTGCCAGATGGTCAAATGGAAGTTACTTTTAAACGTGACCTGCACAAATGGTCTATCCACGAAATGTAAGATAACTTAATTTAGTTAACATTGTATAAAAGAGAAAATAAATTATTTGGAATAACGAAAAGCGGAAGTATTTTAAAAAATTTAACTGAATAGTGTACACTTGTGTTAAATCGATTAAACCGGGTTTGGATGCATGAAAGGAGTAGTTTTTGACATGTAAGTCTGCAATTTGGTATAGTTGATTCATCAAAGAAAAAGATAAAATTTAAATTTAATGGCTGTCTAATGAACTCTTCTTAATGCCAATTGATACTTCACAGTGAAGAGCTTACTTTGACAATCTTGTAATTTCTCACAGTGCAGAGCGAAGTAGTCAGTTTCAGCTATATTTCAATTAGTAAGTAATTGAGTCTGAGGTTTAGGTCGAGGAGTGAGCCCTTCAGAGATCAAAGAAACAATGAATACCCATATATGTAAATGCAAATCTGTATGAGAAACCTATTTGGATATTTTGTTTAGATTTAAAGCTGGTTGAAGAAATGAATAAAGAAAGAAATGAAGCAAGAATAATAAGCAGGTTTTAACTGGGAGTTCAATTCTGGAATTATACGAAGGTTTTTAACACTTTTAAAGGTATGTCTTAAAAATGTTTGAGATAAAATACATCACTGGTAAACTGACTAAGTATACAGACCGCAACCTCGTACAGACCTAAAACCGGGTTGTCAGTGAACAAGGATGTAGATGTAGGTTTATAGCGCTAGAAGACCTACAATAATTTAGTACGTACATTTTTTTCTTTTTTAAAGGAAAAAAATTCGACTTCATTAAGTTCAACATTGTGAATGCATAGAAACATAGAAAGAAGCTTGTGCCGATGGTAGGATACAAGCATTATACAAGTATAACCAATCGACGTGGTGGAAGAAAGTAATTAAGTAAATCTGCTATAATGCTTCTTGTACCAAGTGAAAGTCATGATTTAATAGTGGTGACAAGGTATTTCATGGTTTTGTAATTCATGTGCAAAAATCCTTAAAAACAGTATGAGCTCATTCAATTAAAATCGCATAGGACAGGAACTATAGTCAAAGCTCACAATCCACCAGATTCCTTTTTTAACAAACGCAATGTCTTTAGCTGTATACGATTACTCTGATCAGCAATAATATATTTACATACATAAATGTAACATAAGAGCACTCCTGTAGATTTTGAAGGTTGACATATAACAACCCTTCACATTGTTTTTTTTATTCTTACCACTCATCTAAGATTCAAGGTTAATAAGCTATTTTGCATGCTCTTCTATACATAGACAATTTCTTCCTCATGTCACTTGAGATATGAATCATTTTTTCTTGTAAATTTCCTGTAGCGTACGTACGCTCGAATGGAAGGGAATTTGTTTCAACTTTAATGAACTCATTAGCACCTCAAGGGTTTCACACGTTGTTTTCCTGTGAATTTACTCCGCCAATTTCTGCATAAAACTTAACTAATTATAAGTTTGTGCTCAATGTTATACTTTTTCTTCGGCTACTTGTTTCGCTCACACTTGTCGGATATCCCTCTGTGTAAGTAAAAAGTAGGAAGTTCCTTGTAAGGTGACGTTGGAAAACTTTCTACCTATTTGAATCCATCATGCTACCATCGATGTTGCTAAGCTTTTACTGTTGGTACGGGGCTCCTGTTCTATTATGATCGTAAACAGGGTTTTGTTCAGTGCTGTTTCGCTGCCGCTGTTCTCGTTAGCCCTTTGTTGAGTTTTTTTTTTGTAAAAGAAAAACAGCAAACTTGATGAAATTTTCTTATTTAATCCATGTTGATAAGAAAAACACCATTGTGCACTTTCGTAAATCACAGGACCTTCACTAATAGTAAGAATGCACTATGTGGAGGTGGGTGTAGGTACTTTGTTGAAAAGGAGAACTCTGTACGGAAAATAAACGAACAAACGGTGGAACATAAAACTTTGTCTGAGAAAAGTTTACATGCAGAAAGTAGTGCGCGCATGGGATGAATGATGATAGGTGTTAGTTGGAGGCAAGGAATAAGGACTTAGATCCCAATATTGTATGTGTGTTAAAGGTATAAATCAGCAAAGAGAAAATCTGAGATGCTCATTAAGAAAGGAAAATGTGAAAAAAGGAACTTCGAGAAGGCAACGAGGATAAAATTGTAGAGTCGAAAATAGATTTACGCTTGGAGTGTTTACTGTTCTTAATATTATTCTTTTTTAATGAATAAGCTGAAGAAATGTAAGGAATGCTTTGCTTTATATTCCAAGAAATATCCGCCAGAGTTTCGTCTTTTTCTGAAGATACATTTTTTAAATATGGTTGGTCTTAAGTTCATAAGAAAATTCAAGAGCAGAGTCGTAGACGGTTACATAGATAGTACCAGCTGCACTTCGCAAACAAAATCAAGAATTGTTACTTAGTTTGAAATGTAGTGAAAAATAGAAGTCGCAATGAATTTGCTGAATTTCAGTACTTCAGTTGAAGATTATTTCAACAGCATCAATGGCCTTAAAGAATGATTAGAAAAAGAGTCGGAGAGAGAACATAGTCCTGAGTATTAGCTGAGGATGGGTTAAAAGTACATATATGTATCTAATACAAATTGTATTGGTCGATGACTTAAGAAGCTCGCAATTTTGAGAAGACATAACCAATACTATACACTTGGAGTTTGTTAATGAGTGCGTCATGCATCACTCTATTACAAGCTTCGAGATATCTCGGGCGATCACTGTTGGATTCATTGGTTTTATTTTTTTAACAGGAAGATTGGCAACATAACAAAAGCAAAGCTTCTTGTTTTTTCTGGGCAGCGATCGCAGGTTATCATATTGTATGCGCTTAAGACCTCGCTTAACTATTTCATTATCAAATTGTCTCAAAGTAAAGATATTGCTAGAAGTCGAAAGATTAATCAATACATATAATAAAACAGTAGAACCCGGTGTGTCTGTACATTGAAGAAAAAGTAAAAAAAAAGAAAGGGGGCGACTAAAGACGAGTAATAGAATACAAATCAGCGATTTTTAGAATTCTTTTCTGTCTGTCCGTTTGTTTGTTAGCGCACATCTCCGAAACTACTGAACGGATTTTCATGTAGTTTTCACAGGTGGACAATGCATAATTTGAAGCAGCATATAGGTTTTGCTTTTTTAAAATCGGATGTCGGAAAAAAAGTTATCGTAATTTAAAGATTTTTGGAATTTACTTTTGTATGTTAGAAAAGTAAGAAGTTAAAGGTTGAAGGCCTATGGACGTCACGAACGATTGCTAAAAAAAAAACCAGAAACCTTTGGTTAGAATTATAGAGCGTATAAAATTTAGTACATACAAAATCAACAGGTGGTGCTGTTCAATATTAGAATGCGCTGTAAATATTTTTGCAGTAATAACCAGAAAAATTGTGACTCTTTAAAATATTCCACTCTAACCTCTCCAAAGGGTATATAATCGGGGGGAAAATTGCTTCCAAATCCGATAAAATAGCAATTTGATAGGTGGCGCTGAACACTCACACTGTTAAATCATGACGATCCGTTTTATTTTGTTGGCCAGTGTGTAGTTCTTGCACAATCTTTGTCCACGCTGGGTATGTGTTATTAAAATCGGCTCAATAGTTTTAAATTCACAGCTGATGGGTTGGTGAGGAGAGGGGATAACACCGTGTGCTAGCAGGGCTTCAGTTCACATTTAAGGTTTCTTCGTCATAACTTTTGTCACCAACACATGCTATGTGTGAGTGTATCAACACACAACCAGATACACTCATCCCAAATCATCGCATTGTCGATCCCTTCCTTTCCTTTATCCTTCTCCCAAACTTAAAGATCGGTTGTTATTAGCACGTCGGCTGTTACAGTCGCTTTAAGGATAAATAGAAATAAATAAGTGCGTTGTTTTTTAAATTAGATTGTGTTTCATTTAAACGGTCTACTGACACTTTCAACAAGTCCCAAGCCGCTGATCGAAACACTTCTCCTGGAAACTGTTAATGTAGTCTACCGGCAGATTCAAATTGAATATAATTTAACGCATGCGGAGCTGCGGGTACAGCTAGTATAAAAAATAAAAATAAGAAATCTATGTAATATCGTCACATAAAATCGGAAATATTTTCAAAATTACAAAAATGGTGTGATGGGTTCTTCTAAATCATCGTTGCAATTTGTCATCGACTTTTGTCGTTATGAACCAAATCAAAATTTTCATTCAAAACCGACTACGGACAAACCACCTACCACAGTTCCAGGAAATGATAAAAAATTCTTTTCAGCAGTCAAAACTAAACTTCAAACCAACTGAACTAAATCGGTTAACGAATAATATTGGTTTCGTATCCACAAACTACCACCACCACAATTATTGGTCGATATCGACATCTACATATTCGAAAATTTCTCATTTAAATCGAGCTCAGGGGGTAAATATTTAGAATAGCGGATGCAATTACTCTCAAAATTGTGCGGAAAATATCCTGTTTTGGGAAAACAAGTTTTTCAATACAAATCAATTCGTCGGTTACATAATCAGTGAAACCTCACCGATGATGACATAAAATAATATTGAATTATGCAAATTAAATAGAAAAGTTTTATTAATTTATAAAACCTTACCGGGAAAGCTTTTTTTTAGAGGGGTCTAGTACGATTAAATGGCATTGAAACTTCAATTCAACGGGAACAATGCTTTCAAATTAATGAAAATTCGATTACTTTGTTGTGGTATAAGAACCTATAGATATAGAGTGTAAGAGCTGGGTATAAGGATGACGAAACTGCCTCAAATAATGTGCCTTAAGAGCGTATAAACGTCTTCATTAAACCGTCCCCTAGTAAAGGATCAATCAAAATTTAATTTTACTGACTATACCCGCAGGCCATCATCATGTTGATGTGGTGATTTCATCCCAGTTTCGAAAACTTTCTATAGTACAGGCATCTACAGCGAGTACAATTGTATTCAATATTTGCTCAACCTGACAAATGGATGAAGCCAATCAAGCGTGTTGTTGGACGTCTGTGTCGGGTACAATCAGGGCAGTCGAGTGAAAGGACATAAAATTGTTCCATTCTCTCATGAGGCTTATACATACATATGCTTGTACCGTAATACATATGTATAAAACAGAGAGTGGAATATTTTACAGAATTCGTGTCCTTGTATTAAACCAGATGACGATGTTATTATTATTATTTTTTCTTCGTCAAATTATGATAAAAAAGAAATGAAGAAATAAACATAAAAACGAGATCTCCGGGCAATTTCGATTGCAAATAGTAGAGTGGACAATTTTTACGATCCGATAATATGTCGTAAAAGAAAGCAGAGGCGTATTGAAAGGGATCTGCGTTTGTGCTCATTAAACAAGTGGGCAAAAAATTGTACATTGGTTTCCGAAACCTTGGCAATAAAGAACTTATCATTATGGGGTCTTATTTAAAAAATAAGTTTTAAAAGTATACATTTCATTCAGTTGTAGCAAGGGGTCAAAAAATCAAGGAAAAGAAAATGAAACCACCTATGTGTACTGTGAAGTATTTACGTTTGTAAGATTGCGTATAACACTTGCACTGTATATTATTTTGAATCACACCCAATTATGTCTTTAATTGCTTTATTTGTGAGGATACATTCAGTTTGAATTGTGAATATTTCGTTTGTGTTGCATGTTTTAAAATATTTTCTATTTGGTGTCCAACGAGGTAAAACATTGTTCAAATGTTGAAAATAAATCGACATTTAAGGCGGTAATTTTGATGTAGCTAAAATAAAAGCGCAAATAATAGCGCGGAGTGACAACATGACTAATAAAAATAATTTTTTTTAATCTAGACACTGAAAATGAAATGTTGAATAAGCAATTTTATTCAGAATCAACTCCACCCTCGCTTATCGTTAAATAAAATAATGTGCTGCTATAGTACATAAAATGTTTTGGAAACTTTTAAAATATTGAACTAATAATAATAAAAATATTTTTTTAATCTAGACACTAAAAATGAGATTTTCAGTAAGCAACTCTATTCAGAATTAACTTCACCCTCGCTTATCGGTCAATAAAATAATGAGCAGCTGTTGTATAAAAAATGTTTTAAAATATTGAACTAACAATACATACGAGACAGTGTCTTTGAAAATAGTTGCAAAAAGAGTCCACAAACAAAACTAATCATTTGCAGGGTCTAAGGGGAACATTTTTCTGTTCTAAGCAAATGTCTATACGCAATGCGTATGATGCGACACATAAAATATAAAAATTTATTGGATATCTACGACGTGTTATAAAACATGTTTATATCACTCATAAATAAAAATATTACATAAATTTGTGGGAATTTAAAAAGGAAATATAAATACTTGCGTCTCACGTACACCATTGCATAATACATGCTTAATTTTGGCTTTCAAAAACAACGTCACAGCGTGTTTATAAAAGCCATCAAATCTTAGCACCAATCTAAAGGTTAAGTATTAATATTATAAAACAATAAAATCAGTGTGGACATTGGGAGTGTAAGTACGGATTTCACACGTCATTCATTCAATGCTGGGAAATGACCATACCCGAAAGCCTAATACTCATCACGCTTATTCCAATACAAATATAAAATACAATAAATCCGCACAGTGGCCCAGCTATAAATCCTATCCCGAATCGATCACAATTCGCACCACTTTAGCGTACTCTTAAAGGAAATGCGCAATCAAATTGAGGTCCACCATCAAGAGTTACAATCTAAAATGTTCAATTTTCTTTGGTCATTCCCAGAGGAAGGAAACCCACTTTGGCTTCGTTAAGGACGAAACAACAAAAAGCAAGAAACAAAAAAAAAAAATAAAGGGAAAAGAAAAGAAGGAAAAAAATCAAATCAAGGATACACAAAACAGAGTACATGAACTTACCTCTGAAGGCAATCCTCACGTCCTGATATGGCCAGCTTAACAATATCCGCAAACACGGGTATGACCACCCAATCGTTTGGTTTCGTTGCTTTTCTCTCGGATGGCGACGTTGTTGTTGCCACTGTCGTTGCTGTTGCTACTGCTGTCGTTGCCGCTGTTACTGTTGCCGTTGATGATGATGATGCCGACGATGATGCTGATGTCGCCGCTGTGGTAGATGAAGATGATACGACCACAACGGCCGCAGGATCAGTCTTTTGATTTTCATTTAAGACGATTGCTTGTTTTGTCCACAAATCCACGTATCCTTCGGCATGTCGTTGCATGCAATCCAATTGCTGGCATGTCGATGATAACTTACTCCACTAAAATGTGTTGTTGTCGTATGTATCCAGGTCGATGATGGTATACCATTTCCATTTCCAAGAAAGAGAACAAGAAAATCTACACATGTACCAACAATACAACAAATGCGGAGCAAAACGAAGAACATTCTATTCACCATCCACCCTCAAAAGTACAACAGCATTACATAAACAAGGATTGTTACAGCAATAGCAAATAGTGCTGGTAAAAGGAGGAAGCCCTTCGTTTTCTTTTTTCGGGATAGAAGTCGATGCTCGTCGATAAGCAGAATCACAGGATGTGTGTGAATTTCTGGGTTTTCCAAACAGGATGCTAATGCCAATGACAACATACACAAGCAACGGCAAATGCGTCACCCTAAAAATGGAGTGAGTACCCCCTATTGTTAGATTGGGAATAATAAATCCTTAATGGAGATTGTAATTCAGATTTTATGACATGCTAAATGCCATGAAATCTATTGACATTTCCTCCGAACGGGACAGAGTTTTATTGAAATTCTATTTCTTGTCAGTGCGCTTTGTGGTGTGAGGGATCGAAATACGATTCCAGGAATTATGTGGGTTGTGAAAGAGGGGACCAAATGTCAAGTTGGCCAAAAAATATAAAAAAAGGAACAATTTTACGATCCTTAGTCAATTATTGTCTTAAAGGAGACATAATTATGTGCTTTCATTCCATTATGCCGAGGAGACAGATCCAATAATTAATGTAAAGGATAGATTTTGTGGTATTTGAAATTTTTATTTCGGATTTAAGATCCTGTCTGTGGGCTATTAATTACATTATATTCCATTTTTGGAGCAAATTTTATTTTCGTTTTTCGTCGTTTGTTAAAAAAAAAAATAAGTACATAATTACTGAGCAATAAAAAATGTGTAGAATTCGAGGGCATTGTCCTGGATTTTGTGCAGATGGTGCTATTTTTGAAACGGCTTTTTATGTCATAATTATGTTGTCACAGAAAACAGAGAAAAGAAAAATAGGTCAGTTAGCATTTGAGTCAATGTGCTTTTAATTTCGTCTCGTGCGTGGGTAGAAGTACTTCATTTAAGAGGATTTTCAGAGAAATTGAATGGGAACGCTTCTGTTTTTTGGAATATGTATTAAAATAGCATTGAATTAATTTTAATGTTTCTTTTTACCATTTTGGGGAAAAAAAAATCGAAAGAAAACATGAACGTGCTTAGTAATTTTTCTATATCTCTAAGATAAGGAGTAGTCATGCCATTTAAGGAAATAATTTATGTGGAGGTGGGAGATGAAAGCTTTGAATGACTTAATATGATTTTAGACATTGAAGTGACGTCAGTGACTACCGCTCGTATTAATCAAGCACACAAAAGCAAGTTGAGGAAAGGCAATACAATCACAACAACTCACGTCAACATTTGTTGGTGATTATTTATGTTAAGAGTTTTTTTTTTGTGTAAAACCAATAATTGGTGGCAGAAAATTTACAATTGAATTTATTTTATAAGTTCATATTTCCGAATTTCACTCTGAGAGATTGTTTTTGTTTTTCCTACTTCAATTTAAACCTACTTCAATGCAAACTATTGAATAGCATTTGAATCCAATTTCGATACTTTGATTTTCTTTTGGGAAATGAATTACAGTAAATATGTAAATTTGTTTATATCTTTTCAAAAGTAAATGTAAATCAAATTGAATGTACATATGTCTAAATGCATTTATAAAATATAAACAGAGATTGCTGAATATGTTTCAAATTTGTAACTTCATTTCGTTTTCACTCCAATCTGTGGTTCAATACAAATTGTTGGAGAATTCTTTTCAATTATATCGTTCCTTTATTTACAGTTCTAGAGGCCGCAGAAAGAATGAAACCATAAACATTCAGATAAATTCATGAATGTTAGTCAAGCGAAGGAATAGGCAACGGCAGACTCATTTGCATTCTGTTTTTTATTTTTTTTATTTTTGTTAGTCCATTTTATTTGCATGCACTTTTATATCGACGACATGTTGTTGGGTGTTAAAAGGATTGATTGAATCACGCTCCGGTGCATGCAATCCTTATACATTCATCACCAGCGTTACCATGTGATTCGATTAATTTTATTGGGCATCCCTGAACTTACGAAAGAAGGACAAGAATAGACGAGAGAAAACAACGAATGGGGAAGAAAAATTGCATTGCCTGTCGGAAATCAACAGAACCATTGTTATCCTGCATTCGATTGGATACAGTGGACAATTTTATAGCTCTTGCACTTTATATTTATTTTCGGTGCTCCTTGATTTGAGTTTATTGCATTTCAGCTGGCTCTTCTCAATAGAAAGTAGTATATTTGGAATTGATACTATAGATTTGAGTAAGAGGATATATAATTCATTTAATTTTCCTGTGCTAAATAAGACACTTAAGTCGAGTAGTTGGTCGCAATTTCGAAGTCGTTGTGGAAATTGAAATAACAGTCCGGTCTTTCCATATTTACTGCCAACTTTGGTGGATTTTACGAATTCGGATTGAAATTTAATGGTTATCCTACGGAAATAGTGATAAGTGTGCTAAATTTCCATTTAATAGTTTATTTTTTCTGATGATTCTATTCCTCAGAAATGGGATCAAATTTTGTCGACACTTTTAGTAAAGTGACAGACGAATACACCAAATTGTCCATGGGTGTTTTTTTTACTTTCACTAACGATGGAAAAATAATAATAAAAAAACTGCAAAGCTTCTAAATTTCCGAAGGTTATTAGTTCCGGGCCACAGAATCTTGTGGTCCCTTTACAGGTTAGTTGGAAACCTTTTCTCCAACCTGAACTTCATTTTAAGCCATCACCTTTGGATCCTTAAAATTTTCACTGACTGTTGTTTTTAAAAGCAGTAAAAGAACGGTTGAAAGAATAAAAATATCAAGCGAATAAGGTCAAAGTTTCGTTGCCCTCGAACCCTTTTTAAGAAGATTGTGTTTTACGGAAGAATGATTTCAAACCCAAACAAAATCAAATTTTACAGAGTCGCTAAAAGATCTATGGTTCACCGCATAATTAGTATTTTATATTGTAACCGTTTAAGGAGAGCGAAACGGGTTTGGCTAATTTTTTAGGCCTAATCCTGTGCGACATTGGCGTTGAAATGGGAAATAATCAAATGCGGAATTAGCTACACAACATTCGATTCAGAAGTGGGTTTGCATAAGTCTGTCAATAAAAAGTATTTTTATTTTTTCCATTTTGTGTTTTAAATTGCTTATAATATCATTGTCGAAGAACTTACAATTTCACTGAGCAAAAGGTTAAAATTTTGTTTATTTTCAGATACGGATTTTTCAAATATTCAAGTGTCTTCTAATAATCATTTTTGAGTTGCAAATTTCTTGGAATAAGCCTTAAAACACCTATTCACTAAGAGTGTATTGGCTAGGTAATGGATGAAACTCAGGATCGGATTTGCAATTTAATATGTGATTATTTTTGGGCACATAAATTCTCTATCGAAGTGGTTTTGATTGCTTCGAGCTATGGCCGTTGTCTTACTTAGTCCGGCTGACGAGTTCTATCTTGGGAGCTTCTCTTGGTGCTCCAACTTAATGTGGCTAGTAGATAAATCACAGAAGGGACTGTCCCTATAGATGGTGATTGAGCTCCTTATCTGATGCTATCAATACCCAATTGATGGTGATTTTGCCTTCTTTGGCATTCTCTGATGATTTTAAGATATAAGGGACCTTATATTGCTGCTTCAATATTCTATAACAAAATCGTAACTGCAATCTGTTGAACATTGCTTTTCATTAACATGGCATTGAGCTGCATTATTGCTGACCTACAAAGCAGCATACTCTTCGAATTACCTAGAAGTGTTTCCTCAATGAAATATCTCTTTAAGATTTAATAAACTTTGATAGTAGTGCTTTAATTAATGTTTGACCAGCCTCCTGTTTCCTTTACTCATCAAATTACATGTGACCTTAATTTTCTTCAAAAATTGCACAAAACAGTAAACATTGGGCATGTGTGTCTATAATGAAAGTATGTCAGTTTGTGCTTGGTACACACATTTAGTTAATTTGTCTGAGGAATATTGTTTCAACAATGTGATAGAGAGCGACATTTGCTGTCATTTCGCATCACAACTAATAATAAATCTATAAGGGTTTCTTTGTTTGTCTTTACTTGAGTTCTGAGTACTTGTTGGAAGCAGTTATTACAATTAATAACATTTCCTTTCATATGTATGTATGTATACAATTTCTGAATGATGACTGATTTTGTTGAAAATTTATATAGTTAAAGTCACCTTTGTCGTCTCATTACTGGGAGCCATGTTGAAGTGACATAAAATGATAAATAAATCTATAAACATTTATCACATGCAAGTATTAAGTTATAAGAGAAACTGATGTATTTTAATATTTTCAGTTCTATGTGTACATACGTATCTATGATGTTTGGGAGAAAAATTATAATTCTTGAACCTTTTGGGCTATACTTTCATTCATAATCATCATCAATCAAAGTTGCAACGCCGCTAGAAATCGACGTTATCACTTGGTCTAAAGTGATAACTGCCAGTGCTTTATTTTTTATTCGGTACTAAGCAACTGCACTGTAAAATATTTGTTTTGGAGTTATCATATTATTTAGACTTTTTCAAAACTATGCATCATAAATCGAATCACTTTCTCGTATATGTGCGACGTAAAAGTACACATTTGTTCTGCAAATAAACGAATCTGCTTTGAAGCATTTTACTTTTCAATTACGTTTCCGATATTTGAATCTCAGTGAATGGTCTTTTCTAGCCACATGCATTTAAAAACTGAAAAATCGTTTTAAAAGCGTTGGAAAACTTGCCGTTTTACAAATTCAGTTCTTGGCAATTCTGAAATAAAATATTTGCCTACCGCATCTCTCATCCTCTGTGCTGTCTCTTCCGTCAAATGGATCAAAGGATTTGGCGAGATTTTTTCACCATATTGAAACAATTCTTTTTTTTCTTTTGCAATTCAGTCACTCAACGGCGAGTCAATATGAAAGCGGAAGCCACATCGTGGATCTAAAATCCACAGCCTCAATATATTCCAGATGGTTTTGTATCTATAGTCAAATTTCAGCCTCGATTCTCGCTTATTTAGAGGTAGACTGTTTGCTTTTATGCATTTCATACCAATTCCAGAGAAAAGTGTCAACATTTTTTTATTTTTTTGTTAACCATAACTTCGTTGCTCCGAGCGGATGCGGCAGTTTTAGAGGATTTACAAAAAAAAGAAGTATTTTTCCATTTCAGTGTTGCGAATTTCTCATTTTTCAAATCAATAAAATTTCAATTAAATTTTTTATATTGCTACCGCCATTTCCCGGTAGGTTTGCTTTTAAAGGGACTTACACTTTTTTATTTGAATGCAATATGTGTGATGAAATGCATTGCAAATACTTTGAATAAAGTGCACATACTTAGGTTTAGTCGGCATTCAGCTTTTACATTGAAGTACTTTTTTTTTTTTGATTTAAGACTGTTTTTTTTTATTATGGGTGGTATTCATTTAGGTAAAATGGGACCCACTATACATTTTTCAACTATAATGTACAAATTTGAATGCATTCAGAAGCGAGGGTATTTAAATTTTGAAGGCCAAATTTTGAAATTTAGAAAATTGTTGGTTTATATATTATTTATATTTAAGTAGGAATATCGAAGATGGTAAAAGTTAAGTTTATATTCGACTACTTTGGTAGAACCTGAGGATCGCTTTTATAGGTAAGTAGAAAGTTGTGCTTTTTGAAAACTTCTCCATCCGTTCCACAAATGCTTCGAAGCTACTGAATGAATTTAAATGAAATTGTCCAACGTTCAAGAAGGTTTTAGTTAAATGACGCTACAACTCTCGGAAATTAAGTTATAAATCTTAAACTCATTATTTGCATATCAAAAAATCAATCATATCAATCTTATTTTTGGTCTCGTTTCTAGTTTTGCCACCATCCTGATATGCAAATAAAGTCCTTTTTCCCCATCTATTAATTTGCTTTGACTTGAAGAATGGAGATTTGGGCATTACATACTTTAGAAATTAACCAAGATTTGAAAAGCAACATTTTGTTCTTATCTTATAATAATTGCTAAAAATTGAGGTACATATCTTGTATTCCTTCTGGGCGGTGACGGGTATAGTAGCTAGTATGATATGTGAATACCCGTTGATCGTTAAACATAACTCTTTACTGCACAGCCAATAACTTCTGATATGCTATAGCAAAAGCAAGTAACAGCTACTTAAAAAAAGTTTTCAAAATCCTCCTTATCATTCCATAAGCTAATCTGTTTATTAAATTTTTAATTAAATGCATTCAACTCTGTAATGATGCAATTAAGAGTTAATATATCTTTAAAAATATATCATATGCTCTACGTGCTCGCCTTCTATCTCAATAAGTTATTTCCCCGTTTCGTATAAATTATATTTCATTCAGTTATTTGAAAAATAATTTCAGATTTTCGTTACGTGCTTAGAAAGCGGAAATGAAACACCTTCATAAAGTTCGCATATTTATATAGTTTACCATAACCTCCTATCTCGTAAAAGAGTTAGAGCTGTGGAGCAAACTTTAAATCCTGCGAAGCTGAGAATATTTATTTTTCTTCTTCCGTCCCGCAGGAGGTATAAAAAATATTCGCAAAGAATTTAAATCATTTTTCACACCCATAAATCTCTTAAGAGAGTAACATTACTTTCTAGATGATGCAAATTATTTGAAAGGATATCACAATGTGATTTTTTTTACAACACCGATTTATTACCACACTTATTATTAGATTTAAATTCAAACTTAAAAAAATCTTCAATAAATTTTAAATTATCCTTGATTTCAAAAGTCGTTAAGGTCGAGAGAAAATGAAAAGTATAATGTCAACGCATAGTGTCGATAATATTTTACAGAATCCACCTGAAATTGTTGTTGTCTTGTAAGGGGTTAACGTTCTTCATCACAAAGGAACTTTGTGTTTAAGGAAATTTGTCTGATTCGCATCCGGGAAGAGAAAGTATGATTTTGACTTATTTGTGATTCACTGGGAGTGCATGAAATTTATTTCAACTGAAATAATTACGACTAGCGATAAAATGAACATTGTTGGGGATTGGGTGTGCGCATTGACGATAATGAACGTTGGTACGTGATGTCGCATATCCGCAATAAAATATCCAAAATAATTTGCTTTTGCACTGTGGCGTAGGAAAATAGTTTAAACTATCGCACAGAGAGCGTGATAATCTTTTAAATTATGATGCGAAATTTTAGGGGGTTATAAACCCCGATAAGGATTGCGATCGAATCAGTTTAATTTTTAAGAGGAAATATTTGATGTACATTTCACATTGTACTGAAAGTCTCTATTCCCAATGAAAGATGGTTGGTTTAATAAATAGTTTATCAGATACAACCATTGAACCAGTATTTAAGTAAGATGGTTTAATTTCACTTTCTCATTAGGAAAATATTTGGTTTAAGTAGAGAACGACACTTTACTCAATGATAACCCAAAAATATCAAAAACTTTGCAAAACAAAAGTGTGAACAGATGGCGTGAATGTGGCGTGTATGTGTTATCTGTCATAAAACTGCGTTTGCCATGGATATATTGCTTGATATATAAATGTAGGTATGTTATACATATACGCATACGCACACATGCCAAATACCAACCATGACAACTTTAATCAAGGAATTGTTCATAATTAGCAACGCGTAAAATTATACAAGACTTAATACAGAAAAGGTCGATCGTAGAGATTCTGAATGTGTCTGGAAAAATAATAAACGGGGCAATCCTTGAAGTACTCTCTGATAGTCATCATTGAAAAATTGAAATGAACTAGTTATAAACTTTACCATTATTACCTAATCATAATATAATTTATAGACTGTGGTCAGGATTCCTTAAAGAAAAGAAGTACTGACCATGTCTAAACACTTTTATCTTCTTCTTGATACAATACCGAAGGAAAATAATTACTTAATTTACAGCTGTCAAAGGCAGATACAATTGCTTAGATACCAATCACAACTAGTTTCGCTTTCATGTCTAACAATGCCTGCTGTTAGATACGTTCGTGTGTTTATATTGTGGCCCATCAGAAAGAAGGAAATACATAAAAGACTATTGTTCTTTTCTTTGGTTAAGAAACAGTTATAGCTCTTCAGTCAATTGTGGAATAATAATTCTTCCATCTTTCTAGCCGTCATTCATTCCCAATCAACAATGCTAATAATTTGCATGCAACGCACAAGCACTCATAAAGACTAATTGCTTAAAGTCCAATCCAATTTGGTCTTCAGCAAAAAAATATTTACCATCACCCTGAATCAGTCTCACAGAGCTTTACAGCTCCGACGCCACATTACATCAATTTCGAAAATACCACTCAGTTCGGTCACTATGAGTGTGGCAATAAATTTTCCAACGGTCTTTGGTAACTTACACTTTGGCCTGTGGGCTGCCGTTCAGACCAAATGTCGGGCAACTCCAAGTCAGAGAGGTCGTCGTCGGGATGCAGGTTAGGACAGATACTAAAGCTATGCCATAAATAAGTATCGACTATATCGAGTTATGGGCTTCAGTAGAGAAACCGTAAAAAAGCTAAATTTTTCCTCTTAGGTAGGTAGACCGAATTTCTGTGGATGGTAGGGAAAAATATTTCCTCAGAATTTAGTAGATGAAAATTCACTTTATTCAGTATGTGCGACGAGGAAAAAGATAAAGGGTCCCTTGAAGCATTTGGTATGCGTCTTCCTTTTACCAAGGACTCGAGAGAATAATCGTATGGATGGGGGTGAAGTTCGAAAATGAACGAGTGCAGTATGCACCACACACACAAAGATAAAGTGTAACATTTAAACGGAATTCAAAGGAGACGAATGGTTCGAATATTCGAAACATTTTGTCTGGAGAGTCTAACATGAAAGAATGCTCGTTGGGATCAAAGCTATATTACGTGTAGAGTAGGATGCATGTGAAGGAAGTAGAGTATGTACTTACCGTAACTTTGAGTCGAGCTATTGGTGGTGATTCGAGAGTTTCCAAAATTGCTGTTGCGCTGTTGTAGTTACCGACTAAAAGGCAATACTGGGCGACCCCACTCCATAGTTCGACGATTTTCTTGCGTTCTCGGATGCTGTTACACTGCACCATCATGAGTATCAGTTTTTGAATGCAGGATCCAGCACCAAAAAGTGTGCATGTAGCGTGTAATAGTATGTAAGTAAAGAAAAATATATGTATGTAGACATTAAAGGAGCTATAGGGATATAGAAGAGAACTCTTGTTGGAAGGGAACCGGAAAGGATATTTAAGAAGTTTTACGACTGGAGAAATTGTGCATTTTGTTGGTATATTAGAAAAGGTTTCCTAAGTTATCATTAAAGTTTGAGTGCTTTAAGGAATAAACCTATAAGGTTTTAACATTTGCAGGTTAAGGATACATACATACTTGAGGTGAGATTATAGAAAAATCGATTTTCTAAAGTATTTGTTATTCGATTTTGAGCTTAGAGGTGAATAAGTGTATATTTCATTTCAAAGATTGTCTAATCGTCTCTTCGGTCCGCATATGTAAGGAGACACCGATGCATATTGGTTTTTAAGTTTGCAGGTTGTTATGATGAGAAAATACTGGTCTACGTATCTGGAGCATTTCACAATTATATTGTGCATCATAAAAAACAATTGTTATATTGACGTATGTTCAAAAATAGATTGAAACGAGCTTGAAACATTACACGTAGGTACATATTATCGGCGTTCTTTGTAAAGCTTTTGGGCTGCCTAACAACATGGGATTAGTGATGAAATTTTTTTATGCGTTTGCACTGGAGTAGTATGCAGAAAGAGCCACTGAAAACGTTATGTAGTATTCCATTTACATGCTTATTTTTTCCTTTCAAATACTATTCGAGGGTCACCTTGTTGTATTTGAATTGCTAGGAGTCTAATTCAATTTAACACAGTTGTAACTTTTTGAAATTAAAAATCTCTGTGGAAATAACTAGTAACTTAAATTATATTTAACTTGAAAATTAAAAAAAGAAAAAGAAACCAGCTGAGCCAAATAACATGAGATGAAGTCATTTTTGGTTAAAATCCTTTTCAACCAATGGCAATTTACGCTTGATTGCAACTCATCCAATCAATTCGGTGTTGTTTTGTAACTACTTGCATAGAGGAATCAAAATAAAATAACCTCTAGCCCAAAGTGTGTGGTAATATATAGATTTAGTGAAGACAATCCAATTCATGTCTGTTTTATCAAATGAACGTTCGAGAAATGAACTATCAGGTTGTCTCCAGTCCTTTAGCAAAAGACCCATAAATTCGCAACAACTCACACATGCTTTCCAACTTTAATCCACAAAATTCACCTTCAACATCATCACATTGAAATTTCTCATATGCACCAGTACTTAGGGCATCAACGTCCTGAAAGGATGTTTATAAGTTGTCTGAAATTTTACTCACGTTAGGAGGTCTGCTACAATAAATGATGTTCTACTACGTGAATGTGCATACCGGAAGGATTTACAGGACATACGAGTATATATGAATATGCAGTACGTGTATAGGTCTGAGCGAGGAGTACTACATAATTCAGGATCAGGATGTGTTTGGATAGTTGCTCTCTAAGAGAATAAATTTAATTTACTTACCTGAAGAATTTCATTGCATACAAATAAGCGTAAACGAGCTGACCATTCCAGATATGTTTCCAGATTGCAGGTCTTCTTTGAATCCTGTACACCGGGTGGACCCCCTGACGTTGATGGTTGGTCCCATTTTTTCGACTGAAAACGTTACAAAGAAAGGATTAAATAAAGTCAAATGCAAACCTGTTACAAATGAATTAACTTTTTGACGACAATATTCAGAAGGAAGAGATTATATGCTGTAGTCGTGGTACATTTGTTTTTTTTCTTTGAACTTGGAAGTAAATTTAATTAATTCGACATCGATTGCGGCGAATACCTTAGCTCGTTGGGTTTTGAAATCGTTTTTCTTGTAAAAATCTACAATGATGCATACGTAAAAAGTAACAAAAGGACAAGGTGATGATAACCCATTAAAGATGTCACACCAAGAAGGTTATGGTGGTTTAAATAAGTGTCCAAAAGGAGGACGTTGCTGAGTTAATCATTCCGATCAAATCTGCTCCGATGATACGAGATGAGACTTTTATCATTGCAAATCCAGAATTTGCATTATAATTCATATCATGGAATATTGGCCGATAAAAGTTTATAACTTTATAGACCGAACAAACCTCTGTTAGTATAACGTGTCATGGTAAAGCTTATCAATCCGCCGTTCGGAGTTGGCAATGATACTGCAAGTCCCTTTCAATTGTTGAAAAATATATCTTGCACAGCATAAATGTTTGCTAGAAGTTAGACCCTGGATCACTACGACTTGTAGCGACAAATATTTGTATGTATTTGTATGTATACCTTAAACCATTACCAATATAAAATTTTAGCTCACATGTGAAACAACCAAGTGTGGAGACATTACACTGATATTCTCTTGTCTGTGTGCAAAAACGAGTTACCAAACAATTTAACACTGCCGGATTAGAAAAAAAAATCTCATGAATTATGTTATAAGTAACACTTATCACACATATGCATGCACTTTATCTTCCATCACAGCTGATGTATAGTTCCTTGTTAATTCTTTTTTGCGTTTTTTATACAAATGAAATTATTCAGGATAAACTTTTCCCCTGCGTTCTGGAGGAGGGAAAATGCAAAAAGTGGGATCAACTGCGACAGGATGCAAACATTTGAAATTTCAGTCTTTGGGGTGCATGTAACAAAAGACTTAGCAAAAACACAAATACATGGAGTATGCAGTAATTACTGAGAAAAAAGCATACCACCATGAATTATTCAACTCGTACGTTGAGAATGAAAAATATTAAGTGCTGAAAAAAAGTCAAAAAAGCTAACTAGAGGCATATGTATAAGAACCTGAGCCCCTTCTATTTAATTAGATTTTGTGTTGTAATTGTAAAAGATCTCATCGTAAGCTGGATAAATAACTACAAAAATGTATAAAGATTGACATTTTGTTTAAGTGCATGTTTTGCTGTTATTAAATGTAAGTCAAATTGAACTGTTCTATTTCTCGGTGGTTTGCTGAATTTTGACCATAATGAACAGCTTTTTTTTAATTGTCCGTTAAGTACTGGAAATCAATTTGAAACGTGACAGGAATCCACACTATACAATGTATACCACATAAACAAATAGTTCGATGACAAGAAAATATAGTACATGTGTTTATGTACGTAGGTAGTACATATGTTTATATATGTATATGTGATCTTTAAACTATTTTAGTCTTAAATACAATTTCCTACATATTCTCGCGGTGAGTTAAATTGTATATGACCGGTCTTGATGCATGTAGAATTTAAACTGCCTGAGTTGCCTAAGTTAGTGAATATATGTAGCTTTCCTTTTTTCATGATTCGGGAGAAAATTCAACATTGAAATAGGTGCCATTAACTGCTTCTATTCTTACAGTTTTTTGTCCTTAAAGCCAAGGGACTACTGTAATTTGTTTTTAAGTACTACTTCCTTTTGAAATATAAGCTACTATCAGTTTTTTCAGCTGAATCACATTGACAAAATTAAAAAAACGAAGAATGTTCCTTTGTTTTGTATCATTTTCTTTGTTAGATGATATAAGCGAATTACCTTTAAGTCTGCTACAATTCTTCAGAAAAGAAAATATATACGTAACATCAAAAGCCCTTTGCAGACATGACTCAACTAGGTCGTTCTGTTATTGTTACACAATAGCTCATCCCCACTTCACCCTATTTGGAGTGACAAATCTCAACCAACGCTCCAAATTCCTTAAGGGCAATTGATACTCTCATGTTTATTCACTCCCCTCCTCTTCGTCGCACGGCAAATAAATAACAATAAACAAACAAATTAGACAAACATATACGCAGCAAAGGAGCCGCCCCTTAGCACACACTCTGCTTAAGTACTCTCCATTGTTAACGAGCTTTTCCTTAGCTTCAATTCCATTTCGAAGCTATTGTGAGACAAACAAAACCGAACCAGGCCAAAGAAATTCAAGGAAAGCAAATAAAAAAGAAAAAAAATTTAAATTCCATTATAAAATTCATTTTAGAACGAAAACAGGCGGCGGGCGTTCGTCTTTCTCAACCTGCAACAAAGCCTATGTGTGCGGTACCCGCTTTCAGGATGTTAACATCTCGACACATTACACAAATTTGTTAAGGTACCTACCGAGCTAGTATCTTCAATCCGCCTTTTGTACACCCACAGGATAAAAACCAATACAAAGGAATTAATTTCGTTGTTTTGCCTGTCGCAGCACAATAAAAGCCAAACAAACGAACGGAGAATAACCGAATGTGTGCTACATGGGTTTCTACTTACATCCATCTATCCCCCATGAAGTTGGGGGAGGGTTGTTGGTAAGTGTGCCGATTCGATTTCGCTCCAGTTTTTTTTTTTTACATTTTTTCTCACACTGAACTGCTTATGTAAGCAGAGCCACCTCACCCCTACCGCCAAGTACCATCACCCGCCGCGACAAATTACATTTCCCGGCGAAGGCGAATAACATTTTAATTCTAGGAAATGATTTTCACTTCCTATTCGAAGTCGAGTTACATTAAATTAAAGTCGAAAAGGGATCAATTGCATGTGGGTGCTGCCACCACCCGCGGGTGTGTTTGTATGCTTCACTAAGTAGGCACTTATAATGAGGGTCTGTAGTCTCGTGGGGGTGTTCGACGAATTGTCGATGTCGTTCGCAGTGGTGTTGGCGATGGTATGGAAATATTTGGCAGACATGATTTTCTGGTTATTTTCGGGACTAAATTGAAATGTTTTGCAATGCGTGGGACGTGAGACGATTGCAGATGAGGCTGTTTTAGAAATTAATATCATTATTATTGCGTGCATGGTGCCCTCGCACGCAACGAGTGGGGTAGACTCGTTCTATGTATGTAAATGTATCGTGACTTGTGATCCTCTTCCAGACAAGTAAGTATATAAATAGTATTGCTTTGTTTGTTGTATTAAACGAACTGATTTTGCTGATAACCTAATTGTTACCAATTTGAGGAAACGATGTAATGTCACTCTAATGGGATAATGGAGTTTACTTTGTCACAAAGTGTGTACGAAGCTCTCAAAATTGATGTGTGTTATGTAGGATGAATATATTTATGTATGTATCGTCTGACTGTATATTTGAAAAATAAGATTTTTTTTTTTACTGAAATAAATGTTAAAAGGATAAATATGTACATATCTATATAGTTGTGCTTGGACATCAGGGAATAGAGAGTCCGGTATTCGTATTCAGGTCAGATAATAAGGATCAAGAACATATAAGTAGATGCATGTGTAGTATCTACATTCATTGATATACAAGTGTGTAATTGTTGTGCAGAAAGAAGAAGACATAAGTAGCCTTTTAGCTCAAGAATAACGATGTATGACCTACAGAAATGTTAAGTGTGAGACCAAGACTCTCAGTAATAGCAAACAATATCTAGTACTAGCGATGCAAAGGGTGTAGTATTCATCAGAGAGAAAAAAAAGAGGAACAAGGGATTGATACAGAATAAACAGCAGGATAACTTATACTGCAAGATCGGTGCAAAATATGATTTAAATGAGAAAAGTGTTAATGAACTTCTAGGATTATTTGAATCAGAGTAAGAAGAATTGAGTTCTGAAAATGTATGCAAAAATATGATGCCTTTACAGCGTACAATGTTTCCTTACAAAAATCAAAAAGATGGATATAGATTTTTATTTTTCAAAGTCACAATTCTTCCATTGAAAAAAAGGTCGCCAACAAAGTAATTGCAAACAAACACAAATGTTTGGGGCGACAGCTTTTAGAGAACCACATCCTAGCTGCTTGCAAGTTGCAACTATTCTTGTTATGTGTGTAATATTTTTTTTTTGCCCAGAGTTGGGCAAGTCAAAAAAAACGGACTCGAACTAACCACTGAACCACCGATGAGTAGTTGGGCCAATTTACCTATCAACCAACTCCATCAAGACTAACTTTTCGTCGTTCATGATTAATAGAGCAGGAGAATGATTTTTATTTACGGAATTAAGTTTGTTTCATTTGAAATGTAAATTTTCTAAATTCCTATAAGTTTTGTTTTTTAAAAGCAGATGGCATTGATTTAAAGAGTTCTTTACTGTAAATTTTTCAAAATAAATAGAAAGCAAACAATTGGCCAACAAGGCACTACAAAATCAACCTCATTAACTGAAATGTACACGTACCATTTTGCAAGTCCATTAAACTTAATGCTCCTTGGCGTCTGCTGGCTTGTTTATGAGCATTTAAATGGTTAAACGAAGCTAATAATGGTGATAATGCACCTTTAAAAATTAAACCAAGATTCTATGTATCGGTATCAGAAAACTTTTATAAAGTTTTCAAAGTGTTTCTGAATTGTTTTCAAGTTAATTCCACCTTTTTGCATAAAGAAAAGGAGGCAGGTCTGGAAAACTTTTTGTTTTGAATATTTTCATTGATTATTTGCATCATCAGGTAATGAATTTGTACAGATTAAGCTATTGATATAGATGATAACAAACAGATTTAATAAACAGGTGGTTTTTGAAAGGCAATGACATGCTCTAAACTTGAACTTATTGCGATAAAAGAAAAACAAGAAAACCATTCTTCAATACAAATATCGAACAAAATTTGTTAAAACAAGAAAAGCTTCTATGTATTTTAGGATCAAATATGATATACTTGTTTTTACCTTAAATTAATTGTCACTTTATCTACAACTTACTTGTTTATCCAGAAGTACATTATTACTACATTGTAGAAATTCTTCAGGACCAATGTGTTTTGCTAGCTTTCTTTCGATCCGACACAAAATTTGTGCGTAATGTGATGCAGTCGGGCAATCTATTGAATCTGTCTAAAAGAAAAATTATATTATTCACCTTAACACAAAGAAAAAAAAAAAAAAAAACAAAAAACAATAAAGAGACAAGAAAACGAGACAACTCCCATTAATCACTTTAACTAACCTTGTCGGTATTACTTTGACAAGCACGTAAATCTCCCTCGTGTTTTTCTAATTCAGTCAGGCGTTTTAACAAGGCACTCAATATTTCCGAAACTAACTCCTCTAATCCAGTATTAGAACATCTTTTTTTTTTTTTTGGGATCGGAAAAACGTTTCAGGTTAATCTACTGAATACCAACAAAAAATAAATAAATACAACTCGAACTTACCTCGAAACGATATGTTTAACATGACTCATGATACGTTCATCGCGGAAATCGTATGGGAACCGATGTGTCCATTCGGCTAGTAATGCGACTAACGTGTCTAAGGACTCACTATCAGGTACAGAGGACAACAGTTTACCCAATAACTCGTGTGGGCGCAGGAATAGACGTGACGACAATACAAATGAGAAAACGAATTCCTGAAAAAGAAGGGGACAAAAGTTGACAGGATGTTTAACGCATATTCTCATATAAGTTTGTATATATGTACATTTGTAGGTGGGTACACACAGCAATACAATCATGTAGAATATAAATTCGATTAGGCTACTAGAAAACACAATCAGTCAGATGACTTTTATGGGAGATGATGTGGGATTTGTAGGGGAATTAATTATTTTATCACTTAATAAGGGATGATTGCCAAAAACGTTCTAACAGATTATCCATGGTCGGATATATGAGTATACCAACCGAATACCGAGCACGAGGAAGCTTATGATCCGATGGGAAACGTTATTAGCGCTATGTGCTCATTAAAGTCTATCCACAGTGCCAGTGTTTGTAGCGGCACTGTTAGTCGGTTGTAAATGGGGTGGAGGGTGTCACTTTGAGGGCCCCAGTCGACCAGGACATTGGTTTGCACCCTCCACCAACGTCTCCTTGAAGATTCGTTATCATTAAGTAGAAAATGGGTTTGTGTATGTAGGTATTTCCACAGTACAGAAGCTCTGGAGAATGGTGTACCAAGGTTCGGGCATCGTTGTCTGTGCTTGATTGTTAATGATGGCACAATCGGATGATTCTTAATTTGGTATCTCACAAATCTGTTTTAGTGTCCCCTTGGGTTGGAGTTTTAATTTTTTTCCTTGCCAATTTTATGATGTAACTAGGTGATGGTGGCGGTTGAATGGGTCAAGTACTCAATAATGGTGATATGCTCAGGTAAGGGTTGTCTGTTTAATGAATTTCAAATGATTTTTCCTGCTGATTGTCATTTAACCCTGCCGACGATGTCAAAATCAGGGCTGGGTAAATTCAAGAATTGACTTTCCTTTATTAAGGTATAAAAAGAAAAGATTTTATCGTTGGTGTGTTTTTTTTTTATGATTAAATACTTAAGGTCAAGATGGGATGTAGATGATTACTTGAAATGAAAAATGTTTTATGGTAATGGATGACCTCGCTCAAATCCAAGAGGTGCTGTAGTCAAATTTTCTAAGAGCTTTTGCTTTAGACACAACATTGAAAGATTTTATAAAAAAGATCAATATTGTTGCATAGAAACGAAGGGGCATTAAAAATGTCTTAATTTGATAGCAAGACGTTAATTTGGTGGGCTGTCTGCAGCGTTCTTTTTCTAAATCGACGCCTTTTTCATAGTCATAAGGCGTTGTATGGAGTTCCATAAAAACTTAGTTTGGTTATTACTTTTAGCCACTTGTATTAGGTAAAAATGTAGGTCTAAATAGATCTTCTATCGTGTCTTCGTAGAAGTCGTAGAAAATTTAAGTTAAATGAATACTATTTGCTAGGTTGAACGCTGTATGCCAGACAAAGGTCAACGGTAAGAGTTCTCAAGCGGGGTGTATTCAAAGCTCTTTCTGCTTTGGCAAGAAGTTTAAGAGAAGCAGCTAAGACCATGAAATTTGAGTAAGGCTTTATGGTATACTTACGAATTGAAGATCTTTACAATATTTAAAAAAAAGGTTGTTGCTTGAACATTGACCACTATACCGCTTTAAATAAGAGACTAATGGTCCAAATGAATATGAAAGAAAAGTTTCCCATCTCCAAATGTTTGTTAAGAGCTTGAGTACTACAAAGTAAAGCACCCCAATAACGTTACTCTATTGGTGGCGACATAACTGGATCTTATTGATCAAACGTAAAACTACAATGTTTTTGTTTAGTTTCATGGAACTAAATCTTCAATTTGTCAATCTTTAAGTAATGAAAGCAATGACTTTGGCGCTTTTAGTATTCAAGTATTAAAGCAATGCTCTTAATTAAGGGAAACATTTAAGTTATTGTTTATTTATATACCCGCTATTTCAATAGCTATTGGGAAAAAATCGGTCACATTGGGTTGGCCAATATTTATTTTGTTTAAAATTTCTCTCATGTTGCGAATATAAAAAAAAAAACCTTTCTGCACACAAATTCAACATTCAGATTAAATTAACACCCACCCTCTAGCAGACTTTTTTATTTCACTTCCGGAAAGCTTCAACATTTTCATGATACCGTTAAAAAATGAGAATCTACCAACGATGGGCTTTCATCACAACTAGAATCGTGCATCCGCTTATGTTAGGTTTTGATCTAGTTCCAGTAAGTTTAATTAAAATGATTCACCATATACGGGTTCCATAGCACATTTTCCTTTTTTTTATTTTTATTTTTTTTTTGTTATTCTTCAAACAGAACAAATGTGAATGCAAATTGATAAAACATGGATGAAGTTATCTCTTATTAAGAGCCAATTAAAACTGTTGAATCAAAAAAATGGTGGATAATTTTAAAGTGAATGTATATTCGTATTTCAATAGAAAGTATGTTTTATTGATCTAAGATTGAACTTCAATTAGGATGTTGTTAGTATGTAGATAGACTTATAAACCAAAAGGTCAGTTTGACTAAAAAGGATCCTTTTGCTGTTTCTGAATCACTGCATGTGCCGATTCAAATCCTTTTTGGAAAATAAGGAAATTCCTGACAGTTCAGTATTAAGAAAAAAAAAAAAAAAAAATAAGAAAGAACAACATATCAAACTAATAGGGTTAAAAGCATTTCAATACAGGTAGGGCAAACTGGACTTGTATGTTTGCCTGAAGTCAATAATCTTTTAAGGAAAATACCACTTGATTCGATGCAGAGGGGTCTTTGTATGTCATTTAAAATTCGATTAGGATTTCAGGATTTCAAATGAAGGCATAGTAAGTTAGAAATAAAAAAAAAGAGCATGGTAAATATCAACTGGGAACTTCACTGTCAAAGTAAATATCCTGCCTTTGGAAACCCAAAAAAAAAAATTCTTTAATCGAATTAAAAGTATTTCGATACGGTAGGGAAGCTGAGGCCGGTGTGTTTACGTATAATAAAAAAAATCATGTGTTTGAAGAGACAGTTTTAGCCAGGAATCACTTCATTGATTAAGTCCTCAGTATGGCAGTATAACATATTCCAAATTCGATTAGGATTTCTGCATTTCAAGTGATGACCTGGAATGTGAGGACGCGGTAAATATCGAATCATTTTAAAACTTAATTATAAATTTATCAGACTCCGTTGGATTTTTAAGTTTTAAAAAGGTGGTACATTATTATTATTAAAATGATTTTAATCTAATTTTAGGTTGGGTAAAAGTGCAAAGTAAAGCAAGACCGTGTGAATGCATGCATATTTTAAACACGTACATAAGTGTGAATAACATATGTATTTTGTCGATCTTTAGTTAAAAATGTTATTGGAAAGAGAGTTCAAGCTGATGTCTCATTTACATTTTCTACTCTTCATAAACGATCAACAAATTTATCCATTCCTTGGTCGAATGCATTAAATTGCAGAAAGACATCAATTAAATATTTAAATTGAACCAAATAGAATTATACATCTGAAATCCTTCACCAGTGTACTGAATTCCGTTTTGGGAACTTTCTTGATGATATGTACATTTTTAAATTCATTTTGTAATGCTTTTGTTCGTCGGATATTCATGCGCAATTTCGCGTCCCTTTATATGCATAAATGGACGAGAATGCTGCAGCTAAGAGGATCTTTGAATCCTAGCCACCACGAAGAAAAGGAAGACCGAACCTCCGGTTTAAAGATCAGGCAATCGCGGACGCCCGAAACCTTGTCCTAGTAAAATGGAAGCAGCGTGCCCGGGACCGTGAAGGATGGAAAGCGGCATTTGTTCAGGCTCAGACCCTCCAAGCTTCGCTGGCCTGATAAGTAAGTAAGTTATATGCATAAAACAAAAATTGTTTATCATTTCCAATAAAATAGGCATAATTTTTCCTAATCTTTCACTGAAGTCTACTTAAAACTCTAATCTAGTTTATTGTTGACACTAGATTAACAATTAATGAAAATGTCTATAAATATCTACATATGTACATATATCGGCTTTTGTCTCAAGATATATCGCATTCAATCGCCATTTATAGCTAACTTACAGAGCTTAAAAATGTCCTCATTAACCACAAGGGTCTGCGCCCACATTATGAGCATAAGCCCTCTGAACAAGCAAAATTTAACAAAACACTAAATTTGCTCTCAGAAACACCTGTGAGCATCCAAAATTACATTTTCAAATACCCAGAAAACTAATTACACTCTGCCTGCTGTACGAGGGCGCAGTGAAAGGGTTAAAAAGGGTTTCATTAATTTCGCAAGAGCTCTCCATTTAGGATATAGTAAATCATGGCCACAAAAAGGGTGGATATCAGTTATGCAACCCCCACAAATGTATGAATGAGATAAAAGTGAAAAACGTAAACAAACACCTTACCTTATCCAACTCATCGACATTCTTCGGCACTAATATATCCACAAGGGATTCTAGTGGTCCAGAAACAATTTTCCCGTTCACGTACATAATGCCACCTGATCCGAGGACCGAGTTCTGCAAAAAAAAAGAAAAGATATATTATAAGATATGGATACACCAAGAACAATAATTATGAAGAATGTGGGTGTATGTTATGAAAAATTTAAAACCCCAGTCATTATTCGTGTGGAGCCCTATTCAATAAGAACCAGGCAGTCATGCTGCACCAACACCTACCTACCTTCGGTCTCCCACATGGCGGTAGCCATGGTGAAAGGTATAATGTACCCCTGTAATCTGTAATCACTGATGAAGGTCTCCGTTGAATAATTACAGAGCAGCATATATGACAGGCATCACATGTGTGAATGGTTTGGGTGTTAGGGGTGGTTGGAGTGAAAGAGATTGAATTGGATGACATTGGATGGGTGTGGAGACCTCAACCTCACTTACAGCTTCAACCTCAATCTCAATCTCACCCCTTGTGCTCATCGTCATGATTTGAAAGGTTTTTCGTTGCTCGAAATTGAGAAATTTCTCCTCTGGCACACAGTTGGTAGTTTTAATGAGGTATACCTCAAGCTCCACGGTTGCAGCGTATCTTTTGCGGTAGTCCTTATTTAGATAGGGGCGAGGGTGTGGAGGATCTGAGTTGTGTGCTTGAAAAATGAAATTTTCTTCAATATAACTGCGACAGTTTTTTTTTTGTGTGAAATGACACGGTATAGTCACAGTATCTGGGGGTTTACGTATGGATTAAGTATTAGGATGTGTCATGTGCTCAGTACCTGGAAATATACATATGTAAGTGCCCTGGCTGAAATTGATTGTTGGGTTAAGGTGCAGGGAATTTGGTTAGATAGCAACATAGCTTCGGAATACGTTGAGCGTGTATATTACACTATCATTCTATGTGGAATGGGATTAAACTTAATTAATTTCAATGTTAGAGTATTCCCATTTTAATTACAAATAGATTGGGATGAGTTGGGTTACGGGAGTTTGTGATATGTGTTTACAAACCGAGAGTGTATTTTATTAATGAGAATCTATCATTGCATAAAATTGTAATAGTAATTACTTTTCATTTCATCCCATACCTTTAGAAAATCCTTCCAAACCCACTCGTTACACTACACAGAGGTTGAAGTGTCACCAAATAACTTTAAAGTGACCATTTGATGCATTGTACTTTTGCTTGTCGGTAATTATTCAGAGTAGAATATGGGTGGGGTTCAATATAGGCTATGCCTTTTGCAGATTTAGAAATGCATATCGATTTGTGAAGCAAGGTTTTTGATAATAAATCACAGGTCCACTACTATCACTTTTTGTTATTCAGTGAAATTTGTTGTTACATATATTTGAATGCTTCATGGCAAGCAACGGTAATTGACGACAGTAAATGTTGAGTGAATCTCTTCGTTGATGAGTTTAAAGAACTAAGTAACTGCGAAATGCTCCTTAAGCTTCATGTCTTTATGCGGGTAGCTCTATATCAAAGGTCTCTTTCCTGTCTTTATAGGTTTTCAGGAATAAAATATGGGTACAATTTACTTGACAAAAACCAAATTTTCGGAATCGAATTCTACCCATTCAAAAAACAAAGATCATTTCGAATTAAAGTCACTCAATGCTGCGCTATACAGTGAAAAATAAGCTTTTGCATGAATGTATGTGCAATTGTTTAGTGTATGTAAATGTCCTTTATTTCCCGTTAATATCGAACTTTTCCTTCAATTGTTGACCACATAAAGTAACAATACAATTCAATTTGTAATTATAACAATAAATCGTAACAATTGCACGGAATCCTTTGTATGTATTCTCTTTGTACCTTTGCCTTTGACAGGAGATTTTATTCACTATTGTTCCCTTTGTAAAAACAAAAACCAGTTTTACGAGCACTAAACAACTACAAACAATAGAGGGTGGTTTTAGTTTCACCCGTAGAATTACATTTAGGTAAATGAAATTCCTTAAAATCTCTTGTAATAGTAATTCAAACCTAAAATAATGAATGAACATTTATTTCCCGACAATTTTGCTAATTAAATATTGTAGGTACTAAAATGTACGCTAATTAAAATTTATTTAATTACGTATTTATACTACTTAAATCGCAGCAATTTATATGAAAACGAAACTGTAACTTAAAATAAATATTTTTTGTGCAACGTTTTATTGCTTTATAGTATTCCTAGTACGGGATCGAATAAAAGCAATAAACTACAATGATGAAGTATTTTATAACATACATAAGAGTACATACATAGTAGTAAATTGAGAATAGTTATTGCCCTAGACTTAGAAAGTTAGAAACACTTTTATTTCCTTTAAGACATCGACACTAGTGATCTTAGAACAATTTTTAAGGTTGTTGTATGGCCTGACACAATTAAACATGAGATTGAGTTCTTGAGACGAAATAAGTGGAGTAATTGGTTTGCCATATAACGAAGAAATGAAAAGTCTGCGGCACTTTCTATGAAAACTAGTACTTTTGCTTTCTGCCTTTTTCTTTTCAATTCGTATCAAAGCTTACCGCTTTCATTTCTTTCCTTTAGAAAATAACTTTCTGATTGAGGAAATTTGTTGTGGTTTTGTTTCGAATGTACTTTCTTGTCTTTTTCTTTTCTAGATAGCACTTAAATTATAAAATAGATTTCTGCATAGGACATGTCTTAGTTCGTAAACGTTGTTTTTCTTGTGGTCGGTACATCTTATGATTATTATAATATCTTGTACATTGAATTTGTATAAATACGACTAGTCAGTTTGGCTTGTTAGAGTTCATAAAGCATGTTAGAAGGTTGTATCACCATAATCCAACCACAAATATACATTGACAGAGAAGGCTTTAAATATTAACCACATTTTTGCACATGCACATTGCCAATGCGTTTCTTGCTTTAATGCAACTAAAGCTAGTCCTCAGACTTACTACATTTTTTTTTAAATGTATCACATTTATGGATGAATGACGGACTTTAATCAGCAATGTTGCACTGAATTTTTAAATCATCATAAATAACTTTAAATAAGTTTAAAAAAAATATGAATTTCAATTGTGAGTACTTTACCGGCCTCTGAAAATGTCCTTAAAAAGAAGCATCCTTTCAGTATTATTAAATTATTTCGCATACATTATGTAGATATAAACGTACCTCATAATTGACAGCTTGAACTAGTGGATACGTTATTTTTGGTCTATCATATTGTACAATCTCATCCGCATTTATATCACTGCAGCTCTTAGCTGTTTTGAAAGTTGAAACCTGAAATGGAAAAGTTATGTTCAATGCCTTTACATACGATATTCTGTAGAGCTAAATACAGTATTGAGGAGGAAATTAAGTTGTTAAAGCCTAAAGCCTTGCAGACATTGAAAGCTGATTTGTATGTTGTTCCGAAACAATTGATACATTATTCAAATTACACACTAACCTCTAATATCGATAAGTTAATATTTTGTCGCAAACATTGCCCTAAGTGTATTGAATCTAAACCAGGTAGGTGTGCAACGATGTGAGACAGCAACGTCACAAATAATATGTCAAGCAATTTTATGTAATTAAATTCACTTTTACGTACTTGTACATATATAGGCACTTTTAAGGCTGTGAAACCTAAAATTTATTGCAAGTTCGCTCAAAAACCTTATTGTTTTTCAACAGAAAACGTTTCTGATTCCGCTCCGGTTCAATGGCTAACACCACTAACAGCAGTACCCAAGGCACCATGACCTCGAAACACGCATAGGGCTATTAATATTAAACAATCTATGTCACAATCAATTAACCCTGTTCAAAAATGCATTGACTTTGCAAATGGACTGCCATTCTACACGAACATGAGTACTCTGGACCACAACTAACATATACGTAACTATCGGCTGCATGTAGAGGCCGGCTAGTAGGTTTTCTGTTTTTATGAGTTTTTATTTCGGCAGTTTTTTTTGATGTTGTTGTTTTGCGTGGATATGTGGCTCTATTGGCATATTTAACCCTAGGGATGTAAGTCATAAATCGGAGCATGGTCAAAAAGTTCACTTAGACTAATCCACTTCAGAGTTTCTGCCTATACCTACATACACCATGAGTCGAACGACCGACCACTGAGGTATAGAATTAGAACTGAAACACCAGAAAAAAGTTTGAGAAATATTTGGAAAAAAGAATGATGAAAAACATGTACAGAACATAGCTCGTGCAGTATTATTACTTTACACAGATCCGAATTCAAACTTCCGGCTCGGGGGCATCCGCCGAGTTTGGATGGAGGAAGTTGCATTGTTATTTGAATAGTAAACATGTTATGCGCTTGTAGCGCACAATTATAGTTTGAGGGTGGATTCCCGAGGCACACAGTACGAATGTACTCTATTTTTCTCTCTTGGTGGGTAAGTACTTGATGCTGATGTTTGCACAAGTTTTTTTTTTTTTTTACAGAGGCAGTGGTTCCACGTTTTACATGGCTTACATTTCCGGAGAGAATTGCAAATAACGTTAAGGTCTCGATTTAGTCGCACATTCTTGCTGATATACATGTAGGAAGTTTAAAAATCTTTAAAATGCATGATGCATGAGTTTTGTATTTTAGTGGTAGAATGGTACACATTCGGCTAAAAGCGGTTCAAGTAGCTAGTGCTTTTAAATTCTCAGCATGCTACAGCAACATTCAACTAGTTTGTTTCCTTCTGTTTGGTTGGTAAAGACAAACGTTCGAGAGTATAATATAATTTTTTATGAGAAACTTCACAATTTATAGAATGAACTTTTCTATTTGCGCGAAAAAACCAAAAAGCATAAAAAGAATGGTTTTCATTTCAACAAAGGACAGGAGTATTACACATAAGTGGCAAATTTTCACAAAACCAATATGTGACCTTAAAAATGCTACAGAATGATAAAGTATCCTAGTGCCCTTTGAGAGGAAGTAATTATTTAAAAACGGTTGATTTTAGTTTGTCTTTCCTTCATCCTCAGAGTTTTTTGGAGTGAAAAGTTTTTCAAATCAAAAATCCAGAAGCGCCAGGATAAACGAATATGTGAAGATAGATGATACGTATTTTAATTAAATTTTAATTTAATTTATGGTGAAGAGAAATGCATTGCAATGAGCGATGTTACGTGTGTGAAAGTTATTTAAAAAACAGGAAAAAAAGACCCAGAGGTTATAGTACTTTTAAGACTTAGATAGTTTTGTAAAGTTGTTAAATTTTTTCCATAGGGAAATAGAGTGATGGATAAGGTTTGCAAAAACCAAAAGGTATCAGATAGATAAGGTGGTGAAATAGAAAAATTGTTTCGATTATTCTGTTACCTTTTGAAAAGGCAGCATGAAACTCTAATCTTCACCAAAGAAAACAAAAACTTAATTTCGACCGTATGCTTTTATGCTTTCTGCATAAATAGAGCTTGATATTATTTTTGTTGAAGATTTTTCGAAAATGAAGGGAGATTAGAGGTGACGTTTAGAATAAAAAGCTATTTCAAGAAACGAGAATTCGGATGAATGATGTAGGACTACATTTCTCTAATGCCCAGCGATTTGTTAGAAGCCCGCTCAGTTATGTCAACGAATATGCGGTTGTTGCAATTGGAAACATGTGAAACTGCCAGAACGGTATGGCCCTTGATAGAGAAAAGAAGATCTATCTTAGTTGAAGTGCTATCTCAGGCGTCCTTACGGGGCTCTCTGGCGCGAGTCACAAGGCATCCATCAAAGTAACTACTTACCAAAGGTTTGTTTGTTTCTCCTTTTGCGTTTTCAAGGAAATCTTTCATTTGCTTCGAAGCTACACTGTTAGCTAATTGAAAACAAGTGCGTTTCCTACTCTCTCAAAACATGAATTTTTCTATTTTTATAGTGTTTTGCTATTCCTTGTGAAAGTCGTAAAGTTGTGGATTAAATCCGGTAAATATACGAGATCTGCATTTCAATTTAATCAAAACACCCACTTTAGATGAAAAAAAAAAACACATTGATGGTCTATGTCTATGCGAATAGTTTCTTCTTAAAGCGTTGTCTAGTTAAATGAACTCATACTACTAACACATTTAGCAATACAAGTTTGAATAGGGAATCTTCTGTTCTATTACGTCCATTAAAGTTATTCGAAGGTGTTAACTTTGTAGTTTATTATTACTCATAAAAAGGGAACTGTCAAATATGTTCTAAAATAACTTCGTAAATAAATTAAAATGTACAAATGGAGTATTTGGCAGTAAATTTATAGTTAATACATTTCGTTCCATTTTTTATTTAGATTTATTTTGCAACATAGCAAATAAATATGCAATTTAATTTGACAGCAAAACTCCCTTTTCCGTACGTTGCATCGTTTGAACTTATTAATATAGGCAAAAACTAAATTCGATAACAAATTGAAAATAAAATAAATCATAAAGGTTTTGAAAAACTTATAGTGCAGCCTAGATTCGAAGCCAAATAAATATAAAATAAAAATATTTTCCAACCATTTTTCGCGTCCTATTTGCTTTGCATTTGAGTAAGCTCAGCGAATTATTTGTATGAAATCATTTAAAAATTGTCATGCAACGTTCTTTTTTATTTCATAAAAATGTATTTTTATTTGCGTTTATTCCCTTTTCTATTATTTTTGATAAAACCCACTAACAGGATTTATTTAATAAACTTTTATTGGAGTTTTTATTGGAAAACATCTCTTTAGACAAATTAAAATGAGTTATCAATTTTAAATATTTAATTGGCTTCGAAATTTTTCTTATTTGGCATTAAATAAATTGATCTTCTGTTGATTAGCTTTGAATAATTGTTGGAAGCAACCACAATAATCCTAATTAAAACAAATTTCACGCAACACCAGGTAAATAACTTTGCAATTAAAACGCAGCATATGAGTTGGAGTGGAAACAAGGATAAATCTAATCGAGTGTTTCATTGGGATAAGATGAATACTTTTGGGAATAGTCGTGCTCGTGCAGCTACGAAATGTCATTCCAGGACAAATGCGAAGTCTGTTTCGGGTCAATTAATGTGCACGAATGAGCGCTATGTTGGTTTAAATTTCGAAGGAAGTTTTCGAATGTGCAGTCAAAATTAGTGCCGAATCGTTTTCACACTTCATGGAGAAGCGAATCTGTAGACAAATGGCCTTGATAGGAGTGAAATAAAGTCTAGCACTATGGTGCTAATTTGTTCACTCAGTGTTTCCAGAAATTAACCGAAGCAATTTGTGTGGAGCATGAAGAAATTGGCAAACCAATTAATCGACATTCATAAGGATAAAAGAGAGTTTTAGGATGGGGACAGAAAGGAGAAAGATGACAATGAATATGAAGGTTTAGATACGTGTTACGATAGGGATGAAATTGAGTATGGGGTAATGGTGAGGATGAGGATAAGGATACAATGTTTTCAAGTTGTGTAATTTAAATTGGAATAGTATTCGATCTTCACAATAACCACTTCATTTTAATTCTTTTGGAAAAAGACAGCGATAACGAGAAGAACCTATAACTTACCTTCTTAGACCTCGGAAAAACTTTCGATAAAGTACTCCGAGATCGCAAATTCTTTCAGAGTACTATATAGATCTGGTTATGGATATGTTCAATACAATCGTAGGAATTGTTAAAGGACCAGCCAGCACCAGCGAAAGTTCGGAATAAGGTTACAGAACCGTGCGACTTCGCACTAGGAGAGCACAATTCACGTGCGACCAGATCAAGAGTGAAGAAGAGAAATAAAGCCTTTCTTCTACCAAGAGACATGTACGAGTCATAGTTAAATATAATTTGTAATTTACTACCATAAGACAGCTTGTTCATCGTTTCCGTTAAGATATATATTCTTATATAAAATTTATTCAATCAATCATTTTTGTGTGTATCCTCCTACTAAACCCAGCCAGACACAAATACTACAAATTCAGGACACATTCAAAGTAAATGGAAATGTCATACAAATAACGAATAGACAGATATCATATTATAAACAACTTTCTTATCCTTAACTCAAACACCGTCTGACATTCAGTTAAACAGCAAATTCACATATTCATGAAGCATCAAGGGAAATCTTGAAATATCTTCTGCACTTTATGGCAGTTAAGAAAAGTGTCACTTCTATGACATGTATGTCGAAACTATACTCGCTTAAAATAGCAACAAATATGAAGCTTATCCTTTGTCTTCCTACGATTGTTTCCCTTTCGTTTCACTTGTCTGTTTTACTTCCGTTAAATGGATATAATTCTGAAGAAATATATGACATAAATTTATATGCGAGATAGTTTATCTTCGTTATCAAAATCCATACGAATTTTAAATGGAAGACCATTTATGTGCATTTTTCGCTGCTCGCGCTGCTCTTGTTCTGTGCACATTTACGAAAGCTAAATGGTATCTATATCCACCATCTTGGAAAGTAAATAACTCTTGCGTTCGTGTTGAATTAAAATTTTACGACTCATAATCGTAATCCTGAATGACTGCGTGGATGTCTTCGTATCTCTAGGTGTTAGTGAGTTCATTTACGTTTCATTATTTTATTTTTAATGCAATCAATATATTTACTGGTTGAATATATGAATTTTATAGTTAATATCTTTGCTGTAGAATACGTTGAATTGATAGATACGGAATTTGAAATTCTATGCAATTCTGTCATTCTATGGAGTTCTGTACAGATCGTGAATGGTATAAGCCAAGAGGTTCAAGCTTTTATTTGGAAAATCTATAACTTAAATGGTATCTTTACATGTTAAAAAGATATTCAGTTACAGATCTACTCTTCAATTACACTGAACGAATGCATGTAGTATAAACTTACTCTGAACGCCTCTCTCCATAATCACTTGTATGATAAAGTATTTCAAAATAGGTCCTGTAAGCGAGTATCATTAATAAATATTTACTCCTTTTCATCATTTTTCATTCAGAAAACCGAGGATATGTTAAAAAATATGTCTCATCCGTTTTTCGAAAGTAAAAATGTACAGAAGATACATACATAGTCCAACAATGTTCTGAATATTCCGACATTTTGACAAATTGCAATTGATGATGCATCATTGTAGCGACTTTTCTCGCAAAATCCTATAGCCGAACGGATTTTGCGTCTTCCATCTCCATTATTTGGCATCGCATGGGAAATCACAATGCGGAATAATTGAGTAGCGCATTCGTATATTCGTATCTCAGGACATAAATCAAAATAGTTCCAAGGCTCTTAAGCTGTCGTTTGTCTCATTCTGATCAGAATGTGAAATGTTTTTAATGAACTTCGTATAATAAAAAAAGAAAAAAAAAACAACAATACTTTTCCATTGTTCCAAGAGGGATCAACGGATGAGTTAAGATGATGCTGGTGTTGGTTTCCGGATTTGAATGTAATATCCGTAAACTTCTTCAACAGAATTTGAAATTTATACTCTGTAAAGAAGATTTATGACCAAGGCAAACAATAACGGTATGCCTATGTTGAATTTCCGTTAGCATAATCGATTTTTCACCATTTTCAAAAATAAATCAATAGATCCCTAACTGAAGATTTGATATATGATTGCTTACTGTTGGTCTTAAAAAAACCAACAGAAAAGTTGGTTAGGATAGTTTGATGCCATGTGTTTCCTCTTTGGCGTAAATAATGTCATGAAGTTTTCTACTCGAATTTAATTTCAAATTTAGGTAATTCGAACTTAGAATAAATTTATGTGTACCTTGCCAGGCAATAAGTTAATAGAGATTGGTATTCTTATAAACGACATCGCATGAATATTGAAGTAAAAGGCTGTACTGAAGATAAGGCTGTACTTTCAGTCATTTAAGTCTTATATGTAGTGAGTTTTCTCAAACCTCAGAAGTACCAAAATTTACAACCATAATTGGATTGTATACGAGATTCTTAGAAGACTTTGTTTACAATTTCAGGTGAAACTAGATAACTGGACGTGAAAAAATCTAGTTTTCTAATTTTTTATAACTGAGTTACAACAACTCATGATTAAAGGATAACTGGAAAAGAAGACCATCTGAAGAGACAAAAAGGATTTGGTCTTTTTCTTTCTAAAAAGTCTTACTCCGCTGAGCAGCTAAGTAAACCATAGACCTGGGACTTCTTTCGAATGAACAATGAACAAAATTACTATTAAACTCATCTTGATATATATCTTGATCTTTTACATATAGGATCTTATATTGAAAAGTCAGGTGCCTCAATGCCAATATAATACGTATGCGTAGTAGAAATTATCTGGTCAATGTCAGAAAAAGTTGAAGACAATGCCAGGCTCTTGAACCATCATATATCAAATTATTTTTTAAAATTTTAAAGCCACCACAATCTTTTGATTGACGTTACTTGATAAATGCAGACTGCTGTCAGTGAGGCAGTAGCTATGGTGCAGCAGCTAAGGCAGAAGTACTGAAATTGTATGCTGCCCAAAAGAAAAAGAGGCTTAACAAACTTAACAGTAAAGGATTTTGTACAACCAGGCCTCGCATTAAACTCTTACAATAAAATAAGTGTAAAGATATTTTCTTATTTTCATGCTGTTCACTACAGTTATTTTTCCTAATCTCTTATCCAAAGTCAAGTACCAACTACATCTACATACCTAGTACAGTTACACTGAAATGTTAAGTGTTGTAATGAACATATAAATATTGATGTGTAAGTACGTAGAATATGTAGAAACAAATAAAGTCCTATTGTCTACACTTCATAGGAAAACAGTGACTAATAGCATTTATATGTTTGCTCATTCTCTATGTCGCACCAGAAATAAATAAATTTCTATTTCTATTCGAAGTTCTAGGGCATAAAACTGACATTTTATGCGTAATTGAGTTTTCCTGTTCAAGAGGATATTGGAATTTATATGACAAATGCTTGCGTAAGAAATAATAATTCTCATTGTTTTCCATTTTATTAGAGAGGAAGGTTGCCTTGATACAAAAACGTGCAGTATGGAAATTATAATGATTCGCCCTTACGAAAACAGTAAAATTAACTCCAAACCATATGTAGGTAGGATATTTTGTTTGACAAAGGAATCTTGAAGAATGTGTTTAAAGTATTAAAGAGGCTGGAGTTCAGAACTCATTGTATTGTGATTTGACAATATAAAATACTTATTATTTGAAGCTTTCTCTTCTAAGAAACTCTTCCGTGCATTCATGTCTAGATGCCGTTTATCTGCCTATTCTCACTCCGAAGAAGTTTCGTTAAATTGTTTCAATCAGAAAACTTTTATCAAAAACACAAAACGATTTCTATTTGTTTAAATTGGAATCCAATCGCCGAATCAACAAGCTTATTGCTATTCTTAGACTCGAGAATAAACACTTTTTCTTCAATAAACCCGTTTTCTCCTCAATTCTCTTGTATTTCATTTGTATTCCGTAAAGGATCTGAATCTTCAACTTAGTGCTATCTACTTACACCATTGAACGTGCGAATTTTATTTAAATTCACTCAACAAGGGAGGATTCCTTTTCTGTTTCAAAATCAGATAAGTGCACTTGCCAAGAGTAGGAGTTTTGGCAATAGCTATTGCTAACTATTTTGTTTCTTTACAGTGGATAGGATGGAACCCTCTTAAATCGTCCGGAAAACTTTGCACAGAAGGATTTAATTTTTGTCCATTAAGCAAAACAGTAACAAAAAGTAAGAGAACATTTTGCACCTCTAACATTGGACAGAGAATGTTTTTTTTTGCTCCTTCTTCACTGAAAATAATATGAGCTTCTTTATTTACTAAAGAATACCAAATTATTGTTCACGATGGAGCTCGAAAGTCAAGAAGATCTAACATAAAACTCCTACCGAAACTTTGTTTCTATACCCATTGCACTTGTAAATAAATTCACTTTGAAGTGAATGGAAACCTAGAAGCTGTATGCGAAAAGCTTGTCTGTGCTCTTCAAGAAATTCTCAACTCTAATAACAGAATTAATGTATGTACATATGTACTTGGAATAGCTCAAAAGTTCCTAACCACCGTGAGTACCCATGGTTTACGTAGTATTTAAGAAATTTTCATAGAATAACCTTTTATTAATGCATACATAGTATATTAAGTACCACAGACGTTGTCATCTTATCAAGTCTTGGACAAGGTAGGCTGACGTTATTGCTTGGTTAGGTCTTAAGGAAGTTTAAGTATTCTCTTTGAATAATTTGATGAAAATTATGCTGCAAACTTAAATATCAAACAAATATGAAACTTTAAACTATTTGAAACAGACATATTTCCATATGAACAACCAGAAAATCGAGACGAAAATGTCTTTTAGAAAAGGAGTTTATATTTTAAAGGATATTTCTTTCTATTAATAGTATAAACACCCCATCCGTATAACTGGTTGGATTCTTTTAAAGGTCTATCTTCTAAAGTACATAGGTATGCAGTTGAATATTTTAATAAAGGTTGTTGAGTAAGTTTAAGCGAACAAAATCATTTAAAGATAAAAAAAATAGGATCGAGGAGACCACACAGTAAGGATCACTTGAGACTTGAATTAAATTCGTTGTCAAGTGAATATATCTCGTTAAGGATACTGGAAAGCAGTTAAGTGTTCACTTTTATAAATCGTTTGGTTTTTTCTAAAATTGCGAAATAATAGAAAATTCAACATGAATCCTACTAATATTATAAAGAGAAAAATGTTTTTTGTTTGTTTGCTATAGTTTTCGGGATTCACGCAAATACTGCAAACCGGATTGACATAAATCCTTATAGTTTTTGGATTGCCTTAAGCTATATAGTATGTATATATGTTGTATAGTTATTGAAATACAGTTACTAATGTCATCGCAGTCAGACAAAAAATCGGTGGTCCAGTCGCTTTATCGACGAATGCTAACAAAACTTTTACAGATACACTAATCTCTATATATATAAAACTCTTCCATGACTGACTGACAGATCAACGCCCAGCCCAAACCGTAAGAGCTAGAAATATGAAATTTGGACAGAAGTTTCCTTTAGTGGCGTAGACACCCACTAAGAAAGGATTTTTCGAAATTCGGCTCCAAAAGGGGAGATACAGGGTTCAAGTTTGTATGGAATCAAAAATTTAAATTGGAATTAAGAATTGAAATTTGGTAGGTAAATTCTACAATAAAAATAAAGAAACACTTGTTTCACCGTTTTTCAAAATTATATCCACGGGCCAAGATACAGGGTGTTAAAGTTTGCAAATTTATAGTATGCGCAACCGTAGCCATCGGCACATTCGGTTCGTGATCGTGTGTTGTTTTTGTTTTGCCGAGTTGCGCAAGGGTGGTTTTTTCGTTTATTTTTCTTTGATCGTATTCTTGCTTCTATGGATATACTACGTAGTTTATTTACAATGCATTCGCAGTTCGGAGTAATTCGACGGGGAACGGGTGTGTAGGATGAGACATGAGACATGAGACTACTGAACCGATTTCAAAAATTCAATATTGAAATGGTGCCATTTTTTGCTTCCTTCTATCTTTGAAAGCTCCATAGGGACAGAAGATTTCTAGCGACTTAGTATACACCTTAGTATGTATTTAACGCGTGCGAAGCAGCGGGTGAACTGCTAGTACTATATATGGGGGAATTGTTTATGGATACGCCACAGTAGCTGTTTTAAAGTTTAAAAAAATAAAATAAAAAAATTATTGTAGTGAAATTTAGGTCCGTTTATTTTTATCAAAACAAATATCATAGTCATTTTCATCCTTTTCTGTAGATAAGAACTGTCCTACCGAATTGTAGTACCGAATTCGCACTCATTTGCTAATTGCTTTAATTTAACTACATAATCGCCAATACTCTTACTATGTTTCTGTTGTATTTAAAAAAATTTGAAACTCTTCGCAATTATGTTTTTTTGTTTTGCGCGAAATGAGATTTAAGTTTATCTATTAATTTGTCTTATGCAAAATCGGTCTCTACTTTTGGCGCGATCAATGCAATTACAATTTTATATAACTTAGGACTAGCAAGGCTTAAATGTCCCATAAACGGGGTAGCACTTTGCGACATAATGTCTGTTAACTTTATTTTAGTTCTTTTCACTTAAGAAGAATTATTAAAAATGTTTAATGTTATATCTAATAGTCATGCTCTCTGTCGTAAGGAATAGGTGAAATGGCTATCTATGTCTGTAGCCACGGGAGTGCATTGAGTATTCCTGAATTGTCGGTTAGGACTCTTGCGACCACAAGTGTTTGTGGATGCAAGCGAACTAAAATGATGCTTCCGCACATTTGGAAGAAATCAGCGGTATTCTTGCTGTAACTCGCCATAAAAGACTGCAGAAAACTTATTGGCGTCCTTACGGGACACTTCACTTTTACCAAGCATCTCTATGTGCTAGCCTTAAGAAACATAAAAGTCTGCGATGCTTGTGGAAAAAATTACGAAAAATGCGGGCATATCCTTTGCTCGTATCAGGGGGCAGATAATTCGGTGATGATACTGTAAGCTCGTTACCAAGTAAGTAACACCAACACTTCGGCCCGGAGAGTCTTCGAATCTAACCCGTAGGGACAACACAGCAGAGAAAGACCTTGTCTAAGGTAGCGGGCACATGTAAAGGGGAGGCAGTTAGCTTATGACCGGGGTAACTGGCGAGGCTTGTTGGTTGGGGCCCAGGTTCACCCCAAACTATAGCGCCACCTAAGTCAGTAAATAACATAAATTTCACTTTGTAAACTGTAAAGCAACAATTTTCATAGATCTATTCTATTAGTACCAACAGAAAACACAAACTGTTTGTTTCTTAATCTGGGTTAAAATGAACAGCAATAACTAAGTTTTCAAATACCAATTTCCTCATTCGTAATAACACCAAAGACTGCTTCCATAATAACCTTGATACAAAGAAATTTTACCTAGGACTAAGTGTTCTTTTAGTTTGAAACATAAAAAACCTTTGAACGTAAAGAAAAATTACCAGCTCAATTTTGGTTGTTATTGATATAATGTACTTATGTTTCAAATCACTTAACATAGTGGTTGCCTTATAAGAGCTCCGTCACTATAAAACAATTTCAATCAACTCCAAGTTTTCAAAAACTTTGGAAAAAAAAGGGACAATGTCATGGTACTTCTTAAACGTTCTTAAACCACATTATAAGATTGTGCTTGTGACATCTGTATTTCACTACTTTAATATGCAGTTTGCATATGTACAGTTATGAGAACTTCCATAAGAATCTCTTTAAAATTGTGAGCATCTATTCCCACTTCCTGCACACCCTGTGTTTGTTATCAAAGGACAAAAATGTACGCATACCGGGAAAGTTCTTTTGAAATCGTTGCTTCTCACGTTGTAGGTAAAAGCAGCAAGTGGTGTATAACGACTATTTGACATCAACAGAATTTCAATGAGCAATCGATTTTCTTTTTCAACGTCAGGTGTTTTCACTTTTTCCTCCCCCGACATAGCTGTGTTTTCATTGGCAGCACCAATCTATAAACACTCTGGGATGCGGTAGGAATGGTTCTGTCATAAAATTTTTTGGAAAATTCTCTTTTAATTTCCACGTGCTTCACAATGATTTTAGCTACCTCTGTGCTTTCTTTTCGATTCAATGGTGGCCAATTGGTGTGGTCGTGAAAGATGAACTTGGGGTTGGTCGCGTTGGGAAAATATTTACACCCTCGCCTTGGTTCGACTTTTTTTTTGGTTTTTTCCCTTGACTGAGATTCTTGAAAGTATTTTACATGTTTTGCTCCGTGAGTTTTTCTCTTATCATTTTTTTGTTTGTTTGTTTGTTTGTACCTTCACCCTGATTCGAGGTTATATAATGGACCCTAGTTCATCTGCTGGCAGGTGCTGTGGTTTCGGAGATAGTGCTTTAAGAATAATTTACTAGAGTATGGTTGGTTGGTATGGGATGAGATATCATGAGTCCTTTAAGCGGGCTCCAGGGGGAGGGGATCCTTTTGATCTCGCCTAAATAAACTCAGCAGGTGAAGGTTTATTTTGTTGGTTTCATTGAAGGTGGTGTGAATTTTATGAACGAATTGCTTTAGGGGAAGATTTGAGTGTTTTTAAAGGTTCCTCGTGTTATAATGTGGAGTAGATAATTGAATGGGAAAATAAGATATGAAGTAGGTCAATAGTTTTTAGAGGGAAGGTTGTGGCTTTGGTTTTCGCTTCATAGACTTATCCTCATAATAATGGTGTAAATGTCAGGATTTTTCCGCCTCGAAGGTTGGAAGAATGGCAGTATGTGGGCAGGAACATTTGTAAATGTTAACGACATTTTGGGGAAATTTGATTTATGTTGAATATGTATGTATGTAGGTAGCTTCTTTTTTTTAATGGGATGTGTTAAATGGCGGAACGCTTTTGAAATATTTTGAATGGAAAACTTCTTAAAAAAGTTTAATATTAATCATTTTAAGGATTACATCGAATTTTTAAAGAGCTAAACAAATTTTAATTGTAACTTTGAGCACAAAGAACAGGCTTGATCTGAACAACAAAATTTAAGTTTGAATACTCCGTAATTCTGTGTAGTTCTTCTCATTTATAAAATTTGATATTCGGCCGTTCAAAAACAGTGTAAAGTGCTATCGTTTTTGAATCCCACACTTGTCAACTTATGCTGAATTTAAAGGTTTTCATAAAGTCGCACGAGCAAAAGTTGGATAGCCTTCTACTTTTGGGCCTCAACAAATTGACCATGCAAATGCCAGTCGTCATTTTTGCGTGTTTCGTTACTTGAAAAATGCAAGTGTATAAAACTCTCAAATCTCTTTAATATTAATTTTATTCTGGTAGTACTTAGTTTTTCACCCTCACATATTAAGTTTGTAGTCAAGCAAACAACGTTTTTCTCAAAACTACAAAATATCGCAGAACCATATGCTTATGTACATATAATATCATTTCATAACAAAAAAATAACTTAGCAATAACAAATACGATCACATTAGCCCCAAGACCTTTTTAGCTGACTTGAGAGATCCCATCGTATTATTTTCGAGAATTTTATTGCAACACTCATTTAAAACTCCCAAAAAGCTAAAAGTCAGAACATGTATTCTTTTAAAAATTGCCATCTTGTTTTCGTTGCATAAATTTCTTAGGCAAATTGCTTTGTTGTACCATTCAGCTCTGAGCCACCCCAAGCTGGTTTACCTCCGCAATCCCTTTTATCTCGATTACTTTCTTCAAAAACCTCTTGCAATACCCACTTATATTCGCACCCACACTCACCAAATGTGATACAGAAAATGTTTTAACAGCTTGAACGTCATTTATATGCTAATCACTTGGGCTATCATAAAATGTTTCCATCATATGTAGAAGTTGTCCGGAGATGATGTTATCAAATAATTATCCCCATGCATAAGCTTAGTATGCATATGCAAAATGCGTTAACAGAATTAGCTATATCGGATATCCTTACTAAGTGCTTCTGGTTTAACAAGTACATCGTCCTGGTATTTCAATCGAAGCGAAATTTTAAGATAATCCGCATATACAAACTGGAGCAAGATGCATTTATCGGGTTGTGTGACACAATAGATACAAAAAAGTACAGTCCTGGCTCACATCCAGAGATCCATAACGACTATCACTTACACTCTCAAGTGACTGTGGTCGTCACTTCTATTTTAATTTCAAATTAAGAGTGCAATCCACCATTGCTTTGTGTGTGATTGGCCCCATTTAAGCAGTAAGGAGGAATATCTGCCAAAGGACATCGTACAGAAACAACCTCACTACTCCGACGGTGACTTTGTGAAAGTGAAATTTTATGTGAGAATATGCTCATAGTCGTCTTCAATCCTATTTGTTGTTTGTTTGCTTTTCGCATTCGCAAATATTTATCTGGTAACTGAGGCAAACAAGCGGCAGAGGATAAATAAATGCAAATAAGGACACAGGTACTTTCTTGGTTTCTTGATATCCTTCCTCTGCTAGAAAATTTTTTTTAAAAGGAAACGGTGATATCAGTATTGGTTGAAAAGGATGGTACGACGGAAGAAGGAAACTGCAATTGACTCTTTCTTCGTTTTTTGAATGCAAACATAACTGACGGCATAAAATCACAAGGAGTATGGCGGGCGCAAAAATATGATGATGAGGTTGATGATCAAATTGAAGATGTATGCATGTATCCTAAAATTAGTTTCGAGTGTTCGAAATTGCAATTTCTCTCAATCTTCGTTGGTTAATGTGCATCCGACACTGAGATTGTCCCATTTAATATTTATTGCAGACACTTTTGATGGAAAAATTAGACAACAAGCGACGAATCCAAGTCAGAGAATGTCCTCATTTCAGCTTCATAATATTTTAATGGAAAGTACTTCAATTGTACATCGTATGCACGAAGAGAAAATAGAACAGAAATGAGCCTTTCAAGGATGCAAATGCGAAATGCACACTTTATTTGCGTACTTAAAAATTCTCTCAAGGCAAGATTCTCACACTCATGACGAACCATCAGCCGTATTCGTCGTCGTCGCTGTAGCCGACACATTGCCGCGTTGAAGTTGAGAGAACTAGTGGAAGTTGGGATGTGAAATGTGATGTGAACTGAAGTGTAGTTCTGCATTATGGAGGATATTTAAATTTTTTTTTTTTGAAAGTTTTTTAAGTGTTGAAATATTCACTTTTTTATGTTTTTGATGCTGATGCTTTATTAGATTTTATTTGTTCTCAAGTGTCGAGAGAACATCAAGTTTTGGAATTATTATTTCGGAAACATAACACAACACATAAATATATTTTATGCTTAAGCATATGAGGGCACCGGAACTCATATGAATGATTTACATTTCATATGACATGTTTATCTAAGAATAAGTTCTGCACAGAATTATAGTATTTGAAGTATTCAATGAATGAAACAATAATTTTGTGTTGAAGTGATTGGTTTTGAGAATGGGGGTGAATTTAAATAATTATTTTGGAAAATAGAAACTTTCCATAGAAGGAGTTGTTTCTAAAATTGAAAATGAATTTTGAAATTGCAATTTAGGAATGTATGTGCCGATTAAATACCATTCAAAGTGTTATTTCAACAACTGAAATTACAATTGAAGACGCTTGTAGTGATAGAACAATTTATAATAGTGCTGTCAATATAGTCAATAGTTAGACTCAATTATGTAAGCAAAGAGAGTAACCAATTTAAACTTGTTTCGGTGATCATTATGATTAGATTAACATGCATAAGTGAACGATGCATACAAGAAATTAACAAACTAAAAAAGAAATCTGTCGATGTATGTCCAGTATTGCATTCATTGCATGATGACACATTTTTACTGATAATTCTTACATTTTTCCCATGCAGAATTGTTTTATTGTACGGAAGCACCATAACGGTTTACACACGTTGTTAAAGACGACTATTATATCAAGTTGAACCTTGATAATTTCCTGACAGTGTGCAAAAAAGTTGTTTTATTTTATTAAATCAAATAAATATGCAATTCACTGTTAAAGCACTACTCAGCTTTTTTAACACATCTCCATGATTCCATGAAAGAATTCAATTTCGTTTTTCACGTAACACTTTTCCGTGATAGCGTTGCATCAGCTGTTTCATAATTATCGTGTCAATGCCTCAAAGTAAACACAATCAGAGTTATAATTACATTTTTTTGACATATTTTTCTTCCTCTTTATTAATGCATTGTAATAACAGTTTGCTAATGGAGTTCGAGTAATGGAACCACCATCTGACTCTGTCACATCTGATGCTTGTAATATTTTTTCCGTTCTTGTTAATGTCATACATTTGGAGTGCCAACTTTAATACGAAATTAAATTAAAAATGTTAATAGCAATATTAATAGTTAATTGGGCTTTTATTTGTGTTAGTTATTGTAGTTGATTCAAATAGGGTATTATTTACTTTAATGTATAACCTTTAATATATGGAAAGGTGCGCGCACACGTTGTAATGTGGGTATGAAGGGTTTCTAAACAAACTATTTTCTGCAGTTTCTCCTGTTTGACTTACTACACAGTTATACTATCATCTTTCAGGCGAAGCTAGTAACTAGTCTTTTTCTGAAAGATGATTTAACTTACATAAAAAATTTTAAAACCATTATATTTACAGTACACTGCCACAGATTGGACTACTAACTACATCTTCTAAACTAGTAGAGCAGTTCCATCTGAACTTTACTGCCTAGGCTATCGAGCTAAAGTCCTGTAGTAACATTCCGGGTCGTAGTGATATAGATGGAGTATCGACCTGCCCATGCCCCGTGAATGATCAAGTAGGAACATGTTCTCTGGAGAACAGAACACTCAATGTTATGCGCACTTGGTGTGTGAATAAGTTGTCAGCCAATGGCGCAGGTGTGCAGATGCACGGATGCATTATAGAGGAAAATGAGCGAGTTGACGAGTCGGCCAAGAGAGGATTCCGCTTAGTTCTGTTAAATAAAAAAAAGCTTACTTTTTGAGAGAAGTCGACTTGACATCGCCAGGATTATTATAAAAAGTACAGGTCACTGGTGCATTAGAAACTATGCAGTTATGGTAAAATGATCAGAATTCATGGCACCATGATACTAAAATGGCAAAATTGAACCACTTTCGAACAACTAACCGTCGCGTCGCGGTCGCAGCAAATGAACCATTAAATCTGAGTCTACGATTTCTGAGTTTAACTGCCGATAATGAATTCGCTTTAATTACTTACGAGTAAATAGAATATAATTTATTTTATTTGAAAGTTTTAATTGGCTTGCTGCAATACTTTATCCATTTAGTTTAAATTTCTTTTATTTTCCCTTATTGGCATCGGGTTTTGCCGCACTAGTTAATTGAATTTTCCATATGAAGTTGCAGTGGGGTTTTTTTTAAATAATGATCATATATAACGGTTAAGAGCTGTTGAGTGCTCGCGGAAAATTTATTGTATTATACTTTTCGAATAGCCATTTAAACTTTAGAGGATAAAAACAAAACAAAAACATTAGGTACATATTGTATTTTGTATTCAATATAATTAGTGGTTCCAGTGGGCGGTTCTAGTACTGATAGTGCATTTTACTAACAAAATTTGACCTGCCCAACCAATGTGAGTATTATAAAATAATAAATCATTTCCTTTGGGGAAATTATGGCGACATTTTAGGTCTCATTAATTCATTATGGTGTAATTAAGCTACAACGGTAGATAGTGGATGTGAGATTTTTTTTTTCATGGGGTTGGATTAGGGTTAAATTTTTTTGTTTGTTTGTTTAGTGGTTGCATAAAGAGTGGATTTATGTTATGTCAGCTTTATGGCCAGTTGTATAATTAATTAGGTGGTAAATAATTAAAGCATTATGTGATTTTGTGAAATTACATATCGTTTGATTTGCATAACAAATGGAATGGTTATGGCTTAAGTTTAAATTGTAAAATGAGTAGAGTGAGTGAAAAATTAGAGGATGTACCTACAGATGTGTTTAGAAATATCTACATATGTATGTTATTTATGTATGCCAAATTTAAAGGAAAGGGGTGATTTAATATTTACTTCGTTGGAAAAGGCATTTTTTTAATAATGACATTGAAGCTGAAAAATAGGTGCATGTATAGTCGTTTAATAACAATAAATTCAGAAATTGGAAACTCAACAATAGCAAAGATAAAAGTCCTTCAAGAAATGGTTTCTACAATTTGAAAACATCCATGAACTCGAATTGAAATGTTCAAGCTCGTTTTATGAAAACAAAGGTCTGAAAGGGATTAACAAGTGTTTTTCCTTACCAATATTTGGCAAATTCATTGCTTCTATTACATTTTGCAATTAATTGCTTCTATTTTTGGTGGGGTTTAGAAAAACTTACTTACTTAAGGTGGCGATACAGTCCGGGGTGGACCTGGGTTTAGAAAAACACATTGTTTTAAATTGACTTTCAGTTATAAAGGCCAATATGAACTTATTTCAAACTACGAATTACATCTTGTCGATGCTTTGATTAACGTATACATACGTACTTACCATATTTAGCTTTATCTCCTACTTTAACAATTCAACCACTGATAATAAGAACAAGGTTGAAATCTATTGACAGGATGCTTGGTTGATTCTATATTATATTATTATTTCATTAAAAAAATATCATATGAAAACTGTCAAGCATTTAACTTCTGGCCCACCCTGTACAATAAATTTCAATTTCCTCCTCAAATAATAAATTTAAGCTGAAATTACAAATTATGTACTTACCTCTTGACATCCAAAATCCATATCTACAGCGTTCTCGTTATCGGGCACATATCCAAATGCATCAAATTTATCACGATCCCGTTGTCCTCTGGATTTTTGCAGCACCGTCTGCTTACATCGTGTCCCGCAGGCGATTGCCGATATTTTACTAGCATAATAGTACATAGCCATGGGTCACGATTTTTTTGTTATCCTGCTCATTTGTTAGTGTAGACAGTTGGTTATCTGAGGAACTCAACCCGCATTGTCTAATCGTTTCGTTACTTTGTGTTGGCGGCACACCTGCAATGATGGTCCTTTTCTTCCTATTTATCTCAAGTTACACCGAATGGTGATGAAAATTGTATAATATGTGCACACCTTACACATTGCACTTGTAATCATGAGTATTAGTGTCACCCCAAATATCCTAATCGACAAGTAACAGCCACCGATTACTATACGTATCTCATAGGTTTCTAGTGTAACGTTTTGTCATAATGGCATTTTCGTTTATCTGGTTTTTTTTCTTTTACGTATTTCTTGTGTATGGATTTTTTCTATTTTTATTATGATTTACCGCTTGAGATTGTGTGTATGTTTCTGCGTTGTCCCAAAGGATAACTATCTTGGATAGCACGTCGTTCGATGACATCGATTTATAACTGCTATAGTGTTGCGGGTCGCTTCATGATGAGCGTCATGATGGTTGTGATGAGCCTGAGAATTGAAAAGAGGAAAAAAAAAGAAAGAAAAGGAGTCAAAATGAGATCCAGAAGACTGAACATGTGTATAGGACGTGTGTGTGCGGGAGGTTTGGCGCAAGAAGAAACCTTCCGTACAGCTATTGCAATAAATCACAATGAACGAATAGCACCGCTGGGAGCAATTTTCTAGTCCATAATAGAGGTAGTTCTATTGGGTTAAATTGGGCATTTAATAGAACAATGTACGATGGTATTTCAGGACCAGAGACGACCATTTTGTGAGCGTTTCTTTTCGTACGCCTTCTCTGTTGCAAATCAGTGCTACTGCTGTTCAAGAAATGTCACGGTGAAAAGAAAAAGAATGTTGGGGTGACGATTTATGAATTTTGCTCTTTGTGGAGGGTGTGATGTAAATAAAAGATTCGTGTTGAATCCCAACCCTTTTGCTGCCATTATTCCATAGATGGTGGACGGGACGTGAAAGTCATGGTTAATGTTTGCTTTGCGAATTCGTAGAAGGACAGAAAGAAGGTATCTATTAGGTTTTGCCGATCAAAGAGAATGAAAATGAAAGGATTATGGAGAAGTTCTTTGAAACTTTGTGGGGGTAAGGTAGGAGCTGGATATGCTGTAAATATGACATGTAATCGACTGGAAAGGTCCTTAAGATTGAAATTGTGTTCAATATTTATTATAGAAATATTTCAGAGCTCGACTGGCCAGTTAAATATGTAACAAACTTCTTGGGTCTTAATTGAAATGGTGAATTTTTTACGAAAGTTTCAGAAAAGGATTGCTCAAAATCTTAACCTGTATTAGGGTGGCCAGAATACAATCGAACCAAACAAAATTGTTTCCTTATGAAAACTACTAAAGAATTATAATTTTAGAGGACTATTGGTTTTTTTTTTGGGGTATTGTGCCACGACGCTGGAGCACTTAGATATCATGAGAGACCCCTTGGACTACCATCAGGTACAGACTGATTTAATGTGTCATTTGGTCATATTTATGTGACCATGTACATATGTGGCCATAAGCATTTAACTTCAGTATTATTCGCAGTATGGAGCAATCTTTATTTAGACCAAGTTACCCAAGTACATATATCAAAATTGACATTAAGTACTTCACACTTGAATATTTTTTATCAACTCATCATATGTCACAAACATGCACAGAAAATGATTATGATTGGGGTAACGAAAAACATAGAAAAGCACAGGAAATATATATGAGTGTGTACGTATCTATACATGAATGTGTACACAAATATTGCTAGGTACCACTAATCATATTGTAGACTGCCAGAACCTGTGGTGTCGATTATGTTTTATGTTTTCTCCAAAAGCAAAAACAAAACAAATACATTAAATTCAGCAAAGCGTTTAAGTTAGGAACCGTGTAAAAACAAAAACACATTTCCCAGCCTAGCGCGCCCACACCCGCCATTTCGTTCATAAAGAAAAGATTTTGTTTCACAAAATAAATACCAACACATGTCATAATCATTTTGCTCTATGAAAGGAAAGGGATACAGAAAGTTATTTATTGACATAGAATGGGCAAGAAAGGGTATTTGCCATTGTAGATTTGAAACAAACAAACCAAAGTGCCAGTATAGGTTACACGTAGGTGCTTGTAAATGTGTGTACTATACTAAGTGGAATTCTGAAAACAATTTTTTTGGCAAAATATTCTATTCAATATAGGTAGAATCGTAACCGAAATCATTAATAGACATTGAGCTTAGAAAGAAAATTCCCATAATGATTCGAATTGTATAGTTTCAGATCTAGTCAAGGAATAGATGACTACGGATGACGGATGGATAGAAAGAGTAGCAGAAAACTCAAAATTCAGTAATTTTCTTGGAACCAACACTTGCCCATTATATATAAGACCAGGCAATAAGAGGCTAAGATATTATCCTGTGAATGAACAAAACGAATGTCTCGGACAGTTGTTGTCAACGCATTGATTTTCCATCATTCTATGTTACACTCGTATGTGTGTACATGTGTATCAATCAAATTGTTTTCTAGCAACACAAGGACCTCTTAGGTTGAGCAAAATCGAAAACTCACAAAATTGAAATATTCATTTTATGATTTGAATTTCAATATAATATCGGAATGCCAATTTTATTACGATTATCATGCCCACTGAGTAGTCGACTATTGGGATTTTCTAATGCATATATTTATTTTTCGAAGAGGATACTTGAAAATATTATTTTTCCTCTGAGGAGAATCAAAGCAATAGGTAGTTTTCTTATCTAAGCGCATTGAGGTGTATACAATTTTGAAATACCTAGTCGTCTAAAAATAGACTAAGAGATGATGCATGGTGTGTCCAAACAATCCAATATGGAATTCACGATGCTTGATTTAATGGACAGTGAATGATGACCTCAACTGAACATACTTCACCATTCGTTTTGATTTTCTTCATACGAATCATTGTCGAGTTGGTTGGAAGGAGTGAATTACATTTTTTTTTTTCAGACTAAACTTGTGTTGATAAGGTTTTGCTTTTACTTCGTAGTCTCTCCTCTCATTTTGAGCAATATTTGGAATCAAGTACCTACATATATTATTCCTTTAATTCAAATATGTACATGCACTGTAAAAGGTATAACACAAATTCTCTAGAAACATTATTTTAACATTTTATTTCTCTTTATTCAAAAAAAAAAAAAGAAGAATTTCAACATACAGAAATTGAAACGGAAAGAGAACTCTTCAATATTCAAAACTCATACCTTCGAACCATTCGTTTCTAGTTTGACAAAAGAAACTCTGAGCAAACTGATTTTCTTCAGCAAAATAACATCCTGTAACTGAAAAAAAAGTCCTTGCCATGCCGAGTTTTTTTATTACTCGATTGTGTACAGATTCTCATGTATTACCTACCCTCCACTCATGCTTTTAGTATGTATTGTGACAAAAGGACACAGGAAAACAAATCCTTTGCTTCATGTATTTTCAGGAAACAAAATTCAAAATGTTGAAAAACATGCAATCCAATCAGAGTTTTCTTTTTATTGTATTACAATAGGTAAGTGGTTCCACACTCGAAGCAGGACTGTAGAATCCGAATAGTTTGAATTTGAATGACTAAGTCAAGTGTTGTTGTACACTTGTGCAAACAGGATTCCATTGTGTTGGGACAAAATGAAATTTTAGATGACATTCCTTTTTTTACATTTCTAATTTATATAACACAATATGTGGTCGATAATTTAAAAAATAACCTGCTCAACTATATAATTTAATTCGTGTTTAAGGGACGTTGTACCTTTCCCAAAATTATTTTAACCCATCAGGTAAAGGTAAAAGCAACATTGGTGTATATAAAGTTTGGTAAAAAAAAGATCTTTAAATTTAGTACAAGGTTTTATTTTTTATATCGTCTATTATGAATTGATTATCAAATTTCTGTATTCTCTTACATTTATTTGAAACAAAATTTTAGAACTTTATCATTTTCCATGAATTACAGTGGAACATTTTTTGGATTCCCCTTTTTCAAGTTTTCTTATCCTTCTCAGCTCCCTTTTTCAGATCACTATTAAGGCTCGATATTATTTTTTGAGCTAAGATAATCTTGAACTGGATAATCTTTTTTATTCACTTTGATACTGGTTTTGAAAATGTTGGAAATTCAAATGCATGCCCTAGGCCTCTAAGTCTGACAAGATTATAATTGTTTTAAATTTCTTTTACTTTGACCGGTAGGGAGTCCATCAGCTCCAGGAAAACTGTTGAACAGTTTATATCATTTCTCTACGGTCGGGTGGGAGAGGATGTTGTATTTTATCGCCCATGGTTCGGTCTGTGGTATGTTTGTCATCTTCACAGTTTAATAGTCCAAGAGTGACTTTAGTACAAGATTTCCCCCTTTAATTTTGCAAGCTTATATTTGCATTTGTTTTAACTTTTGGTCGATCTTTTGATTTACAGTCTGGCTGCAGCTTCGTAAACAATAAAGTGCATACCTCTTCCCTCAGCACTAGTGGGGTTTTAAGGGAGTAACAGCAAAACCAAGGACCCGATTTTAAGCCATATCAAGTACACAATTGAGGTTTGTACAAAAATTTACAAATGCTCTGTATAGGAATCTAGTTTGATACAATTTTGTCTCAAGTGTTGGTATTTCATGATAATATCACTAAGCTTCATTCAGAATAAAAGAGTATATATCTCAAAAGATATAAATCAATTCAATTTTCGCAAGAGCTTATCCAGCTCTTTTTTAACCCAACAAACATTAGTATTTTTGCTGTGAATTATAAACACTCAATAAAGCAAATAATCCCTGTCAACTTGAACACTAATCTTCTTAACCAACTTTTATCTCGCTATCAATAAAGAACAATCGAGGGCAAGCGTTTAAATAAACCAGACTTCCAGGACACTCCGAATACTCTTTAACTGAATTTTTGTTTATTCTTTCCTCCAATAGTTGATTTGGTTGGAAGAGAAAAAAAAAAAAACTTTTCTGTTGACATTCACAATTCTCAGTGGTATAACGAACTTAATTTGCGTCAGGATTCTAGGTGGATTATCCCCATGTGACAATCCGTAAAAGCAATCTCCAAGGCACAGAGATACGTACCTATAAAAAAGTAACTTTAATCTGTACCATAAACTCATAGAGAAGCCAATGACATGCAAATAAACAGGATAAAACGGATGGATAACATATGTCACACCCTGGGTATCGATTTTCTTCTCATCTATCAATTATAATGAGGTAACATCAAAAAATACTCCAAGGATAATGTCATACAGTAGCACCGACGAAATTTCGTTCAAATGACGATGATGATTTCCATGTCGGCAATGTGTCACAAGTGTCGATGTCAACACCAACCAAAGAAAGAAACAGAAACATAAAAAAAAACTTGAAGCAAGAACAGCCGGAAGGAGATCCATAAAACCTCTCCATCGAGTGCTGGTGGCTCATGATGTGGTGTGGGGCGATTTAAAGGACTACTGGGATTTTTGCTCATTTCATGAAATTTTGGTTTAATCCTCGATCCGGGCGAAGTGACAGCTATCAATTGGCTTTAGGGTGTTCTGAAGGCCTGATCAATGACGAAGTTGTGTAGGTCTTCCATTGAGGATTTAATAACGGTTGGGATTAGTATTATTTTTTGTTTTTATTTTTATTATTGTATATTTTCTAACCTGCATCACCTTTTATCATTCCAGGGAGGTTGGTTTATATCTTTTACTTTCTCCAGATAACTTGGCAAGGCAATTGGGGATTAGTGAGATGCCAAGGCGATATGTGGTTTTTGTGTCTGATGAGGGATATAAAATGATTAGCGTTGATGAGACAGCATATATTAAATGTACGTGTTGTATGGCGCCAGGCAAAATCAAGCTTCCCGGCAAGTAGGATGTAAAAAAAAAAGACATTTTATGGTTGGAAATTTCCTGTCATGTCATCGTTGTGTTAAGTCCTTTTCTCCTCTGGTAAAGTATGTCATAGAAGCTCTTAAATATTAGTAAAGCAAATTAATGGTTAAGTAAACAGATAGGCATTAGCACCAATAATGTGCAGGATGTACTAGACTCAAAGTGTAAATGAAGCATAAAATTGGCAAATCATGTTCGTTTGTGTAGGTATATTTCTTATACATCAGAGTCATCGCCAGGAAGATTTTACGTAGAGGTTTATATATTTTTCAAGAACAATTTTCAAATACATATATTAATGTACCTACAAACATTGTTGAATAGCGGTATAGTATACTGTACATATTAAATCATATAAGGACTTCTAGGACTATGGAAATGTATAGTAGCATACCCTACGTAATATATATAATAGTAGAAACATAGGGTTGTTGTGAGCACATACTAAGCGTTTTTCTTCTGCCAAGTGGCAATGCATACAAAAATATATGCATGAACAGGTTTCATGGTCGAAGGAGTATACTCGTACTTATTGAGTTTAAAATGACAATAATAATAATGAACTATTAAGACGGTTTCATGTACCATTCTCCTTTTTAGGAAACACGTATTCATTTACCTTATTTTTTTTGTGGTGACTTCTTACATTAGGTACTTATACTATATTGAATTGCCTTTCATAATCGAACATTGCATTTACATTTAAGATTAATTTAGAACATCACTCTAGTAAATGACAAAATACATTCCATCCATATAGACAACGCTATCTTGAATTCATAAATGTTGACCGAAAATACATAATCCACCATTCTGATATAGATTTTGGGTTGATTCGCAGCATAAATGGAAGAATGTATTCGCCATTTTTGTTTTTATTACAGGAAAGTGTATTGTCCAGAAAATAAAAAGGGAAACCAGACTATAGTTCGAAGTGGACGTCTCACCAAACCAAATCCAAACTACCCCGCCTGAAGAAGTTCTTTCATGAAAACATACACCAGAGTCTATGGGTTTAAGCTAAAATGCTCTTTTTAATTTTAAGGATCAATTCTTATATATGTATGTACATAAATTATCCTTACTGATTGAATCTTATTATGTAGAATTTCAATTTGGTTTCAAAAATATGGAACGTATATCAGCAAATTATTTTAATTAGCAAAATTGTTAAAAGATTAAATTTGCTTTATGATTTCATTTTGAAAATGCTTAGTGGAACATTTCTAGAATATCTTTAATTCTCGGAAAGTATATCCACAGACAGTAAAATTAATATCTTTTGTTTGTGGGGAGCGGTCGTAAAAATTGTTTTTATGGTTCCAGGAACAATAGCACTTACAACCTCCTATCAAGGGATCAGGGTGTAAGTGATTTTATTTTCTGGCCACTTTTGTTTTGTGGTAAGTTATTGTTATTTTTGTTTTATTGCTGCAATGGTTTTGTTAAGAACTCACATTTCAAATAATAAAGTGTTAGTAGCTTAGAATTTTATTGGGGGGTTTTTAATGCATTATTTTAAGGATAATGCAAAAAATATAGTGGTACTCGAACATAATACGTAAAATTGAATTACAAGTTCTTTATTTATTATTTATTGACAAAGAATTGAATTGAATTGAGTGTTTTTCTGATCTTAGGCCATTTATATGCTAAGCGTCTGTTGCAGAACGAAGGTTCTTGCAACCACTCATATTGTGCACGTTATAATTTTCACGCGAATGAAAGGGACCTACCGCTTTTGTTGTTGACTCCGGACGGCGGAATTGAAAAGTTTTTCAGTTATATTCTTTGGAGTTTGATATTGACTGCCAAGAGGTTCTGGCACTCGAGACTGTGTAGCTCGGTTAGCAGTTTAAAGCACTTATCACTGTGCCAAGACAACCTCGGTTAAGTAATGAAATAAATTCGAACATGAACTATGTACTAATTATCTGCTATAGTTGTGCGATTGCTTTCGATGGTTGAATGCATTTCATCTAACATTTTTTTGCTGTATACATGGATTTTTTCGAGGACTTACATCCTATCATACTGTAGTGAAAATGTCATACTGCAAAGTTCAATTATAAGGTATCACGGTCTTATTATTTATTCCAGAATGTGAATTTCTTTCCAACTTTTTTTGAAGTAAAAATATCAAATTAAAGCAACAGATTTACACATTGTTTATCTGAACTGTATTGTGCCCTTAAAACCACCCAAAAGTAGGATATTAACAATTTGCCTTCCTCTACAATTTCCATTTACAGACATTAAAGTGATTTAAAACAACAATCAAAGTCATTCCGTCTGCTGTTGGCTGTATATGTTTTACAACTCATTTCCCCTTTGGTAATTGAAGACAACTCATCACTACGCCCAACAACCCAACCGCCCTTTTGCCTCAAAAGACTTGTCACTCAAATTCATCTAAATCAACATCTGTTCAGACAATGGAACTTCTTCTTCACCGTCATTGTCGCTATCTTGGTACTGTCCTTGTTGTGCCATTCTGTCCCATCTGCCTGCAAGCATTTGAAAATTTGACAAAGTCAACGAGACTGCTCTGCATGTAAATATATCGAGAGAGCAACGTTAGTATTAAATGGGGGAGCACACAAAAACATCCGCATTGGGATCAAAATCAACAAATGCGAACTGACATTAATTTTCCTTTCCTTTTTCCTCGAAACTCGAAATAACGGTAGGGACACAAAGCTTAAAAAGCATTCAAACAACAAAACAAACATTTTCCACTTACCCCAGTCAAGCCAACCGCTTAACCATCTCATTCGCACCACATCACATTTGTTGCCAAGAGAGGGGACATCAACAAGGGTTCTATTACCACCACATAACAGTAGATATATTAGAAAGTGTAGAGTTTCCTGTCAGTCATGTATGTAGCCCCATCCAACACAATGTTTGACTAGACTCCTATGCCTATTTTTTTAAACTAAACCTCCCACTACTACGTCAACAGTGTTTCCATCGACTATTTACAACGCCTTGTAACTACAAAAGGGTAACAAAAAAAAAAAACAAAAAAAAAAGTGGGAGAACTTTAACGTTTTTTTCCTATCCTGCCCACTCTGGCGTTGCAGTAGTTTTTGTACCGCAGTTTTCAAGCCCTATGGGTATGGTTTTCTGTCATGGTATTTGCGTTGTGTTAACTTATGCTTAACTCTTAACAAGTTGAAAATTAAAATTTATAAATTTTTTGTTAAGCATACATGGTTGCATGTATGTTCACAGAATAACTAGTGCCAATGACGTACAAGAACTTTGTCGGTTTATCCAAATCATTTAGGTTTGAATTTGAATTCATCATTTCCTTGGAATAGTTCCTGACATGTTTTTCTGACTTTTTATTTTCATTTGTTTTTATGTTATATTTGTGAAATGTTGTCAATCTGCATACGTATATAGCATTAGTCTCATGGGTGCTTATGTTTTCGGTGGCCAAAATGGGGTGAAAGCCCATGAGGTCTATTCTGCAAAATTTAGTGGATTTTACAATTTTGTTGGCTTCCCCTTAGAGGGGGTGCAGATAATTGTGGAAATTCATGACGGTTGAATTGGTTTCAAGTGTTGACACATAGTTGTGATAAATATCGGTAGCATGCAACATGCAAGATTATTGGTTGTACGCTGAGATAGTGTGTGTTCATTTGTGTTTCATTTGACATTTAATTAAAATGAAATTTAGTGCTATGAATGGAGGCTTTGTGCGAGAGCTGGGTAAGTTTGTTTAGACCGAAAAGTGCAAAAGGCGTGCTATCTATGTTTTAACGCGATAGATACGATAGAATCGTGATGGTTATTTGAAGTACGTCGGCTACTATTTTAAAGCTAGTTGTATATTTATTGTACATGTCGAATAATTTGTCGATTTATTGCATTTCGATATTTCAAACACCGCAAATTGTTCAAGTTGGTTATTGATTAAAAGGGAACAAACATTTTTTTTCGAATAAATTGATTGTCACCAACTTTGACAATCCTATACTATTCCTAAAAAAAGGATGTTTCCAGGAAGAACAACAATGATTCGCCAAGAATAACAATGTTGTTCAAAGACACAATGTGATACGTCCACTCAATACAGAATTCATTCTACGGTTAACCACACAACCCATCAAACATGGTGGTGGGAACATTATGAATTGGGTATGTTACTTTCGGTATGGAGTTGGTCCTATATAAGTAATAATATACTCGAGACCAAAATGTTGTCATATGCCGAAGACGATATGCCAACATGGTAGATAACAATACGAAGCGCACTACAAAAACGACGAAGGAATGGTTAGCCACTTAAAGACGTACTGTTTTGCAGTGGTTTGCTTAATCGGTGCACCTACATAAACCTAAAAGATAATCTGGAGAAGCATGTGAAAACAGACTCTGTTGGGACCCCAAATCTCAAAAACATACACAAATTGCGGCAGTCAGTGCGAATGGATTAAGAATCAATCAATAAAGTTTTTGTACATAGTTGAAAATCTATTCTATAATAAGAATAGTTCCAGGGATAGTACAAATTTTGATTCCTTTCATTGTTACAATTGAGAATTAGGTTAAAAGATAAAATGATGGAGAGAAGAAATATATACCACTTATTGCAGAAGTCGTTACTCCAAATTTAGAAAGTTTTTTAAAAATTGCTTTCATTCCATTAAAATTGCAAATTTTTACACTTAAGGATCAAAGAGATATCCTTAAAATTACCTTTCGAAAAATTCATTAAGAGAAAAGTAATAAGTCCAATTAGCACAGGGCTTCTATTTTTTTAAAACATTACAAGTATCAAGTACATATATTCACATATAAACGGATCAGTTGTAGTAATGTTTTTAAAAACATTGATCAGTACCTATCTCTTCTACTGACTACTGAATCTACTCTCGTAACGTAATACAAAACGAATTGATGTTTAAAAAAACATATTTCGAAACAAACAATAGTTATTAAACTCCAACATATTTTCAGTGTGAACGCACAAAATATCTTCGGGCGTAATAATTTGAAGTAGATACATCTTTTGTACACAAAACTGCGCAATGTACAAAAATTAAAAACGTTTCTTGAATGTGGAAATGAAACTACCGAGCTATTGTATTCGTATGAATGGTTGTTGAGCTGGGGGCGTTAAAATATATGAGTTTAAAATTAAATTAGAGTGAGAGAGATAAACTATATTTAAAAGATTTCATATTTTTTTTCTATCAATTCTGTATTAGGAACGCTGTTGATACGAACACTTTAAATACTTTCAAGGATAATAGAATGTTCTTGATCTCATTTGACGTATGGTGTGCTGAGGATAGTTAATTTTTCGGTTCATTTGGCTTGATGAAATTGTTATGTTTGTGATATGTGTGGAGAAGCTAAGAGAGAGAGAAGAAAAAAAAAAAAACGTATCTTTGAACTTTTCGTTTTTCGTTTTTTGTAATATTTAGCTTTTGGGTGAATTATGTATTAGTTGCTTCTTTATACTCATTCTTGTGATAACAAAGTCTCATGACTTTTTGATTAGGCTGACTTTAGAAGTTTGAGTTGTTGGTAATTTCCTGTAATGATGTTTGAACTTGATGCTTTTCTTTTTTTTTTTTTACCTACTACGACTTTTGACTTTTAAGAAGGTAAGAACGTGTATTTTTCGTTTTTTTTAGATTTAAAAGAAAAACACAAGAATAAAGAAATTCAAACTTACAGACAGCAAAATGTCTAAAAGGACTGAATTCGTAATGGAGTATTTAAAAAAAAAAACGCTTAAAGGCGTAGCAATCAATCAGAGTACTTAATACCCTCGAGATATAAACCAAGTTAAAACAGTCAGCCTCATTTATTTTACATCTTACTCTTGTTTGATGTTAAAAGTTAATTTTTTTCCTTTAATGTCTTAAGTTTGGTTATTGAAATAAGTTCCGTTTTATAAAATAGCTTATAGAATGATATATTTTATCAGTTCTAGAAACAAACGTTGTTACGCTTTTTTCAAATCGCCTGATGCCAAGATTTAATAGAGCGAATGTTGGAGACAATTTTTTTTGGCGCTTTAGCCCAAAGAGAGCTAAAGCTTCTCGCAACCACTCAAGCTGCGAGTGTTTATATTTTTTGCAGGAATGGAGGAGACCTTCAATTTTATTGTATTGAGGTGATGTTATGTCAACCGTTCAGTTGTTTTATTGACTTGAACCTGTATCATCTCGCTTAGCTGTCCAACGCTTATCAGATGGGAAAGATTCATATGCACATTACATACATATAAAATTCAGTGGCTTGTTGTAGACCATAGATTGCTCACTACCCGGTGGGGTTTCTTATCATGTTTGACCAACTAAGCCTTTCAGCAAATATACTTGATATGAGATCCCCTTGGCCGAATCAAATTACTTAAAAGTTTCAGGTTTCATGTGAAAGTCTTCCTGTTTTCGCTGGCTATGCTCAAGAGGAATCTGTTTTCATATTTCGTTTTAATTTATTCAATAATAATAAGAATAAAAATAGTAAAGGAGGGTATTCATATGTTCATAGCTACAAATGCAGTGTAAGTTTGATGTGTATGCTTTCGCCACATTTGCACAAATATTCAATGCGGCGCAATTAATATATCGCAAAAGCGTGTGCCTTTTATTTCATTATTTTAAAATTTTACATCAATATTTTCGTTCCCATTCGATGTTTTGTTGAAATAAATATAATGAATTTGTAGTGTGAACATGATGAATTTGTAATATTCAGACTGACGCATGACGGCATGAGTATTCCGTACAAAATTTAATTAAAGTTCTACATTGTAGCGTTAAACAATTTATCAATGTAGTAAAAATACCATTTGAATTGTTATGACAGAGAATGCCTTCTTTACGGTGATACGTTAAATTTAAAGTCTTTCCTTTAGAAGCAGTTTGTCATTCATATCAGATCTAACGTACTCTTGTATATCATTTGGTGATACATATTCCAAAAGTCAAATAAAACTCTAGCTCTTATTCCCCACTTATTCAAAACTCAAATTAAAAAGAGTACGACAAGGAGCAATTAGATATGGAATCCAAGTTCAAAGTCAGATTTCTTCCATGCTATTTATTCCAATACAAATAAACGTAAAATAAAAATTCTTCAGTTTAAATATATTGGTCTTACGCCAAGGCATACTTTATTTTCAACATTTGTTGCATTTCAAGTTAAGGCTTTGACATTCCATTAAGAAGTTGAGAAAATTTCAAAGTTTTTCCTTAAAGATGAAAAATCTCATACTTAATTCAATACACCCAAAGATTTGCTATTAGCATCCCTTAGATTCTAATTCCTTGTTCAATGATCGGTGAACAAATTGAAAAAAAAAAAAATCTCTCCCTTTAACTTTGTACACAAATCACGTATTCTGATGGGTTTTTCTCAGTGTCCCCTTGGATCTGTCGACAGTATACTTTGTGCTATGGCACGCATTACGGAAGAAGGCAATATCATTCGACGAAAATTTACTTTTCCTTCCATAGTATTAGAATAAGAATGAGAAAGTGAATGAAAAGGAAGAGCGTAAAAGTTCACAAGAAAACAAAAAATGAATGTCACTTCTACACGCAATACTCGTCTATACTACTTGACAAGGGGCACCAATATTAAAGTTTAACTTTAACTTTAACATGCCATAGGGCTTGCTTTGAGCTAAATGGCTTTGAACTTTCATGTCTTATTTGCTTTGATTTCATTGAGAAATTAATATGATTTCTGACATTTATTGAAATTAATCAACTTAGAGATTAAAAGGAAAACTTGAATTGAGAAAATTCATTTAAGAAGGATGTGTTAATTAGAGTTGATTATCGAAAATGCTAGAAAGTAGAAGAACGTATTTCACGGTCTCTTTAAAATTAACTTCGGTTACGAAATTAATTAGTAGAGTTTTGGATAGTTTAAAATTCTCTAAAGACTGAAAAGTTGTTGATGTTTTTGAATGCGAGAAGGTACAGCTCATGTAGGTACTAAAACGTTTTGCGTTAAGTATTAATAGACAAGGGCCCGTTACAGTTTTAAGTACTACTAGCGTTAAAGTTTTGGTTTAGAAGTTTATGTTGGTCATGTTTTTCAAACGTAAGCAAGTGCTGATGTTGCCCTTTATTAAGGAAGGTAGCACTAATCTGCATGATTCTTGAAGCATTAATCTGCTTTGAATATTAATTTCATTACATACATTGTAATTATTAAACAAATTCCATTATAATTACTCAAAAGTTATTACGCTCCCACAGATTAACCAAACTCTTCAGTCTTTCACTTATATCCGGTGCTCTTTGCAAAGCCTTCTCATACACATGGCACCGCCGCAATACCGCGCATTTCAGATGCACAACCACGCATCTTCCCTTGTAATTCGACAATGGAAATTAATTACATTTTCCCCAAACACACACTCATTAAAGGATTATCCTGGCAATGCACAAAGGATCGCTAATTAAAATTTAATAAAAGACAGTAATAATGAAAATGGTAAACAACAGCAATCTTTGGTAAATGAGTATCTTTAATATCCAGCGAAAGTTGTAAAAAAAAGACACACAGAATTAAAAATTAAAACTTACTTAAGTCCTATAAAAATTGTAGACAAATATGAATTTAAATGAAAATCATGTGTTTTCGTTGTGAATTCAGGACACGTTTAATAAAATTTAAACAAAAAACTGGAAATAAAAAATAAAAATCCATAACGTCAACTTATGAGGAATGAGTCAGCTGAATTTAAATGTGATGCATCCATGCGTGAATTGAGATAAAAATTCAGTCAGTATAAAAAATTGTGTGTGTAGGTATATCTATATTGTTCATATATCGGAATTGAATTAAAAACGCGCAACCACTTGTATTGTTTTGTTATATCCTTGCTGTGTCCTGCTGTGTGCTGACCAGTTTTTTGTTTATCTAAATTAAAAAGTTGTGGGATATTTGTTGTGCTATTTGATGATGAACATTTTGAGTAAGGGAAATTGATGTAGGGCACTTTTTATAAAAGCAAAAGTTAAAAATAACTTTTCTATTGAATTGTTTTGAATTACATACTACATACATATGTGGAAATATTGGAACTGAACATGGGGATATGGTTATAGTTTTTCGTTTGAATTAAGTTATGTATGTTTTCATGAAAAATTCACAAGGCACATTTCATAAAATAAACATTATTTTATTAAAAAAAAAAACAGATATTCGCTTGGGCTCTCACTATGAGTAGTAGTTCGTAAAGCTTACTTCTGTCGTTGATGACCTATTTTCAAATTGACGTTTTAAATTAGATAAATTATAAAATTCAAACAGTCCACCAGTAGCTTGTTTATTTATTTTTAATCTTAGTGAGTAAATTTGTGGTGAAATTTACACATAGACTAAATTTAAATCAATATTTCCATGCAATTATTAAAAGTGTTCAGCCAAATATCTTTGACATTAAAAATTCATGGATAGCTTGATCCCAGTGTAGAAACTTGAAATCTTGGATAAACCTTACCTATGTATAGTTTCCATTCGTATAAAAAAGGGTAGAGATCCGAAAAAAAGGAGAGATACAAAATCGTTTTATTCGGGATTAACATTTTTTTTGTTTACATAAATGCTCTGCGATATTTTTTACGATTTGCTTTTGTTTTCCTGTTTCCAAAGAGATTGCATTTCATGGACCAATGAATTTTCTCGTCATATGATTCTTTTCTTAAGGAGAATACAATTTATGTATGCGTTATAATATGAAGTGAAAATTACTATTTAAAAATATAAGAGATGGCCAACAAGTGAGGTTATTATCAATTTCAATTTAAGTATGCAAAAAATGTTTAATTCATACAATCGATAAGTGCAATTTAAACTTATCAACGCAATTTATTACGACTGGTTTGAATTTGAACTGAAAATATAATACTTCAGTTCCGAATATGTTAAAATTCGAGCGAATATTAAACATTAAATATTGCAATTGTGGGTTGGCAGTAAATCCTTAAATTTATCCTTACACCAGAAGCACAGAAATATTTGATTACACCTTTATAGTATAGCATAAAGCGTGTTATTTCCAAGTTGCATCTTATATAAGATGGAAAATAGATTGGTGAAATAGGTATTATCACACTGAAAATGAAATGTTTATGGTGTTTATGAATGTTTATTTCAAACATTGACAGATTCCTTTTTATTACTTAACATCAACAGCATTGAATCCTAATTTTTTTCTTTCGTTCTTAAATCTTCAAACTCTGTCCTCGACTATTTCTTTTTTTATAATTTATTTTTTCATGAAATCTAGCATGTGTAACGTGTGCCTTATTAAGTTTAAGGAGAATTTTTTCAAGAAAATCATAAAGTAATTCATATTTGTTCCATGCTTTGTGTGCGATTGGCCAGCCAAGTGGGACAAAGCCCTATCGTACTGAACCGTCCTTATTACCTTTAACAGCAAAATAAAACAATTTTTCTTTCGCTGCTCCACCATTTTAAAAATTTATCAATCAATATTTTTCCATGCAAAATATAGTGTTTTTTAAAATCTTGTGTTGGTGTGCTGTGGCACCTTTGTAAGGCTTCAGTCACAGAGTTTGGAATGGAAAAGGAATAATTGGTAATTCACAGTGTGGAGCCAGCGTATTCAATACACAAAATCCATAGAATCTGCTGTGTGTAACAAATTAAATTCCTGATTTTTTATTTGTGTACCTATATATAAAAAATAACTCTCCGGCACAGTTTAATTAACAATACTAAGAGGAAATATAAAATCTTATACATTTAAAATCATTTGATATTATAAGAGTTTATCGAAAAAGTATTCAGAGCAAAACTTTAAAAACCTATTTTCATTAATTGATTAACTTTGAATGATAGTAATAAAAAAAAAATTTTCCCATCACTACATCGTTTTTGAGAAAAAATTTATGATGATGATTATGTATATAAGAAGCACGATAAACATTTAAATGGGAAAACAATTTTTTGTGCGTGCTTTAAAATGAGAAAACCATTCACAAATTTGTTTTGAAGGCTTCAGGGTTCAGTTATTTTCCCTTCCCTTTTCGAAAAGAGGAGGAAATCCTTGAAAAGTTGATGATGGGCTCTAATACCCAGTTAAGTGATTTCAGTTTCCGAACCGTTTTATTATTTGCCTAATGAAGTTTTTTATTTGTTGGCACAATTATAATATTTATTGAGAAGAAATTTGAAAAGCAAAATAGAACATTTAGTTTCTTTGATGGGTCTAAATCAATGTGGTTTCCGCATTTTAATTAATTGAAAAAAAAAAACAAACAAAAATTCTCCGAAATGAATATATTTTTGATTAATAATCTAAAACGGGCCCTGGTGCGTATACGTAACTTTTTTTCTATTAATTGAAATTCACTTAAAAGCTGTCATGGTTTTCTATTATTTTAATATAATCATCCCCATTTATGATGTAATGGGATTTTGTTGGCTTTTTTTAATTTAGAAAAAAACAACAGAAACATACAATCTCCTGAATACAATCTCCTTCCATAGAACCATGCAGTGGGACATCTAAGTCCCATCACTTGAATGAAAGATGCGATTTTCAAGAAAACGCATTCGGCATTTGATGATGATGTTGCTTGCATTAAAAATTTGCTTCAGACTTTAATCTTATTGAAATGTAAAAGTCCTTATTCTTAATGCCAAAAAATATATCACACAGGTTAGGAGTTTTTGGTAGAAAACCATTTTTTTAGGCCTTAAGCAAATCTTAAGAAGTATAAAACCAGCCAAGTACAATTTGTTTGAATTCGGTATAATATTTCTACGATTAACTTAAGCCGATTACGATACCAACATATTATATCATAGGTATTATCTGGATATTAATGCAAAATGCGAGTAACTATTTAAAAGCATCTTGACAAACACAAAAATAGTCGGCCAACCGATCATAATGCGGTGGCTAAAATATGCAATAAAGTTCGTTCAAATGTACTAGAATCTATCGAATTTAATTATGTACTCGTTTCAATAGTTTTTTTTCCAACAAAACATTGCCATTAACCTTTTTTGTTTTTAAAAATTAATTATGAACAAAATTTATAATTCATTCAAGAGGTTGGAAAAATATTGGGATACAAATATAAGTGCACAATTAAAACGAAAGAGCTTAATTCAAAATAACATACAAAATAAAATTTTGTTTATAAATAAAGCAGAAAAAGCAGTAACTCTGCGAACATAAATAAATTCCATAAAAATATGCACGCTTCTGTGCACTTAACAGGCGTTAAATCCTTTGGATTAAAAAAAAAAAAAAACGCTTCACACTCTTATACAATGCAATCAAGCGTTTTACAATTGATTGCATCCAGTTTTTTGTTAAATGAAAAAAATGTAAAAAGAAAAACAAAAGCCCACATCCCATTAACTTTGCCATGGAAACATTCACTTCAAAAATGTCGCTGGGTTCAGTCAATTGAATAAAATTGGCATTTTTTTTTCATCCGAATTCGACGAGCAGTTGGATAGCAAAAATGCAACATAATCGGTTTTTTTTTTCCTTCCAACCGACAAATGGCCAAAGATTTTTTAACAAAATTTCAGAGTCCTAGTGCATTTTTATTTTTGAATACTTTTGATTTGAAACAGTTATGATGAATTAACTAACTAATATAATAAATAAGTTTCATCAAACTTCTCAAATTAGCAAAATAAGGGGTTTAATTAACATAATATAAAAATAAAAAAAACGTTTATAATATTTTATATGATCCTAAATTAAGTACATTTTTTAAGAGTTCTGACAACGTATTGGGCGAATCTTGTCTGTTTGAGATATTCATGGTTGCTTACCTTAGCTTTGTGAGATAGTAGCCTTATAGCCAAAACTCTAAAAATAACCAAATGAAGGAAAAAAATCTGATTACGAATACATCGCATACGTTTGTTAATGGCGGAACATTGTGGGCTTAAGTAGCAACTGATGAAAATAATGGCTGTGATTTCAGTCAGCAAAATACTACAGTGACTTGGTATTGACAACATATTTGATTTTAAAACCCCCAGGGTATCTGATCCAAGTTCTAGGGCATTAAAGATAAGCAACAAAGTCGTGCATTGAAAGTAAAATCAGCGTATGCCTCATTTGATTTTATGTTTCAACTTAATTGGTTTTCTTCCACCGCAGTCTTAATGCTGCTGTCTTTTTATGAGTTAATTTCAACAAAATGTTAAATTCTAATGATTCGCCGGCAGAATTGAGTCTAACGACACGATATTGCCCATTAAATTTAGACATTAACACCACCTCAAAATTTACAGCTTTTCGAGGGTGTTAATGCCGATTACCTCATATAACCAAGATACCCCCATCTATACCAACAATTAGAAGTTTATTCACTAGCACGCCTTGTGTTTATATGCTTCTGCAAGGGCAGACCAGCTCTATTTACTCCTTTTGTTCAATTTTAAACTGATTGTGTGTACTTTTTGCTTCCGGTTATAAGGCTAACGTTACACCAAATATCGATACGGCAAATCTGTGGCCAGTCATAAATCAATCCTATGGCTCCCAATTTGGGGGATTTGATTTTTGGTTTGTCCTAAATTCAGGAGAAGGGCGATGTACATATGTATGGGTGTTTGTAATAGGAACAGAAATTTGTAACAAAAACGGGTCTCTAAACGTTATTAATGGAATTTGTCTGTTGGTCGCGCCAGTAGGGAGAGACACACAAAAATAGGATTAAATACTAAAAAATTGTTTTTGTCGATGGTCAATGATTAATGAGGTACGATATGAGTGAAATGTGGCATTTGATTGTGGTGGGATTTGAAATTAATTATTTATTTGTTTTTACATCGGGATTGTAAAATGTTTAATTTAATATATTTCTGTTCTAGACAGATATATGTTATGGTATAACAAATTGCAGTTACTATGACAATTAAGGTTTTTATGTAAAGCTATGTTTTATGTTAATAATGTAATTAATTTCGAGAAATATTTTATAATAAACGTATTTGATTTGGAGAACGGTAATTGAATGAGGTTGATTACAAATCGCATGAATGGAATTCGAAATTAAGTTATAAAATTAATTTATAATGAAATTATTTGAATGCATTCATGTTCCATTTAATATTCATGTAAGTAGAAAAGCTAAGTAAATTAAATAACTCTTTATGGAGATTCGGTTGGCAAAACAACTGATGTCAAAAATACCGGACGAACAAAAATTATGCTCGAAAGAATGCTGATCTTAAAAGAACTATTAAATGGCGTCGAGTACAATACAATAAGTTAGCAAGCAGGCTAGATATTGAACACCTTCTAAAAGAAAAAAAAAAAAAATCGTCAGAAAGAAGGTCCCGTGGTCCACACACGCGGGTGGATTAAATAAAAGATTTAATTGCGAACTCTTTGAGTTGTATCCTGATGTGGATGCAGTCCAAAAAGTCAAGGCACGTTGACTATGAATGAATGGACTGAACCTTTGTTACAAAGATCAAGTAGCAACGGATTCGGCGGCCCGCAGAATTGAAAGCAGCACGGTGTCTCGATCGGAGAGTCTTCACAGGTCAGGCATCCAAAAGTAAAGTACATAGTAACTGCTGTATGCATACTTATGTATGTTCATTCTTGACGGTAACGTATTGTTTTTGTTTGTTTTTAAGGTAAATTAAATTCAATCAATTTCATTTGACACCCACAAGCCGGCTTTGAAAACTTTTAAAGATTCTTTAATCTGTACTTTTTATAATGCCTCAATAGTTAAATGCCACTTAGTTAAAAACCTTTAAGTAGCTATTCTCTTGTATAGAAAAAACCATCTTTCATAGGTTTATGTCTACAGGCATTGACAAAACTCTGTAAGTATAGCAACAAGGTAATACCGCATACGATTTTTCTAAATTAACTATAATGCTAATTTAATAAAGCAATGATACAAATGTTGGAATATGATTATAATTTTTCGCTTTCTATATGTGAGTGAAAGATGCCTACAGTCAATTTGAGTAATCAAATTGAAGAACTTCACTGGTCTTCTTAATGACTAAAGCACATCCTCGCTTTTATTTATTGTTGCTTTACTTATTTTTTAAAACTGAGGCTTGTGGAAATGTGTACATAAACATGTCATAGAGTCTTTTAAAGTACTTTTTTTATTTTGAGGAAAGTTCAAAATCATCCATGCATTTATAAAAATCTGTATTTATTCGTAAAAAATTAAAATTAGACAAATGGAACTGATGTCGTTTAATCTGTTCAGAATGTTTCGACGATAGTAATAGAATCAGATTTATTCTGAAAGTGCCGGTCTTTCAGATACCACAATTAGGCTCGATATTCCACTACAGATACTATTGGAAGCATAAAATCACAAATTATTATTGCTCGAGAGAGAATATACCTACAATTTTATCCACTATTCTGATTTCCCTAAAGCATAAGGAAAATAAACAAAACATAGTTTTGTTTTATATCTTATTGTCTATTAAGCTTTGATCAAAGGATAACAGAGCTAGAACAAAAAGTCATGACATAAATTCCATTTTTACTACCTCAATACTTAATCACTCAAGATACTCTGTAAATTGGCAGTGTATAAGTATGTACCTTTTTTTGTTAGTAAACATTTGCATACTCTTTGTTGACAATCACTTTATTTTAACAAATGTTTACAAACAAGTGTATTTGAATTCCATAAATTATGTCCATCCAAAATATGTACACAAAGCATACATAACAATATCAAAAATCAGATCCCCATAGTGATATTGAAAAATTACCTCATCGGTTTGGATAACCATTGACAGTAGAAACTTTATAAATCATCCAATTTATATGCGACCACAAGCGTGAAAACGATTTTACAGGGTGTAAATTACAAAATCACCAAAAAAAATGCACAAACAAAAAAAACTGGTATCACAATTTATCATTGAATTGAGCACTCAATTACCGCAAACCACTCAGCCGGCTTTACAAATCGTGTAGATTCACTGATCAATTAAGAATTTTTTCGATTTAGTAACAGCCATTAGCAATTAAATTCAAAACAGCATGACGACAACCACTTGAATCAACATAAAGAGTGTTTCTATTGGATTGCACTTTCAATCCTCTCATCATAACATCACACGACGTTGAAAACGAAAACAAATTTCTCCACCTCTTCAACTCCTAACAAGTGAGTTGGGATTTTGTTTCACTTAAAAATTTGTGTTACGAAAATTTATTTATTTTGATCCTCCATTTGGGACAAGGCAATCAAAAGCAAAAACAAAACAAAAATGCTTTCCTTCACTTTTTCTTCACTTTCTCATTTTTTTTTTCTTATTATGCATCCGTTTGGAACACAGAAAGTTTCTCGTTTCACATTTCCACATCATAATCATTCCCCCAGCACCATCATGCTGGTAAATTTTGTTACGTACCCATAAGAGCGAACGATATGTAAGCGAAAAACGACGAAGCGAAAAAAAAAAGAATCGAGAATGAAAACCATAAAACAATGCTTATGATGGAAAAGCTAAAAAAATTAAAAGTAAATCTTCCCGGGTGAAGTACCACGACGACGATAATTTCGATATCCTGACAAAAGCCTTGGAATCAGAATTGCATCCTACTGGATAACAAAACCGATCGAATTGAATACTCGAAAAGAACTGACAAGTTCGTCTTATCAAATCGATGAAGTTCAAAGGCAAACGCTTGATGAAAATGCTGTCAGGGGTAGGCCAGAATGAATTGTGGATGAGATTGGCATGCGCATCTAGAATAAATGTTTCGCAACATGTTGCACAACAGCGTAAAACTTTCTTACCCCAACAATGTCTTAAAGTACATACCTACGACAAGGATATCCTTATGCCTATTAAGTAGGAGAGTCGTTTTCATTTTCTTTACATTTTCCTTTTGCATTTCTTCTTTTTTTTTTGTTTGTTTGTCATCCAGCCCACAATAAAAATAATTGCTGAGAAAATTGTTCTCTTCCTTCCGTTTCATTAAAGAATTAACTTAATAACTCGACTATGAGAGAAAGGCACAAGATGTCTGAAGGACGCGCGACGGGGTTGTTGAGGGCAGACGGAACAAAAAAAAAAAAAAAAAATAGCGAAATTATGTTTGCGACCACACAGATGCAAAGGGATTTCTTACCGAGAGATTATTGTGGTTTTAGGAACGACCCACCTTGTTTATCTGGATGAAATGAGATAAGAAAAATAAGGTCATACAATGGTAGTGTGTTTGTTTGATGGTGTTAGGTGCTAAAGTGCGCTATATTGTGTGTGCTTTATTATTTTATTTACCCATTGTCTGTATGCAGTGACAGGAATTAACTTGAAGAATGTTTTTATCCACGCACTCAGGCAATTTTGTATATCCTTAGCAGATGTTGGTGGTCCTAAGAATGGCGCAGTATATGGGCTATTTAATATTCATTGTGTCTTTTTGAATGATGCCGCTGTTTTTTCACTGAGGCATTGAGACCGCATATGTTTTATTTCTTTTTTTTTTGAAATAAGGGAATTTGGCATTCTGTTATTCAAATAAGAGTAATTTTAGTGGTTAGACATGGTAAAAGGGAAGGAAGTTGAATGAGATTTGCATCTTTATAAAATATAAACATATGAATATTGTAATCACATAAGCATATAATCAAGCTCCAGTACAATGCAATTATATATTTTTTTTTTAAAGCGAGTTCCTTGAAACCGAGGTCTTCAGTAAACGATTTACTTATGTGATAACTGGTGGTTAAACCTTATTGTCATGGTTTGTATTTTGTTCAAATTATTTCTAGGATTGGTAACTAAAGTGACAGCACAGCGCTAGCCAGATATGATTCAGCTCTTGATGGTTTACTTGCGGAGGTAGCTTGCTCTTCGATGGAACTCATTAAGGGTAACATTTTTTAGCATATTCTTTCAATTGCCAATTCTATGTGGAACAGCTTAGGAAACTGCGTCATATTTAGAAAGATATGGCCTACTTGTAATAGAAAAAGGACCAATTAGGGCACACGTTGCCAAGTTAGGCCTCCCGTAAGGCCGACAAGAAAGGGAAACCTGTTTCACTTTCTCTGTGACTCCACGGCTCTAGTTAGAAACAGGTATCTCACACTTGGCATCGTTTTTTTAAATAAATTATTTAAAGATTTCCAACATTAACTTCCTCAACTTTACAGGATGGGTTTGAAAACTTCCCCTCCGTTTAGCAGGCAATACAGCTTGGAGGTTCATACGTGTATTGCGATTGTTGATTATTTAAACAAAAAATAAATAAAATGTCTAGCCTTAAGCATTATAAAATAAAACAACTGTGCTAGCCGTACATGTGGCTTCTTTTCATTCAATTTTAATAGAATCAATCCTTCCAATAAACAAACAATAAAACAAATTATCGGTTTTCCTTTCATTTTCAGAAGGATAATTCCATTTAAATTGATTATAATCTAAAAGCCATTGAAGAAGATAAACTCTAAAAAGTTGCTGATGAAATCTTTATAAACGGTATGCTACCCAATATACGTTGTCAGGCCTCACAGACTCTTAGGAACCAACTTTTCTCGGTTAGTCTTATCACTTTGATTTAATAACGCATCATATTGTGTGGTTAATACGATTACCACAAGGTAATTGATTAAGTTTACAAAACTTTTCACAAACATCCGTATGAATGTCCGGTTGAGGATGAGATAAGCAAAGTAAAAGTTTCAGGGTAAGATGGTTACATATCAGGTATCCGTGTGAGAGGAATCATCTAATGTTTTCTGAAGTTGATATTTGAAATTTTTACTGTCGGTTGGGCTGGTAAACATTCCTCTTCGAGAATTTTATTTCTCTTTCCCGAAGAATGAGGGGGACGAATAAGATGTTGGCTTTGAAAGATCCTTACATGTGTATTTACCTAGAACTTAAAGAAGATTTATTTTTTCGATTGAAAATAAGTTTTTATTGGGAATTGTTTTGAATTTATTCTACGATAAACAATCAATGTGAATTCAAAACATTACTCAAAATATATAATTAAGTATGTATAGGCCATTTAAATGATGTCATAACATTGTCAGTGCAATGGTGATACTTTTTTTTTTTTAGAAAATATTTCATAATAACGATCAGCATTTTTAAAGAACACGCTTTACAGGACGGAGTAGATCCTAAATCGTTTTCAGCCAGCGTTATCCCGTTGAACTTCAGCGCTATCCCTTCCGAGTGGATTCGAAAGCTACATGTTCCATCTAACTCGGTCATTGTATGAGGACTTTTCTGACCACGTTAATGTTGTTTATACAGTTCGTCGTTGTATCACCTGCTCCCTGCTCTCGATTATGTCAATGACGTCCGCGTACGCAAGTAATTTTGAAAGAAGTTGCCTCTGATGTTGCCGTTTGAGTTCTGTACAATTCTTTCAAAACGATGTTGAAGTAATCGTATCACAATGCGTCGCCTTGTCTAAATCCTTTTTTGATATCATTAGCCTCGGTTTGGTTTTTACCAACATCGGACTAAACACGTGGTACAAAGTCTTTCTTTTGTAGAATGTGTCAATTGAGCGGAGTAAAAAAATGTCATAGTTTGACAGATACTGAATTTGTATTGAAACCATAAATGATGAGCTACTAATTAACAGTTTTGGGCAGTCAGAAGTTAAAATTAGGCCAAATTAAAGATGAATTTCAAATAATCTTCACCACGGGGTTAAGACAAAACGCGGGATGATTTCTTCGGCTTATAATAGCTCACCTTGTTTTGACGAGTTGCATTCAAAAATAGTCATAGAAGTACTTACATTAGGAGTTTCATTGTACATTTTGTCTCTATTTAGGTTTTTTTTTGGTGTAAGTTTGTAGGTACTTATTGTAGATAACAAGTATTTTCTTTTTGTTTATGAAAAACCCTTCGACCAGAAAAATCTCTCTTTAAACAATTTATTATGTAAGTAATATGAGAATGTGTATAAATAACCAAATTTTTACGCATGAAATATTCCCGTCTAATTATTGCACGTCTGTGTTAATATTTCTAAAGCTTCCTAAGTAAATATGAAAGGGGTATCTAGGCCACAACCTGCATCCTTTTAATTGAATACAGAAACATAATTCGAATTATATTCCAATGAAAATAAACAAGCATGTGTATCCAATTTGTGAAAAGGCCTAGAAGCATTTAACAAAAGAAACGCGCCAACAAACAGAAACCAATTTCTACCAAATAATTTAATTCGAATGCTCTTTCATTGAAGCTGCCTTTTCAGTTCGGTTTTCACTTTTTTGTCAAAAGAAGTGAATGGAAAATAAACAGAAGTTGAAAAAGAGGAACCTCACATCAATAATAGATTTGTGCTGCCTTCTAGGAGATTTATATCCTTTGTGATTTCTTTTACATATCCTCTCATCGATGTGGAATTCAATTAGAGTCCTTAAAAGAGAAAGAGAGACTGAAAGACGACTCGCTACCATTAAAAAAAAAAAAATTTACCCCAGTCTAAGATTTTATGCCGCATTAGGGAACATTTTATGGGAAAGGGGCAATTTGTCTTCTAAATTAGCTGAGCAATCACAGAAAGTGGCAGTCAAGCGTTTTTATTGTTCACGCGATAAAATAATTGGATGCTTAAAAAATTCAAGGTTAGGTGTATTAGGAAAAAGATATTGAAATTGAATTGTCTTTGACGGACAATTTCTGGATTCAAAATGGATTAGTTTAACTCAGACTATGCTAATGTTTGATAGACGTAATTATAATGACATTCTTTGCTATCAGTCATCATGGATATTATTGCCCAAAAATATGTGCAATTAAATTCAATAAGCTCACAGTTACAATCGTGGACCATAAGGGCTAGTTAAGGTCCTTTTATGAATGAATAATTTTAGTTGATGCATTGAAATATTGTGAAATTAGTTCCTTTTATCTGGATAAATGAATACTTGATTTTACAAGTATTATTATTATTGTCTACCTTGGCATGTAGAACAAACAACATCATGGCATATAGTGAAACAATTGACAAAAGCAGAGATGAATTTGCACAAGAATGAATCAAGACTGAAACCTCTGTCTGCCTTAAATACGTAAAAAATTGACCAATGACAGCAGAAATCAGCACTTTAAGAAGTGTGTTTTAAGAAAGAATGCAGTTAAGTAAGTGTCCAGATGCAGACAGTTCAATGAAATGAATGAACTAGAGTAGAATGAGTTTTTCAAATACTTCTACGCAAGATAAACCAATCTAGTCTTTGAAAAGACTTGAATTTTAAATTTCATTTATCAACTCTTATACAAACTTGTGAACAAGTCAAGCTTGTAAAATGGTCTAATTCCTTTCTATGCTTCTACAATTATGTGTCGACTTGCTTTCTTCATCAACATCTAGGTCACGTGAGTTGTGGTATCAAAACGTGCAGTGCTTCAGCTCTGTTCCACTGTTCCCTAGCTACCTTGATTCCTCCTCATTTAATCTGCGTTATGAGCTTCTTGGATGGTTAGGTTTCTATCACCCTGGGTTACTTTGAATCTTGAACTCTTCTGATAGGATTTCTCTATGCAGGACATGACCAGTTGTCTTGATGATAGTTATTAGTTTATCTAATATACCTCTCCCTAGCGAATTTCTTCAAATAAATGCTCTGTTGACACTACCGAAAGCTTTTTCAAGATCAATGGATGAAGGTGCAGTGACGATCGACATTGATGCTAAAGGTGTTCGACATTGGTTCGTTGAATCCATACTTGCTTACATGAGGTGGGTAAAGGTAAATGAGTAAACTATCTAGGTTTAAATGATAAAATACCAAGCAATTGGCATTGTCGTGGCTTAGTGATTAGTGCGTTGGACTGCTTAGCGAGGGGGCACAGGTTTGAGCCTGACATTAAAAAGTTTCTTATTGAAATTAAGACAATTTTGAGTAAACCAGTCAAATAACCTGTTCTTATCGGCATTTTATTCTGATAAATAATTTGACGCAATATAATTATACACTATCGGCGCAAGAGAATAAATTACAAAGGACCCGGATGACTACCCTGAGGTGCACCAGAAGTACATTTTTATTTTTAAAATATTTTATGATTCAATTCAATAAGTTTTTATGTATGAACATATACATAATTCTTTGAAATAAATGATATTCATTATTTGCACAAACATATAAACTTACTTATGTATAAATACATTCATACTAACACACAATTGGGTTAGAATGGGGATAAGTAATCCTTTTCGCTTAAAATGCATTATAGTTGTGTATTATTAGCGGACGTCATCATGGTAGTCATTATGCATACGTAATATGGGGTTTTAAGGGTAAGCATATTCGAAATGGGATTACAATAAAATCCACAACTAATTGGCATTTTACCGAAAGCTCAACCCCTATCGAATGAGGTAAAAAATACTTTAAGTTAGAGAACAAATAAATAAAATTGGTTAAATCGGTTTCAATACGTTATTTTTGTAATTGTGTAACTCGATTTCTGCAAAGAACTTGTTTCTAAGAAACAACACTATATATTTATCTTAAAAATTCACATTATTTAAATTGTTATCAAATACAAGGCAATTCTGGTAGAAATTTTCAGTAGCTAGAGTTGATTTGGTCGCTGTGCGTGTAGTATTACTTCCATGCTAGTTTAACTGGTTTAAAACGTTGGTCCTTCTGCATAGACAAACTCTGTTATCGAAAATTGTCGGAAGGCCCATTGCTAATTATTAAAGTACACGTGCACCTACATACGTCTATTTTGTAAGGCTTAATCCTCTATGGGTTGTATGCCTGCAACATTGTCCATTGTACAGCATTATGTATAAGATCTATGGTTTTATTCTACAGTAAAGTTTTTAATCAGTTTTCTCAAGTAAGCAAGTCAGCTCTGAAAATACTTCCATTTTCACCAAGAATGAGTAAATAAGTTAACGAATGAGTGAATCAGAGATCCGAAAACTAGTAGGACTAGGAAGTATATACTTTATATCCATATTCAATGACAAAGTTTTCACCTGCATTCGGTAAAAGTTTATGCCCCCTTCTCTTGCGCTAGATTTATTATTAATCATAATAACGATGTAACCGAGTGGTGCAGTATTAGGTGTTGCACAGGTTTTGTTGCTTGGAAAATCTTGAAATTACAGAGCGTGCAAATCGACTTTCTGTGCCCATAGTGATGATTCTTTTTACCTTGTTTTGCTGTGCATAGTTGGAGTAGAAGTTGCATTTTGTTTGCGTGTCATAGATTCTAAAATGAGTGCATAATAAAGTACTTGTAAACCTTTACGGAAAATGGGTTCAACTAACTTTGGAATAAATTATAAATCGGAATCCAATTTTGACCACAATTGGATGAAATTAAAAATTAAACCGTATGTGAAATTTGTTGGTGGCAAAACAACATCTGAAATGATGACAAACCATCAATAATTCTCTCATGGACAGGTGAACGAGATGTGCGGTTTGAAGTCCGGAATATTAATTATTAAAACAACATGTGGAGGTATTGAGCATTAGTCGTGAAGTTTGCAGTGTCTTATGATAGGAGTTATTGCAGCAAGGTGTTGATAATTTATAAATATTCAAATATGTATGTACTAGTAAAGGACTTTCTTTGAATACTCTACTAATTTCTCTTCTCATTTTCATGAAACGAGAGAATCTTAGCTTTTGTTTTTGTACTGTTTATTTGAGCAAGGATAACTTATTTCATTGACATATGTACATATTTAAAGTGTATTTTGACACTGCACTACAATAGCATTCTATGTGTCAACTCCTTTAAAAAGGCCAATAAGCTTACTGCGCACTTTGAAGCCAGCTAAACGCTTCCGGACTTCGCTTCTTAACATGGGAGCGTTTTGTTGATGGGTCTCAACATTCACAAAACTGTTAGACTAGATTCTATTCCATCCATGCTTCTGAAAAGGTTTTAAGATTTATATTGCAGATATGACAAATATGACTATAATCTGTCATAAAACGGGTTTTAAATCCGCCATTCGGAGTCGGCAATAAAACTGGAGGTCTCTTCCACTTGTGCGAATGGAATGGAATGGGCTGTGAGAAGCTGGGCCTTGATTCTCTATGAGCTGTCGTGCCAAATGTTTATTTGTTGTTAAGATTTATAGGTGACATGGAACACTGCGAGAACAATGGACATCATTTCCTTTCTCTTAATGCTTCATCGATTATTCTACAAACAGTGGTCCAGCGAATTACACAGTTTCATTCCATCCCTTTAACACTTCCACCGTAATACGCGTTATACTTTGAATTTTCATCAGTTTAGGGTGCACTGTCTAATATAGAAGTTTTTCAACGACTGTAAAATAATCCACATCTGTAGTTCTGTGTTTTTACATCACTTCAACTCGCAAGCTCGATCGCATTCGTCTTTTCCCTGATTTGTATTTTCGTACTCTAGTGGGTATTCATAAATCCTTTGGGGCGCGCTAGTTAAATGTAAAAATAAAATGCTATTGTCTGTAAAAGTATTTCGTTTTAAATTCTCGCATTATGGGATGCCATATCGTTCTTTGTATATGAAACAAAAACATTTTGTATATACAGACATTCCCACCAGTAGGTCAACAAATTTTAAATCTTAGCTCCTCTGTAAATATACAAAATATGCAAATGCACACAATAAATCTAACTCTATTGGGTCTTTCACCTACTAAAGCATTTAATAATTCTGTATTGTCCTGGCTGTCCATTAAATTGTAAGATCTCACAGTATTTCGTGAGAGATTTAAAGAAAATAGGCAGTAAATAATTTTGTCCTGCCAGCATCACATCATTTGTCTCCACAGGACATCATAACAAACCGCACCGACTCAACAGTGGTAGCAAATAATTTCAAATGAAATAATAATGGTAGGATCACATCTAAACATGGTATAAATCCGCTCATGTAATAAGAAACATTCATCCTTCCGGCTTTATATCTAAATTTATATGTATGTATGTATGTATATGTAAGCCTCTGTCCTGTTACAAACTGCCATCCTGCTGAAAGGATAAACCATTTCTACAATTTAACTCGCATTGAGTGACATATGTTTTCGTGTCACGTCCCATTTTGCGTCTACATAAATGAATGCATAAGGATCTGAATGTTTTTGGAGTCTCAGAGATGTCCTGCGTGCGCTTCAGGGGGCAAGTGTAAGCATAAGTGTTATGTGAATGACCAAGTGTAAGCGTGTGTTTTGCTTAAACTGTATTATCCATCATGCAAACATTGAATATTCAGTCAAGCTCTGCCGGCCTCCATCCCAATGAACATTCTCAACAAAAACATCAAGGACAGATTCTGTATGTTGGATTTTAAATTTAAACGTTGCCTTAAAGTTAATCTATAAGAATCAGTAATTTGAGATAAGGGTGTGGAGATTTGACCAAAGGTCCTTCTATAAACTGATTACTATCGCTTTTAATTGGGGCATCTGTCAGAATCTAACTCAAGTTTTAAATATGTGAAGTAATTAAACAAAGGTAGCTAAGTGGTTAAGGTCCGTTGCGGGTGGTAAGTCATGCCTGCAAGTCCGTTCGATCTGTTATGGATGATAAGAGTCCTTGAGAAGAAATAAATTATCTACAAGAATCTTTAAAGTACTTTGTCAATAAATATTTGTAAAACACTTTAAAAATAGAGTGCGTTCGATGATGTCAGTGCTCTTTGCCACCAATCAAATCAAATCAAATCCCGTAAATTAAATTGAAATCATAAATCGTTTCACCCCAATACTGTGAAGTGAAACATTTATTCGATTAGAAAAATATCGAATTCAGTGTGAGTCGTTTTGTGGATTTTATGATTTCATCATTTCACTTAGAGATTTTGCGATACCATCGCAACTTTTTCTCTGTTGCGTACAAATGGCAAGGACGAATGTAATGGTATTGATTTTCTTTTATCTATTTGCTAAGATCAACAGTGAAAGAGATTTCTTGAAAAGACTTCTAAATTTATGGGAACTTTATGAATAGGGAGTAAGTGTAAACGTGTAAGTAGCTGGTGATTAATGTCTGAAAATCCTATTAACGGTTCTTATAACACAGACAATAATTCTCGATAAAATATTTGAGAACAAAACTGATGTCGATGGCTTATTATAAGTTGAAGATGAATTACAATTGGTTTTGAATTAAGTTCAAGGACCTATGACTTTGTTTGATCATACAAATTTAGCATGAAGGATTCATTTATAAAGTGCGGTAAATAAAATTTATTTGAAGCAATTGTACAGAATTGAATCTTGGTAACATACATTATCTTTTCCTCTCCTCCTCCTTTTCCCTTTGAGTAAGCAGAGATTAATAAATGTTCGGCTTCAAGTTATTTATTTGCAAACAAATTATAAGCAGTTAAGACTTACGAGTACGATTGGTTGTTATGGTTCAGTGGTTAATGCGTTGGATTTATGAATCAGTTCGAGCGGGTTCAAATATCAGTAAAACAACTAAAAATTCTCGACATGCTACGACGAATCTTCGAGTTTATAAATTGTCTTAAGAATCTCAATGTAACGTTCAGAGTCAGCAATGTAGGCCATTCATGCAAAATATACTAACAACATGCATAACATAGAAGATATGGCTTGGTTTTCTGTGGGTAGCTGAACCGGATATACATGCGTACATATATGCTTACATAATGTATGTACAGGCATAAATATCCCACTTATTTTTTCTGAAAAAGGGAGCTTCGAATTAAATTTTAGAAATAAAGTTAAAGAATTTTAAAATTTCGGAATTTTTCTCAAAATTGTTTAAAAGAAGAGGTATATATACACTTATCAACATACATATATCATTTAGCACCTCATAATGCGAGTTAATTTTAGGTGTGATGTTAAAATACCTAGTCTTACTATTTCTCAAGGATTTTGTTTTTGTTTCATAGGGTAAAACTCTACGACTCATCTTTAATTAATTCGTTTCCTGTTATAATGTACCTACCAACTTTAACCTCATGTAAACTTCAAAAGTTTACTTTAACTTTATTGTGAAAACCCACGTCTCACGTGTTACCAACACACTTTTGCCTATATTTTCAATCTCATCCGAAATAAATTCCCAAATGTGTTGTATAAACCATCCTTCACGTATGTACATACCTATCTTCAGACACGCAAACATAACACAAGTCCTACCACCAGTCCCACACGTAAACTTGTATCATCATCAATATCATCCTGAAAAAATCTCTTTTTAATAAAACCAAAGAAATAAATTACGGTCTGGAAAATTGACAACATGTTGATGTTGTCGATGAGATTTCAATTGGGCCTCATGTTTGGTCTTCGAAGAAACATAAAACGATACATATCCACACCAACAAACACATTGTCCCTTTCAGGTGGCATGGGCGACACAGAATGATACCCGTAGCCCCACATCCTGTGTAACCAATGAAGTGATATAAAACATTCTTACAAAACAAAATCGAAAGTAAATTTGTTATACCCGGTCGGGGTGAAAAAAGGTCAACATTTCATTTGTTTGTGCGGAATCTTCTTTTTTTGCTGACCCTTTTTTTTATATTATTTAAGCATCGCCCTGTGGTCATTATAAAAAGATTTATTTTAACCCACCGGAAAAAGTAGGAAGGAAATTAACAACAGATTTACCTAGACCCAAAGGAATTGAAAAGGAAATAAAACTTTACGGTTCTAGATTTTCCAGTAGAAATATCCTTTTTTGGGGTATGAGAAGTGTAGAAACCCCGAAAGAATGTATTCAAAATGTATCACAGTTGGAAGGCATGTAAGTATGTAGGTGCTGTGTAATATGTTGGGATTAGTGTTGTACATGATGTTAATATGATAGGACTTATCATTGTTAGCTGTTGAGTCTACTTTGATTAGATCGAAGAGGCTTTTTAACCACATCCTTTCGAAAAGCTAAAAAAGGGTAAACCGGCTGTACAACTCAATTTAGGCTTAATTTCTTCTCGAGGAAAATCCATCATGATTGATTCAATAAACCGAGATTTGGTAGAGGTAATAAATATGTCTCTGTATCTCATCTTAGAAAATCCCTTTTATGATCCTTATTTATCATTTGTAAGGAACGTAAAGGCATGGTAAGTGATTTGGGAAAAATATGGTTCAGGATATTTATGATTATCTTTGGAGAACATTAATTTTTGAAGTTATTTAAAGGATTTCTAGAAAGTTTATCGTTTTGGTTGTATTTTTCGAAATTTTTTAAAATGTATTCTCTCTTGTGAAGGACAAAGTACGTATGATGGTAGAAAGTGTCAAGAAAGATATAAAAAAAACTAATAATTGATGTCATTTGTAAGTATCTTGTATCATGCTTTGCGGTATGTAGATACATACAAATAGAATTTATTCAAAAAACTTTTCGATTGAAAAATAAAATCGTATAATCTTATCGAGTTTTCTGTTTTTGTTTGGAAGAATTAAAACGCTTTGCCAATCTAAATACAAAACGCAGCAAAATTTTCCACTTGCAAACAATAAAGTTCAAATCTTTGATGCGCTCGAACTAACTTTGTGACGACTGAAATAATTTCAAGAATGCTCCGCAAATTTTCATTGAATTCTCTAGCTCACAACTTCCGGTTGCATTTAATTAAGGCATCTCCCTTTGCTTCCCTGTGGTGGGAGGGTGCACATATTGCTAGACTAAAAACAAACAAAAGCAGTGCTATGTGGACTGGTGTACAAAGTTTTTCCAAATATCGTCGCATAAGTCTGTGACACCAGAATGGTAGCCTAGGAATGAAACACAATCCCAAACAATGCATTTAGAATTCATAACCTTAACTTGCTCCTTGGGTGATAGTCGTCACCCTGTTACGAAACGTAAAACTTTGCGAATAATTTCATCCATTGTCAAAGTTTTTTAGGCATGGTTAGCAGCAACCTTTACTCATTCTATGGCCTATTGCCATGGTTGCAAAGGGTTTCTTCGGAGGAGTACTTCTTCAGTGAAGTTGTGTGTGACCTGTGATTAGGCAAGAGAAGAACGACCGGAAGTTTCTCAACGGAAATTTGTCAAAATCATAAATTTGTTATTTTGCCGGTGAAAGTTTTTACCCGTAACCGCATGTCGTCGAACAAGTGGGGTTAAGAACTGCAGTCTACTTCGATTGTTCTACTTCGGATTTATAGACGTGAAGGCGTTTTTCATTTCACTTAATTTCGGAAGGTAGTTCATTCAGATTAACCCATATTTTTCGGTTGCCTACAGAAATCGATATAAAAAGTAATGAAATAAATCCTTTACATTATAGTCCGTAGCAAAACTAGGATAATGCATAGATTTTTTATTTCTGGGATGGATAGCAAGCATAATATGTTTCGCAGTTTTGAGTTAGTAAAATACAGAACAATTTCACTACTTATAAGGTTAAGTAGGTACTTTTATCAATAAAACGAATGTGTTTCTATGATTAACCCTTTTTGGTGAAAGTTGCCAAACTAAGAGGAAAGAGGAGTCATCATGTTGAATGTGGAAATTAAAGAATTTTGACCTACAGGATTGATATCTTAAAAAGTATTGCCTATTGGACTTATTGCTTTTATTCATGTATTGATTCAGTATCCCCAGCTATTTCTTGTAACGAATTCGCAAAAATTTTGACTTTTAAATTCATAACGGAACAGAAACAATGCGGGTAAGATGGGCTTGAAATTTTCAGTCAAAATAAGTGCACGAAATTGACTTATAATGAAATACAACTTAAAATAGCGCTAAGTGGTAACAAGCGACTCACTCCTAAAATTGCGCTAAAATATACCTATTGTATTTTTAGTTAATAGCAACTTCTAAACGAATTTGACTTTTCGCTTGAGCAATTACGCGAACATTTTAGAACATATTTTCCATTAAATCCCTGTATCTTTGCTAAAAATAACAGCACTCTAAGCACTGGATAAGGACATTCCCCTAGCGCTATCTAAATTATGCCAATATGTCGCACATACTGCCAGCCATGTTCGCTCCATTAAATCGCCATTAAAATTAATGACTTTGGAATACCTCCATTTTCTTGGTTCCTCTTCCCGCATGGGCATCCAAACCTCTAATTGCGGTAGCATGCTCCTGATATCGTTAGCACTGTTGGGATAGCTTACTTGACCTGCTCCATCGCGACCAAGTGACACGGGAGTAACTGTCTAGCTAGAGTTGAGTTCGATAATAACAACATCCGCATCCGCACTTCCATTTAAGTAACGCACATGGGAATCGAGTCCGACACATCAGAAGGTGAAGTGGAACGAAAACGCACAGGAGTCTTCTCTTATCGCTATTCTCCGGTGTCAAGTTAGGAGTGTGACACAGTGCCACAGCGGTTGGAGACTTCAGCTTATGAATTAACATAATTTTCAACAATTTTCTTTCATGTTCATATTCGCTGTGTCGTCATCCCCATCGCCGGCGTATACATCTTGGATAGAGATAAAAGTAAAAATGCTTTCCCTTTCGTTTTCTGAGTTTATGCCGACCACCGCAAGATGAGGGTAAGATAGACACAAGGATCAGACACACAGTATAGGATAAGATAACACCGCACGAGGAAGCACCAAATACGCGGGGCACAAAGCAATTGAAAAAAGAACACACTTAGACGGGCGAATATTTACCGCAGGAAGGAGCAGAATTTATTACCTTTCAAAGTAAATTGAACATAATGAGAATCCGAGAAAATGTTCATGATAATTTGTGAAGTGGATTTTCTGTCCTCCCACAGGGGTTGGGTGAGAGCAAGACAATTACTGTTTTATGAAAATTTAAGTCCATTTAAAATAGATCTTGCTTCCATTAATTTCACCCCAAGTACATCTTAGTGAAATTGAATTGAATAGATTTTCCTTATTAATCCCACTGTTTCTCCCACCGACTGCTTGCGAATCCAAAAGAGTGAGCTCATAAAATGTCTGGTCGATTTCAATATTTTCCGGTTGTGTACTTTCTTATCCAGTCAGCTTTGATAAGGGTGAGTAAATATGAGGGCAAGCAAATAGAAAAAAAAATATGGCAGACTATTTTCGATAACTTTCATTTATCTTGGTAAAAGGACACGAACAGCATGTCTGCTGCTCTGAATATTGACAACATTTTGTGTTCGTATATAAATCAAATTTTCTTATATCGGACGTGATACGAATTTGTGGGTTTTTTCTTTAGTTCAGATGTAGAAATAGTCTTAGTACAACTATTTTACATAATAGCAAGTAAGGGAGTATATTTGAAGGAAGGAAATAGCTTATTGCAGCATATTGTTTTGAACATAATAATGAGATATGTGAGCTTGCAAATGGACAGATAAAAGAATGAAAATATCAGAAGGTATACGAAAGATATCTTAAGTTATTTTCTGATTCCGAACAGCCACACGTGCAGGATAAAGGAGTTGCACATGCCATAAAAGAGCAATAGAAAGCTAACTGATGTATGTATGTACATCTAAATTAGACATCTAGAATCATAGATTTTAGGAAAAATTGTGAACGCTTTGTTACAGGTGGTTGAAGGGCCTGACCAGGTGTATGTAGTAAAGGAAGGCAGCATGAGGCATACATGCGTGGAATGACTTAATATCAAACGATGTTAAGAAGGAGAAAAATTTAACGAAGAAAAATCATGCATATTGGATGCCTCAGTGAATATTTGTTCTCTTCCATAGATAACACCCTAATCTACACCCTAAATAACCTATACTGAATTTCTTAGTGCCATATTCAGTCTATGATACGTATTTTTTTTTAAGGTGGAAACTAACAGAGTGAGAGATAAGAATCATAGTTAAAAAAGATGATTGTCGGGCACTTATCTAGTTACTGGTTTCAGAAGACGAGTTCACAACATAATTAATAATAGTAAAAATATTTTAAGACACTTTTAACTGTACTCTCCAAATGAAGGAGTAAAAAGTTTTAATGAAATTCATACTCTCGTTGATGTCATTAAAAATCCTTTACGGTTGGTTTGGTGGGATTCCACCTTGAGTCAGCAAGCTCGCAGTGTGACGCACTAACCACTTAAGTCAGGGCAACCACCTATTGAGGGCCGATACTTCAATCGTTATAAGCGGGATCTACATTTGCTGTAGTTCAAAAATGAAGACAAAGCGTAGCAGTAAGATTGTCGAAAAAATCATGGCTAAACTCAATGGATAGGGGTAATGCTGTATTCGCCTTGTGTTTTTAAAATAAACCAGCATACATGTAGATATCTAAATGAGTTCGATTTATGTTACGAAATGCATGAAATGAAAGTGTGAAGAACCTCGTTATATGAACAAATCAAATATGATCCAAATTACATTTAGGGCAAGTAACAATCTGGTTTCCAGAGGATACTTTCACTACAGTTCAAAACTACCTGATTGCCGATTTTGTTACAACTTTATTCATCCGATTATTTTTGAGCAGTAAGAGCACGATACTATTTGAATAGTTCAGAAGCATAAAGCGAACAATTCAGTGAAATTCGTTATCAGATGTGAAAGCAGCAAAGAATACTCATCCGTAACCTGAACTATTCAATTGACTCATTAAAATTGAACATCAGCTCGGATGCTTTAAGGGTATTAAAAGTAGCTAATGAAATAACACAGTGCCGCACACGGTGGGCCTTTCTGCCCGATGAATATTCACCGTTCTCAAATTACAGTTAACAATAACTGAACGAGTTGGATTGATGCAACTATAAAGAGGATAACTGGCATCACCGGTTGTGAAATGAATTATAACATTTGCATACTGAAGCGAAGCAAAAGAGCAATTCTAGTATTTGGCGAACTATTGAAGTGGATACCTTCAAAATGGAAGTTTGGCATTTGTGTTACTTTCTATCAGCGTTATTTAGCACGTTGCCATAGAGGAATTTGAAATCGCGATGGTGCTACATATGGGAATGAAATTAAAGGCTTTGGAAATAATTAATTTTGAAATAGCATTCGAGTCATGTAATCATATCATGAGCGCATATGATATTGGTTAATTTCGACAAGTGACTAAATTGTATGCAGTCAATTCCAAAATTCCACACAGGCTATGTACATTTATTCAAGAGATAATGTTATTTTAAAGAAGCACTACCTACTAGATATGCTCATTGCACGTGCTTAGTTTTATGTTGCAATGAAATCATGAAAACACACATATGGACCCTAACAAGTTATATATTTTGAGGGTGGTGAAGTTCACCTTAACAAAAAGCTTGTTTTTATTAATATCCTATGGTACACTTGTTCCTTGGTATATTTTGAACGTGTTTCGTTGGTGTTCACGGAAATGTCCACGAGAGGATATATTGTATCTATTCACACTCTCGTTTCATAATTCAGCTATGAGTTGTGTGTACTATCATCCTGGTGTACCTGAAAGTTATTACTTTCCTTATTGTGGAGCGATGGAATGTTTTATTTGCACATAAATTCTGCAAGTAATGCATTTCCATTAAAAGTACATTATATTCGGTATGATACTTAAATTAATTTCGAGCTCTGGGTAGTTGTCTGCACCCTTACAGGAACTTGGGCTTATTAAATATCAGCACGACAAGGGGGATCATATTTCTGTATAAGTAAAATCAGAATTAGAATATTTAGAGGGTTTTTTGGCTTGTTTATATTTATGGGAGTGAGAGAGAAGGTGAAAATCGTTAAAACGCACTTAAGATGTGTCATAAAGATAACTTATGGAGAACAGATAAATCTATTAAGAGCAAAGCTTGTGTTGAAGTGATATCGAAATTGTATTTATCTCACGTACTTTCGGTCTTATCCTCCATGTAAAGTAATATTTCGATTTGTAACCTGAGTGCTGTATGTAACGCGAATTTCATTGCAATTGAAAATATATTACACACGTTTAATATTGGAACCGTTCTTAAAATGACTTGATTAATTTGGTAGAGGAAATTACTACTCAAATTTTTAAAATGTAGCTGGAAGCCATTTATGTCCCTTGTATGATTTTATCATTACTCGTCATCAGCTTTCAGTTTCCTATACTACATTTTACATTTACGTTATTTTTATTTAAATTAAGTCGGCGGTGATTTATTTTACTGTTAAAAGTTCAGATTACTTATTTACCACATCTGAACTATAAGTGTGTTCTAAATAGGGTTTGCATCTAATGTCCTGTCGTAGAATTACAATTGGGCTAATTGCTGATCAAATATGATTTTTATCACAATGAGTTTTTTTTATTGAATCTTGAGAATTTATAGTGTAAATAATAAACTAACTAAATCAGAGCGGTATAGACTGCCGGGGTTCAAGGCCTTTTTGGCATTTTTATTATTACATTAAATGTCGTAAAAAGTCAATTGCTGGTTAAGATCTTCCTCGTATCGCAAAGTCGTGGTGCTTCACCCGTGAACAAAAACTGGGTGAACGAGTATTTTAAACGATTCTGAAATTGTGTAGCTCATCAAAGCACTACACAATTGTTACAGGATCACTTTCAACAATCTCTTGGTCAAAATTGTAGCCAAGCAAAATAAATTGGAGAAGATGTCGAAAAACATGTTGTACTCTGGTAGTTTTGCTTAAACAACTGTCGTGCGGTTAGTAAGTGCTATATATTCTCTTTGATTCGAAGTAAAACCTTCCGAAAGGCTAAAAAGCCGACGAAATTATATGTATTGAAGTTGCCAGATCTCGTACAATATTGTTCCTATTTTAAGGCGCTGTAAAAATGAGCTCAAATAATTTTCCTCACATTAAATTTCTGTGAGCAATGAAAGACGGAGGAGGTAGCATGTTTAGAAAAACGAAAAAATATTCACAAGTTTCTGTGGGGATATTCTTCTGACCCACAATAAGAAACCTTAAAATAAACCTCCCCCATATTTTCTACAAGCATTAAATCTATGTCTTAGCACTCAACTTCTCCCACGTGACATTAGAAAATCAAGCAGTACCTTGAAAAAGAATCTTAAACTCTACACAAAAATATAATAACACAGCGTCAACAAAACCGATGTCTCTAAAATTTCGTAGAAGAATGAAAACAAACAAGAAACAAAACCCACAGTAAAAATTAGATCCCTAAGTTGGTCCCCTTATTCAGTGACCTCTATATTTTACCGCTGCTAATGCTCGTTCTATGCCGTCGTTTTTCCATCCGTTTTTCCATGAGTTCCATCCCATCACGTTTTCAATTATTCTCGCACTTAACACCGGTGTGATGTTGCCTTTTATTGCGGCCTCTTTTCCTGTTGTGCCATCACAAACGGATTTTAATGGAATTACCTATGCCGAAGACATCAAGGCTGCTTGACTTTCCTGATGGTTTTCCATCCTGTGTTGACTGCTTCTACATTCCAAACAAACATTTGTAGTCAACGTAATCATAGGAATGTGGTGGGAGCACCACCTGCCATTGCCATTGCCATCGCCGACAACGCAGATTTGGGATTCACTTTTTCACTTAGCCGGTATATGAAGCTAATTTATTTTACGCCTTTTCTTCCTCTGATTTTCGGTGTCTTCAGAATCCTTCTTCCTTCCTTTTTGCAGAGTCTTCTTTGCAAACATACCAATTACTTCCTCCAGGACCGGTGGTGTATACGACATAGGATGTCAACACTTCATTGATTATCTGAATCAGAAGGGATGGTATTCACAAAAGGAAGGAATTATGCGGTAAATGACGTACAGGAATATGCCACCCCGGAAGGCAAGCGGGTGAGCTTATGCTAATACCTAGGCATGCATAAATTTCGCGAAAGGATTTCTTTTTTTGGCGGTTTCTGTTACTTGTATGGATTTTCCGTACCAGCAGTAAAAAAAAAAATAAATTTTCATCTACATGTACCTATGAATCGACAGTCTCAAGGCAGTACTACGATACTCATTTACATGCAAAGGACTTTATCAAAAATATTTGCATTCACTATCATTGGCTCTGGATCTCCTGCTCCAGCTGGAATGCTAATTAAAATAAATAACATATGAGCCAGATGTAAACGAAAAGAATCCTTCCGGTTAACATGCCGTGTCAACATTGTCTCAAGGGACATCGTGTCGCCACCTGCTTTGTGGAGATGCCAATGCTAACTTCAGTTAAAAGTGCCAAGTTTAACCGCCGCATAAATCATGGCATTGGGATCCTCCATAACAGCAACGGTTGATGCAGAAGTCATTCTACGTCGCTGACACTTTGTTGCAAATATATTCGCGAAAGGTTATCCTGGATGTCCATGGGAGGATCCTTTTTAGATTTGTTGTTTGTTTTTCCAAGTTGTCTTTTTCATCTGTAGTTTCTCTGCCGGTTTCCCTTTTGATTGTCGTGTTTATCCTCGCAAAAGGATTGCGCTGCTCTGCGCGTTTTGTTATCACCGAAAACAACTCCGCCAGAATGCCTGGGGTGATTGTTACTAGACAAAGGAAAAAGCAATTTCCTCCCGACGTATTCGGAGGTTTTTTTTTCTGAATTTAACAGTGAGGCGGGTGTGTTGCTTTGTATATTTGTGAAGTGGCAGGATAGTTGCAAGAGGTAATCATATGTTTTGCATTTTTATTGCAACATTTTGAGGACACTTGTCGTGTGAAATGACAACGTTGACAAGGATCCTTGGTGGGGGTGAAGGGATAGAATGGTTTGGCTCTGTGATGAGTGTTTTTGTTATTACCTGTGTTTTCAAGTGTACTTCTGTGACGGTGTGATGATGTTATTCAGATTTTTGTTTTCTTTTCGTTTCTAATGTTAGCACTGTTGTTGCATATGCTTGGTGAAAAGAGAAGGACGAAATGTTAGCACTGTGGTTGGTATATTACAATTTATGACTGTGGGGATAGGGTTGATGGAAATTCTTGCATTTGTAAGCAGGATACAAGAAAGGATGGCACTCGAAAAAGTTTTTGAATAAATTTATTTGTTTGCCAAATTTGATAAGTTTTGCTCGTTACAGGGGATATTTGATTTACACGCAGACATATGTGAGGTGAGTGATTGTGGAGGTTAAGGATTTTGGGTTTTATTAAAATTTTGTGGTTGCTTGGCTTAACTTGTCTCAAGGTCGTTACGAAGTTTCACTTTGTCATGTAGAAAATAAGACGTGAGTAGAGCACAACATTTGTCAGAACGGATTGAATTTGAATAGAAAACAAAACAAATGGTTCAACATCTGGGAATACGAAGTAGAAGAACATACAATATTACAATCACAGAAGAACATCTCTTTATTATTTTCCAACATTAATAGTCTGAAAAGCATAAAGAACAATGATGCACAGAGAATTTCATACCATCATACCATAGCTGGATTAAAACTACATCAAGGGTGTGAGGGTACCTACTTATGGCTTTATTTATATAGAAAATGTTTTTTAAATTTCGCGACCAATACTATGAATTGAATGACTTGGTGCAGTTCAATCGACATACTTCAATTAGAACCTTACAATTATTTTTGCAACTATTCTAGCTCTCCGATCAACTCAATTGTGTGTGAAAATATGTGTTTTAGCGCTGAAGTGATGCGGTTGTGAACAATGATCATACAAACCATTCCACAATAGTTAAGAATGTAGAAAGTTAAACACACCCTTCTGATTGCAATCATTTAATGAATTACTAATCCTTCTTATAAAATTGTACTTAAACCTGAAAATGAACTTCCAGAACACAAGTTCCTAAACCTTACATATTCGAATCCACTACTGACCGTATATGGGTAACCTCTCCTCCACTGCGATTGAGATTCAAATTGATTTCATTCCTTGAGGCAAAAATATAGATATAAGTATGTACTTGCCAATCCTGGTAGGGGATTTCAATCAAAAATTTTTCACACACCGACATCGGATAGCACCCGTAGTACTACTCAGCAAGGATAAGGGAACAAAGCTTAAGAAAATAACCAGTAAATTGGCTGGATAAGAATGCGTCGTATTCACCAGGCATGAAAAATCGGTTTTGTTATTTCGTAGAACAACAGCGAATCTCCCGAACTCCTGAAAGATTTCAACGCCCAACCCAGTCGTTCAGCACCAACCATTTCCCAATTTATTCATTCGAAGTACGTGCATAACATCGCCAAATATGAGCAATCAATCTGCCATGAGTAACATACAGAATTTTTCATCATCATCCGTGGATTTCCCGTTCTGACTAAAGCAGGTAATCGATTTGTGTATAACGAACAAATTTAAGGACCCATTAAAGCGATATCTCCGCTAAAGGATGTGAAAATTACAGCAATTTCTCCGTTTTCATTTTACACGGATTTGAACCATGTCAAAGGTAGTATACACCGTTTTGTCTTCCACAATGACTTCCGACCATTTAAGACACCTGCCACTCAGAAACGACGAAGCATACCTGTCAATCCCCGCTGTAAAGACTTTAAGAGAATTCTCCACATCGAAGTCGTTGTTCAGAAACTTTGGTTCTTTTTTTCCCTAAAGTATTCCGTATACATGTGTTTGTGTGTGCATGTTTTTTTAAAATCCTCCTTCGTTGTCGAATGGAATTGAGTTTGGAAATTACACTCTCCAAATGGGCTGTCGAAATGTCATGCAAAGGTATTTCCTAGATATTCAATTTCATTTTGTTGATCGAAGGAAGAATGTGATACTGAAAGCGCAAAGGAGCAGCAGAGAAATAAAAATCGTAATAGAAACGCTTGCCGATTGACGAGGACTGTGACATTTGGTAGCGAAATAGATTTCATCTTTTGACTGGGAAGTGGAATCATTTGATATGTGGTTTTATGTCATCGAGTAAAGTAATCGTTTGTTGTGGTTACTGCTGATGAAAGATTGGACAAAAATAGAAGATTACGGTCAAATATATGCACATATAAAGTAATCGTTTAACGAGTTGTCATTGAATTTAACATTTTGCTTGATTGCAGATTATAGTGTTTTTAAAAGTATTAGTTAAAAATCTTGCTTTTTTTGTATAAATCCTTTTAAACACATATATTTATGTATGCTTCTTGTAAAATATATACATATCCTACTAATATTATCAAATTGAAACGTGGGTTTGCATTGAAATTAGGAATAGAGACAACTTGCGTTGATGCATGGCCGTGCAGCAAACACATGTGTCCTCTTCCATATAAAGCCATGTTCTCTAATTTTGCTGCACATCTGTTTCAGGCATAACTTCGCAGATTATAGGTGAGCGAAGCCGCGGGTAAAAGCTTGTGTTACATAATTTTTGGTCATACAAAGAGGTGGGTTTAGAGAAACTTGAGGATATGCTTAAACTGAACTAATTCTTATGTTAAACTCCAACAATACTTCTTAAAGTACAAAATTCTTAAAACAATTGAACCCTTAGAAGGTTCACATTGTATTCGAACATACACATATGCAATAAAAAAAACCAAATTTATTTCTCAAATAAAATCTGAAATCGGTTTATAAGCCAAATAATCGAAATCCAAGTAAGCCAACAAATCCCTATCTGCCTGTGCCTTGCTAAATGGCACAGTCAATTACAATGTAATGCAAACTTTATCCAGTTGTTCCCTATGACTACCTATAATCCCTTAAGGATGAAAGGCTATATGCTGGCCACTTGCCAATTTGATACAAACCTGTTTAACCCACCTCAAAAATTCCATAAAAAAAAGCATCTAGTAAATCTGCATACAATCAACCTAATTTTTTATTTTTTTTTTATTTTTACTCGTTTGCTTCCAAAAAGGTCAACAACCACTTTTCGTGCATAGCTCAGCGAGTAAACGAACTGCCCTGCTTGCTGAAGAGTTATTTAAGTTGCTGCCAGGAACCGTGACAGTCCTTAAGGTAGCTGCTCTCTTACACTGCAAGTACTATAATAACCAGTATAAAAGGAGTGAAAATACATTTCCTTAAGGTTGTGGGGTTGGCCCTGAATTAGTTTTTTTTTTTTTTTGTTTCTTATCCGTGTTTGTCTTTTCCTTTTAGTTATTCGCTTTGATTGTGAAGCCCTTATTAATAATTAAGATTGAATTATGAAAGGACTGATGAAGAAAGTTCGTAAGTAACACGTGTGTTGCTCTAAATTCAAGTGTCCCTTTGGACAGGCTAATGATAATAAATAAGAATTTAAATTGGGTGTGTTTTGACCTCAATTTATTGATACATAAATTAACTCGGAAGAGGTCAGAGTACTTTAATGTCTTAACATGGGACAACATTTGAATTTTTTATTAAGCTTGTAATTTTCCAATGTTCATTTGTAAAGTTGGGGTGTGTTTTCCTTCTCCATGATAGTGAATTATGGGACTAAAGACGACCTGCGGAGAATCAGGATTTGTTTTTTGAGCAGGGAACTTTTCTCCCTTATTTTCGGAAATGAATTGTGGAAAGTGTTTCGGAAAAATTTGACACAGTTTTATATTTGTAGTATAGCAAATGTAATACAGTGTTGGGATAGGTTCATCATAAAATGGGCGTCTGATTGCTTTATTTTATTTAATCTCGCTGCTATATCCTATTCACAACAATGCTTATCTTGATGTGTTAAAAGTGATTTACACCAATCAGAATATTGATTGCTTTGCTTTGTGTATATATAAAAGCAAAAATATCAAAGCAGACCACCTTATTTGTCGCCTTTTCATCTCTGCTCCACGAGTCATCTCAGTCAGTTGCCATCCGGATTTCTCCGCTGGTCTTCTCTGGTCACGATTTCTCATGTCAATGAACGATATTCGGGTATTTTGGTTTGAATCCATTGGCATCGGATAATATCATTTCTTCTGTAAGCCAGTGCTGAACACACACACATTGTCTTTCAGGCATAGCCTGGACGTATTATCTACTAGAGAGCCCATTGACATACTAGAGCTAGCATGAAGTTGAGTCAAGTGTCCTTGTATCTTTAACAATAATGCATTTTACAATGTTTCACGTTCATATACAAATATTCATAAGCTATGAATGCTTTTATGTCTGCTTATATCATACCAACCAAGTTGTAACCAGTCAAAAGTAATAGCAAATTGGACACAAAATAATAACAGCTCTTAGGCCTAACATGCACCGTCAACCGGAAACATTTCTCACCCTATTACCCATTCCTTTACGATATCAAATCACCTTGGTCCTATTTACGCATGGTATTCAATCCGCCGGACCCTTCAAAGTACCAGCACAAAACGAGAAGCAAAAGTAAAACAAAAAGTTTAACAACGAACAAAAGGACCACAACAATTCCTCGCTCTCATACATATATGGATAGGCCGATGTTTTTCTGGAAAATTTCACCCACTGGAATTGGTCACCGCTACACGTACTAGCTTTTCATTTGTGCAAGTCCGGCAATTGTTAGACATAGAAAAAGAAATTTCCACGCTACAGGAGGGGAGACTCATTCATATGAAGGTAGGTAGTCTCTGGCCGTCCGGCACACAATGCCCTCTCCAGGAACAATTTATTGCGGTCAGTTACACAGTAAGACCGCACAACACACTAAAATGGGTCATTCAAGTTGGGGGGCAAATTACTTTCAGACGGGCAATTTGTTTTCAACGACCACCGTAAAAGAGTTTTCGCCAAAAGGATTCACCCCCAAGAACAAAAGTAATTCATCGCTTCGGAACCGGTGACGCCCTTTGTTCGTCTATCCTATCCTCACCGAATCGGAATTTCACTTTTGCCATAGCAATATCCTGATTAGCGGAGAAATTTTCGAGTGGTTCTTGTTCTCTTTAATTGGAAAAGAGGAATCGAATGCAAATTGATTTTTCCTCGGCGAGGGACCTTGCCCGAGTGCCGAAGTCGAATAATAATTCCACTCTTGTGGCATTAATGCTATCGACTGAAATTGCTTTGATTGTCCTCGACCCAGATGGCCAGTCGGACAGAAGATTTCCTTTTCGCCAATGTCATCCGGTACAAAGGCGCTTCGCTTTCCTATTGAAGTTTAATGGTGGTCGTCAATCAATTGGAGCGAACATTTCCCTCCTAAACGTCATCTGTTCAAGGACGATGTTAAGTGATTTCGTTTCGTAAGTAATACACAGCCGTGTTCGGGAATAATGCAATAAAGCGTTTTGTATACACACAGTTACAAGCTTGAGGGTATGTAGGTTCGATATTAAGGATTTGTCGTTGGAACTTGCCACTGGTGTTATGACGAGGCAGGGAAATTGCGAAAACTTGGAGAGCAGTAAACAGTATTAGAAGTTAACAACTGAGAATGATATTTTAGGTCAGGGAAAATTAAATGAAAACGATGAGACGAAGCTGAAGTTGAAGGGCTGGGTAAATCAAATTTGGTTTCATAACCAACCAACAAAGAAATTGTGTATACGGTACAGAAATATATTGGTACGTGGTGACCATTTGTTACTTGTAAGCGTTAATCATTTGTTATTAGATGATTTTAAATGTATAGTTGGATACATATGTAGTGCACATATATTAAGAAGTAATATTTTGGAATAAACTTAATCGAAGTGAAACATTGCTATGCAGTAGAGTTGACGTCAACTTTTTTGCAGTTGATCGACTGGAACCTGGAACCGTCAGCGTTGAATGAATGTTCATTTTTTTATGTCAATTTCATTTTATTTTAACTGATTCCGGACTTGATCTGTAAATAGACTTTAGATATTTTAAGATTTTTTTTTTTTTTTTTGAGCTTTTGACTTGAAGTTCTTTGGTCTCTTTTAAGACGAGTCTTCATACGAAAATGTTGTTTAATGTCGATTTGGTAGGCTAGCCGACTTTCAAAATGAGAGGGAGATTAATTTTTACTAAGGCAATCAAAGAACTATTTAATTTTCAGAATTTTTTTTAAAAAAATTATTCAACTTACGTAGAGTATCAAACTATCAAATGGTGGACAGAAATGAAAGAAGTGGTAAATGGGACGATTTCATATTTTTGGATCTAGCTAGTTTGTCTATTATCTCGACCATAGTTTTGAGCAATATTCATAATGTGTGGCGAACAGAAATCACATTTCTGCATGTGAATAATACGACTGGTTGAAGACTCATTTAATAAAAAAAAATATATATATATTATATTTATAATACAGGTGAACTTCCTAGATAGACAACAATCAGTTTGTGATTCCTTACATATGTATGTATGTTTACGATGAAAAGTTTTTTTTTATTTTTATTTTACAAACAGCACTGTTTGTCTTCCACAAAATACAATCTCTTTGGTTTATTTCGAAAACAAAATCATTTGTTGTTTCATTTGTTTCCTTATCACGTAGCCCAGTTTTTCTTGTTTGCAATGCATATGGCTTGGTTTTACTGCAGAGATAAAAGAGACTCCCTCAACAATACTAGACAACGTAATGCATCCTTTTTTGGCAGTGGTATGGTTTAACTCTATGGAAAGAAAATGCAAACAAGAACTATAAGACTGTTCAGGCAGTTGCACTCCCACTCTTGCATAGCTGATAATAGATAATGCGAGAATGTGAGAAATTCTTTCCTAAACGAACCCTCTGAAAACGTTAACGTGACCCAAAGAAATGTTATGTTGTTGTTGGATGTGGAAGTAAAAAGTGTATGTTGTTGCCAAGAGATGAATTCAAAAAGCTGACGTTGTTTGGCACCATACCAGAAATTTACAAATGAAATCCCTTTTAGAGTCCAGTATCGAGTTTTTGTTTTGGATAAATCTATTAGCACACCATTACGATGAGCCTTGTTGATTCATTGTTATGGGTGTTTGAAAGTTTTTGCAACCACTAGGTATTTGTGTGTGCAACATGTAGTTGAAAGTTTTGGAAATACACAATAGTAAAAGTGTTAAGTGAAAGTAGATTCGAAGTGTAAAAACCATGAACCGGAATGGGAATCGTGTTGGAAAAAATTTGTATCTAATAAAATGAGTATTTAAAAAAAATGTGAGAAATCTGTTCGAAAAATACAGATAGAAGAAAATGATGATAGGTCTGCGTGTACAAGATTTGAATAAATCATCGGACGGTAATTAAAAGTATTTCCGTGCAGGGCTTTAATTTTTGAAATTATCTTTCAGTTCTGCAGCCTGTATTTATTCGGACAATAAATTGACTGCTCATTCTGTTTAATTATAAATAAATAAGTCACCAACTAAGTTGAATCATTTGGTTGTCAAAGGAAAAGTATCTGCAAATAGAAAACCCGTCCGCATTCAATTACATTTTCTCAGTGGTAGAAACACATGATAGTTTTGGTGGTCTGGCTATATTATCAGGTAGATGAAACTTGTATATCTCTGCAAAGTCCCTTGATCTCATAGAAATGATTCTAAGATTATATGATGACGAATCTCATTTTTCGATAGTTACGATTCCTATACGTATTTTGTGTTATATCGTGTTTCGATAAAATTTGATACCACCGTTGATAGAACATACATATGCCAACTAATCACTTCCCCCTCCTCTGCTGAAGAGTTTTGGGGGAAGTAGTTCAATACTACGCTTTGATAATTAATTATTTTGAACGTCAATCATAACCTAAGGCATCGCCCTCATTGTTATCTGCCACGAAACATCTGCGGTGTGGATAACACCTGCAATCCATTCACAACCAACGGTGTACCATAAATTTACTACGACACTTTAATCTATGAAACCTAATTTAATTTCTGACATACAAAATCGGCCTTTGTTCCATTATTTATGTAGGCATGTCAGCTTTTCTATATATTGTTGTTGCGCATTCGTTCTTTTTCTCCTTTTATCTTTTACCTTTTATCTAGCCTCTGCGATAAACAAAGCGAAATTAAATTTGATATTCAGCCGGATAAACATAAGCAGAGCTTGTGCAAAAAGAAAAAAAAATAAAAAAAAAAATTCAATATGTTTTCATTACAAGCAAACCTACTACAACATCCCCATCTCATGCTCATCACAATTTATAGTGTAATCCTCTGCCGGCAGGTACTACCTTCTGCACCCAATTCATTAGCATGCAAATTTGAAAATGCATTGTGTCAAAATAATATACAAGCGCACAAACTATGTGAGGCAGACAAGGTGACCAGACAGGACCATCAGGTACCATGAGTAGCAGGACAGGACATCAATTGTTATGTGAATCACACACATACACGTACATAAAGTTTGCGAGGCTTGAATTGTTCCAAGTTAAATTGGCATGTCGCCAGATAAGCATGATGAATTTGTTTTCACACGATGCGAGCAGATGAAAGTTCACTGCCGCCGGAGTTTCGTTATATGTATGTCTAACAGGTGCAAGGACACGTGAATGGCTCAGATATGCATGTTCTTCATCAATCTTACAAATCAGCATTCTTTGAGAGAAATCATTTTGTGCATCTTTAATGTTCCTCTTGTCTCTTTTACCCGATGCTTATTTGATGTATTGCTTTACCTCACTACATACTGCTTTTGCGATTCCTTGTAGCTTTCACACCATATGAGAGTCCTATATATATATTTTTAAATTATTACTTTGATCTTCATCTCGTATAATATGAATCTCCATTTTGTAGTTACACTCTTTGTACTTTTTCTTGTTTAACTTGACTATGGGAGAATGGTTTCCGTTTCCTTGGTTGTTTCAGTGTACCAAGGGAAATGGAATTGAAGTTTTAAACAGAAACTGCGAACGAATGAGTTTTGTTAAATTTTACAACGGCGGCGGTATGAAAGTATCGTATATCTTATTTCATGCCTTTCGGAGAACGTATATCATAATGGTTGGTAGAGAAAAAAGATATATTGGCTAACGAAAATAATGAATACAGGATGAAAGTGGTTGAAGGATCTGTGTGCTATTGTTTCAGTATTTGGAAATTTTAATGATGTAGGTTGGCTCTGTTTTTAAACGAAGAATAATAGTTTATCAAGCAGTGGAATATACATTTTTTTTAAAAATATTTTTAAGCCTGTATTTATGGAAAACCCCATTTTCAGGAATCCGATGACTTTTGTAGAGTTCTGTAAGATAGTAACGTGTTGATATCATATGATACGTGTACTTTTTTTTTTATTAATAAAAAATAATTATTATTTAAGAATGATATAATTTTCGTCGCGAATATTATAAGATACTTTTCTTTTAGTCATATCCAGTGCCGCAGTTGTCTGCTTTTAAAATAAATAATTTCGGATCGTAGAGATAACATCAAATCCAGGAAAATTAAAACAAATTTGAATCTTCTAAATTATCACTGTTCATTATTTTTCCAAGTTCCAATTTAATATTCAAATTAAAAGGCTGAGCAGACACAAAACGTAAGGGAGGAAGAATCGAGGCCGCCAGTAAAAAAAAAACAAGAAAAAATAAATTTAAAGCATGTTCCCTCGTTCTCTCCTCACTTTATCAATTAAAAGGGAAATTTTCATCTCTTCCACTCGCTTTTTAATTCAGTTTCAATTAGCATAATCACTTTTTATTCTCAGTAAAAAAAGAAGGAAACTTAATTAAATGCCTTAATTACAACAATCTGCTGCTGTCCGGTAATCTGCTGCTACTGGCTTAATCCTACAAAGCTGTCGGACATAGCCAATATTGTTTAGGAATCGTTCAATCGATGTTTTTACCAGAAGGACTTTGTTTGCGAGGACGACGAGTGCATTCTTGATTCCTTTCAATGAAGAAATGAGAAAAAGGAGAAAATCAATTGGAATTCACAAGTGTCCCGTGTAAAACACAAAACGGATGTCAAAAGTGCAATTAGCTTGCAATTACTTAAATGTAGTGCTGGTATGTTGTATCGATTATATTGCCACACGACTACAGTAGTCTAATAAGGTAATTTGTCTTTGTCTGCCAAGGATTCCTTGTAGTTGATTATATTGTGCATTGGACAGTTTGTAGTCAGGAGAAATGATGCCTACCTTGTCAGAGGTTTAAACATACATATCTCTAATATACACACATCATTTGTAGGGAATAACTACAATAGGTAGGCATTACAGAAGTCAGTAGCCGACTGACTACCAGCTAATGTGGTTTTCACAGCTGTACATGCATGATTATGGTAATTGCATAAATCATAAAATATAATATATGCAAGTTAAGCTGATTAGTAGAAATTACCGACTGCCAGGGCCAGCGGCGTTTTGTGGTATTGAATTCAATCTCCTTTTTGAAACACCATGAAAATGTTCTTTGGGTGTAGGAAATCTTTTATAAATAATTGATTTTTTTACTTTACACCTTATGATCTTTAGGCCTTATTCCATGAGCAAGCCAGTTTTTCTTTCTTCAGTCAAACTTGGGAGATAATTTATTATAATTTTTCAGTTTCCTCTCAATTTTTAATTGTTAATAAAATTGTTAAAAATTAATAAAATATTGTTAATAAATTGGGTTTGCCTGTGGATGCACCCTAATACTTAAGTTCTCATGGACCCTTAAAATTCGCAAACATAACTCTATGGCTGAATGCGGGCCATTTTGCTTTTATGTAACTAGGATAATTAATGAATCAAATTCAATTTCAAATCGAAAACTCTTAACGCAATTTAAAATAAGCTGGATTCAATATTATGGTTTATTTTTACAGGTCATGGCAAGTTTCATCATCTACAATCTAGTTGAGATTGATAAATAGGCGTAAGAGATAATTCAGTCTTAGTTTTATTATCCGTCATTTAAGCCCTTCTATTCAGCATAATTTGTGAATAAAAAAAGGATTTTAAAATTTGATTTATTTGCATCATTTATGTCATATAAGAAGAAAAAGTTTCCGTCCCGACTTGCAGCACTGTTTGCTAATGATATTATTCCTAAACTTCCTATTGCACAATCAAAGTATAATCGATTAATAGATAAAAATACTGGTGACAGAAGAAATTGATTTTTTTAATAAGCTAGATAGCTGGAAGGGGTTCCTTAACTAAAGCATTGAATGTGTTCCTTAAATTTCTTTCCTCAAACAAATTAAATATAAACCATGACCAGTATCCTTCAGAGGTCAAGTTTGGGTAAAACAAATTCAAAGAAGCACTTATCTTATGCAAACTATTTTAAATTTTGTTTACTGTGTTGTCTCAAAAAAAAAAGAAGAAGGATTTAGTTTTCTTTTCCTCGGGGATATATTTACAATAAATTATTTTCTATAATTTTCCTTATTCAAACAAAATTATACTCTGGAGTGAAATGTTTCCCTCTCAAGTCAGGCAGCATTCGAGCGTGTGTGTAATAATTTCACACCAATATTGACATAGTCAGTGTGCATTTGTACTCCAAGAAAACATAATGCGTTTTGAATATCCTTTCTACAGCCATGCATGTACGAAAACATTGAGTTGATTGTTATACCCCTTTTGAACTCTGAAAATCGATTTTGTGTGTATTACAATTGAAATTGTCAATGCAATGAACACCTGGACAAAATGTTGTACAAGGATGGTGAACTATCATCATTTATTTTGTTGCAAAATGGTTTTTCTATCTTTGGTTAAGTTTTTTCTATTTCAGAGTATCATAAATTTAAACGAATTGGGGATTAGAAATGTGAATATGTGAGCTGCTTTGAAATTACTGAGTTTGTAATAAGATTGTTTCTACACATAAATCCTTGTATAAAAATATTTAAAACGGCTTGAACAATGCTCTATTCGATTGATAGGATTACGACTTTATACATTCATTTTCTTCGATATAACTCCGGTTCTGTCTCAAGTTTCGTCATTTTAAATGCAAACGAATAGCTTTAAAATTAATATCTTCTTCTTAGAAAATGATTCCATCAATTGAGATAAAGGGTATCGACTATCGAGGGTAAATTAATATTCAAGTTTAACTTTTTGATAGAAAAAACAAAAAATGAAACCGTCTGGGCGCTTTTCACCAAAGTTGTATAATTAAGAATCTATTCTAATATTTTATACAAAATTATAAGAAATCTTTCAAATTTCTTAACAAATAATTATTCCTCCATGGAACGAGAAAACTACTCCTGGGATAAAATCATCGCACACAATAGCAATTTGAAAATTATTTATAAGTTTAAGTAATTACAGCACCCGAACTCGATGATGTTCGTTTAACTAAATATTATTCAGTCCTGCAAAGGATGAAATTTAAATGCACTCTCTGAAGCATTGCGAAGGCGACGGAGTGCTGTATTTTAATAAAAAAAAAAACTTTAACAAAATCTTCAAACGAGTTGGTTAACTGAGAGGGTAAGGTTACAAAGTTTTCCCTTCCGTTTAAGGAAAACAACCGAAAGATTTAATTATGAGATTTTTTATTTTGTTTTTAACTTTAATTTTCCTTCGAATGAATTGGAGTATAGCTTGCTGCGTGCAGTGTGGATGACTAGTGAGAAACTAAGTTTACGAGTTGCCCAGGGAATTGTTCTTCTGTGGGTGCATGAGTTTTTATTCAGTTTGTGCAACCAAGCAAGGACTCTTCTATTTTTGACACTACATTTATACTCCATTCAGGAGTCATTATTTTAATAGCAACGCGAAACATTTTCGTTGGGGCGAGCAATTTTATAATTAGATTGTGAAAATAGAGAAAGTGTAATTTTCAGTTTGGGACTTAACTGAGGGGGTGGTCAGCTTCAATTAACACTAGAGTGAAGCACTTCGAGTGAAACATTATACAAATAGTATGTACATACGTAAATGAACTTGGTCTTCAGAAGGTTAAGTTTACAAAATATCTTCAAAACCGATTGAATTTGGAAGGAATGTATGATTTTTTTTTTACGTTGAGGGTATTGTATAAACAATTTGAGTCAGACAACAAGAATTTAGGGTCGACAGTTTAGTGTACTTCAGTTTTAACCCGTATTCCTACACATTTTTCAGTGTGCCCTTAGCAAAACATACTGATGTAGAGCATCAATACTTTGGACACCAGTAAGTCTTTGATTTTAAATAAAATTTGCTATGTGAATTGAAGTTCGGTAATCTAATTTGGTCTAGTTTTACGAAATTTCGGCTTTTCAAGGATTTACGGTATACCAAATTGGCAGATCTTTATCAGCTCCTTATCGCAAAGGACACTGTTTATTTTTGTATAAAAACTCAAATATTATTTGTAACTAGCCATTGTATTGGGTTTATTTTACGTATTCGTAATAAACATGTAGGTATAGCCATTTGAATGAGATATTATTTAAAGCTTTATTTCAGAATTATAACCGTCACTATATTTCATTAACACATTATTGCCCGCTAATTTTAGCGTACGCTATAGTGAAACGAACTTTTCTGCCCCTACTTTTGCCACTTGTTGTACAATACATTCCACTCCGTTTGCAATGACAAATGACTTTGGATGAAAAACACTAATTATCAAAATTCAACGAAACATGGATCGTAAAACATTTTTCAATTTAACACTTACATATGTACAATGTTTAACATTTCAGGTTTTCGCATTTCCAGCTGTTTTTCGTTTTCTCCGGAGCAGACGGTCTGTTTTAATTTAAACGTAAAATAAATATCCTCCATTAATGTCGTCATAATTGTCTTAACGAACTTCCTGGAGCGTTCAGCCGTTTTCGGAAAGTAAAAGCAAAGTGCCCGCCTCCCCTTGTAAAAGGTTCTCTTTTCCTCTATCGTTATATTTTTTCATGCAAACAGGAAACCAAAAACCATCCAAGCATCCGTAATCATCCACCCATCCACACATCCCCACATCCACACTTATTCGCACATTTCATTATCGCATGAGGTACAATGTATGGTTAGCCCCATGGTAGCATCGGTGGACGTCGTCGGTGGTGAGTTCACTCCACACACACTCACGTTGACTCTTATTAGTCCTTTTTGTCCATACTAACCGCGTCATATTATTTGCTCCCAAGGACCCGAAACAAATTACAGGTGTGTTTAGCTTTATCGATGTCACAATTCCACCTCTTGTGATGGGATTTCCTGTGGAATGGGTGAAATTAATTTGACATTTGCTTTGAGTCTTTCAAGCGTAATGAAAATATTAATTACCCTTTATCCTTTTGAGATTGGGCACATGATTACATGGACTTATACTCCCACAAACTGGACCAAGGGTGATAATTTGCCACCGAGATGCCGTTAATCAAAATAAAGTACCAACTCGGTTATAGCCAAATGAGATCCACTCTCGTACTTTGATTTCCAGTCATGCTGCATGTTCCTTCGTTTCGTTTGTGTAATTTCAGTTCAGTCATTTTCCTTTCCGTCAGTTTACGTATGATGTGCGCAAAAGGATAGCATAACAAGCCATGACATATTTTATTGATATTTTACGCTGTCAGAAAATATAAATAGTCAGGAAGAGCGGGTGGATTGGATACCAGAGAAGACCTTTGTCATCGCACAGCACTGCTCCGGCGTTTATTCACATCTCACAAAGAGACAGAGTTGTGGGAGCGAGGATACTTTATGAGGCGCTTGGTGGCTTCATGAATATTTCATAAGGACATAATGACATGGTCGATGACCATGCATTGAGTAAATTTATCATAACTTTAGGTTCTTGTTCTTGTGAGACAAGGTTTTTGTTATTTTTGTATGGGCTTTGGTAATGTGCGATTTGAATGACAATGAGAACAAGAGAACTTACTAAAGACATTTTAATATGCATATTAAGAGATTGATTTGGATCGATTGACTAGATTCCGTGGATCAATGACTACTTAATGGACATTTAAGTTCAAATAGTCTAGAGGATAAAGGGATCTTGATGAAGTCGATATTTATGGGTTCGATATTTTTGTTGCTTTCAAATTTTGCAGATAAAATACAAGTTTTATTATAATGATGTTCTTAGTGTAAGTACTTGGTCTTATTTCCATAAAACTTTCATTAACATGTTTATTTTTGAGTTTACACATGCGAATAATCGAAACCACAATTCTTCTCTTTCAGACTGCAAAGATCAAGCTGCGAACATTAATTATTAACCATACCTCAAATTTGTCTTTGTTTTTAGTTTAAGTTAATTAAAACTTCTACAACATTCGTGGGAAGAAATAATGTCGTAGGTCGACGTGATTGTTAATTTTTCTAAGTACAAACTAAGGTTTTGTAGGTATCGTAATGAGATTTACATTTGTAAGTATATATATGTATGGATTAATATTAGCACTAAAATAGCTTGGCTCTTGCTATATTATTAAGGTTTTGGTTTGAACACTTTTTGATATTTTTGTTTTTAGAAATATGTATGAAGTTAGTTTCGAAGTGGTCCTTTAAGAAGGGGTACACTTAGACCAAAAGTAGGTTTATTGTGTGATTCATTTTCCCGAAAAACATATATATCATGTGAACTTTTAAAAGTTTATAAGTTTATTATTGCATAATTTGACCTAATAAAGAGTTCCGCATAAAACATTATAGTATTGACTGGCTTATATCAAGTACTAAAACATTTTCAAGTAATTTGAAACTTGATTTTAAAACTTTGTAAGATTTCACATAAAAAGATAGATTCAAATAAACGAAAGTCTCCATCCCCAATTTTAATAATTTTAAGTACCTACATACATACATATGTAATTAACTCAATTATCACGCTAAGAACTTATCCAAGTATAAACTTCTGTTTCTCAGTGGTTTCACGCGAACACAAAAACAACCACAACTACTTTTTTTTAGTGTGGTTACAACCACAAACCATACAATGTATTAACTTTACCAACAGACAATCTCATTAGCAAATCTGTGAAAACTGTAATGAAGTGGTTATTTGACAATGCTGTTTGAGCGGCCATATGAACTATGAACTATGTGTTTTACTTTAAATTAGATTAATTTCGTAATCTAATTTTTAAAATGGTATTATTAATTTATTATCGATAGTGTATTTGTATTGTACTAAACAAACCCTCGCATCAAAACTCTATTATGAGCATCATACATCCATGCGATCAAAATGCATTAAAAGGAGGAAGAACGAATAACTAAACTCATAAAAAAATGTTTATTGAAATTTTTTTATTAAAAATTGAATAAACACGGATGGATTTAAAACGAAATATGGCAAGAGCATGAATGGAGAGAATAGTTAAGGGGAAGGGACTTTATCTACCAAAAGGGTAGTTCAATCTTGGCATACTTTTTTTGCGCACTTTTCATGATGTATGCACATAATTAGGAAGGATTACAAATATTCATGCTCACGTTCGGAAGGCAAACTTCCAACATTCGCTCATAAGCAGGTGTTAAAGCAGGGCGTCAACAAAATGACTAAAATCTACACGTTTAACATTCACTACTTTCATCTATGTGTGTATGTTTGTCCATACTTAAGACGGGAGGCCGTTATCACGGACATTAATTTCGAGTCATGTGTAAGGCGTGTTTTTAACGATGTATCTACTTAAGGCAGCGTGTTCAAGTGGAAGTAATATGGAAAGGAAATACGCTGTACGATGAGCAAATTGGGATCATGTGGGATTAGGGTATCCCATTATGGGCATTAATTCCGTCACTTGTACATACCTCACCCAAAAAGATAGATTAATTTAAATCTCTAGCTTAAAATGATGAAAGTGATGCTGCTTAAATAAATAATTTTTTCTCAATTATAAACTTCTTAAGATTTAAAGATGTTGACTTTATTTTTCTATATGTAAGCGTTTTTAAAAATAAGTGGGTGAATGAAGGTCAGGAAGATACCGCAGACAGAAAAAAGTGCCAGTAGACATAAGAACTTATGAAATAGCCAGGGTCCAGTAAAAAATTTCATATGATTCGTATGAAAAGAGGCGGTGGCGGATAAACCTTTAATTGATCAATGGCAGCACTGACCTTGATAAAGTCGGTCCCTCATCTTTGTTTCTTTCTCTTTTTTCACCATGTCCCGTTGATGTAACTTCCTTACCACTTAACAAATATATACATAGATTTCTTCAACTTAGTGTTGCAACTGATAGTGCACATGTTAATGGAAGACACTATCTTTAACAAATGTTTCCAGCTGCTGGGATACATAAATGACATCAACCGGAGAATAGGCGAAAGAAGTTGGATTTTAAGTAAATAAGGACGAAGCCGAGTACATGGTGTCAACAAATAACGAAGCATATGTTCATCGAAAACTCATTTGATTTCGGATCTTGTGACTTGGTTTTATACATAGTCGTCACATAATGTTATGCAATTTTAATCATTACATAAATATGTTATAGATGCATATACACATTTAAGTATAAAATAAACGTTTGATGGCATTTACCAATCCAATGTTTGATCACAGCTCGCAATCCTACGTCATTAGTTTAAACTTATGCAAAAATGACCATCAATTATTTTAATATGTCTAAGTACCTTCATCAATTAAATTTTAAACCTTACCTCAAGCGACAATCCCTGCATGCATTATGAATTGAAAACTGATTAAATCCCAGCTAAACATTTCTCCACCGTATAATATACCGAATTCCCGATTGTGGCATATGTCCACTGGAACTAGCGCATAATATAATAAGCTCCGTATTGTATAAAATTCCATACCAACATTAATTCAACATACGACTATATTGTTATATAAATGCTTGTGCAAAGCGGCTTGTATGGTTGTTAGTAATGTTAATCCATTGCCAAATTGTTGCATAGTGAAGTGAAACCTGTTAAGTCTGCTATTGAACGATGTATAGGAATGTGCCCGATGATAATAAAAGCAAATTCGTGATTAATTGCAATTGAGCTTATTGCAAATATGTACATATATGTCATTTCTATTCATGGTTTTTATTTTAGATGCTTTTATGTATTAATTATAATTTAAGCATATTCGTTTCAATTATGGTTTTTTTTTACTCCACGGAAACTAATCTGAGTTTGAAAGTTGCCTGTAGGCTACATCTATAATTTGACTATCCGCTATGCACTATTACTATGGCTCAGATGCCATACCTCCTTACCGCAGTGTAAAAAAGTTCAACAAGTTTCCAAACTTTTGTCGCCGCACTAATTGATGGTTTTCAATTTGACCAGACTGAAATGTGAAGTATTAATCGCTGATTTAAGATTTAGTCTCCGATTGCTATATCTGATGGAGGTAGTTTGAAATCGGCAAAAAAAAATCTGAATTCCTGGATCCTCAGTATTTTAAAGAAGATGTCAGCTACTGATCCAATACTGGAGAAGGCCATTTTATTCTCACTTATAGTCACTCACTCACTTGAAGTCATTAAAGGCTGAAAGGCCTAGTTGTTTAAAGCGTTATGTAATCTAGGTGTATGAGTTTAAAGTCTACTGATGAGATGCCCTAAGTGTAATAACTGCCTTTGTCACAATGTTCTGATAAACATGTCGATTGTAAAAAGATGAAGCATCGTTTCAAAACACGCTTTAGGGGTGAATTAAAAGCACTTGTTAAGCCAAAGCAATCGAGTCATTGAAGAGGTAGGTAGAGGTAGGTTTTGGCCTTAACACTGGCAGTAGGGGTTGGTCATGATTTGAGGAGTTGATCGAACTGACTAGTGATGATGACATCAGAAAGTTGAAAAGAACTATTTTGAATTATGAACCAGAGACAACATCACAACAAAATTCTTCCCAAGCACTATACCAACTCTCACCCTGTGTGAATAACATCACCTTGAGCGCGAGTGATTAAAAAAAAAAAAACGATTTTCACCAAACCAGTTCTCCGTATTCCGGAATTGAAAATATTCAGTGAATTGTCGCTCCTCAATAGTGATTAATTCCCCCTATGATTACGAATGGAATTCGAGGCTACATTGTTTAACAAAGAGTTAATTCCTTTGAGTAGGGAATAACTCATCCCAAACCATATAACACAAGCTCACTTATTCTGTTAAGCTACTCATCAGTTATTTTTTTTAAATCTCTGCAGGAACGCATGCTATCAAATACTGATTTCCAGGGTCTAACGCAAGCTCACCTATCAACTCTTTATAATAATCAAACGTTATTAACCACTTAAATGCATGCTCGTGCACTCAATTCATTCAATATGTACCTATTCACTTATCCAATTACCTCTTTCAAATCGATGGAATCTACGCAATGCATATATCAATTGGCAAATTAAATTTAAAATCCAATGACACGTTTGCCTACAAAAGCACCTATCACTGATTCGTATTGTAAATTATTGACAGCATGCAGATTTATTCGATGGCAATTTTCCTGCTGTTTCCGCATCCTTTTCTCGCTCTGCAAATGCGCTGATGTAGAAAAATCATTGCACTGTATGTGTTGATTTAAGACCTCGTTCAGATCCGATGGTGAGAATTTTCTATTCGAATGCATTCGAAATGGGTTCCGGTGGTACCACTTTTCTACTTCATCCTCAATCGGCGGTAATTAAATGGTTTTGGTTTCGCTGCTTTTAGTGCTCCCATCGGAGTATGCGACTCCTGGCAAGAGGCACAAGGTTGTTTCCGAACGTAGAACTAATGCATTCGATTAGTGTTTAATGCACAAAAGTAGAAAGGAGTGAAAATGGATTGCAACTGGCTTCGCACTATACCGATGCATTAGCAGATAGCGCACATTCTTCCACACACATTGTTCTGCTGGTTTTTTAATATCAAGTGTAATTATTCATGGGAACAAGTGTAGCTTACAAACGAGTACTTATATCGTATATCTTTGTGTGTTGGATATGTGGGATTGTAGCAAAAAGAAATTCAATTAATTGGTCGCAAATTAAATTGGAAAAAACGTGTGCGGTGCAAAACGATTGACCTTTGATTGAAATGGATTTAGCTTACGAATTCCGTTTGAATGTCGTTGGTCAGTGATGGATGTGGTTTTAGAACTAAAAAAGAAAACACTTTTTCGTAAAAATATACTAAAGAGCTTACTACTACCAGACCAACAAATATCAAATGATTTCCAGACAAACTGTTCAAAGAAAATGCAGAGAGATGATTGCTTCTCCATCTTGGCTCAGTAGCTTTCAAGAAGGTTGCAAAGTCTTGAGATCGGTATTTGACATCTAAGTTAAAGACCGTAAATCGAATGGTGTGTCGGAGCAGCTATTAAAATTTTAAGGGTATTGCTCTCATAAGATATCTGCTTAAAATTAGTCATACGAATCGTCGATAGCTACTACTGAAAGGCGATCCAACGCATATATGCCTTAAGCTTTGCTTTTAATAAATCATTCACGTTGATGTTATGATGTTATTCACACAGGGCAAGTGTTGGTGTAGTGGTTTTGAATTTTTCGTTGGAATTAGGTTTTTGTCTTGTCTCCGAGGGTGGTGTCCAGAATAACTTGATTGAATTTTATGGTGTTTTTGTCATAGGTTCGTAATTCACAGTATTTCTTTCCAACTTTCTTACGTCAATATCATAATGACCACCCTAATGCTTGGATATGTCTATGCAGTCGAGTTTACATTACACAGTTGATTAAGTTTCAAGTGTTGAACCTGTAACCTTCAGCTTGACAAGTGATGACGCTAACCACTATAATACAGCCACCCACACATTCGTGTATATAATTAATTCAGTAGGTGTAATCTCGCATTTCCATTCCGACCATTATGCCATTTAATGCGACATTAAAGTTCGTCAGCACATTCTATATAACTATTTCTGGCGACTTCTATACTTCTAAAAATAATATTCATACATATATGTATGAGTATTTTAATTTAACAATAAATTAGTGACAAAACATATCGGCCAGCCAAACAAATGTACAGCCACTGCATGCACTCGAACATACTGAACTGATTATAGTCTCTCGCAACTAGATACCAAGAGAGTTTCAACCACAAAAGTTTGGTTATCCGTTGTTTGTTTTATGCAGGGATCCTTTGCCCTTTCACTGCAAACCCACAACCACTTACATACACAATACAGGCATGGTCTAACAAATGCAACCAATAAATTTGTAATCAGATTTTGTAATCACCAAGTTCTTTCCTAGAAGTGCGGGTGTTGTCTATGCTGCTTCTATAAGGGATATGTTTACCTTCACTGCCCTTTTTAAGGGGGTACCCATATCCATTCACATGTGCATGGGAACTCAAACACACGTGTATTGTGTATGTCTTCAAGACGATTGATTATTTATTGCCTGTCAATTAAATCGGAACAAGGATGCAGTTGGGAAAATCCATGACCTGGTTTAGGATTTTTCTTTATTATCTTGTTTTCCCTGGTTTGCTGTCATAGTTTTGATATTGCGTAGTAAATATAATAAGTTTTTCGAATTTTAAATTTAAACATTGAAGGGGGGAAGTTATTTATTATCTCATGGGAAAGTTTACTATACACTAGTGTTATGAAGGCAATGGCTACCTTCAGAGGACACAAGAAAGAATGTGAATTATGCATGAAATTCCTTTATCGATGGGTACAAATTATTGTGGGCGGAAGCAGTTGTTCTTTTAATTGCTTTTTATAGCGCAGTATACAGCTGGCAGAGTCATTATAACGTAAAAGTTCAACATTTCCACTTACATACATGAATTGCTCACTTATCTGAATTATCTGAGAGAGTAATGTTCAAAATTTATTTCCATTATTGATTGTAATTACCCTTCTACGATTCACTTTGCACTCAAATTACACCATAGGCTTTCCATTCTTACTTGGCCTTTATTAACAAGAATCGTATGATATTGTGTCCATTGTGCCATGCAGTCTTCATGTACGATAACTACCATGAGGTTATTTTGCACGAAATTAATTCAGTTGCTACATCCTGGCACTCGGAAGTAAGGCCGAGCTGAGCTATGATCATCATCAGGAGCAACACAGTATCTGTTGGAGCACCAACATGGATAGAGTATAATGGAACGAAACTTGATTGAATACCCTGTAAATGCAGTGCTAATCAATAATTGATAGTTAAATCGGATTTATCTGAAAGTTATGAGTTGGTTTATAATGAAGAAAATACAGTGAATGCCACCCATACCAGTGCAGCACACAGAAACAATGTATATTTAAGCTTCCATATCCAAGTCTTTTACCACTGAAAATTATGAGGACCTCCGAAGGAACTGCCAATGGCAGTGTGCATTAGGGACGAGCAATGAGTTATTTTACTATGGTCGGAGGCATCTTAATTCTAGTTAATGAAAGTCTGTCGCGCTAGCAATAATTTTGGGAATAATATTTGGAAGTTGTTGAAGGATACTTACAAGCACAGAGTGTTTTCATTTGATACATGGACACCTTATTCATTATCTTGTCGGAGGTTAAGAGGTGCAAGTATGCTTCAGATTGTAGTTTCTCACATGTTAATAGATCTATAAGCTTTTGAAACCGCATACAAAATTAAGTGTCAGCATTTTTTTTGTATTTGTTTTGTTTGTGGAGTAGATTGCACTCATTTTTAACCAACTTTTTCTTGTAAATTTTGCTGTAGTAAAAAGCACGAAATATGAGAGCTTGATATTTAGAAAATCGACTAATCGACGGAAAAATAGTTAAAGGCTTAACTTTAAACTTTTTGTAAGATTAAAAACAAACACCGACACCCTCTCAGGAACTTGGTGCCTTAATGACTTGAGTTAAGTTTTGATGTAGTATAAGAGTAACCTTGGGAGCATAAGTAAAATGAAAACATGTTGCATGATCTCATTTTCGAAAGTAACATTCGTAGAGTCAGATAATTTAAAAATAACTTTTTTTAATACTGATAGGGTAGAGGCACTAGTATCCGGACAGTTCTAGTATCCGGACACTTCGTCGTTTATTGTCAAAAAATAAGATAATTTTCCAATTTTAGTGTGAAAAAAACGTAAAAAAACAAACCTCTATGTTTCTTTCATACACACACGTAGTTTCCAATAGATGCGATAACTGGTTTGCGAAATACGCATCAGTTAGTACGTGGTAGTCGTGAAGTGTGCAGATAAGTGCGTTTTTTCTCTAAAAAAATAGTGGCGCTATTTTCAAAATGGAAGTATTTAAACATTATTTATTGCATTTGCACATCAAATTAGGTTTAATTTTAATTAAATATAAATAATTTCTGTGTTCGATTTAAAAAAATGAAGAAATTGTTAAATTCTATGCAAATGATTTGGTGTCCGGATACTGGAGCCCAAATGTTATACTGATTTTAGTTTCCGGACAGTATGTCCGGGTATTGAAACTTTAATGCAAATTTTAAATTCATGTTTTAATACTTTTAAACGATACCTATGTGTATTTTGCTTAATTTAAATAAAGAATATTGCATGTTTCTTTAATAATTTCTGTATGCGGACAGTGTTTTTTAACCGGCTATCCGGGTACTGAAAAATTAGGTTCAGTATCCGGATCATAGTTTTTTTTACGCATTAAAGTATGTAAAACAATGAAAATGTCATATTTTTAGATTTAATTACTTAAGAATGGAGGAAAGCAGTTTAACACGGGCTTTAGAAGATATTCGGACAAATAATTTGAGTTTAAAAAAATAGCTGCCAAAAATGATCTGTGTCGATCAACTCTTCATGACCAACTAAAAGTTAAAAGGCGAATTGGTGAAAAGGCAACAAAATAGGAGCCAGATCCTTACTTAACACCTGTAGAAGAAAGTAAAATTGCTGAGTGGTGCACCGATATGTGCAAATGTGGGTTTCCCTTAAAAACTGATGACCTCCTTAATACGGTGCAAAACATAATTAAGGACTCGAAAAGGGAAACACCTTTTAAAAAGATGATGAATAAATCTCTTTTTTTTCGTATTAAACTAAATAAAATATTTCATTAATCAAAAAGAAAACGTTTAAAGTTTATATGAAATTTTGGTGTCCGGCTTCTGAAACTAAAACGGCCGGACACTAAATATTACTGTCCGGATACTAGCGCAAACTGAACTTTTTTTAAGAATTAATAAAACAATTATCCACAATAATAAATATGTTTGAGGAGTTTTACTATCTTTTTAAAAATTATCTACATAAGTTATATGTACATATATCCAAACCTTTTCACTGAAGCTTTAATACTTAAAAAATAAGAAGAAGTCAAAGTTAAGATTTGTGTTAACTGTCCGGCTACAAGTGCCTTTACCCTATCTTGTGATAAGAGTGAACGTGGTTGCGAGGCATACCCGCAACAAATCGGCTTTAAAAACTTAAATACGCACACATTTTCACTCAAATGAAAACGATTTCTGTTCAATCAATTTATTCGCTCTAAAATATTACCTTATTTGTTGCTACATATATCAATTGCAATAAATGAAAACAGGTACAAAAAATTAAGTTCAAATCCTACCACTTATTTGAACGACGTTCAACACTCAAGAGAATTTAATTTTCTCCTAATCTTCTACACACAACGCATAATTCAGTTTTAAACCAAATCCTCGTTCCTAGAGTTTTGGACGGATCCGTAATATAATTCAATCCATTTCAACCTCTCATATCGGTGAAGAGGATCAGGATTTGCTGTTCCCCAACAACACAACGGATTAACCTTACCCATTTCTATGCAGATGTCCATTTAACAATCAATTTTCCAATAGAATTCTCACTCAATCTGGGATGGCGTATTCGAGTAATTCCTTTCAATTTACATCAACTGTCCAAGAGAGCTGTCTGCTCAAACATTTCTGTCGTGTCTTTGGGTTGTCATAAAAATTTACTACTATCCTTAGCATCCTTTTCGATGCTTAAATTTTGTTGACAAACCCGATAGCAAACAACGGCGAAAGTGAAAAACCAAACAAAGACAAAATGAAAACGTTTATCTCTTTCGCACCGTATTTACCCTTCTCATTCATTCTATTACGGTCACTATTACAGGGTTAGTTTCTCGAATAACGTCAGTGGTGGACTCTCAATGAATTGTCCTCATCGATACATATTTTTAGTCCTCAATCAAAATGTTAAGTAGAGTCGATAACCGTAATGACAATGGCCATCCGCTCCTTAATAATCCATCTGCAGGACAAAACAAGCACGACACGGCAAAGGACAGAAAATCACATAAGAGCATACACATAATCCACCCCTCAATGGTTTACCAACATAAAATGTCAAAGTTTACGAGATTTTTGGTTAAAATTTTGCGGTGACTTCTATTGAACTAGGAGTATATAGCAGTCGTGCACTGCTTATTGTTGTGGGGGTCGGTCAGCTGAAGATGGCTTGGCTTGGTCATACAAGTATAATGTGACCTTTGTGTGCAGAGGACTTTTGGGTTGGTTTTGATAAACGTGATCCTTATTACTTTCGATTGAATATGTGTGTGCCATACTCGTAAGTGTCGTATGAATGAGATTTTTCGGTTGCAGCATCATTGAGGAGAAGGACATGAATGAGAATGAGCTAGACATCATAAAGATGCCCATTAGCTTAGAGTTATGTTTTGATGTGTGGCATGTTTCTCGGAACTATGGTAGTTGCTGAGCATGATGAATACTTAACAAGGAGAGCAGCTATTGAAAGGATAGTTGCACAAATGACTTGCATATGATGCAATTCTCTGGTGCATGTCTTCTTAATATGTAGTTGCAATCTGTTGAGTCTTGTATTAGAGATCCATGGAGTTATAAGCACAGCTTAAAGCAACATGTTTAAGAAGCTGTTGACTAGTTCCATCATTGTGTTGGAAAAAATTAATTTATGAGTTTGTGGAAACAAAATTTGTATGTTGTGGGTGCTTTTTAACAGGAGGGTGAAATATGTAATATCCTGTTGTTAAGGGTAGACAAGAAATGCTTTATTGCAGGCTTACTTCAACATTTGTCAACGACTGAGGTCGAGCTTTTTTTAGCGCCATCTATATTTGAAAGTTCACATTTGGTTGTGCATCCTCGTGGCAATACTTACATTTTCCCTTTATTTTCGGAGTTGTTCACGTAACCAGTAAACTGTTCTAAAACTTGTGGAACGAATTGGTAGACATAGCAAAGTCATATCAGTTCAAATAGATTCATAAAGTTGATAAGCTTTATATGGTTTACATTTTTGATAAAAGTTCTGTGTGTCAAAATCCAGTTATGGTAACGAAATCCCGGAAGATAGCGTAATATAATTTTAAAAATGACGGTTTCAATAAACAAAAAGCTGTGCTAATAAGCGGCCTTCATATGTAACGAAATTTTGTCACGCATGTCGATGTTGTCTCTAAATAGTGATGCTTGGACCATTGTAATGACTTGCTTATAGGTTTTTAACAATTTTAGAACTTTCTTATATGGTTGAATGTGAGAGCCGCTATACAAATATATACATGAGTCGATTTTTAAATTAAATCTGGCTATTATGTGTATAAGTATTTGCTTGTACATAGCAAATTGTCTAATCAATTGATTGAGAATTTAGTTGAGGCCCTTTTTACAGCTTTAAAAACTATTTTACTGCTTTTTTGCTCAATACAGAAAGTTTATTTTATAGCATTACGTACAACTAATTTTTGTTCGTCAATATGGTATTTGCTGCTATACTAGTTACTGAGGTTTTTTTTTATAAATGTTGCAACTTTTTGGAGGGAGAGATATACAACTGAGCTGATACATAGGGTTGTTCAAAGGGTAGCGAAGATTTTTGCCTCTAAAATAAACTTTATTCTATAAGCAAATACAGGGAAATCTTTATTATGTCAAAAAGTTTGATTAACGACATTTATGTATCGATATCGTTGATATACCCATCATTGTTTTTTTTTTTGTGTAAAGGATTTTTCCAAATCCCAGGAGCACTCAAACTCGATTCCGTCTATTGTACACCCAACCAGAAACCCCTTTTTAGTGTTTGAGAAACTCAGATTTGATTCGTTTCTCTCTTTATTTTCTATGGATGTTACTGTTCCCTGACTGGGCGCAAACGTGCACAGGTCGGGTCACAAGCGAACACACTACTCACTAGTCATTACACCATCGCAACCTCTATCATGTCTTATTTCACATACAATTATTCAAAAATAAAAAATATTCAATAACGTACTGCAATAAAATGGTTCAACGGCATCTATGGCAGCTCGAATGTGCTGAAGTGTTTGTGGATTGTTTTTTTTTTAAATTATTGTTCCAAGGATCTAAATTGCACGTGTAAATGTGCTTTGTTGCTGAATATTACTTCTTTTTGATTTTATAATAATGCGAATGAAGACTTTTCGTAAAAATTCTTTACAAAGTTACTTTGGACGATGACGTATTGAAGTAATCTGTTGTCGGTTGGCAATGTTTTCTTCGACCGAATTGGTTGAGGATACTGACATTCTTTAAAACCTCGTCAATTTTCGACGCAAAAGAGATTAATTATGTGCCTATTTAATTTTAATCATGAATCCTATGAAATGTTATCTTTTAAAGTATAAAGAGTTAATCTTCCAAGCAATTGCATTTTCAGTTTGCTTGTAGTCTCAGTTCGGACCGGTGCGCGAAGCTTTTTATCTGCATGCCGAAAAGTTCTGAAAGCTTTAAATAGGGCTTTTCTTAAGTCTTATATTTTCTCAGCTTTAGATGCTTATGAAAGCCGTTTAAATTTAATACAAAACGTCGTAAAAGAAACATGAGCTTTTATTTGCCTTTGACTTGACGCAATATATGTAAAGGATTAAGGAACCTTAAATTTCTCTGTGCAGTCACAAACAGGGGGTGGGGGGGAGAATGTTAAAAAATGCGACGTATACATAATTGAAAATACAGTCACCTAGCTGCGTTATAATCGTTGTGGTCTCCGTGTCTCAGTGGATAAAGCGTTGAACTGTTAACTTAGCCAACACAAGGTTAATTAGGAAATAAAGAACAGTTTTTTCTCAGCACTTTCTCATGGCTGGAGATGATAAAAGTCCGAAAGATTAATTTGTCACTAAAAAAGCATTTCAATTTGCCGTTCGGGGGCAGCATTATGTCCCTACCATTCGTGCCAAGAATGCAACACACACAATATGAATGGTTGCGAAAAGCTTTGACTTGGATCTCTAGTGCTCATAGATGGTCAACAATATCTAAACTCACATTAGCATCTTAAGGACTAAGAAAAGGAAATCAATTTTCTTCATTATAGGAACCAGGCTGGGTTCTAGGTTAAGTACTGGGCATTAAAAGACTGTTAGTCATCAGACTAAGACCGACTCAAACTCGGACTACTCTTCATTTGCAAAAATGACTAATTCACACAGTTAATTACAAGAAATTGGCATCGGCCATGTTATCAGAAAGCACTCCCAGTGCACAGCTTTAAAAATGAAAAGCTTTGCGTACTTTCCCATCTTTCCGCTGAAGATTTTAGTGTCGTCCTTGATCCACTTTATCTACCAACAGTTTTCTCATTTATTTCCTCAAAAATTAGAGAAAGCAATAATAAGAGCACAGCAGCTGGTTGACACTCCCCTCTCAGAGAAACAAAAACAAATAAATATTGATAAATTCCAATAAACATTGTCACATATTTCTCGATTCATAGGACATTGAAAACTTCAGCATTACTTTGATAATTTATTAACATTGCCATCCACACCCCCACTCAGGATAATGTATTATGCCAAAGTTAAATAACTCCGTTTGGTCATAATGCCACCCGGGGCTGTCCGCGTGGACCCTGCTGGACTTTAACGCCCAAAATTGTATTTGAACTTTTATTTATAGCTTCTTAAACGATCGATTGCCCTCTTATTTTGTGTCCCTTCAAACGAATATAACTCTTTTAGTTGTTTCATATTTCACGATTAATTCCTTTGCTGTCTCTATTACAGTTGATTCAACAGAGACAAATTACAGTTTTATCACCCTTATCTGTTGTTGTCCCCTTTAGTGTGCTGGTTTCTTTTGATTTAGGCCCAAACATGACCAACTCACTGGGGATTTTTCCTTTTCGTCCTCTTTTTTTTTTCGTTTTAGTCTTGGATATTATTATTATGTAACAACATTGGGCGTTATCCTTTCAGGGTAATTTGCTGTAATGTCTGATGTTCATAACAGTGTTCTTCCGTCCTGCCTTAAAAAAAATGTGCTTGACGTTTCTTTTATGAGCGAAAGATTGGTTATGACATCAAAAGGCGGAATGAAGTGAAGTGAATTAAAGGCAAATGGAGGTGTGAAATTTCGTAATAGGATGTTTGGTTGATGTTGTAAAACTGTTGTAATACAACTGGACTTACTGAAGTTGTTTTGTTGTTGTGTTTACTTGTGTAATGTTAGACTATTGAAGTTTGTTGTAGGAAATGATTCTTATACTTCTTGAGAGAAGAATAAAAGAGGTGATGGATTGAAAAAAGTATGAAAGGAAAACAAACTTGAACTCGAAGAGGTCCTGTTTTTACAAAGCTCTATTTAACGAGTTTTTTTTTTCCTTTAGAACTAGTAATGGAAGTCAAATCTAGCGTCATTGTTGTGTTTGGTAAATGGGAACAGTTTATGCAAGTGATCTTTTAAATTAAATATTAGATTAAATTGCTGATGTCTTTATTGCAATGCAAAGTAAAAAAAAAAAAAATTCAACGAATATGTGTGAAATTCGATGTCTGGTAAATGGACGACTTGGCTTACGTTACAAGTGCTAATCCTTTTGTGGAAAACTTGCATGACGTTTTCACATATTCGTGATAGTATTTCGTTTCTTGAACTGTGAGTGGATCATGTGTATGTACTTTTCTTTCTCCAAAGGAGGAATCCAGCAATTTTACGTAACAACGTATTCAAAAAAGAACTAAATCCAAGTCAGCAACGCACTGCATTGTGCATGATCTGTCGGCTTCAGTTCTTTACCCTGCAAGTACATATGCCAAAATCTTTGTACAGTTCTGTAACATGCCCAATTATGAGAAAAATGATACTATTCGGGTCACAACTCACAATAGGTCACACTTAAAAAGTATAATTGATCACCTAGATTTGATTGAGCAACTGGATCTAAGGAAATGCAAAGCTAAATATAGGAAAATAATGACTGGTTTTTGTGTCAAATCGTGAGTTAGTGTAATGAACACTACTTTCGAAATGAACGTCCTTGCCTCGAGGTCAAACGTATGCATTTTTCAGTCAATATATTTCACTCAATTCTGTCCAGTATGTGAGGACTAAATAAGAAAAACAACTTTGATTTATTTTGCTTAGATTCCATTGTTCGCTTTAAATTCACCCACTCTGAATTTATACTAAACAAACAACAACTTAAAAATTTACCAACTTCTCCAGAACCAAATTATTCATCACAGGTATGAAACCAGCTCAGAATAATGGCTAAGCTCAACTTGTTATACTGTTTTGCTCTGCGAAAAATATGTAAAAACATCAACAATAAACTTGAAGAGTTTATCGTTCCGAACAAATCGTTTGCAAAATCTTATTTATTTATTTATTTCACTTAACAAAAAAAAACAAACAAACAAACAGACCTCTCATAAATACTGGAAAACAACTCAAAAGGTATTTCGCCGTCAGACAGCTGTACAGGAAAAGTTAAAGAAAATAATATTTTATACTCTGCCAAGGAACTGATGGCGAGTGGCCGTACCCAACACACAATTGCCGGTAATAAATTTTAAGTATGATACCAATTTTGAACCTGGAAAATGTACTCGGAAGCCTATAAATGTCTGCTTCAGTTCTAGGTGTGCAACGATGAAGGTATCTTTCTTCCTATTGTCTACTGCTCATCGGTGTTGATGCAGCGCGAAGAAAAGAATGGACATTTTCACAGGGAATTCTGGTGCTGCTATTCCATAAGAATTTTCATTCATCTTTCCTGGCACTTGGCCCAGTGCACTGACACACTGCAATGTTGGAAATTGTGAGAAATATTTATTATTTCTCACAAGATACAAACATTTATTATTTATTGTTGAATATCTTGGTTGGTAGTCGGAGTAGGTTAACATCGCAGAAACTATTTATAAATATTTGAAAAGGAACCAGCGTTGGCTAGGAATGGAGGTATCTTTAAGTGGTGAAAACTGTACCATTTCTCTGGGGTTGGTTATGGTTAATTTTATATTGTTATTTTTTTAAATTCCTGAAATTGTTTCAATTACTCTTAATGCATGTTTTGGACTACAACAACTTGAAATATGCATATGTATAGTAATAAAATCTATTCTTACCGAATGTATTGTGTTTGGCTTGAAGTTAATTTAAAATGTTTTTCACAGCCCCGATCTTAAATTGTTTAAAGTCACGTTTGAGGTTTCGAAGAAAAGTAAATCAATCTTTGTATTCATTTTCAGAATAAAGTCAGTCAAGAATAAAAAGTGGAAATATGATATCGCAGACCAGACCTACATATTTTCAAAATTGCGCGCATTGTTGTGAAAAAAATAAATAAATTGGGCAACGAAAATGCACTCCGGCGAAAAGTGTAGCTAACATTTTAATTATAGCACACTTACGTCGCAGCTTAATGTCGTAGCTTAATGGTTAGTACGTTGGACTACTAAGCAGTCGGACGCAGGTTCGATCCTCAAAACCATCAAACATATTCTGCGGCATCACCTCATCGTAGGCATGACAAACCTGCAAGAGTATAATCTGTAAAGAAAAAACTTCTCAATCCCCATCGTTCCGAGTCGGCAATAAAACTGTAAGTCGCTTCCATTCGTGATTGTGAAGAGGCTAATCCTTGTCTCTCGATGAGCTGTAGCGCCAAATATTTATTTGTATTTAGTTACACTTCTCACAAGAACATGGTTGAATTATAATATATTTATTGCTAATTAAAAGAACCACAGATTAGTATTTCAACAAATGTTCACTTTTGCATGCAAAGCGATCCGACCAATTTCAATATACACATATCTGAATACATCTAACCAACATAACACCCGGCCTGGGAGTTATTCCTTATTCAAATTTAATTTGCTCTCTATTAATCCAGTTGGATTTATCTTAAATTAAAATTTAATCATACAAAAGAAAGTCCAGTGATAGACAAAATTAACTTTTAAAAAATTCAACACTCTAGTAGCACTTCAACAGAATAGTTTCTACCTCTTCAACAGGAACTCCCACAAGGATAACCCTCACAATAGCCCACATGTGCGGTCTATGTTTATTTCGTACAGTGTCGTTCAACCAGGCATACTTGGATAAATGTAATCAGTTATTTATGCTTTCATTTTCAAAATAAATCAATCTAATCAGTAGTGTAAATACAAAGCTCCACACGAGCAAGAATTTCATGCTTTATTTCTTGGAATTGAGAAACGCAAACGTCTGCAGTATCCTTCTTCATTGAAAATAAACAAAAAGTTAAATAGGAACCTTAAAAGATTTGATGGAAGCAATACAAAATCTTTATCCAAAGATACATAAGTATAGATATATTTCCAATATAAATAAGACCCTAATAGTACCTAATTGTACTAATGAACTCATGGCTTTGATTTCTGAGAATTAGGTCAATGGTAGAAGGATGATTGGAGTAACGGTCATCGGATATTTGTTGTAATGTTAATCCCTTTTGCAATGTTTATGGAGAACCCTTTTTTTTACTTTACGGAATTAAACTTATGAATTGAAAAATAATGGTTCCAGGAACTGTTAAGTCATCAGCGAAGTTAAAATTTGATTAACTGATGTAGCAGAATTCTTGATTTTTGAATTTCTCTTAAGGACTATCAAATGTCTCATGGGAGTGGACATTTTTAACATGAAACTGGTTCTCAAACATATAAAAGTCTCTTTGCCGAATTCTCTCAGCAATTACATCTGAGTGAAATTTTCTGTTTTTAATTAAGACACGTTTCCCTTTAAAAGGTCAGAGTTTTTGGAAGTTTCTATTTGAAACAGAGTTTTTGTGTTGTAAATTTCTCAAAACTTTACTGCTTTTCATTGTTCGATGGTAATTCATATTTATTTCTTATACGTTCTGTAATAAAGGCTTTCATAAATAGTACATATATATATTTGTTAGTTCTTGATTTTTGACACCTGAAGATCTATTAAGATCGCTCTCCTCTACTAAACTAGATATTTAGCTAGTAATTCATTCCCTTCCATGTTGAAAGTCTAACAACTATTTTACTTTCATACTTTGGGAACTTAAAATTAAACTCAAAAAGAGTGAGTTTCTGGTAAGCATTTAGAGCATTCATGTTGGTTTGTGCATTACTGGATAATTCGTCTAAACTGCAAGTAAGGAATAAAATACCTGATTTTTCTGGTATCTAAAGTAAAACTTTATAGTTTTAATCGTCTATGCACATATGAAACCAATAAATATTTCAACTTAATTTCAACGTGATAAAAAAATAAAAAATAATGAAAACCGAACAATTCAAATTAATTCCACCATTTACTTTTGTAAAATTTTAAAGAAAAAAAAAAAAAAAAATAAGAAAATTTAAATGTATAAGTGCAAATAGGAAAGTATATAATCCCTAAAGGACTTTCTAAAGGGATTTTCGGATAGTTGAAAATCAACCAACCGCGTTTAGGGAGTTCACTTAAACCACCATCCGTACAGGGTTGTAAACCACTTCAACTGTGGCCGAGGACGAACTGAGAGAAAGGAAGACAAAAAAAAAATAGAAATCGTCCTTTGTTAGTGACGATGATGACGCTGACGTGGGGTCATTATCACTAACAAAAGTTTTATCCTTAAAGGATAAAAAATAGAGAAAAAAACCTTCGCTTCAACCCCGTCAACTTTACAAGTACCTATTTTAAGAACATTTTTATGGTTTTCAATCTTGACTACAATAGCACTGGAGTAAATTCTCTGATATTACAAAAGGAAGATTCTACATAGAGAAAGGATAAATGGAACAAAATTAGGAGTAAACTGACCATTTCAGATGAATTGCATTAACTTTAAAGTAACATTTAGGAAGAATGGAGAAATGACTAAGTTAATTAAAAGACGGGTGCATAAAAAGGAGTATTTAACAATGAAATGGGAATGTCTTTTATTAAGAATTCGAAAATTTGACATCTAGGAAGTTATCGACATGGACAAATAAAATGATTAAATAGAGAGAGAACCTTCGAACCGCAACTAGAGGAAGTAGAAGAAAACACATAAAATAATGAGTGAACTATTCTTGTTCGGATGAAGACTCATATTCTTTCCTTCAATATAGGTCCTCGGTCTCTATCTTTTGAGGAATAAATCTGCTCATTTTCAGATTCATTAGGATGAGAATAAAGAATTTCAGAAACAAGTTTAAGTAATGTAATGTAATGCAATATAATTTTTTATGGGTTTTTACGGCGATGGATACTATGACGAATACGTACTTGATTTGTTTTTGAAAAACTGTTCACACGGATGCCAGAATGAGAAAAAAAGAAGTTTTTGTAAGTTCTTCTCACTTCTTTCTAGGGGCTATTTATTAGCGGCAAGCTTTGACCCTCAGTAATCTAGTGAGCTCAACATTCGTTCACATATTGTTAAGAATATAAGTAGAGCTTTTGTTTTTGTTAAACGGTGGTCTGAAGAATTCTCGGACCAAAACGTTTCAAAATCGCTCTATATGTTACAAAGCCCACTCCTTGAGTATGTTAATCAAGTTCTTAGATCTGTTAATAGCGATGAAACACTCAAGTCCCTTCGACATCGTTGCAACCGATTTCTATTGTATACATGGCCAGGAATATCATAAGCCGATTCATATTGTAAATAAACATGAAATAGTACTACTACTGGCAGTGTGTGTGATGGTTTTTTAAGTGACATTTTCTTCGAAGCAAAAGTAATAATTCTTACAACAGAACCAAAAAGTCTTTCACTATAATTGCACAAGAAAAATGTTACATATCTTGCATTAAAGTCAGAAGTCCAATTTGAACTGTTAACTTCTAGGTCAAAAGCAAAATAAAAAGAATAAAAAAATATCGAATTCAATTTTTAGCTGTTGAGAACAAAAAAAAAAAAAATGTTTAATTAGTTTGCACAAAATGAAAAGATATTCTTTGACTTTAAGTTTTGCATTTTTTTCTTCATGAAATAAGAAGACAATGGACAAGTATTTAAGGAAAAAGAAAAAAGAAGACTTTTTGCTGCTTCTTCGTTTAGAACGAGTGAATTTAATAAATTAATTATATTTTAATTTTTTGTTTGAGCTCAAAAGTCCGGACGCTTGAATAAATCAAACTGTGGAGTTTTTAAGGAAGAAGTCAAATGCTTAGTAGTGGATTTCTTTGATTTTGGAGAATTCGAAAAAATTACGTCTTTTGTTGTAACTACAAGTAAAATTTCTTAAGATTGAAAGAAAGATTTCTGGTATACCTTTGATGCCAAAAAGCTGAAAAAATGCCGATGTTTCGTTGCCAACTTGCAATGCTGGGATTAACCTTAACCAAAATAAAGTACGAATGTCATCTACCAGAATATGATGAAACTTGTCGTCAATCTAATCTAAGTTACGGCTTGTTTTCCTGTGAGATAAGAGTGAAATCATTATTTTGTGAGTACGAATTAATAACATTGGATTATATTTGTAAGTGCAATGTCTAAAACAAATTGATTTCTGTGGAAAATAGAGGGGGATAAAGATGCTCTATTCTCGAACCGAGTCGAAATGTGTGTGTTTTGGGAAACCGGAATTAGGCTCTGATGGGATTCAAAAAAGCACTGTGGCCTCAGGATCGTGTTTGTGGATGAGTGCTAGATAGAATTTTGCATTAGAATATGGTTAACTTATTGAAATAGTAGCTAAGCGAGTAGTGTCGGGTGAGGAAGTATGTATGTTAGGAGCTTATCATCATGTTTGCTAAATGTGAGAGTTTCTATACCTCTTTTGCTGTTTGAGGGGTTTATAACGGGACGGACTGAACGCAACTGAAGGTGAGTATAGCTTCCTGTCTTGCTAGCTCTTCGGTGATCTCAGTGCTTCAAACCACTTGTGTCCGGGAGACCAATAGATAAAAATCTTGTGGTAAACTGCTGATTGGGGGTGTTTATGCAGTTTCAAACAAGCTTCGAATCTAAAATAACTAAGAGCTTCAATCACTGCCTGCACAGGAATTATTTAAAATGTACGTTTATGATAATCTCTCTCAAACAAAAACACATGCAAATGACTTTTTTGCTATTATTACAGAACGTTTCTTTTTAATTTTAGCTACGCAAAAGGAGAAAATTGTATCGCCATCTCACGTATTTGGCGAAAGTGTCTCCTTTGAGCAAAATTTGCCTTCATCAATTTAACACGTGTTTCAAAGCATATGTTCTTTGAAAGCGGATCAAAAATACGCGATTTCAAAACTTGGAAAACCCAGAATACAGTCATACTTATTTTCAGAGCATTTTCTCATATATTCAATGTAATGACCTTGAACTTAAAGCCCTAACCTGTGTAAAACCACTAACGAGGGACTTTCCATTGAAATAATATGACAACACATCTACATGCCTCAGCAAAGACTTATTTGGTTTCAAAACATCTGTTCGGTAATGTATTAGCAAAACTTTTACATGTAACAGTTATTTAAAAATATAATTAAAACACATTCAATTAGTTAAAAAGGTCAGTTATCACTAACTAACCCAATATTTTTCCAAATAGCCATAAAGCTGTGAAAGCTAAAATGAATAGTACAAACGTTTTTTTGGGTTCTATTTTATTTTACCCATGTCATTTTTAGAAACCATCATTCTTGGTTGCAAGGTAGTCAATTTTTAGTTGTCTGGTGTCACTGCATATCCGTTTCCCATTACACACTTATATGTATCCACACACATGGTAAGTTCCCTAATTGATACTAATTGCATTGTTTAAGGAAATTTCTAACGTTTAACCGAAATTTACCTTGCAACCAGAAACCACACTAATAAAGCATCGGGTCGAGTTTATAATTGTTGTTATTAGACAAGTCATGACATAGTGGCACAGCATCCATGTGTAACATGTCTACTCATGATAGGTTATTCCTCTGACTTAAGGATGCATGGAACTTTAGGTAACTTTCAGAAGTTTTGAAATAAATTAATGACTTACGATGAAGAATGAATTATGGTGAAGGGAATTTATCTTCAAGGATATGATGGGAGAGCGATAAATTTCTCTGCAGAATTAAATGGAGAAAAGTGCTTTTGGTGTTTCCTGGTAATTGATACCCATTTTCATATTGCCACTTGAACGAGTTCATAGTGTATTTTAATAGAGAGAAGTTGGTGGATTCTAGGGTGAGCATTATCTACAGAAAAAGCAAAACCAAGGATTCCGGTGGGGAAAACGTATCAAATTCATCTCTCTAAATCAAATGGTTTTCTTTGTTTTATTATGACGTCTCTGTCATTATCTAATATTACAACGTTTTATGGTTGTACGACTGCCATCATACATAGGGCTAGAGATAATTCCTCACAATTCTTCATAGCGAGTGCAATGTGCCCTAACGTGTCCTTCTTGATATTCGCCACCGTGAAGGAGGTATTAATGTTAAAGCACCATGAAGTGCTATATGATGAGCAATCGTCATCGTGAGTTCGTGACGTGATACACAATGAGCGTAGCACCCAGTACAGATCTTGAGTACTCTGTTAGACTTGTGAGGACATTTTTGGGATTATATGTCCGACCAAAAAGAGAGAAGGACAATAATAAAAAGTAATTTACAATCCCACAAAAATGATAATACCTTTAATCTTTAGTGTGCGAGTATTCCTGTTGTATACCTTAGCTGGTGGAGATTCCTTTTTGTTTTTTTTTTTTTCGTGTAATCTCTCACGTACACAAGAGCAGGCAGTAAGGTGTTATTAGATATAATGGCTTCTGGGGGTTTTCCTTGGGCAAAACTATGGTGACCATCACACACAGTACAAATGGGTAAATAACAACAGCTACGACTCACGTGGACTTAAGTTAGGTCACCCAAGTGACTGTATCCGTGTCGTTACAAAAGGTGTGTTATGTCGGTTCGGTGGTTTTGTAGATTACTACGTGATATATGAAGCGAGAAAAAGGTATCGTGACATGGCATAAAGATTAAATTAGATTTTTTAAGGTGTTTTGATAAATTTGTCCTCTTACTCTCGCATTGGTTGCGCTGATAAACCAAAAGTATATTTCACTATTCATTACACACCTGACTTTTAATTTGCTGTTAAGGTTTATTGAACGTAAAGTTAATCTTGGTAAGCAAAATCTGCAAATAATTTTAAGTTCATTAAAAGTGTTGGTTTTGCGCGATAACGAATAGCTTGTTTCTTATTGATGGTTGTGATGGGAGATATTCTAAAATGTTTGTGCTGATCAAAAGTTGAATTAGTTCTCATGGAGGTTATTGGAAAATGACAAAGAATTATGCTTTGTCTTTAAAACTTTAAATTTAGTTTAAAAGTGAAACTTTAGACAGTTAGTAATTGACTGTAAATTTAAAAAATATTTCAATAGTGCAATTGAAAGCATTATTTGATATTATCAGTGTAGGTCTTCAAAATGCAGTTAAAGAGAATAAATTAAAATTTGAGAAAGAATACCGATTGAAAAACCCATCACATAATTTTGAATGTCATTCTACAGTGTACTTCACCGATTTGATTTAATCCTGCTTTGAATAACTTATTTATTAGTTCCTTTTAAATCCCGACTGAGGCATTGAACGTAAAAGTCTCTACACGAGAAGCAAATCAGATTTCTTGCTTTCTGATTTAGATTGTCATTGCTTCTTCATTGTCCTCATTCTTAATGGATAAGAAACGAGTACACATTCGCTGTGCGGCAATGAAGGCACATTAATTTAATTACGGAGCCACAAATCGCATACGCGTTTGTACTTCAATCGTTTCAAATCGATTAAAGATTAAGGAGTATGACTTCTTTGAATTTGTACGTATAAGTACTTGGGATGAGGAAGTATGTGTAACAAGACTTTGCGATTATTTTGGCATCAGTGATATGTGTAGAAGCCATTGGGTCTAGTTCATGATTCATTGTGTTAATGCTTTAACAAATTTGTCGTTCGGTTTATAAGCTTTAAGCTATAAGGGCTACTAAATAATAAATAATTTAAATGCGTATTTTACAAACAGTTCAGTATTCTGATAGTTTTTGACTATCCAAAACTGAAAAAAAAAATCAAGAATGCAATTCAAAAAGCTCCGAGTGTCTTCAGCACACAAATTAAACAATAAGTTATCGATGATTATAGTATGAGTAGGTACAAAAGTATTAAGATTAAAAAGGACAGAAGGTAGTTTACCAAATGAAAAACGATCGTGCAGAAATTGTGACTGAAAAGAATCACATCGCAATACATTCTAAACAGTTTCTGGGACCGAATGCTAAGATACAGAAAGAGCTGCAAATAAAAGGAACTGAAATAATTACCTAACGACAGAGGAGATATGCCCTCACCTTAATTGAGGATAAATCCACTTAGTTCAGTAACTTGGGAAATCAATTCTAATGAAGAATTCTAAACATTCAATTATCCAATGGAGTGCGAAACCTGTCCTATAGCTAAATATTTCACTAATAATTATTCGAATAGCTTATCAAATTTTGAAATCTTATGCCCCAAGCAATTCAATTCCCTAATCAATTTCATTAATTCGTATAATTTGACACGAGATAATCGCTCGACTAGGTCTGAATTTCATGCTTGGAGACAACTCAAATTTTGATTTCTCTTAAATTATGTAAAATGAAATGAAACTTCATGAAATATCCACATACGGACGTTGTGTCTTAACTTTCCTGAATCTATAATACATACCTACATATACGCAAAAAAAAAAAAAATAACGCCAACAAAATGAAGTCAAATCACACAGATATGAGCGCTAAGTCAACCAATAATTTTTTTAATCTTCCAGAAAAGTATGAGAACTGTAAAGTGCTGAGTTGAACTCGAAAAAAATAAAAATAAAAATGGATATACTCGTATGGATCTGAGGTTTTTTCAGTGAATGGCGATTGGGTAGTAGGGTAGCTGAACAAATAATTTTAACTGTTCCACTTCTATAGGGTACGAGAAGGTATAAGGCAATTACTTTAGGGACTTGCGAAGTGTAAACTAGACACTGTTGTAAGGTATAGGTACACATGCAAAGTTAATAACGTTCCATGCTCCCTTATATTAAGAAAACGATATGAATATAAGGTTCCCTAAATTTGTTCTATTAGATATTCTTTTGATTAGCCGAAAGCCCTGGTAACTAGTGCTATAATTTAAGATTAAAACTGTAATTGAATTTACCTTTTTAATAAATAATAATAATAGTAATAATATTCTTTTGATGTTGAATACAGGGTATTCTTTCTCCCATTCTTTCTAACTTTTCTTTAGAAATTTGAGCTAAAATTTGTTTGCCACTATCTGTATTAAGTATGAGTCGTATGATTTATGTATGTCACCGTTGTAGAGATTCGACAAAAACTCACCCTTGAAAAGCACTGCTAATGTGGCAAATGGAATCAAAATATGAATTGAAATACAAATTGTATGCTCTATCTGACGGTAATGCTGACGATCCTATCTGCGAGGGGGGCGAATGGAGGCGAAGAGATTATGCGATCCAAATATGACGACTACATTGCCATTTCGAATGAATATACAACAATGATCCAGCCAAGAGTAACTTCGAATCTCAGCCCCCAGATTAGAGACGACAAAGTAGATCAAACTTTTGGTTCAAACACCAAGTGATAGAAGGTTGCGCTGCCTCAGGCGGAGAGTGAAGACTCTCTATAGATTAGATAGGATGAATGCATGATTCATATTAAACATGTACATCTATATCTATATCTACGCCGAGCCTAAACGGCTAACACCAGAAAGTTGAAATTTAGACAGTAGTTTCCTTTTGTGACGTAGAGAAAAACAATTTGAATTTTTGCTCCAAAGGGGAGATACAGGGTGTTCCAGCTTGTATGAAAAAAAATTTAAATTGGAATTAAGAATTTGGTAAGTAAATTCTACAACAAAAATAAAGAAACACGTGTTTTACCGTTTTTTGAAATTATATCCACGGGCCAAGATACAGGGTGTTGAAATTTGCAGATTAATAGTATGTGCAACCGTAGCCATCGGCACATTCGGTTCAAGATCGTGTGTTGTTTTTGTTTTGCCGCATTCGCAGTTCGTAGCATTTCGACGGGGACGGATGTGTGTATGATTTGATTGGATGGATCTTTAAGTATCTGTGAGACTACTGAACCGATTTCAAAAATTTAATAATGGAATGGTCACACTTTTTGCTATCTTTTACCTTTGAAAGTTCAATAGGAACAGACGATTTCTAACGACTAACTATAAACTTTAGTATGTACGGTGCGCGTGCGAAGTCGCGGGCGGACTGCTACTATTCATATATGTTATTAACATTCGCAACTAGATCTAATTTGGCAAAGTATTCAAAAACCTACACGTTTTTTCAACGATTTGAGAACAAGGTGTAATTTTCTATATCTTTATATATATATTTAGTATGTTGATTATATGTATTTATTTATAATATATAATTTTTTTTTTAAAGCGCAACCCCATTTAACATTGACAATTCGAGTAGTGAACTTCTTGGAAACAATGAAATCGTCAAAGTAGCCAATAACTTACCATTCTTGTTTTCCTCCCACACACTCCTTTGTCTAAACATAACGAGCAAACACTTTTACAAATTTTTTCTCCGAAGTGTTGAACATTGCAATCAAAACATCAGAAGGAAGAATAGAAAAAAAATGTATATAAGGATATACGTGGGACAGTAGGAAGGATACTTTCGGCATGAAAAATGTGAGCAACAACTCTATGTGAAACGTTCAAATGGAATTGTGTCCTTTTAATCATTTTAAAGTGAAACATGAAACGATTTTTCTGTATCACACATGTGCACATATACCAAGGATGAGTGGTGGTAGGGTAGTAGTCTTTTGCTCGTATCAACCCCACCACTCACTGTTTCGCATTATAACACACTTGGTTGGGGTTTGATTTTTCATGCGTTCCATGGTACCTAAACGAGTTAGCTAGCACTAACTAACGAACAGGCAGTATTTCTTTTTCCTATTTCTGTTCAGAGAATTTATTTTCGTGGAGCTGTAAGGGTGTCCTGTTGATTTGTTTTGTCGGAATTTTTCTACCATTCCTGGTTTCGTTTGCTTAACTTGGAGCAGAACGTGTGAATTTGAGGTTGAGTGGTCCACAAGAAAACAAATTGTTGGTCATTTAGATAAATGGACAAGGCCTCAACTAGATAGGATTTGTTTCATTTCATTTTTGTCTTATTTCCTTTTAACAGCGATGGGAGATGGATGGACGAGAAGTAAGATTAATGTCGAAATGTGTATAGCTTCGGTTGTGCATGTGTGTGTGTGATTTTTTTTTCTCTGCCTTTTACACCTAATTGTCTCATTGTCTGCTATGACATCGTACATGAATCAAAGGATACATTTCGAAGAGAACATTTTATTTTGTTATTTGTTTTCTTATTTGACACTAAATTATCGAAAGGATTGATCGTAGAAGGAAACTAAAAGGAGGAGAGACGGAGAAAGAATTACGTGAGAAGTTTCGAACTGAAAGTTGAAGTTAGTTTGAACAAGGTAGTTTGGTTGAGTGGTAAGTGGAAATGGAATCACGTAGTATTAGATAACGTATTGAGAACTGCATTAGAGAACTTAAGATGCAATTGGATAGTTTTTATTTCTCCAGTACGTTAGTGGAATGATAAACAATATGTTGATGTAGAAAACAAACACCCACCTTGTCGTTGAGAAAAGGATAATTTTCTTGAAGAAATTAAACTTTTAACTTTAGTTTTACTTTATGAACAGAAGACAGTTAATCTTCAACAAGAACAACGAATTTCAAGTCGAGACTCACTATCTTTTGAACTCTGCACGGCGATGGCTGGATTCGGGATCCTAATAAAGCTGATCCATCTGTGGCGCATTGAAAACAGCTCTTCTGAAGTTTTTGAAAAATGTACCGGACTTCGGCAATGAAATACACTACATACAATTTCTTCAACGGAGAGTACGCTGCGCAGTGTAGATGTTAATCCGGAAATCATTGCCTTCAAGAAATCTGTCAAGCTGCTGGGATACGCAAACGATATCGCCATCATGCCTCGCTCCCAGCGTGCTATTAAAGAGGCTTTCACGGCAATCGAAGAACAGGCGAAACGATTTGGCCGACAAAATCAAGTACATGTTGTCAACAAACAAAAAAGTACACCTCCACTGCCCAGGACTTAACGTCTCTGCTGGCAAAAGTGACTTCGATGTAGTTAAGGCATGTATGTACCTTGTAGTAAACATTAACTCTACAAATGGTACCCTAGTGGAAGTTTAACGAAAACTTATCCGAGGAAATCACTGCTAAGTGGTTCAAAATTCTTAACAAAGACGAAGTGCATGCTCTACAAAATACTGTTCTGCTAAATTGGGTGAATTGACAATAATATTCCAGCCAAGAGGTCTTTCGAATCACAGTTCCCAGGATTGAGATGACAAGGAAGAGCGAACTTCCGTGTTAAGGACCAAGCTACCGCGAATGCCAGAGCGCTCGTTCTGCAGAACTGGAAGCATCGTCTCCGGGATCGAAGAGGAAGGAAGGTTGCGTTGTTTCAAGTGGAAATTCTCCACGTATCGGAGGTAAGAAAGAAAATAAGTATTTTAATGGTGATACTATACTTTTCAGATAAACGCTTGAAACTATGCTATGTCAAACTTGATATTGTGTTGAGAGTTTAATCTATATACTTCTAGAATAAAGACGACATTGGCATTCAAGTAAAACATCTTAACCGAAATTAAATATTATTATCGTACCCAATAATGCATCAATTCCCTTTAAGAAGGAAGAAACATTAAAAAGACTCATGTCAAATAAACCCCAGGGGGATTTCCAAAAACTTCAATCAATGGCTGGGTATATTTTTATGACCATAAGCTACCAGTTCGAAAACTAAACTTAACTTGCTGGTGCATTGCAATTGCTTTAGAATGAGTTATTTTCAGTAAAAATAAAAGTTGAAAACTTAAAAATGGAAGCTGCGTTTATATTTTACCCTACTTCTACTATTGGCTTAGAAAACACCTTCTGACTAGTAAAGTTGCCGATTGAAATTGGTTAAATTCGTTGAAAAGCAGTTTCAGCATTTCTGATAATTACGAGTATACAGAGAGATATTTAGATCTTTTAACTGTGAGCCGACAAATTCCAATATGGAGAATTAACAAGCATATGACCCGTGTTTTATTTTCAATTTCCAAATTTTAAGCCCAACGTATCTCTGAATTACAGAGGACACTGAAATATTGAACTGGTTCATTTTAAATTTCTGCATGTTAAAGTTTCTGGATTAGTATAACTTTACCCTAGTACAATGCGGCATAAAAAAGGAATAAGGTAAAAGAAGAAAAAAAAGCATCCCGATCCAGGAAGCTGATATACATACATAAGCTGCCACAAAAACAACATTATCGTTTTCATCCTGTTCAAATGGACGAAAACAAAACAGGACTCTCGCAATGGCAATCCCATCGTTATTTTGCAGATAAAGGTACTCGTGTAGTGTATTGGGCGTACTTTTTATTTATTTTCTTTACGGAAAGAGGATATTGAATGGTACTGTCGTCAGCAACTACTAAAATCGTATTGCAGCTGTTTCAGTTGTACTTTGTTGAATACTTTCTTGCGCGTGTATTTGGTGGGGTAACTCCATTGCAAGTAAAAAAATTTAGGACTACGAAAGCGTTATTTTTGATGTTGTTATTTTTTTTTCTTTTTTTAATATAATGTTTATTCATTCGGTACCTGGAGGATTAAGAGAATTTAATTTAGTTGGGCAGGTTATTCCATTTTTTAATATTATTCTTTAGTGCACATCGAATCGTTTTCCATAGCGGTTAAATAAAGTTGGATTACATTAACTTTTGTAGGGTTTTGGTATCTATAGGGAAATTTTGTTCGTAATAAAAATTTAATATAGAACAATTCATAGAAAGAAATAGAGTCACTTTTACTTTACATTAGCTTTGTTCAGAATATAATATATTGAGAAACAAAATAATCATAGTTACTCAAATTTATTATTTTTATTTTATCGGCAAAATCTTGAGACATTTTGCCCATGCACTGCTAACCTTATATCTTAGAACTGTTCTACCTTATATCTTAGAACATTCGTCATATTAAAATGTATGTATTATAATCATCTACTGTATTCATTTCATCTATCGGATGAATAGGTTGTTAATTTTTGAAAAAACTTCACATCTTTGCATTTTTTTTGCTTATTCATAGTTTTTAAAATAAGTTATGATAATACTTTATTTTTTTTTTGTAATTTTTATATTTTCCGACTATTTAAAAAATATTTGATTTTGTTTTAGTGAAACTATCATGTTTAATTTAATCGAAGCTTTAAGGAATCAAAAATAAATAGAGTTGAATATGTGCATCCATGTATGATAAATATATTCAATAAATAACTTCATAAAATCTATTTATTTAAAACATTCAAAATAAATTATGGGATTATAAACAATTATTGGACGGTCACTTTTATGCACTTTTTGGGTTTCTTTTTGTTAATAAAAATCCAATTCGTGCGACTATTTTATGTAACAAACTGTTTTAAAATAAAGACACATTGTATAAATAATTATTTTATTCGTTTATTTTCAGATTAAGAAAAAGCTATTTAAAAATAATAGCACATTAACAATTAAAAAAAAAATTATTTATATTTAAGGTTCATCATTATGATAACTATCCTCTCAGAATATTTCAGTTTTAACTAATAAATCTCCATTTAAATCATTTCAATAAAAAAAAAAAAACAAACCGTTCACCTGTCGACAAATTCTCATTTATTGATCTCTCCATAATAATTCATAACAATACCTATGGGAGAGGAAATCGAGTTATTTTTGCAATTATTCTAAAGCAATTTCACTAGAGGCTATATGTACCTACGTTTCACGCTGCACATGTGTGAGAGTGAAAAATATCCTAAGCGCGACACTTGGCAATTAGCAATTAACTAATTAAAACGCTAATTGGGACAAATGTTGACAAGTGTGCGGAATATGCTTGACAAATGGGAGCAAAAGTTTTAACAAAAGCGGTGTCCTGGGAAAAGAGTGGAAAAAAAGTTATTGTGTACGAATCGGAATCGAAAATTCACAATAACGGGACAATGTGAAGACCATTATCCTGTAATGGTTTGGAAATAATATTGTGCATGAGGTACATTTAAGTTTTTTCGTAGTATAACAAAGCTTAGTAATTAATGTTTCTTTTTTTTTTTAAGAAAAAGTAGTGACAGAGAAATAGAAAGCCATAGTCAAGCCCGGTGTTTGTAAATTAATAATTCATAAATAAATTTAAGACGGGATTGCAAACCTTTTATGCTACTCTAGTAGTGATCTCGAAAAATTTGTGTAACCACTGATTATTCGAGTTAGGATTTTGAGGTTGGACTTGTTAATGTGCATGGAAAGACTTACTCGACATCTGTATTTTTTTTTGTAGATTTTTCGAAGTTAAATACTTAAACACCATTATATGCGTCTCTCTGCATGCTTCTAAAATAATCCTAAAATTTTGATTTTGTTTATTCAAAGAATATTTAACTAATTTAAGTTGAATATCATACCGCCTTCGTAGAAGGAAACCTATAGACATTTCATATTACAATGTTCTATATATCACTCCTTTTCTCTTATTAAAAATCTTTTGTTATTTATTTATTCATTTTTTGCCCATTTCTTTCCTCGGGCTAATGAACTTATAACAAAAATACAAAAATACAAAAAATATACGTATTTAATTACGTAGCATGTTAGGGGTTAAGTTAGGTTAGGGTTTATTTTAAGGTAGTTTTAAGTTAATTTTATTTAGATTTAAGGAAACATATAAAAAAGTCCTGTTACTAAGTTTTTCTGAAAATAATTTTCTTAGTTTTACAATAGTTTAGTCCTTAGATTGTTTAAGTAAATTAAGTTAGGTTAGGTCGAAAGACATAGATTAAGAATTAAGTTTAGCTTAGAGTGCCCGTGTAGGGCCAGTAAGTTAGTATAACATAGTTAAGTTAGTTAAGCTAGTTTTAAGCGTTTTTTTTCCTAGCAAATAAGAGAACTAGATTTAATAAATAAAAATGCTTTTAAAACAAACAAAACAGCTAATGAACTTATTCTGATATTTCATTTCATATGGCTGATGGCATTTTTGTTTTTGTTATTTCTTACGAGATAAAAAAAAAGTTTTCTTAGCCTTTTCCTTCATATCCCTGAGGGTGAGTGAATTTGTTAAATGACAGCTGGCACAAGCGTGTGTGTACAGATAAGTCAAGAATTAGGGAAAGTTTGAGGAATTTGTGAAATGTAAGATAGGATTCATGTTAATGATTTGAAAAACGAGACAGAAAGGCTCATAAATAAGGTTTTGTCGGAGGAGAAATGTTTATCGCTGTTGAAAAAATGAAAAAAATAAGTTGTTATTAAGTGTTAAGCTGACAAATTTTTGTTCCCTTAAGGATTTTTATTTGAATTTTTTGGTTTTGGAAAATAAGGGAGATACAACTCATAGGGAAATATAAGTTCACTGCTACTTTACACTTATAAAAAATATGAAAAATGCACTTTAAAATGTTGTAATAACAAAAGGCTATTCAAAGATAAAAGATTCTGATCAGGAACAAAGTGGGTATAAGACCAACGACATCTATTGATTTATCTAAATTTATATAATACTGACTCTTTGACTTATTTATTTTCATATTCGTCAATAGAATACATTAACAAAATTTACATCAGATTATAAGACGTATAATTTTTTGTGTGTAAACCTTTTACACATCTTAAATATTCAGTTCGCGTTATATATATATGATTTTCATGTTCTATTAATAACAGTTTTATACTAGAGTCCTTACTGAACTCCACCAAAATGATGGTACATCATTCCTATAGAAATATAGCTTCAATTAAATTATTTGGGCAAATATATGCATTTCACACAAGTGATTTAAGCGACGAAATAATTCTGTTATTTGATTTATTGAAAAACGTATTCATTTCGTATTCAGTTCATGTCTTTGACGTCTTGAAGTGTTTAGATGAGAAATTTTCAATAGACAAGAGCACACAGGCAAAGAATTTTTTCCTTGCAAATTTTAGATTTGTATGCAGACGATAAGGACCTTTTGCCATTCAAACAAGAAGATATTACACGTACGCCAAATTTAGAATTTGGAAATTTTTGAAATTTCAATTTGTGAAGTTTTTGGTTGTGTAGCACTCGCACTTAAACTAGTTCAGCAACTAGTGTAGCTATTTTGATTAAACTTTTGTGAAAGTTTTCCTGTTGCAACACTTGCATAGATCATGGGTAGAATAGAAAACTTGGGGGTATCTATTAAAGATGCATTGATCAATATATATTTATAGAAAAAGACACAACTTTTAGCAATTTCAGTAGCTAAGAAAATGTATTACTTGTTTGAAACTAGTTTAGGTTGAGTTGTTGAAAGTGAAAAAATACAATTAATTTTGAAAATCAACAATTATTTCTCAAATATTTTTGAATAATATATAATAATATTTGTTTTGATTGAAAACACCTGCACTTTAATTTGAACTTGCAAACAACAATATTCATAATTTCCAACAAGTCCGTATATCTAATATTTACCATTGCTTGGCATTGTTGGTTCTTGAAAATAATAGAGGAAAGGGTTTACATCAACTAATTAACAGAAAGTAAGCAAAAGGGTACATAATTATGAGGAGCTTATCAAAAAAATAAGCAAAATCTGAGGAAAAGTTTATTTTGGGGAATCATTTAAAGATTCTATATTAAACAAAGGAGGGAATCTGAATGGGCAAACTAAATGAAACTTTTCAGTAGAATAACTTTGAACGGCATTCTTCTTAAAATTTATTTTGCTTTTGAAATTTTTAATTGAACTTTGTTTTTATTAATTTCGAAGTTGATAGTTTTGAACAGTTGATTCGCATAATTAAATGCCAGTCGAATTCTTATCGATTTTTCTATGGAATTTATATCAAACTTTGTCCAACTAAATACATACGTATTTGAGATGTGAAGTTACAAATTGCCAGAATCTGTCTTAATGCCACGGTTTCAGTGTTTATATGGGGTAATGCACTAAAATTTGTCTTTTTAAATTTCGCGCCATTGTCAAACTGTTGGCATATAACAATCATTGTGATGTCTTTTGATAAGTTAAAACGAGGTTATTAAATATGGATCGATACACACAACGTGTTGGAATAGTGAAAACTCACTACGGACAAGATCATGTTTGTTTTACACATAACTATTCTCATATCCATTTGTCTGGGTATGTAAACAAACAAAACTGTCACATCTAAAGCTCCGAAAATCCAAAAGAAATAGTGAAACAATCTCTCAATCCACAACGAGTGACAGTTTGGTGCGGATTTTGGGCTGGCGATGAATTGGGCCATATTTTTTCGAAAATTATGCTAGTTTCAGTGAAACCGAATGGTGTTCACTGACTTTTTACTTCGCATCTACATAGGGGAAGTATTGCAATCGGTAAAAAAAAAAAATTTCGAGATTTTAACATAGCTTCACATCACGATACACTAGAAATCATTTGCACCCATTTTCGAAGCGATGTCTGTGTGTGCGTGCGTCGGTATGTGACAAGAATGGAACAACGTACGATCATTTGGTTTTTTGTTGTATTTGTCATCATGAAGATCTGATCAAATTTTGGGCCAAATTGGTCTAGCGAATGCTGAGATATTTGAAGAATTAAAATAGGTGTGCTGGACAACGCAAGCAACGCTGTAGTGTATATTGGACCAATTGTCGCTGTGGTATAACTCACTACAAGGTAAGAAGTACAGGACTGGCTACCCAGTTTTGTTTTCTTGTGTTCTTATGAGGGAGTTTCTATAAGTAATTCATATTTTCTTAAGTAGTACTCTACGTTTATGTCTATGAGCTTCGGTGTAGTTGATTACCAGTTTTAGCTGCTTTATCACATTTTCAGGTTAACGCTAAAGATTTTGTAAGAATTTTAATCTTAAGTCACCTACTGATGGGTGTACAAAGAGTACACTGGAAGTTAAATTGAAATTGAAAAAAAAAAATAATAAATCCACCCACTCATTCAATTAGTGGATTATTTCTATGAAACCCAATTTGAGGTCCTCTTAATTTGAATTAAATTTTTAATCAACTTTGCCTAAAAACGCCTGCTCTGCATTTCCTTATAAATTCTAAATGAATTTAATTTTCCAAAGACGACCTTTATCATCATACCAGCAACCAGCATATCGTCAGCAACAATCACTTAACATTAACGTTCGGTTAACGTGATTGTGTCCCATGAATTCGGTTCTTGCTGTATTCTGCACATTTTGGCAAACGACAAGGATCGCACCACTCATCAGAGAAAAATTGCATTCAATTTTCTCTACAGACATCCCTGAGAAAAGCAGGAATATTTCATCTGCTTCAGTCAGACCACTTTGTTCCAGGGGCCGGCAATTTTACTCTGACCCCTTCCTAAACCAGTGGAGATATGAACGAATAAATTTGCTTGCATTTTAGCTTGATTGTGCAGATTTGTGGCATTTTCCAGACTTCTGACACAATTTCACCTACCTTTAAATACTTTGTGTATGTGTGTGTGTGTATGTGGGCAAATGAAGCCTCTTAAGGGCAAAACGATTTTGGCTGATACAGCTTCAGTCAGTAACCAATGTCTGTGGCTGAATTTTCCTGGGGACAACAGTTGCATTTTGAAAATGTTTTTGGGCTCTCCCCTGTCCACATTAGATGCCAAAGTCAAGTAGACCGTTGTTTATAACGTTAAGGAAATATTTTGCATTTCAGTCCGAATAGCCTAAGAGATATTGAAAATAGAATGCATCCTGCGTCATGACGGTAACAAACCCAATACAGATAAACCACATTTTGATGGATTTTCTCGCAATGAAAATCGGAACTAATGAATGGTAACGAGGTCGTAGGAAATGTATCCACCAAAATAAATCTGCAACTATGTTTTGAAAAGGATTTGACAATAAAATTTGGGAATATGTCATACTGTTACCAAATTTGCATCGTCAGTTTAATGCAAACAAAAGCCGGGGTACTCATATAAGGAACTTGTGTACCATGAACACATTTTGCATTTGAATCGAAAACAATTATTTTGCTTTAAGGTTTGACTTCAGTAGCTAGAAATGTGACGTAATAGGTTAAATCTTTGCTTTTAGTTTCCTTCAAGTACACGATGTACAGAAGTTTCAATGAGAAGCATTAAAGGCTTTAGGCAGCGAGTACATTCGATTAACGACAATCGCAAACTGTCGCCAAGTGTTTAACAGAAAGCATGGCATTCGCATTATGTTCTGATAAGTAACGCAATGCAAACAAGAAGAAGTTGTTAGAAAAGGATTAGTATTAGACACAGACAGTGTTAGGATCACATTAGTATTGATGAACTTAGTTAAAACAATCATTGATGTCTACAAAATAATGTTATTAACTTTTATTATGTTCCAACCTACAAGAAAATGGAAATATTTTAAAGGGTTCGCAATAATCTTGTACTCGTTTAAGAATTCTTCTATTCCATATAACTGCTGAAATTATGTAACCTTAAAAGGAAATTTGAATGTGCAGCTTTATAAAACTAACGTACATATTTTCATAATCTTTTAATGTACCTATACCTTTTGAACCATAAACCTATTTCATTTACAAAATTTTACTTAACCAAAAAACCCATACTCAGCGTTCTTCGTGTTGCAATATAGTCAGATATTCTGCACAATCAGCGCACTGTATGCAAATCAAAAGGTGCAGTCTGGAAAATCTATTTACCGAACTATCCCCGGCATGTTAAGCTGGGTAAACCATTAGAAGCATTTTCACTGGAATATCGGCACACTATGGTCAAACAAGACAAAAATGATAGCAAACATTTAATTTTGTAATATGCATTGTTCTACTTACAGCATTCAGAATTTATAAAAAGCTCAAATTTAAATGGTAACTAATGCCACTCAATGTTGTTTTTTTAACATTCGAGATCAACCAAATATTCAATAATAAAATAAAAACGTGAAGATTGAAACACTTCTCACTAAGAAATTTTACTTTTAAACATAATTTACTGTAAGCAAGTATAGCGAACGTCAACTTAAATTTCGTATAAATACATACTTTGAAAACTTAAACTTAAAAATTGTACAGTCATTATTGCACTGTCTAACAAATACATAGAAAATAAAAATAAAAATAACTATTGACCACTGTTTGAACCACTTATGAACCTGTTCTGGAAAACCCTCGTTTCGATGATTTCTGTTCAAATAATTTTAATTGAATTTCACAGCTCGTAATTGTTTGATTTAAGCTGCACATCCTGCTTGGCTATCCTTACCATGTGCACCATCATGATGTTCTGTGTTGTTGATTTACGTAAATACGATTTCCTGTTAGGACGACGACGGTTGAGATCATTCGAGATAGAGACACGATGATGCAAAACTGATGTGACTGGTGACTTTTTAAAAAAGTACTCATCTAGAAGTTAGTGTTGTAAAGAATGCATTGCAGACAATCAACTTGAAAGAATTAATTGGATGTAAAAAACACGTTAGTCCTTTTGAATGAAATGTAGGTTAAGATTGTGCTTTTAAAAAATGTTGTTATCTGTTAATTGAAAACATCCTAATTGAAGCGAAGAATTTTATGACAATTTAGCGGATGCAAATTGTTAGGGTTAATTTTTTAACTCATATTCGATGAGTCAATATTGCTAGTACCTGAGGCTGAGACGTTTTAAATTTTCGGTCGTAGTGCCATGTCTTCATTTTCTCTGTCTTATTTACTTGGTTCAACAAAATGTATACACTTAACAGAAAAAATGTAAATGAATTTTTACTCAAGTTCGCTCGATCTTCAACTAGCTGTTATCAAGTTGGTTAAGATCGTTTTTAACGTGTGTGTATCAACTTAGTTGTCATTGCATCTAAAAAGAAAGATTTATCACTCTTATTATATATTTTTTTACAGCGTGGAATTTTCTTTTGCTCTCATTAACTTCTTCGTTTCCGTTTCAATACTCACAAATGGTCTATTGCGTTCTTCCGAAAGATTTTCGAAAGATTGTGCCTCTGAAATCGAATCATCATCCTGTACAGACAGACGAGTTAGGCAGGGATGCCAAAACTAGACTATACAATGTCGTGTCTCGTATCTATAAATGCTGTCATACGCGGCCTTAAAATCGACAAAAAGTTTGTGGGTATCGATCGGAAATTCTTGGGTTTTCTCTAAGATCTGAAGAAATGTGAAGATTTGGTCGGTGGTGGAATTTGTTTGGCCTAGGCCCACATTGATATGGACCAATGAGGCTGTTGAGAGACATTTTATTTTGATCACACAATACAGCAGATAAAATCTGTTAGCGTTGTTGACGACATCTAAATATACCTTTATAGTTACCGCAGTGTCGACGGTCTCCCTTGTTGATGACCTAGGAAACAATGCTGAGGTTTCATTCATCAGGCATGCCTTCGCCCGACATTTTTTGCTGCTTTCATAAGCTAAGGTAGACCATCAGCACTAGTAGTTTTATTGGACTTAAGTTACGATATGTGACAGCTCTATTTGACTTTGATTTTACAACTTGATAAGTGGAATTTGAATAGTGCGTCGTCGTCAATATAGTCAGCAGTAATGGTACTCACATATCCTTTGCGCTGACCGCAATTCTAGCACTATGTTGCTTTCTTCGAGAAGCTGGCCATTTCGAAGAGCTCATAGTTCTCACTTGGTAAAATTTCGTGGAAGTTAAATTATTATAATTATTTGTACAATAGTTCAAGACAAAGATGCCACATGAAACAAAGAAATTTTGATTTATTTTTCTTTTGAATATAATTACATCGATCATTATCATTTTGAAAATCAATTCATTTCCATCTACTAAAGGTACTCATTTTTTGGAACTGATTTACTTAGGTACCTGTGAAGAAAAATTTAAATTAAAATTCTTTGCGTAAGTAATTGCATTAATGTGAAGCATGAAATTGAAAACACTCGCACGCCATTGTTCCTTCACAGTTTCCTGCCACGTGGAATGTTAGCCTTCTATATATTCCTTTCTAAGAGTTTATGAAAACAAAATGAAAGAAAACGTGCTTAATTGATATGCAAATGAAACAATGTTTCCATCATTATTACTCAAACTTAAAAAAAAAAAAAAAAAACGAAAATTATAAAGGAATAAGAAAGAAAAAAAGTACCCTGTCAAGTGGTAAGTTCTTTATTCTTCACCCATCACACCATCTTTCACTGTATCACATCAGCGACGTTTTCTTTGTCATTTTAGACATCATAGCGAATTTATAATGACACAAAATTCCCCTCTCTGCTAGATTCGTCCTCCGGAACTCCTTAGCAGCACTCGTTGGGCTCCTTTGGCATGTTTTGAAGCCGGAAATTATGGCGGTGTTGCAAAAATAACAACATTGCCAACAACAACACGTTAGTAGTCTTGAGCCGCAGAGGACATTTTACCTACTACGTGACTTATTCCATATTCATACAGTGCACCTAGCGCTATGAGTGTACATTTCCTCTTACTCTTCCTGAATGCTCATTCAGCTTCTTCCATGTCTCCACGGGGTTGACGATCACACTCGCATATGAATTTAATTATTTTGCGAAAGGGTGTTGAAGTTAAAGGATTTCACAGTACTTTTTACCATTCACCAGGTTTTAAGTTTCCCTCTTGTTCTTTTTGTGTACGCTTTATGAAATTAGCGGACAATGTTTCGAAAGCTGTGGAGATTAAGCTTTTCAGGAAACTGTCCTCTTTTATGACTTTCATACAGGATGTGTGTAATTTTCATTTTTCCGCACTCCTTTGAAGAGCTTGGTAAATATTTCATTATGTTGCATTGCTCATTAATTAATTGAATGCACATTCCATTCGCAGGAGAATAAATGTCGAACACAAGACAAAGGCAAAGGTTCAAGGCTTAGAAGTGAATAAATCGAAATCTGAATCCTATTAGCTATAAATAAGGAGTTCTTTTGAAATTGCATTTTGAAGAAACTCATACATAGTTTAATTAAACTTGGTTAGACTCTTGAGACTGACTAACAACATTAATTTAGTTAAATTATATACGAGTAAAACAGGTCCTTTGTAATGCAAATTCCAAAGCCGAACACCTTCTCATTTTGTAGCTAATATACATTCATAACAAATGCTTGCATTTTAGATCGTTTCCTAGAGTGTTACATAAAATGTAAATATGCATGGTTGGTACAATCAAAAAAAAAAAAAACCATCCATACTTACAAGGTTTGTAACCACAGCTGTAGAGGTGTTGAATTTTACCTATACATATATTACTTTACTGACTAGCTTGTTTCTTTTCTTGACTTTTAAATGAACAAAGTCTGTGTATAGGAACTGTATAAAATAATATGGAATTTGCTTTGCTACATATGTGAAAGTCACGGCATCAACGTATCCTCGTACCCAGTTCGGTCTGATTATGCAAAAAAACACAATCTATTTAACGAGTTCTTCATCAAAAGAGTTAGTAGACATCAATGTCTTAAAACAAAAACTTAATGTCGCGTATAATAACATAGCTCGTTATATTTATGGACTAAGGAGATATGACCATATTTCCACCTTTTCCAACCAGATTACCTATATAATCGCATATGTTTCCCACGCTCTACTAGATCTTGTGTCCTTGTGCCTACTTGTTACTCTTTTCTGGTATCTGAACGCCAATTCTTCATACATGTCATTCGGCTATGGAACTCCCTTCCCCGAACTATCAGAATGACAAGTTGCACTGTTCAGTAAAAGATGAAGCTCAGGCACTACTTGGAGGCATTTTGATGATGATGATAAGGTTACTTCTGTTAAGGTCTCGGTTTTTAATAAACAAATTTTGCTTTATTGTTAACCTTTCTTCTATCCTTTAATTATGTACATTTTTAAATTCTCTACTCTACTCTACTTTCCTTCTTCTACATCTGTCCTTTTTTACTTTATCTTTCTATACAATCTCTATGTATATTATATATTTAAATAATTTTCTTAACCTTGTATTTACCTGCGCTAAATTAAAAGATATTGTATCTTACTGTGTCAGGCTATTACTGTGAATAAATTATTATGAAATTAATGTTTCAAGGAAATCAATAATGGCTTCTCAAAAACAAACCAAATTCATAGTGACGAATGTGAACTGATACGTAATGAACTGAATGATCACTATCTTATTCATTTTGTTTGTTCAGCTGACATTTTAACTTTTTTGGTAGAAAGGGTTCAATATCTGGTTTTTATTTCAATTATCGTCTCACGCTGTACGCTATATAGCAAATTTGATCAGTCCTTTGTCGGATTTCCACTTTGTTGTCATTTTGGGCTTTAACGTCTACTCTATCGATAGCGGCGTTTTATCTAAGACTTTCATGTTGAAAGCGGCCCAATGCGATATTTGTTTTAGCACGAGTTCGAAGAAATCAGCGCATCATTTTGTTGGGTATTTGGAAATTCATTAGAATCCGGATATAGCAACGATCAAGGGACCGACGTTCTAACAGGACGACCCACAAAAAGAACTGAAAATCTTTACTTTTCCATTGTATGCAAATCTAACAAGTTGTTGTGGCACGTCGCTAAAAGCTGTTAGTCGTTATAAACGAAGTCGGGATAAACGGGTTCCACTGTAATTAGAGGAAGTTCTTCCAAATTGCACAGTATACAGTGTGTGTTCAAAAGTTAAGTTAAACTTGTCAGATTAAGCTGGATCATGCATTTAACCATTGTCTTAAATAGTTTCTAGCGAAGAATGCTTTCACGTACAACTATGGAGGCGAATTCATCCTACTATGATAATATATTGCTCTTATTGATTGTAATAGTAGTGTTTTATATTTTTCATAATACCATCCAGCTGTAGAATTCGTTTTTCATATGCCCTTCCTTTTAAATAATTTTGACAATAATACCTACACATAAAACATGCGGTAATACCTGTGTCATCATCAAAACCAAGTGGTTTAATTTCATTCACAGTTGTAATCTTCCGGCTGTCAACACCAACTGAGATCATTTGTACGTTTATTTCACCCAAAATTAAATTTATCTACGTGAAGTATAAATTGTCTTTCAATTGTTTAGAGAATACAATACGGCACTATCATATACCCATCGACTGCAAAAATCACTCCCCATTGCTTTCATTAGAACATTTTCTATCCAGAGAAACAGAGTGTGAGTATATGTACATACATACTCGTACATATATAAAAACTATTTCTGACAATCCTCGCTTTGCCTGTCAAGCCCATTGTTTGTCTCTGCTTTTGTCAAATTTTATGCGAAATAAGGCAAATATTTGTTATTGTCTGTACATTGTCAGGAAATGTGAATAACCCGAATTCCATAATGGTTCCATCCATGCCGATTGTTCGTCGAATGGAAGTCAGGCTGGATGGGTAGATGGGTGTACACTGTACAATCAACAAAGCCAAGCAAGTTTTTTGTCTTTTTTTCTCTGTAAACATTAATGAATGACATCTCAAAGTTCTAATGTCTCCGATAGACACATTTGGTGTCAATCCGGCTTCTGTACGTGCCCAAAAAAAAAGGTTCAAGTATTATGTTATTAAATCTTTAATAAAATAAGAAGTTCAAGGCGTTTGATAATAGAATGATGTAAGGTCGCCGTCTGAGCTGGAGAATTGTAAAAGGTTTTAAGACTTAAAAATTTCCTTTTGAGAAAAGGGATTACGTTAATTGTGTGTATTGTTAATAGCACCTACAAAATATAATTTCAAATAATTTCATTAAGGGATTCATTTTAACCATTTTTTTATTCAAGAGAGAGTCATTTGTTTGCCAGGAGAATTTAAGGATATGTACTCTAAAATATACTTTTTTCATTTTGTGCTCGAGTATTTGAGATCAGTATCATATACTAGCTGTTGTTTTGTAATAATATTAGATTTATTAGGTTTTGCCATGCATTACTATTACTGATTACTGACACCTTAACTGACTGCATTATATATGCAGTTTGCTTCACCTTAAGTATGATATATAAAATAATTGGAATTCACGGTGTTCCTTTTTAATTGAAAAATGTTTGCAAACAATTTTTTGAATTTTTTGAAGCTGAATGAACCGCTAAGGAATTTCTACTGGTAAATTTTTGATGGAATGTAGTGACTGTTTCTTTTGATTTCTGAAAAAAAAAAAATGTATATGTACATTATTAAATTGGATATCAAAATCAGTGTAATTTTTTGCCTTTTGACTTTTTATATTGCCTACCTTATTATTTCAAAAATATTTTATGTGTTCACTTTCTCTTCCCTATCTGGAATCTGGAATTTAAAAAAGTATCATCTGTACTTCTGCCACCTGGGTGGCGATGGGGTTTTCGCTTGTGACCCGACCTGTGCAGGTTCGAGCCCTGGGGATTCCGACAGTCACGCGAAATGAAAGAAGAAATGAACAAAATCAAATCAAAAAGAGGTTGTCGCAATGAAAGGGTGAATAACGCATGTTCGAGGTGTTTTTCAGGGCCAATAATTGTTGTGTACCTAATTGTTCATCGAACATTTTGTTCGCAGTACAATGGGACAAGTTAAGATTTTGTTTTTTCCTGGGTAAAAAGGTGCCGCCAAAGCAACCTATTTCCAGTACTCAGCGGAACTTCAAGAACAATTTACATGAAAATCTACATCAATCATTGCGCACGAGAAAATCTAATCCGGGATTTCCAAAAAACAACATTTTAACAAGAGATTTCTATGTTTATCCCTGTAGGATCCAATAAATTGAAGTTTTAAGAAATTAATTACGAATTACGTAAGATCTTTTGCGAAACCATGTTTAGTAGATTTCACATTCAAACATCTCCCGGAATACTTTCGTGTCTGGCGTACTATCCACGAATGTATACAACACGATCATTTTGAAAGAATTGAAATCTGCATCTGTGCATTGTATAGTATACTCATAAATAAATAGGCACATGAAGTCAAAATCGGTTATAACGACCTTCAAGGGACCGGTGAATTTGGTCGTTATAAGCGATACGTCGTTACAACCGATAATTATAATTATAATGGAGCTCAGTCGGGACCTAAGAATTTGGTTTTGACTGTATATGCATAAAGTCATCGACCGGACTCCTCCATCTTCTAAATCTCTCATTTAGAAACATTGGACACTATAATTGATTTCGTTTTTAATTTGTGTGTACCAATTTGGATAAAACATCACATTGATTTAAAAAAGTAAATAACTCATTAACTAATTCAAATCAAGCTTCATCTACCATATAGTATTTCAGTACAAATGCTAATAGACAGAGTACCTATGTTTTGAACTTTAATATAAAATACAAAGGTTTACTGCGCTTAAGAATTTATTTAAAATTCAATACTTAATAGTTCTTCATAATAGTAAACTCCTTTTAATAGATGTGTGGAAATAATGAATTCAATATTTGCCCGAGTAAGGCTCTTCTAGAAATTCCTTCCGGTACCATTCTGTTTTTTTTTTTTTTTCAAAGATGTTAGGTGCCAGTTTTACGATTTTATTCGTTTCTCTTTTTATTCTCGGTGGGTGTTGGTTACTGTCCCTCGATCGAGCTCGAACTTGTATAGCTCGAATCACAAGCAAACACACTACCCACTGCAGCATCGCTACAATGTCAAACCATTTTTCGCTGCAATTTAACAAATAATTTACATTGTAATAGCAATGATTAATTGCAGAGTACATTCATACCCATTCCCTATCCTAAATTGTCTCACGCCTATTTCCTTTTGCATTTAAAACCCACCCCGTAACCGCTTCCGCAGTCAAAACCATACCACACCAACTGCAATCATTCACTATTCCATTCACAAGAAAAGATAATATTATTATGTGTATGTACGAATGAACTTACTAAATCACTGGGTGCCATTTAAGCACAAGATAAAGAGGCTGCAGAAACAAAAGCCTTCACAAAAAAGAAAAAAAAAAAATTGTATCCTTCAAATAAATCCACAATTTATCATGATGAGCGAGAGAAAGTGTCCTTTCATTATGAAAATGAAAATTGCCGACAATTTTGGTGTATAAACAAAAAAAAAAAAACCAGAAAGAAATGTGAGCACATACATACATTTACAAAAAAAAAAAACACCGCTGTAGAAAGATCTCAACTAAAAGCTTAAAGGAGAAGCGGCAATTTGAAGCACAATACCAATTTTTTCTACTCAAAGTTTATTCATGACGGAACATCGCAAAACAAAAATCTCGAGCAAAAAATAAAGAGAAGCGCATAGTTAATAGAAAACACGCTGAGAATATCATACAAAAAAAACCGCGCTGTTTTAGACAGGTCAAATTGAAGATTCGCCTAGTAAATTTTGAGAGGATTTACATTCGTTCTTGTATACTTGAGAACTTTCGACAAAAAATTAATAACAACACAATTTAATCATAAAAGGAAAAGCTGGGTTTAGGATATAATGTAGCGTTCTCCTCAGTCTTTGATTGATAAAAAAAATATGTTCGAACGCTTCCCGAAATGCCGATGCATATGCATGCTGGAAAGATACCATCCAGTTTGCTAATTGAACGAAACATATCATGGAGAACGTACAGGCAGCTCCAGTGGTGAAGAGAGTGTGGACAATCTTATCCACTCACAAAAAGTATGCGTTGATGGGAGAATCATCGAGCTTTAGATTCCAGAATGTAACATAGAGAACGAGATAAAGTGAGGCCTTTTTTCCTTCACAGTTTTGGGTGTGTTAAATAATTATAAAAGCTTTCGTTCGAATTCCACCTCAACTGAGCAACTGTGGTGGACATTTCTTACCCAATGTTTTGGGAAATTTCTTATTCAACACACACTTTTCTGTCAGAATTTTTTTAAGAAAATGTATTCTTCTGTAACTTATGAGGTGTTTGATTCACAAGTGAACTCAAATCTTCAGTTGACGTAGGTTGGCAGTATACTTACTCGTTTCTTGGTAAAAGCTATGGGCGACCGACATTTACGTTATAAATGGTCTTTAAATTGGATTCTCATTTTGATGAATATGTTTAATCGGCGGTCTATTCGTATGCTACTCAGATAACCGAACCGTATTTCAGAATGTATCTATATATTTAAAAAAAAAGCAGTATAAACTTTTTAGGCTAAATGCTTTAGAGATATTATTATTATTATTATTATTATTATTAAAGCTCTGGGGCTAACGCATATGGAACTGCGACCTGAAAGATCGATTGTGCCTGGAGCCAGTTAGACAAGGAGATCCTCTATCTTCCGCATGAAGTTGAGAATATCTCCAGTCGAGGCGTTACGAAGATCCTCCGGTGTCAGGAATTTCTTATGGAGAAAGCGTTTCCTGACTCTGCAGACGGCCACGCACTCGCATAGTTCGCGTTCTACTGATTCGTCTTCCTCTAAGCAAAGTCGGCCTTCATATTCCTGAAATATATTTAGTTTGTGCAAGTGATATCTGAGGCTGCAGTGACCGGTGAGGAAGCCGGCAAGCCTTCTGATATCGTCCCTTTTATGATTGAGGATATTTTTAGTTGTTTTGTTCAGGGGTCGGATGGCTCTTTTAGCCTGTCTAAGTCCCTGCTTTAGAGATTCTTTGAACAGTAAAAAATATATTCTTTTAGCATATTTGTGCGATACGAGAATCAGACATGACCGCCGTGGCTTTGTGGTTAATGTCGTTGGACTCCTAAGCGAGAGGACACAAGTTCGATATTCAAAACCACAAAACGCTTTTCCGAGGCATCACCTCTTCGTAGTCATGAAAAAACTGAAAGATTATAAACTGTCATGAAAAAGCTTTTCGGTCCGCTGTTTGGAATCGGCAATAAGACTGAAGGTCCCTTCCATTGGTCTCAAAAATATAACACACACAATATGAATGGTTGTGCGAAGCTAGGTCTTCGCTCTTTATAAGCTGTCGCGCCAAATATTTGTATTTGTAGAAGGACCAGACGATCTTATACGTAGCAGAAGCTCCGAAAAACACTTGGTAACAGTTTTTTTCTTATTTCAGATGAGGATTGGCGCAAGAGAAGGCAGTTCCTAATCGATTTCAAATCATTTTGACGAGAACATAATGATTTCAAACTCTAAATAGAGGTCTCAAGAGGAATAAAGCAATAGACACTGATTGTTTTCTGGCTGAGCTATTTAAATCTGCTCCCAGGAGATTTCCCGAGATACTCTTTCCACTCCACACATAAAGAGTACTTGGGAAAATGAACGTTTCCCAGAACAGCGGAGCAAGAGAATAATCATCAAGCTGACATAGAAGGGAAATCTGATGGAATATGGAGACGCGATAGAATTAAGGCAGGTAGGCAACAGACCAGTTTTGAATACATCTCCATATAAAATGTACAATGCATATGTATTAAAGAACCACCTTAGTATAACACCGTGTAAATCACATACTGACACAAAAAAAAACAAAAAACAAAAACAAAACGATGATATGATTTAAAACTTATGCAGACATTTTAAAAATAATAATTAAGTATTCGCCACCGAACACACTAACTTAACCACTTTTGTAAAGTAACAAACTGACTTTCTAACTCTTGCGTTAAATTTTGCGTTATCTGTGGAAACCGCAGCAGCATATTAATCACAGACTTAAATAACTTTCATTTTGGAGTAAGTAAATTAATGAAGTTGTTACCAGTGGGAGGAAATGCGGTCGACATTTGGGGTATGCCAATCTTTGCAATTTACGGAGCTACATTAACACCTGTGCATAATTGAAACCATCTCTTGTTCGTAAAGAGCAAACCACATCACGTGGTTTGCCTCATACCCATGTAGTACAATCACATCAACCGTATCTTTTGAAACGATCGGTGCTACGTTTAGTGTATTAATTCATTTTCAATTAAGATTTTCTATAATGAGATTTGCATTGCATTTGCATTTGTAACTGACACAAAGAAGTTCATTATCTAATGGCTGCTAACTGATTGAATGATAGTTTTAAGGTTTACTAAGCCCAGGTCCACCCCGGACTGTAAGTAAGCACATATAAATGGGAAGTGTGAGTGCGTTTAATATGTTTTCAGCGGTGTTTATGGGTATTGTTGGATAAATGTATGCGGACGTACCAAAGGGTCACAACGTTTACATAAAACTGTGTTTTAATTGGTAAGTTCTTGAGTTAAAAAAATAAAAAATAACTTCTCAACAATGGCGTTGAATTAATAATATATGCATGTACTTGAAAAAGTATACCATAATGTAAAGGAAATTCAATAAAATTTACCCGTTTGGCTGAAAACTCACGCATGCCTAACTCGCTTTTTTATGTTAATATCTAGCTGAACTATAACTTTAACATCATTGACGTGAATGTTTTTATCTTGTTAAATATTCGTAATGAAATAATTTCGTATTTTCAAGGCCCATAGTACCAGTAGTTCAAAGTCATACGCCTCTCATTGAACACTTTTACAAATAATACTTATGTCTCATCTTTGAAACTATGAATACTTTAAGTGAGATAAATTGAATTTACACACACATCCCAGGCCGCGGTTTGTGTCTAAGTTTTCCTTGGAAATGATTAAACTGAAAAAAAAAAAATTCTTTGCTCAAAAGCACACTCGTTCGTTAGCAAAGGCCAAAGCACAACTACTTCTGTGTATGTTTCATGAGAACATGCTCTATTTATTTCTAAGACAAGTATTCTGTGTAGGATTTTCTTTGCGAATCGATTGATTTTTATTCACATGCCAAATAAAAGGATTCCATTGAAATCGAGGGTATTTGCATATGTGATATAGAGCATGTCATTTTTCCCAAGGATATCTTATGTACTTTGCATCATGTACCAATAAGCCGGTTTATAAGCATTAAATTCATCATAGTGAGTAAATTTTGTTTGAAACTAGAGAGGTATCAGTGTATGTGAAAAGGAATTGACAGGTTACGGTGGAAAGAAAAATGAAAAGGAAGGAGAAACTCAAGAGCTATTCAATGCCTTTTCAAAGAAGACCTAGTCATTTTATATACATAGTTTCAGTAAAGAATCCTGTAATAGTCAAGTCAATTTCTTTTATAAAAAGTAACTTATTGTAAACAGAAACACATTTGACTAAGAGTAGATCTTTTGAATTGTCTTTGCTTTTTCAGTATACGAAACATATATTTGCTTAAATCATTTTAGTCTCACGCAAATTTGATAAAAGGAAAGATAAAATGAAAATGTTAAGAAAAATAATTGAGATAGATGATGAGTCATTTATTTTATTTGCTTATTTACTTACTTAAGGTGGCGCTACAGTCCGGGGTGGACTTGGGCCTTAACCAACAAGCCTCTTCAGCCAGCTCGATTTTCAGATAGCTGCCTCCAGTTTCGCATGGCAATTTCGTTGAGGTCCCCTTTCACTTGCGTGCGCCACCTAAGTCGCGTACTTCCTCTACTGCGCCATCTGTCGGTGACAGATTTGAAGTTTTTCCAGGCCAGTGCATTGGTTTGCATCTGCTCTACATGACACAGCCACCTCAGTTGTTGAACCTTCCCTCTTCTAACTAAGTCGATATCGCTGTACAGCCCGTACAAATCATCATTGTATGTCCTCCTCCACCCACCGTCTAAACAAAAGGGACCGGGTAATGACCCGAGGAATTTTTCTCTCAAAACAGCCAAAAGCAACCTCATCCACTATTTTATTATAGAAGACGAAAAGTTTACGACATTGACAAGTCAACTGTTTATTAAGCGTTATTATCTTTGCTTATCTTGGCCATCGGAAAACAGCGCAGAGTGGAAACTTACTTTAGGAGATTGGTCATACTATCGTCATCAAACGGTTCCATTCCTCTTCGGTTCAATTTTTCTTCTTCATATTTTTCTATATTGAACCTGCTTTTGTGATGAGATTGTTGTATGTTAACAATTAACTCACATAATCAATCTTCAGTCTGTTCAAATATAAAAATCATTACCTCTGTTCTTGACCATCCTAAGTGAGACCGCCATTTATTGCAGTGAAAGACTTAATAAGAATAACTTACATAAGTCCATGTCTTAATTATTTTTGTTCGTGGCAAAAGTTCACAGATTTATTTTTGAACTCACCTTAAAGAAATTTGCCGTTCAAATATTAGAATTCGGTTTTTTTAATTTTTTTTTTTTGAAATCTCATTGTCCCGTGCCACAAAAACTCACAATCTTCAAAACTTTTCTTTACGTTTTTTGTTTTTTTTTCGTTTTTGCTTAAGGAAAATTCAATTGCAGATTACGTGCGAGAGAAATAGTTTTCAGATAGCAAAAAGGTTTGCGACGGAAACTCTAGTTCGCTATGTCAGTTGAATAAACGAAAAATTGTAAGATATCGTGGTTTAGTTTCCAGTGTGTGGTGTTCGTGCTGCTCTTGATGCATATGTAACGAAAGCGAAAGCATTTTGTTCGTTTTCTATTCAAATAGACGTGAATTTCACTTAGAAGTTTTTCGCCGGAAGGAAACCGTCTTATCGATCGCAGTGTGATTTATTACCGCTAATACTTCTGTGTTTTTGGTATCCAATAGAATGAATATCCTTTTGCTCCCTACTGATTGTTAGATGAGAACAAAAAGTCAAATGATGTGAAAGTAATGCGTGTGTAAATCTTTCTGTATTTTATTTTATCTCTTAGCTGGAATATGCTCAGGTTGAATTCACGAAGTATAGTTAGCATTTTTAGCATATTCAGAATAAGAAATTATTTTCACTGATGTAGTTCCAAATGTTAACTTTTAGTGTTGATTTATATATAATCGCGGCTGAATTTGATACTAATTTATGTTTCAAGTCATTTAGCACCTTTTTGACTCCGGATATCTCAAAACTGATGAAATAAGTGTGTTGCTGAGCTATTTGATGTTAAGATCTAGGAGTCTGGCACTTTCCCTCCTGCACTTTAACTTGCACTTTTTAAATTCAGCGAGTCTCAACTTTCGCTTCAAGATTTTAGTCTCCAAGATCGAAAACACGGAAAATTTAACATACATATGTATGTGCCTGGGACTCGTTATTTGCAACAACAGAACAAAAATACACATTTTTAGTTCCAATGTGAAATCAGTCACAGGGTGTGGCTGCGAGACATGGCGCGTAACCAAACCACTTTTGATTCAACTGCAGGTATTTATCCATTAACATAAAATAAAATGAGGCTGGATTGGATATATGCTATGGAACTTCAGAGATTTGCCGCCAAGCTTTAGAATGAAACCTTCAAGGCAGGAGAAGAAAGTGAAATTCTGGAGAAGATAGTGAAAGAATCACTACAACACTAATGGTTGCGATAGTCTTTTTTGAACATTGCCGATTATTTGTTTATATTTGGATGTAATGATACAAGCTTCATAATATTAGTAACATATTTGCTTAGCCGAAAACAAAAAAGTCAGAAGTCTGAGTTAGAGGGTAGAATAACAATTAATGCTCATTAGAATATTCCATCAACCATACACATTTGATATATAGTTTTCATAATTATACTTGAAATAGAAATAATTTATTGCAAATTTATGTGTATTCTCTCGTCCTTGAAAGCTTCTAGTTTGCTTTCATTTAACTAACATTTAAGTTTTTGCGAGAATTCCTTATTTTCGTGTTTAATAAGCGCTTTTAATTAAGTGTCCAAACTAATTAGGATTACGATTTATTGAAGCATTAAAGCGAAGCAACCGCCTCCCTTTGACGTCTGGCTTAGTGTTTGGGGCAATATTCACATTCCTATAACTTGAGGCAAGCAATCATTAGAACTTCCTTGCGGCACATAAGCGCTATTCTTTTACTTTCTCGGTTTTGGGGACTGTAGTTAATACTAATGACTTCATCGCTCATTTCACTGAAAGCGGAAATACGCCAAAAAAGATGAGAGAAAAAAAAGGTTGGAATTTATTTACGGCTTTAGCTCGTAATTGTTGTGAAATTTTTGTTTTTCCAAATTATACACTTTTGTTAAACAGTTTTTTGGTTATGTTTTTGAAATTTATTCTATTCGTATTATAAAAATTTGATCACAAATTTTTAAATGACACCATTCACATTATTTTAAAACATTTTATTTTAACTAATAGATATGTTTCCTTAATTCTGATCATAGACATTCGTAGTATTTTACATTGCAGGCAAATTAATTAAAAATATTGTTTAATATTTTTTAATTCTTTTTCTTTTATTGATGATTGCCTTTTCCTTTTAAATTACCAATTTGAATTAAAATCTGAATTTAACTGAAATGATATTTTACAAATAGTTTAAATTGAATTCTGTTTATCCACAATATAAACAAATGTTAACATGAACTGGGGTGGGAGTAATTTTCATCTCTCAAGCTGTGTTCTATGAAATCGGAGAACTTAATATAGAAATAACATATTGCGATTTTATAAGATTGTCAAAAGGCCTTGAAGAAACTTAATGCAGTTCCAAAATGTTCTGAGAATATCTTTATGAATCGAAAGACTGGGTACAGCAATAAGTAGGAGTAGAGGAAAATGACGTATCGAGCTGACTATTAATAGAAGCATTAAAGACACCGAAACGGAGTGTGTTATTATGTAGATCGTAAATATGTATGTAACTGTATAATTATCTATCAGAGGCCCATTGAACCTTAACTAACAATACAACAATACGGTGTATTTAACTCGCATTAATTGAGTAAAATCATCATTACGATGATTGACTATATGAAACTAGTTTACGACCTTGTTCTTTGGCTTTAAACATTCCAAAAATACTAACGAAAGCACAAAAAAAATTAAAAAAATAATTAAAATTAATATGGATTGCTAAATAAGAGCTTAATATAGAACCGTAGCCTGCAGTTCCAATTTGACTTTAAATTTTTACAATTTGAATTTTTTAAATAAAAATTGCAGTCTTAATGCTCAGAACATATGTCAATCTAGACAGATTGCTGAAAATTTAACTCAACATCGATGGAATGAATCTGCATATTTAAAATCACATCCAATTTGCATTGGTTTTAAACTCGATGTGCTCTGACAGATGCAACATTTGAAAGGTATTTTTTTTATCTCCTCGATTTTTATTTTCCAGCTGGATGAAATGTTTTCGCCACGTAGAATTCAAATCGATAATTCACAAAATAAAAAAAAAAATTGGAAACAAATACTGGCGTCATATGAATCATTTTCTTTATTTTTATTTTTTTGTAACACAAAGGCAGACAAAGTGAGAGAGTAAAATAAAGAGTAATCAAATTAAAAGGCAAAAGAAATGTTGTTTTTGGTGAAGGACTGTTGTCCTTGACAATAAATGTAGAGTAATGGTAATCTCTCGTAATTGGTGTGTATTTGGTCTACGTATTTCTTAATAAGTAACCAAAAGTGTATCCAAATAACATAGCATATATGTAGCCCATAAAAGAATCAGTAATTAAGTTTTAAGTATAATTAAATCAGCTGGTATCTGGTTACACTTGGGCAGTGATCTGGTACTTAAATAGCTTCTCCCAGCGTAGAAATTGATATTTATATTTGGAAAATATTTGTCTTTTGTTATTTAATACATATAGTATTTGTAAAAGGTATGTTTTCCACCATTTAATGAGATGTATTAGTAATAATGCATTATAAGAGAAGTTGTCTTCATGAATTCGTCTTAATATACTTCTTGCAAATTGATACTTTAGTTGTTGTTATAACGTGCTAATAGTTTTATATTGCTCGTTTAGATTTAATCGCTCCTTCGTTGTTTTGTTTATCTACAGTCTAAATTTGTATCCTTATAAGTTTTCCATCATGTTTTATAGCATTAACAGCTTATCTTTAAGCATAAAATATACACGATGGTTCTGTTTAGTTTTGTTTTTTATATGCTTATAGTCTCTTATTTTTTTCGAACTTCCTGATTTCATTAGGTGCGTTTTTTTGCAAGCGTATATACGCTTAAATTATAAGTGCACAAAAAAACGATCATCGGCGCTTAATAATTCATCTTATAAAACTTGGCAGCACAGATGACATTTATGACAGTCAGCTGTTAAAAAATTGAAAATAATTGGAATTGAACATAATTTGGATAAAATACAAATAAGAATGGAAAATACAGAGAATACGCACACCTAATAAGTGTGCATTTTTGTTTTTCTTGAACCTATGTGTATATGTTTGTTCATACAACAATTAAAATTTTCCATTTTTTGTTCTCAGCCGTTTAATTTTTTGCCAGACTCATATAAAAGTTTTGACAATTTTCAATTTGTTGTTTTTTTTTGTTTCAACTGTCAAATAAAATGAATTTATGGATGAATTTTATGACGTTTCTTAGCAAATCATCGATAACACATAGAAAATAAGGATTGGAAGCATTGTTTTTATCCGCGCCTATTTCACAAGCGGCGATAATTATCCCCGTCTAATGAGACGGATATAGGTTTTGTTGTTAGTGTATTTTACATGCAAATTGAAAATTAAGCGTATATACGCTTGCAAAAAAACGCACCTATTATTAATATCTTCCCAAGTATGATCAACTATTCAAGGCATACTACTGCCAGTGTTATGCCTATGCAGTAAAGTTGACATAAGCTTTTTCACGCAGTTGATTGAGTTCTTCGACATCAGGACTTAAAGCGATAATGTTGACCATTACACCGTGGCCATGTGTAAGGTAATTGTCTTATTACTTACTTGTAAGTAAGTTTTTAATACAATATTAGCAATCTTAAGATCATATACGAACAAGTTTTTTTTTTCAGATATTTCTTATAAGAATATGTTGTTAAGCTGTGTGACTGCTCATCTTAGTGCTCCATTTTTATTTTAAAATGTTTTGCATCAGTTAGGACCACGTTTTTTGAAGTTTATACAAACTCAATGATAGAGAGAAACATCATGGAGATCTACTATCTTGTCTTGATTCTTATCGTAGACTACGTGTCTCCAGCTGTGTTGTCTTATCCGAAACGAAGTGCTTCTATCCGTATATCCAAAGTATGTGTAATATCATTTTTAAAAACAGTGTTTAACTGTTAAATTCAACTAATCATATTGAGTACTTTTAAAAACACTCATCAAAAGAAGTCACTTGTCTTTCACAGTTGATGTTCTTACAATTGATCTTGTTTTTTCTCCAGTAACAATTCGAATGGACCGATAAGGGCTGGTCGGTAAGTGTTAAGCTCATCTCATCTTGTCTTATTACTGCCACGATTGCTTGATAGTTCAGCATCTCTAATCGATTGATTGTCGATGGAAATAAGGAAATCCTAAGTTGAGTCCGGTTTCAGAGGTAGTGTTTTGCAGGGTGAGTTGTATTTGTAAATTTTCAAAAAAAAATTTTACCCAGCGATACAAAATTGTCAAAAATTTAATAAAATTGCTTACGTTGCTCGAAAGTTCAATGAACTCTTCTGAAATGAAAAATCATTGACACTATGTCACTCCTGTGGCGGGACTAAAAACTTAATATTCAAAACGCATTTTCTTTTCCACTAAACGCCACAATAGCATTAATAAGAATACCTGTCAATTCATTATTCGCCCCCAAGTGATATTTATTGGCACAATTATATTTATTACTTTTGTGCGACAATGCTCTTGTGTTACTAGAATTTCGTCTTCCCTTTTAACGTAAATCGATGTCTAATCAGAGCACACTTTCGTATTCTTGTCCCGTTTTGTTACTTAGATAATTTCAAATAATTTCTTCGATTTGCAAATAATTTTGCAGGTAAATTAGGATGCCTAACGTAATAGATTGGAAAATTATGAATATGCGGAGCTGATTGTGTTCGTGGGAGGAATTTATAACGAATTGTAAGTGAAGAAATCTATGTACCTAGTCCTGTAGAGTAAGCCGAATTTTAACGGTATACATTTTGTCATACATCCAAACGTTGACAGTTTTTATGCAAAATTGCAAGTTATTTCAATTCATATAATGTGAAGGTATTCAAAGTGTTGATGATATTACTATTATGTATTTTATTTTTATTATTTTGTCCCAATTTGTGCGGAAATGATGTAATCATGCTGCGCTTCTATATTCTTGCAGACTAAGTGAAAATCACAATAAGATACTTAAACATTCCTTAAATAATTTAATTCACATGCGTATGTTTGCTTACAACTGCCTATTAATGTGATAGCTAGCCATGAGTACACACATATGTGGAAGTATCTCATTTTGTTAATTGATTGTGAAATCATAGAAATTTGTAATCCCACTAATGGTTCTCATGCGCATGTTGTTAACTAACATGACTATGAATCACCATCGGATATGTGTTTTCAATTAGAAATTAATTGACCACCAGGGATAGAGTGCCGTTATCATGGAATACTTTTTTGTTCAACAGACGGTAGTTATCGATTCCGTTTTCATTTAAAATTCAATTAGGATACTGTTCGACAGTTTTCTGTATTTCTAATGTGAAATTTATTGTATTTAGCTCTGATGTACTCAACACCCTTAAATATCCGTGATTTTTTCTAAACAGCTTAATTTAAGAAAACTTAGTTTTCTTATATGCGTGATCGTGCTGAGTAGTGACAATGACAAGGGGAAGACATACTGTGAGTTATAAGCAATGGTAACAATACTAATAATTCTCCCCAGTCACTCTTGGCACCACCTTCGGAACAAAAGACTGAAACCTTTTACCACCTAAATTTCAAAATCACTAAACCGACACTAGCGCTATGGGGTATTCATTACCCCTTTGGCGCTAGTGAAATACAAAAAGAAAAATATATGTCCCCTTGTAGGTACTTATATGACTTTTAATCGTATACCATTCAATTAGATTAAGTGATTGAAATAATCGTTTCTAAGTAGAACATTCAACAATGGCATGAACATAATATACGTATGCATAAAGATACAAACATATCCTTGAATCCTGTTAGTATCCAATTAGTGTCAATCTTATACTGTCACATTGAAATTTCCTTAACCATATCGTTAGAATATCTTTTCAATTTTTGTTTAATTGGTAGAAATAATGTTTACTCAAATTTACCTCTTATTGCTGACGGTTTAAGTTTGAGTCAGGACATGGGCTTTGTGAGACATATGTGTAACATGCATGTCTTGAGTTGAATAACTTATAATTTAATTGTGCGTGATTGTAGCGTGACGATTTCACTTTTCCGGATTATCTAGTCTATTTCTTGTTCAAACGTTTGCAAAGCAAATGACATGTATATTCCATTAAGGATTAGAAGGGAAGACACAATCAAATGTCGAAAACGGAGACACGTGTGTGTGAACTTAGGAATAATTAAGTTATCTTGTAGAAAGTTTGGAAATGTCTGTATTTTTCACATAAAACTAGCTGAAATTAATATTATATTATATCAATTAAGTGAACAGAATGAGTGTGAAATACTTGGAGTATGTGCATAAAAAAAAACACTTAAATACAATGACTTTTACTAATTCCAAATGAAATGGAATTTAATCAGAGTAACAATATGAAGTTGTGTAAATGTTCTGATGATCACAAAAAAAAAAACGATAATAACCAGTAATTCGAGCTCAATATGGTTAATGACTTTGAGGATAATCGGTTGTGTTGGGCCAGTATGAGCGAGGTATTACGAGTCTTAAAGAAATCAGTTTTGTCGCCTTAGTCAGAAAACCGTACCAACAACAGCCTCTAAGTTTTGAAGGAGTTCTAACAACATACAGAATCGAATCAAAATCGATACATCAAACTAATATAAAGAAGTCGAGTGTATTTATGACTCTTATGTGCTTCTTGAGGCAAGTAACACCTAAAGTATATTGGAACTTCGTTTATCGAGTATAATGGCTATTATTGCTATATCAGAGCAGGGGAACAGCCGTATCAGCATTCTAAATTTTAAATTTTGAAAATACTTTCTGAGAATGAGAACTGAACGAAATTATAGCACGGCTGCCGCAAGAAAGTGTGCTCGGATCATTTCGTTATTTATTGTATAGGTACCAGAAATATTCAGTAAGATAGCAATGTAATGATGGTTACTTTTGTAGAATGCACTCAACAAACTCAATTAAATTTATGATCAAATTTAATGTAGGAATAATGAATACTGGGACGCAATTCGGATCTATTAATCCCAAATAAAATTTAGAAATACAAACGAATTCTTAAACCTCTTTAGACAAACAGCATTCAATTACACTAATACCCAAATAACTCAAAATTCCAAAACAAATTTCTTCGTAGAGTAGTTAATGCCCAATGGTTTATACAGACGATTTACACCATGATTTAAAAAATTGAAATGGGTACAGAAGTGGTAAAAAAATACAATAAGCACCTGCCAACATAAATGTATAAACTCTAAGATAGAGGCCATTTTGAATTGAATTAATAACATTAGGAGATTGTTAGGAATCAAACCTTGTGAGCCATTGGATTTAAATGCTTTGGGAACTTATTTAAAACAATTCCTATCAAATATTTGCATTTGCGTTTTATACGGCATACTAGGTTAATCTGCATGTGACGGAAAAATTAAGTAATAACAATGTGACCCCAGAATCTGATTGGATAGTAGCTTAACTACCTATTTTTTTATCTGTCATTATCAAGCAATTTAAACAAACATACTTGATTTTTCCCACCCTTTAACACATGAAGTGGGTAAACTTTTGATGAATTAACTCATTCAAAAGCAATTAGTAATCAGTATGGCTCCAGGCTGTCGTTGTGATCTCTTGTGTAAAGAAGAAGTGGGATTTAATTCTAAAACTTTTATAACCATTTATTATTTGGAAGCACGAAAGCCATTGAGTATCTTAACGTTTTCACACATCGAAGACAAATTTTGTTACAAATGAAATAATCCATTTAGGAGAGAAGCGTATAAGGTATAAAAAATACGTCTCACCAAAAACGACGCAAATATAAAGAAGTCATTCCCTATCTGAAAGTCATAAAAAATATAAGCAATTCAATAAATTTAAAAAAAAAAAATTGATTGAAAGGACAAATATCACCTCCTTGATAGGAAAGCTCTTCCGCTTTATTTTGGTGCTCTTTGTTCGATGCTATTAAATATGAAAATGTCGTTAGGAACTTTGATGATTTAAGACCAACGCACATTGCAAGTCGTATTTAGTATATTTTACGGATACAATACATACTCCCTGTAGTATATTTAGTGGCAGCATGTGCGAAATAGAAATTTATTTTCACTGCTTGAGACCGATAATACTGAATTTATTTATTGCTGTCATAAGGGATAACATGAGAACAAAATTAGAACAGAATGGAAACATATGTATGTATGTACCTACATATATCCGTAGTTAAATGGATAACTGGCAAATGTGTAAGCTAATAGAAAATAAAATTCCTTTCGGCCATGGCTACTTTTGGAATCCGTCTGAGTAGCATGGCAATACAAGTGCATGTTGCTGGACAAAAACTTTGCTGATGACAATCATGTCAGGAAGAGTTTGAAAAACCTCGTGTTTTCAATGCAAAATAAAGTAAAAGTAACAATTGTTTTACGTTGGTTCCATAGCCCTTTGTTTACATAGAAAATGAAGGATTACCGATCAGATAACATTCAGCACATTTACAATTACCTTTAAAACGTTTTTAATAATTGACCACACGTAAATTTTGCATTTGCCTCACCAAATCAATATAGCGACATCGTACAACGCTACACCCTAGCTGACCCATTTTTATCATACACTTCCATAGAGAGTGATATCCTTTCATTTGAAAATAGCGATTTTCCACAATTGTGCACGCCAGCTACGAGTAGTTTCACGATGTGTACGTGCGAATCCATAGATACGAAATAGCGATTTTAAGTGCAACTAAATTATGCAAGTGGGTCACGTACCGATTTTACCCATTTCAATCAAGTAAGCCCCCTGTTGGCTGTCAAAGCGGCGCCCATGCTGACGTTGATTAGCAGATGGGTATCCAGCTGTGACTTCACACTGTAGATATATACATATCCAGGAAAATGTTAAATGAAAAATTTATATGCATTTGCGCGACTATGTATATGCATTTCGCAAAAAAAGAAGAATGTTAAATAGTTTATCGCCTAATAACTACAGCTGCACCAATACACACAAAATGATGGATAAAAAAAAATGTTAAAAACAGGATATTGCATCAACAGAGCGGTAAACAAAAACACAGTTTTGCGGCATTAAGTGCGAGGATTCAATTGTGGCATCGGACTCGACACGCAATTTCAGCTTAACGGAAGATACCACGAACAGATAGTATATACATTTCCGGATATTAAGTTTCCCCATTCTGCACAGTGTCATTCAACTTGCCGCCGTAATGATGTTGCTATTGAATAAGTGGGTGGTATACTGCCTGAGGACGAGATGTGTAGAGAGTGAGGATTAAATGAGACAGGACCTTAGAGTACATACATAGATGGTAATAAATATGGATTTTGTGATAATGTATTTTTTTTTTTAATATTTAATGTAAGTCGTTAACAAATAAGCTGTGCACAAAATCCATCTTAAAATTTTATATTTAATGGTTAACATTATAGTTGGTTGGACTTTTGAAAGTATTTTGTATTATTAGAGCGAGCAAGAACAAAAACGTTTTGTTTTGTACCAATAGCTTTAAGAACTGTTCGCCTAATTTTTGTGCGGATTTCGTTCAATCTCGCAAAGTCTTTTAAATTAATTTTGATTGCAAATAAACCAAAATCATATAATTTTTTTTTTAAATTAATGTTGGTTCATCACTTTATTTAACTTAACTTATACTAAATCTAAACTCTAATCAAAGATCAATAACTTAAGTATATTTCTCATCTTTTCTGGTGTTACGCAATTGGTCGGATATAAATTAGTGTATATTCAGTTTACAAATGAAAACATTTCGTGATTTCTATGAAGGAGACACAAACAAGCAAAAATATGTTATAACCGTTGCGTTACCTGATGGCTGGAATTTTCTCCAACTTCTTTTCTTATCTATCAACAAATAAAATTCAACGTTTTCGTATTGACTGCACCGACTATTTCTTATTTCCTTTGTCCTCGTCTACAAGCAATTCGGACCCTTACTTCATTCTTATACATTGTCTTCGTCACGGTCGTTCGTTTCTTCTTCCTTTTTAAATTGCAGCCATTACGATTTTATTACCAACAATCAATTTCTATGTAATATTCCCTCTAGCAAACAGTAGTCGAGTTGAGAAAAGTACTATTGGCGTAATAACGCCTAAACACCGAAAATGCCTAAAGTCCTGTTCGTGGGTGCTATTGATCGATATCCTCCATCGTGTGTCCCAATTTCATGTTGCCTCCCTTTTGTTCAGCGTTCGCCTAATATTTTACAAATTTCCACCTTCGGCTACTGCTGGGTGTATAAATTTGTCCTTACACGCTATTCAGTCGAACATGTTCAATATATCCTGTCACTGGCAATAATGGTAATAATCATTATTGATGCCTAAACATACTGAGGGGCGAGTTTGGGAAACAAAATTTTCGATTTATAGAGAAATGCGATGGAATTTCGATCGAATTTTTCCTTTGCCGATTTATAGGAGAAACCAGTCACACAGCCACCCTTCGCCAACCACATCTTCCCTTAGGAGGTGAACAAAAGCGGGTATTAATAATGTTCGTTTTTACGCTCCAACGAATGCCGAAGGATAACGAAAAAAGTAACATCGAAATCAGTATAAAACCGGAATCCGATTATTGGACAGTTGAAGCGTACCGAACGGACACACGCATTATCAGTGCGCGTGCAGAATGAGTAATCGTTTAATAAAATTCCCGCGTTAATTGCACCCACATACTGGGAATATTTATGGAAACATAGTACGTAAAATGAGGTTGGGAAATCACGAACTCAATCCACCGGGACGTGATGTGGTGCATGACAAAAAAAAAAAAAAGCCATCAACCAGGCGAGCGAGGACACATTGGTGTCATAACAATATGAAATTAATTTTACTAATTTGAAAAGAGGAATTGTGTTTTATCCACCTTTGACAATGCAGTTGATTGTGATATGTTTGGTTTTCAATTGATCAACTCAATTTTTTTAATCATTCAACCGTGAAGTTAAGCTTTTAATAGGTTTAAATATTCTTTAAAATTGTAGCAGCATTTGCCATTAACTTAATTTTAATGAGTTAGTGTTATAAACACTTATTGTTCCATATATAAGCATTTTAATTATTTTAAAATTTATCATAATATTCCTTTGCAAAAAAATTAAATATTTTTAAAACAAAATTCAATTTTAAAACACAAAGATTTCGTCTACCTTCTACCTCTTATACTTATATAATTGATTACTTGAAACCGGCTTTTTATATTCGTATGTTAGAGTATTTAGCAAGAGCACAAGTTGCGCGTATGATGAAATGGGAAACTTGTCCAATATCTGCGCCGAACGTTAACTGCTGCACTACCGGTTACCCAGTAACCGTCGTAGAATTGGAAAATGTGTATCTACTTGATAAAAAGAAGGGAAGGTTTAAGATTTTGCATTTTTTTTTTTGTTCGTGGAGGCCAATAACAATGGTCAATGAAAAGAACCAACCAAAGTACTAGAGATTCCCCATTCAAGATAAGTCGGGCGAAGGCCTATTCAGCCTATATATAACGTGCTAGCTCTTTAAACTTTGTCTTCTGGGGATAGGGATGAAGACCCTCAGCCACAATCACTGTTTTGTTTGTTCCACATCCTCTGATATTTTTGTTTCTTGTTTCATTTCTTCGAGTTTTGATTATTTTATTGTATTCAATTGCTCTTACCTTTCGATCTTTTGCTTTTGTTCACTTATCCTTTGTATGTTCTCGGCCCTCGAAATTCCTCAATTACTAGGTCAACCATGGAGTGAAGACGCCCGCACTAACAGCTCAAATCAATATCCTTTATAAATGTACATATTTGTACGTGGGGCGAACGTTCTAGACCCTAAGAGCGAGAATAAATTGTATCCAATATGGACAATATATGTAGATCCCTGGGAATCTGGGACCCAGTTTTAAAACTCCATACTCAAAAAAAACATATATTTTTTTAAATTGGCTTTAAACTCATGTTAATTGTTAAATAAATTAAGCATAACTAATCAAAGCATTGCTGTACCACACATACGGACGTTGAAGTGCCTAGTGGTGAACATAACTCTCCCTACACGCTCTTTGTATATTGGTTTTCATTTTGAAATATGTACATAACTTTTTCGATTGCCTTAATTAGCAAAATTCATTGAACCATAATCCAATGCATTAATGAACATGCACCCGTTTGCACAACTTTTCACACATTGTCGGTTTCTCTAATATCCAAACCTCAAAGGACCATTTTTGGTTTCATCCACAAATTCAATAACCAATTAGCAATTAACTCAATTTTTTTTAAACTGCTGCGCTAATTAAGAACTCCGAACAAACGGCCAAAAAGAATTTTACCACTTTTGCCGGTCAGTTTTAACGATCAACACTTATTCTCGACTCTTTAAAACGACACCCCCGTATGGGGATGTTTTGCAAAAAATGCAAATGCAAATGCAAATTTGTAATAAAAGGGCGGTAGAAGTTCTAAACAATTTCACCAGCTCTATTTTCGTATCTTTTGAATGTGCGTTACAACGAAACATGTGCAACAGTCATTATCTTGAAATTTATTTCAGAAAATTTGTATCCATAAATTAAATTTTTTTTGCAGGATCACGATTGAAAATCATTAGAGGATTGCAAAAAGATACTCTTAACATTTCATTTGATTTCATTGTGAAAGCTATACATTGAAATTGCATTCAACATGCATCAATGCAAATGACTAGAGACGCAAATAAAACATGTTCATGTGCATACATACTTCTACTCCTCTATGCACAAATTAGATAAGTTGAATATCTCTTTTCAACTACCGTAATCTTACACTAAATACAAAATAACGAAATATGTACTACAACATATTTTAAAGAAAGAACCATTTCACAATAAATTGTGTCCGTCTTATCTGCATTCACCGCACTCAACTCTTGAGTTAGGATGAAGTTCCTGGAAAATGATTTCGATTTGCCTCTTTTGCTTGTATGTACATTCTATCTTACCTATTCCCATTTAAAATCCACAAAATCCCATTTCCTATTTCAAAACTACTTTGTCGTCTGCTCTGATATACTTCATATTCATATGCAAAGGACATCCATGAAAGCACACATAATCGAGTTTCAATAAAGGACCAAAAAAAAGGCACCAAAAATTGAAGATGATAAAAATGACCAAAGGAGAATTTCTCAAAGGTCTTAAGAAAGAGATAGAGAGAGAGAGAAAGGAGAAAAGAACCGAAACTTAAAACATTTTCTACTTAACTGATTATATGCATGGAAATCCAGTCTGCAGCATGAGGTCTTCATCTCGATTTATTCGAGCAAGTGTGTTCTTCTATTCTGCAATCCATTATGTGACCATTGGGAAATTTTGCCTTAAAGTTATATTAGTTTATATCTGGTAGGGACACACCGACAAAGGACAGACTTGCATACATGTGGTCAGCTGAAAGGACTCTAAATTGTATTTATGCTTTGTTACATGCTGAGCTTTTGTGTAGAATAAAAGTAAGAGAAAAAGTACAGTGAATGTCGACTTATAACGAGATTTTCAAGGTAATTGAAATGACAATGCTATGAACTCTTTACAATAGATAATAACATGTAAGCTTTTGAAAATTAGATTGTAATGCATACAGGCACGTCAATGAAAAAAAAAAACTAACAATAATTATACGTGTACGTACATATGTAAAATCATATTTGTTTTCTTCATTGCTATCTTCATTGTATCTTGAATGCTGAATATCACTGAAAGATGAAAAGGTGGATCAGCATTGTAGCTTTTGGATCAGTTAATATCCGTAGATTTTAAATATGTATAAGTACGTATACGTAGGTTCGAAATATGAAAATGTATGTGCAGTTAAGTGTGCCATTATATATTTGACTAGCAGTCCACCTGCGGCTGCGCACGCGTTAATCGTCTGTCCCTATCGAACTTTCAGATTCAAATTCATTCAAATTCAACTCAGCAAAACAAAAACAACACACGATCACGAACCGATGTGCCGATTTTTGTTGTAGAATTTACCTACCAAATTCTTAATTCCAATTTGTGAATAATGCCAGTAAGGTGGATTACTGCAAAATATGTATAGCGCGTTCTAATAATGAACAGCGCCACCTGTTGATTTTTTTATGTACTAAATAGTATATGATCTTTAATTCTAATCAAAGTTTTCTGTTTTTTTTTTTTTCTTTAAAACAATCGTTCGTGACGTCTATAGGCCTTCATCCCTTAACTTCTAACATTTCTAACAGACAAAAGTAAATTCCAAAAATCTTTAAATAACGATAACTTTTTTTTCGACATCCGATTTTAATAAAATGAACCATATATGCTGCTTCAACTTATGCTCTGTCTACCTGTGAAAACTATTTGAAAATCCGTTTAGTAGTTTCGGAGATGTGAGCGAACAAACAAACGGACAGACAAACAGACAGAAAAGAATTCTAAAAATTACTAATTTGTGTTCTATTACCCCTCTTTAGTCACCCCTTTCTTTTTTATTACTTTTTCTTCTATGTACAGACACACCGGGTTCTACAGTTTTATTATATGTATTGATGATGATATTGATTGGAGCAAAACAGATTCCTTTAAAAATCCTTACAGCTCCGTAGCCGATCTGTGTTGTGAAAGATAATTTCCTACAAAAGCGAAACTATCTTTTTGAGAATAAAGTTCAACTGTTTTAGTGAAGTGTTTTGCTGACTCTGCACAGATAACGAGTTCCTCGAAAGTAATAATACATTTCAGAACCTCATTTGTATCGGAAGGATCTTAAAATTATTACGAATATTTTGTAATGATTCCAAAACAGATCTGCTGGTTTCGTTGAAATACCGTTGCTGAAGTTACTAATAAAAGTCACAACAAAATTATTTCAAGAAAGAAAGAGTATAAAATCTTAAATATTTTTTGACCATGAACTTAGGAGGGTAAATCCAACTAATGGATGACAGTTTCCTACTACAACACATTACTGTGGAACAAGCTTAATCTCTTAATTAAGTTTTTTTTAAATTCTTGACGTATCGTCTGTGATGCTGTCAGTTTTTAATCCAAGAGTTCTGTTGTGTGGATCTGTTACTTACTTAAAGATTATTTTTATGAGCTACTTGTATGTCTTGAAGGAGACAAGAGCTTAAAGATGACGGTCCAGTAGCAATTGCAATCAGTTAAACAGACAATTCCATAGTCAATAATGCAGATATTGGGATGTTTCGGTAGAACTATACAAGAAATACAATAGTACATATTACTAGTTCCTACACAATGGTCAGCATTGTCGGAAAAATTCAGTTTTACAAGCAGATTAAGACAAACCCAAATCTGTGGCAGGTGCTTTGTGAATGCTTTTTCAATTTGACCAATTTAAATGTGTACATAGTTCAAAAATGTTATCATGTCTCGTTTTAAATTCAATGTTTTCTTAGAAAGAAAAACATACATCAGTTCACTAAACCTTTCTCCCTTTCAACACCAGAGTATACGGAAACTTTTCCCGTTCTTCATAAAGGATGCCAAAGCACATGCAAGGACTTTGTCGTATACACACATGCATACGTCTGTTTGTATAAGTCAAATGCTTGCTCAAATGCATTTGTTTACGGGTGTAATGGCATGGAAAAACTCTCATTCAATGCCAGAGAGTACAAGCACTTCGCACTTATTTCTTGATGTAAGTCTTTTACACCAGCCAGCAGGGCGAGTGTTTTTCACTTTCTTTACTTGAATTTCCATTTACAAAATTTGTTGTACATGTAAATACACATTTTAATTGAAATAAATGTCAAATAGTTGTTTCCTGTTTAATGAAGAAGTCATGATTTATAAATTTTTGTTTTATTTCTTCTCTCTCTTAGCCGTTTTAATTTAACGTTAATGACGGACGGCCCTTTTGATTTTGCTACTATTATTCGGTTGATAATATTTACAAAAGAATTTATAACTTGAAACTTTGTGTGTAGTGTGTGTTTATGGTGTTTATGTCAGTAGGTGTAAATATGAATAAACCATTAATTATTCCACCCTTGCGGTTATTCACGTAAACTATTTCATTATTCATCGGTTGCTTGATAGTTAATGAGCTAAATCATTATGGTCTCATTGCATAAATTATTTTAAGAGTCAAAAGTTAATATTGGTTGTATTGAAACAATTTTGTGGTTATTTTGTATCAGATGGATGAGGTGTAGCTTAAATTTCTAGGAAGTAAATGACAAACGAGGGCTCCCGGAGATCAGGAAGACATTGATTTGACTTCGTGTTGCAAAATAAAAAAGAAAGGAAATATGGCGTTTGCTGACTAATAGCTGAATGCAATTCTTGCTACATGTAAAAGAAAGTTTTAGGTCTAATCGCACACAGACTCTAAGATGTCTTCTGTTTGTTAAGTGAGGGAAGTGAAATGAAAAATGAGTTTGGTGGTTATGAACTTGCATTATATGTTTGTAACTATGTGGGTAGTATGTATGTTTATAACTATTGACAAATGCTGCTGTTTTCATGTTTTATTGAAAACCTCTTAAAGAAGAAAACATAATATATATGATAAATATTTAGCTTTCATAAATAACTTTCCTAACTTACATCGTTTTAAGGCCTAAATTTACTTTGGCAGGGAGCTGAAAGACAATCAAAACAAACACATTAATAAATACGAATATTTACTGTTTTCATAAAATGTCATTTAATTCAATTTGCCTATAGATTTTTATTTTAAATTAATCCCCATAAATATCTGTAGGTACCTGAATATATGTAGGTCTAAAAAGCACGGCTACCGAAAAAAAAGAATAAAATTTATATATGTATGCATATAGAATATTTTATATAATTAATGCAATCAACATTATTAAATTTAATTTAAGCATAAATTGAATTCCTGCAAATATTTAAATCCATCGGCTTAACCATGGCAACAACGGCTTTTCGTTGCTGTCCGGCTTTCCAAAAAATACATATATATTTCAATGAAACGTTGCTGATGTATTTTTCGCTTGGATGGATGAGTGCTATAATGCGCTTTGCTTTTGCTCGTTGGCCAGTTTTCTCTTTTATTCTTTTTTTCTGGTATTTCGATTAATAAATGAAAAGAAAATGTTGAAATTAGCAGTTCCAGTGGTTGCAAAGCCATGAATCAATTTGCCAAATGCGTTGCAGTTAGGGTTGCTCAGCACACAGCTTTCAATACTTCAACGATTTCTGTTTCTGCTCTTTTGGATAAAAATAAAAAGAACATCTAGACTATAAGAGTATATGTATAGAGTGGCATTATTCTCAGCTGAATAGACGGGAACTATGAATAGGGCTAATCATTGTGTCAAGGAGACTGAGGTGGATGAAGAACATTTCTCTTTTGCTGCGGTTACAATTATAATATTAAACAAAATACGAATATCCTTTCTTGGTTATTGTGGGATTTTTTTTGTGCTTTTTTGTTATATCCAAGATTCAAGGCTAGCTTTGCTTATTAATAAACAAAATGTATTTTTAATATTTTTGCATTAAGCAATAGTTTTAATTAAGAGAAGGAGGGTAGTTTACCAAGTGGGCAGTATGCTAAAAACCATATTAATAAGTTGTTGTGTACTATTCATGGTGGAAGAGAACACAACTCACTTCCTATGCGAATGCCCCAGCCTACACTGACAGAACAAGAAAAATTACCCTTGGTGAATACGATTTCAACGGTCTGGCCGACCTGTGTAAGAAGCCACCAAAACCATTCTAAAATTCATTACGAATTTAGGATGGTTCAGGAAAACCAAACGATCATAATCAAGCTAACCCAGACCTTTCTTTTCTTTTTGTCTTTTCTTTCAGACTAAACATTCCACGTTGGAGGAACACAATGAATCCGTAGAGATCCGAGTTTAGGCAGTCACCTCATCTACCTATCTACCTACTTACTGTTTGTCATTTCGCACTGGAATGTGATCCATGAAACATGATTTTTGTTCCATTTTATGATTCAATATGAGAATGAAACCGAATTTTGAAGCTTTAGCTATCTTATTATTTATATTCAATCATAAGAGTATATCCCTGTTTGAATGTTGAGAAGATGTAAAAATAAATCCTTGGCTAAAACATATTGTAACTTGTTATTTAAACGACTTTACGGATAGTGATGTAAGCATTAAACCCTTTCTTAATAGCACAAGTAAGAGTAGGAATGTGGTAGAATCTTATAACTTGGTCCAAAGCCAGATTTTATGTAACAAAAAACTAGACGTATAAAGCTGTATCAGATAGATAACGTTGGAATGACATATGTTTATGGAATATGGATTATTATTTTCACTTACTTACCTATCGATTGAAACAAGTGACAGAGCGAATTTTGACATCTGAAAAAAGTTAAGTTAAGCCCTTTCTTCGTGACTGTCTCTATTGTACTGATCGGATTTCATGATTTCTTTTAAGCATTTCTCATTTAAACATTAATATTTCAGTTTTTTTTTCGACCACTTCACCATGCTGGTCTACATCTTTATGGTATTAAATAATTTACCGGCCATTTATTACATACAGTGGGATCTCCATAAAAAAAAAGTACTTCCGAAGCAGGCTGCGAACCGATTATTCTTTGATTTCCTTTTAAATCAGTTTAACCACTTTTCGGAAGCATGTACATCGTTCAAAATAATCCACCATAATTCGAACTTCGATTGGTGAATTACTTAATTAAATCAGCAAACCGACAACCGTATCCTTTGATTTTCGCTTCCATTTGCAGAAGCGAATGTGCGTTAAAGATAATTAAATCGATTTCCATAACCCCCATCTGTCTGTATCCTTTCTTTACTTGTTTCCTCTCCGTTTTTTTTTTGTTTTGTTTTTAGAAAATTCGCAACCATATCTGGTGGTCACATCGGGGAAAACCCTAAACCTCCACACTGAACCGCTGAATATTCGTTGATTTTGCTGCTACTGTCGTGTCGATGCCATCCCTTTTTGCCGGTTTTCGTCGAAGGCAATCCATTAAATGTGAAGCGAATTTAATTAATTTATCTAATCGCATGGAAATGATTTTCGATTGACGATTGATGCGGTCGAAGGAAGGGTAGCAATGCCGCCATATTGAAATTGTAAATCCACCCTGCGACGAAGCTGATGGACGATTACGGGTCAAGAGCTGTGATTTTTCTTCATCACGTTGCTATATTTAAGTAGAATGCGTGTGAGTGTTTGTTTTTCCAGGTGAAAATAATTTATTTGTGAGGTAGTGTGATTGCTCATCACAAATATTTACAGGGTGAAGCAAAAGTAAGGAAGAGTTTTATTTTCTTTGTGAGTGAATTATCTTTTTTATGGACTTCGAAACGCATAATAAACTTACATAATAATGATGTAAGATAGGTTTTTGAGTTTAGAAACAAGGTGGTACTCAAGGAAAAAGTCTCGACAGTGTTCTATCCCGCCATTCTTAATGAGTACAGAAACAAATCTTCATAAGAAGGAAGTCTGCAAAGTTTCAATTAAACGAATAGTATTTTCCTCACTATATAGAATTTTTTTTTGTTTTAAATGCAAGTGGGTTTTTGGATGATTTCTAGTTAACTCTATCAGTCAAGAATGGATTATCAGCAACCAATGACAGTGTGTTAAAAAATGTTACTGTACAATTTTTAGAGCTTTTATAAAAAAGTGTTTAATTGAAATGTCTAATTACAGAGAAAATTTTAAGTTAAAAAAATGTTTTGACTCACTGTGTACCGTCAAATGGAAGAAAAACGTCACCAGGATATGCATTGGTGCGGTAATTTGATGGCGGTTTTCCTTGTGAAGCTTTCAATTTCCATCTACCGTGCAGAATGATTCCTGTGAGAATCCCCTTAAGTATTGATTTTTTTAATTAAATGTCGTATTCCCGTTGACTTTGTTTCCGCTTCAATGACTGCACATTTTATCAACCGCTGATGGGCACACAAATCATGGATACTTTGGTTGGAATGAATGAGTGAGCATTCGATGTTTCTCTTTTGAGGATGTCGTATTTGCCAGCCACCATGATGGTGTTCCATTAACTGAATAGTCTTTAGAGAATTATATCCAGATCTTTAAGAGTTTGCATTGGATTTTATTTAAGTTTTCGTGTGAGAAAACTACATAAATAAATTAATGAATTTGCATTTCATAATGCTGTATGCAAGGAGACTTTCGTAACGAAAGTGATTGCAGTCGATATGTTGTAATTAATCCAGACAGAATACGTTAGTGGGGAAGTTCAACGGGCACTGGAATTTGGAAGAGTTAACACCCATTTCGATTATTGAAAATTTCAAGTCCGAACTTGTCAAAAAATAAAGTTTTGTAAAGCTGTGTTGTCTCTCTAGTTCTAAGCGCTGTGGCTCTATACTATTGAAAGTACCTACACATTTATAAATGTATGTAAGATTATTTTTAACTGACAAACGTAAAATTTTATCAATCATAGCCCCATACAAAACTTCGGTAATGGATTCGAGGATACCTTCCTCAATTTGTATAAAAACAAATCATCAGAATTTGTGGTTTGTTTTGTCAAGTGGATACATTTTTGTATCTTGTATTTTTTAATCTTCTTTAAACGACCACATATGTACCTACTTGTAGATATGAATAAATTAAAAAAAAAAGTTATATATTAACTCGTATCTTCTCTGGCTTTTACAACCGTTCACAATGGCATCGGACCATTCACCACTCACTCGCAGTAAAGAAAAAAATTTGTTTTCATCCCCATGCAAGTTCACCCGACTATATGTATGTTTGAGTGTTGAAATTTCAATTTCCTGGCTTTATCCCGCACAAACCCAAGTTGATCCAAATCAATTTCATTGACACCACTCGAGGACTCAGATGTTCTCTCTACACAAGCGACACCGAGAAAACCATTTACTAGAGCGAGAAACTAAAACACAAACCGCTTAGTTATAAAACTCAATTTCCAGGAAGCAAAGAATGAAACAGTGGACATATGAATTAAGCGCTTAGATGGTAGGCATGTAATCCACCATGTAACCAATATAGAATGTGATATCCTTAAGCTGAAGGATATGGGACACAGCCTTTGCGATGGGATTATCGTCGGTGACAAATAAGTGGCGTTTGCTTTTGTATATATATTTCTTTTATGTACTGAATAAAAATGTAGGTAATAGTGCGTAATAGTGGTTACTTATTTAGAACGTATATAGATATTTATTTACCTGATTGAAACTGAGTAAGTAAAGAATAAAGATTTAATTTCTTGGAGACAAAGAATTAGATAAGTTTTAATAGTGGTAAATTGGTAGTTGCTGTGAAAGAACAGGACACAGTTTCGAGCCTTAGCAAAACACTCAACAAGTTTACTAAGGTTTAGTATTTGAATCGTACCTGATAGGGATAACCCCTTTTTGGGGTTACGATTGTCGTCTTTTATATCGACATGTTCAGTTATCAAAGCTAGTTTGTAATGAAATTTAAAAAAATAACAAAACAAACTTAAAGCTCTTACATTACCTCTAATCTATCCTATGTTTCCTATCCCTTTACTGTGACACTCAAGATATCATTGTAAGTGCACTCTCTGCTGCAGAGATTATAATTTTCCCTTTTTAATATCAAACCGAGAGTAATACACAAAGTTAAATAACCAGAACGCATTTCTTAGCTCCCGCATACCGTGATGTTGAAAAAGTACCGTTTTTCCCTTTCGTTCGCATTCATAAAATCTAAAACTTTGTGATCGCTTTGGTACCAATTTTCAGACAAGTCACTACAGCTTTGTGTGAATTTCACTTAGTAAATCTTTAAAGCCGTGTACACAAAAATCAAAGGATTAAGCTTTTGATGTTGTGTGCAGTGCACTCACTTTGGAAAGATGCAGCAGACATGAGACTTACATACAATGTACAGGTATACCTTTTTAGTTCTGTTTGGTACAAAAAAATATACACTACACTACTACCAAACGTGTGTAATGTATTTACTCCATTATCCTGTGCGGCTAATTTTCTTGCTGTACTTACTGTAGAGTGGATGTCAGCATAGGAGAAAAAAGAAATTTAGTTAAGGAAAGAATTACCGACGGATAGTCGTTCTTTACACCTCAAATGTCCTGAAGCAACCAAGATGGTGGAGTATAAACTTCGTTTTACCCTTTTGAAAGTTTTTCTACCATGAATTGATGAAACAGAACAAAAAAAGAGGAGGAAAAAAAAAGAACGAAAATAAATCCAATTACATGTTGCGGAATAGAATAATCCTGCAGCTATATCTGCCGCCTGCCGGCATTAAAATTTTATGTGATTGACATATTCAAAACAAACTTCATTCAAAATGGCTTATGCGGTTGCGGGTGGTGAAGATGGCGGCTGTAGTAGTTCTAATGGAATTTCTGTCGTCTTCTACTTCAAACTTTATTCTTACTTTTTGTTGTTGTTGGTTTTTAACGCATAGTCTGGCGTAGCAGGAAAATTGAATTATCCCCAAATTCGATTTGGTTTAAGGATTTTGCTGTCATTCTTGTTGTTGGTTTCTTTTTTTTTTCTTTCTTAGTCTTCTTTTGATATTCCCTTTTCGCTTATTGTTTAGGCTCGGGAAGGCTTATGATAAAGGGGGCAGAGGGATTGTATATAAAATTAAACTTCGGTCCCTCAGAAGGCCGATGCCCGATACAAATACAAAGGCAAAAAGAGAAAAGAAAACGTTAATCAATTTTATGGATACGACGTGACGTATTGTTAAAATAAAAATCTCTCGACCAAATAAAAAAAGGAACTATGTTTCAAAGGATGCCATAAATGACAACAGCCCTAAAGGTCACCTAAGGGTTGTTATTATTGGTTATAGAAGTTGTTTCATTTACGATCTTTAGAATTGTTGTGCGAAAGTTGTTGTTGTATTGTTTGGTTTTTATTATTATTGTTTTCTCGTTTTTATTTTATTTTATGTTTTTTTTGCACGGACTTTCTTCTTTTCGTTTAAGATTCCATTTGGACACAAATTCTGTAAATTCTTTAAATATTTACCTTCCATGAAAAGGAATTAGTTATATGTTTTGTGAAATATTGAGATTATTCTGAACTAAAAAAAAATTGTTTTATTTTGCATATTTCGTTGCCAAAGATTTATTGCTCACATTGTATCACATTAAATATGAAATAAATTAAGGTGTCAGGCGGCTCAGTTTCAGATAATCTTCTATGTGTTGAAGAGAATACCACTTGGTTTTCAGCTATTGATTTAAAATGTGGCAATGAACGGGTGATGAACCCAAAATATGGATGCGCTGTCATGAGACTTCGTCAATCTCGTCACTACTGATAACTGTAACTTCCAAGAAGGGATTTCACCTACCTCGAACTCAAAATAAATCTTACAGAGATTTACGGAAGTTTTACTCCAACAAGAAGTTGTCAGTTTGGTTTTCCCAAATAATTTTACTTATAATAAAAAAACGAAATTGGTGATATTCTATAGAAAGCTAATGCTGTCAGGAAGCAACCATTTTATTGTATTATTAATCTAAAAAGAGTTGTCATAAGTCTATTCAGCTTTTCCTGTCAAAGAATAATACATCCTATCAACATTAAAGACAGCGAGCATTTAAAAGCTCAAGTCACTCCATCTGTCAGAAATACGAACAAAGTCAATTTGCCTCAAGTGCCAACCCTTTGTCATATATAGAACTGTTAACAATTTATCCTTTCAAAGCAGAAAAATAGGTTTGTACGTACACATTGTATCTACCATCCCTACAAGTAAAAAGAAATGAAAAGAAAAACACTTTAACATCCAATTTGCATCTCAATGACATGATGAGCAAGGAAAAGGCTAATAAAAAAAATTATTTCGAATATATACGGTTGCGAAACTATTGGGAAATATGTTGCAGCCGTCAAGGAAACTGCCATTTACTTCGCCCACTTTTCGAGTCCTACCCAGAGGGATGAAGTTGATGGTTTCTTTTATGTAAATGCTGTTGCAAATACCGCACAAAAGAATATGTTGGCGGTATTGTTGCTCCATACTTTGTGTGTGTGTATATGTGTGGTATTATTCTTGTTGTCTGCCTTGCTCTGTGTTTCGTTTTAGTTTTATTTTGTATCCTACGGCGATACCGGCATATAAAGTAAACAATTTTCTGTGGATTTGCTCCTGTAAGTGAGTTCTTAGAGAAATGATGACAGAACTATGCCCAAGTCAAAGTTGCCACAAGAAAATTAAGTGCAAAGGGGATGTTGATCGTATGGTGTTGATCCTTGAACAAGTAGGTAGTTTAAAGTTTGTTGATTTCATTAAATTTCATTTGGCGTTAGTCAAGTGGTGCATGTTTTAGAACTTATGAAAAAGTAAAACCACTAGAAGACTTACTGTCGCACGTGCATATCACAATTTTCCCCTTTATCTGTGTACTCATACCATGCGTAGCTTCCTTTTGTAATTACTTAGCGTGCAAAAATTCAACTTCTTCGCACAGGTGCTTCCTCTATGTGTAGCATCGGAAGGCTGTTCTATGTAAGATAACATTCAAATTAACAATTTCATAAAGTGAAAGACATATAGCAACGTACACGCGGATCCGTTTTATCCGATTAAGCTAACAAGAATCACTTCACCTAAGTAACGGCAACAGCTGTTGTTATTAATTTCTTTGCTCTCGCTTCTAGGATATCCTGGTACCCCCATTCTCAAACGCTTGGCCGCCTTAATGTAACACATTAACTCGCATATTTCAATCGAAACACAGAACGAGTAGCATGTGCGTGCTTGAGAACGCACTCGTACGCTTCAGTAAACCCTTTATGAGATAAACGAATAACGACTGCAATGCGCTTGTTTTATTCGGCGAATAAGCTTTTATTCTGACAGAAACAGCTACAGCAGAACTATCAGCTGCACAATTCTATACATACCCACACAAAGCAATCGTAAATCTAATTTAAAAGAATTTAATTAAAACACACATGAGTGGCGGGAGTTGCAAGTCAGTAGCATGCATTGCAGAAGTACCTACAACTTGTTTTACTGTTTGTTTAAAAATTATTTATAATGTAAAAATAATAACAATGTTAATTTTGCTTTTATGCTAAGTACATACTATAATTTTTATTTTTAATTTATCATATCCATCAGTAAATATTTTAATTTAATTTATTTTCCTGTGTCCAATTGCTTTAAATGGAAAATTGAATTAGAATAATAATTTTTATTTTTGTGTATCCATACAAACTTTGGTGTTTTTTAGTTTCAGGGATGATTCCTTTAAAACTCATGTCATATCCTCTTGAAAGTGATATACTGGTCTTATAGAAGTTAATTAATTAAGTCGTTTTGTATAAAGCAAATATTAAGAGATAGATCCATAAAAAAACCTAGATTTTGTAATTTAAGGAAAATTGCTTCTGAATTCATGGCATGAATTTCCATATGTTGAATGTGGACCCTTAATACATTCAGGAGGAATTTTAAGAAACAAAAAATAAATAAAAATGGCTGTAGTATAAGAGTCTTCCTGTTTTGATCAAGCTCATATGACATATTCGTAATTATAAACGTTCGGCGTATAATCTCTTGCAAAACTTGCCATATTACGTATTTGCCTTGTAAAATTGACACTTGGTCAAGGCTAAATTTCCAATAATTTTCATAAATTTTGAACCCAATCATCAAAGGGTTGTATTCTAAGAGCAGACATTTACATAATAAATAGATAGATGCGTCTAGACTAACCTAGACAGTAACTATCACAGCACCATTACTCACATGAAATTTATGTAGGAAAGTGTAGATAAGCAATTAATGGTTTTGTATAGAGTATATGAACTCTATCCTGATAAAAGAAATAAATAAATAATAATAAATTAACGATAATTATATCTCAATACTGTCAATGAGATCAATAATGATTTTAAAATGTTTAAATCAAAAATTAATGTTAAGCAAAAGTTAGTTATAAACTGATGTAAACTCATTAAAATTGTTAAATCAGTCTGGAAAATTGTGGATTCTGATATTTAATTCAGTCAGGACAACGAGATAAAAAAAAACAAAAATAGTTTGACTTTCCAAGTATCATATTTCCCATTAAACAGTATCCAAATGTTCGTATTCTATGGCAATACAATGTTAGGCCTGTGTACAAGAACTAATCATAGAACAATGGCGGTGGAAATGGAACTAATTACTTTGCGGAATTGATAATGAATTTTGTGGCTATGCATCGATGCATTACCTGATGATGGCCAGTCGTAATCGAAGTTATTAAGCGGAATAGAAAATTGCATAAATCATTCTAGGTCAACGCTGATTGAAGATGTACTTAATCTGAAATTAGCAACGAAATGATGATATATTCATCACGCGGAGTTAAATGATTTGAGCTATGTTTTTTGAAGATTTATTACTTCCTCAATAAATAATTATTGTTTGGCTTTATTTCGTTTAAATGAAACCATGTGAGCAATGAACAGGGATTCGTTCAATATATTTTATTGGTGCAATCTTAAATTTGACCGAAGGTGTGTCTTGGTTAGAACCATTGCCTGTCACGTTAAAGGCTCCAGATTCATATTCAACTGCTGATGTCAAAAAAGTCGACCAACTGCAAAGAAAGCTGATATCGACTTTACTGCATAGGCATAACACTGCCAATAGGGTGGTCATGTGGCTTGAAGAGTTGATCGGACTGACATCTTAAAGTTGGAAAGAAAAACTGTGAACTACAAGGCAATGACAACAACACATAAAATTCACCCCAGTAATTCTGGACACCACCCTCGGAGTCAAAACTGAAACCTAATACCATGTAATTTTCTAAAACCCGTACAAGAATTCTGTCGCAAAGATGGAGCAAACCCTAATTCTATTATGATTGAAAAAATCACAAGTGCACGTATAGCCTTCTGCTGTATCTTATCTATACGATCCGGCAGACGTGTTGCAAGAAAAATGGGACAAATCGCATTCGTTTGATGGATATGATTGAGTAGTGTCACGTACTTATATCTTCAATAAAATAAGCATGTTCTAGCAAAAACCAGACTGCGTGCACTAAACCAACCATTCTTCGACGTCCTTAACGACATGTCGGGTAAAGAGACACGAGATCCAAACTCTACAGGATGGATCTTAGCACCGACTGTCTCACATTTTCAACAACACACATCATCAACCAAGTCACATGAGTCGTGGTAATAAAAAGGCACATCATAGTGCTACTTGAGTTCTGTTGAATAGCCACATCTACCTATCGACCTAGTTGGATGGCTGTAATCGCAGGTGTGCGTTTAGCTTAATTGCCTATGCCTTAGTTCTAAAGGTCAAACACACAATTTTCTGACATACTAATGGTAAAAAAGTCGAATGATGATAAATTTGACTGTAAATACCTGTAAATAGAATCACATCGATTCAAATCGAAACATTTTAGAATGAAATTCAACATACGAATAAGTCAAAACTGGAACAAAAAAGCATTCTCTTATTTAACATTAATTACTTACGAAAAGTCGTTTAAATTTTCATAGCGTTTTGTCTTTTTGTACAAACTAATGTAGAAGTTATTTCCACTGAATCTTATTATTACTAAGGTCTTAAAAAAAAAAAAACAGAAAAAAATACTTAACTCTATTTAATTACTTCTCACAAAAACATTTTCCTTTTTTTTAAAACTTGACCCATATTTCATTACAAATTGAAAAAGCTACCAAAAATAACTAAATTATTCTCCATTCGAATGCAATATTTTTTTAATTAAATTTTCCCATAGAATTCCATCACCCACCATAGAAATAAAAATAAAGTAAGTTCCCCAGATTTGTTGTTTGCGTTTTTTTTTCTTCTGATTTTCAAAAGAACTACCCACTTATCTTGTAAAACAAATAATTATAAAGGTGTCCTCATTTTTATATTGTTTACTTAAACGAATGAAACGCAAACTCGAGAAAAATGCAATCTCATTTTAAAATGAAATATGTAAAAGTAAAGCGAAAAGTTAAGTAAATGAATATTAATATAAATTACGTATGTAAGTCTCATTAATTGAGAGGTATGTTATAATGAATTGAAAAACGAGGTACGGTTTTAAATTATACGCTCTTTGGATCACGAAATGTGTAAAAAATTCCAAAGTAAGAATTTTAAGAAAAATAGGTACTGTGGATGAATGAATTTTTAATGAGGTTAATGACACACCTATACAAAATTTTTTAAGTAAATCGATTATTCACACAGCGTTAGTATTGGTGTAGTGAGTTTTTTAAAACTCAAGTGGTATTACGTTTCAGTTGCTGCTCCAACTTCCTGATGTTATTATCACTATTTAGTACGATTAACTCTTCAAGCCATACGACCATTCTACCGCCAGTGTTATGCCTATGCAGTCGATTTAACGTCAGTTTTTCGCAATTGATCGGATTTCTCGACACCCGGAGTTGAATCTGTAACCTTCAGCGTGATAAGCGATAATGCCATCCCTTTGTTGCCACGATATAAGTGGTCTTTGATGTTTTCAGGACTCAACGAAATTGGTATTGCCTGGTCGATAAAACTACCAAAATACAGTAGTGCTCTTAGTAAAAGTCCTAACGATAGCCAGGTCTTTAAAATCCTTTCATTATCTACACTTTTGAGAAGACATATTTTATTTTGAAGGAGAATCAAATATTGATCGACAATGCGCACAGTTCGTGCTTAAGACGGGGAACAGAGATGAATTATGCACATGAATAGTCTAGAAATACCTACTATTTGTTATAAATGGTTATTATTTATTTTCCTTTTTGATAAAAAAGCCACATTCAATTAAAAAAAAGTTTCGTAAACTTATTTCTATTGAATAGTCCATAAACCACATTTTTCACATTTGTTCGTGCTTATAAGAGCACTCCTAAGACAACTGCAAGTGGAATGCACTAATAGATCTAGATATCGAAATAGCTAGTATCTTTGCAAAGAGACGAAGAAAAACTACAAAGGAGTGGATGAACACAAGAACATTGGTTGGGTTAAGGATTATGTACATAACATACATAGCTGCCGGTTTGAAAAAGTTCACCCGAATAGAAAAAGCAAAGAGATATGGGATTCTGTTACAAGGGCTTAAGAATCGAAATGGAAAAATGCTTTGTTCAGCTCAGCTGTTATCCTTGTTCCGCTTCGCACTGGTCATTGTGAGAATGCTACTACTTGAATGGATTTTTTAATTTTGTTTCCTTAATCTTATCGTGCCGTTGTTGTTCGTTCGTTGCTTCTTCGTTTTGCTTTAACCATCCTAATTTTTTTTTTGCCTTCAACAAGACAAGGAGAGATTATTCTCTTATATAATTAATAAATGTCATTCCCTTAATTAAAATTGTCCTTTATAGTTGGTTCTCGTTTTGACGCTCTAGCGGTAGTGCTTTGCGGACACGAAAGGGTGATTAGCGAAAAGTTTTTGTCGCACGATTTTGCCTTCATTTTCTTCAAGAATAAAAAAAAAGGATACGAACGTGGGCGAGAACAATGACAGATTTGTTCATTACAGAATTAAGTTGAAGGATTTCTAATTACACAGATTATTGAAGATTCCTTGTAATCCAAAAAAAGAAAGAAAGATATCTTAATAATAAAAAATATCATTACCTGAGAGGCAAGCTTATGGGCAGGGGGTTCTTTTTTGCCATTTGGTTATGACGTTGAGCAATTATTATCCCTACGTTCGTTGTGTTCATTGCTTATCCTTTTAACTAGTGCTATAGGAGGGATGAACAAAAGACAGAAAAATAACAAAGGATATGAAACTCAAAACCATCCGTCGTTCTACAGTATGCCCTTTACCAAAAAGTTTCGTTAGCGTTAAAATCATCTAATCCTCGTTGCTATTAATATTTAAAGTAGCTTAGTCCATATGAGATAAAATCTTCTATATGCGTGGAGAGGTGAGTTTCATTCTTAAGTAGAATTTAGTTAGTTGTCCTTTGGTTTGTTTGATGCACTTAAATCGGCAAAAGTTTGACTCCACTGAGTCGCCGTAAGCACATTTCAAGGCGTGGTTGAGAGTGGCCGTGATGTTATGGTTAGCATCATCCCTTGTCACACTGAAGGTTCCAAGTTCATCTCTTGATGTCAAGAAGCTGAAGTTAACTTCAATGAATAAGGAAAACACTGGCTTGTCATATGGATCAGGAAGTTCGAAAGACTCAAGCATAATGCTACCTGAGTTTCAAAATTACCACATTAATACCAGTATGACAATCGCAACGGCGCATTCGAAACTGATTAAAGTGTACTCTGAACATTTTGAAAGAGTTTGGTACTTCGTGGTCGCGTAGGAGTCACGTTACAAAAACATACTGTAGTAAACTGCGATCATAAAAAGGAAGTACGCTTTAAATATAACTTCTTTGCAATCATCTCTTTAATTTTGTTGATTTACATAAAATTCAAATCAGTGGATCTGTACTCGAAAAAGGAAGAAAACGCACTTAGAACACACCGCACCTTAGGCGAGATACATAATAAGGCTCTAAAAGGCTGGTTAGTTGGTGGCTAGCTGTAGAAATTGAAATAATTTTAAAGCTTCAAAGTTAACGTTTTAAAATCCAAAAGAAAATTATGTTTTAATTTGGACAAATTTTCGAAATTCCCTTGAAAATTTTGAGGATGCTTTTTAAGGCTGCTTTATTATATGCATTATATCAAAAATATATTGATTCAAAAATGTAGAGCTACTCACTTTTTTGTGTCATGTAATCTTAAAGCTATAGAAAACAAATGAGTTATGTCTATCATCACCATTTCCCTTAAGAATTTCTCGAAATATATGATAAGCATAATAAAACCCCACGACATATGGTTAGAGAACATAAAATCCATTTTGTCGTTTCGGTTTTTTCCTATACTGTGGTTTATTATACTTTGGCACGGTTTTTTTTTTTTTTACGCGAAATAGAATCTGTTATGGTGTATCTAACATATGAAGACATACGTCTTTTGTGCACGACAGCTTAATGGCAGGAATTTCTTAGACAGATTTAAATGTTCTCGGATCATAATCTCCTGCGAATGAAGGGTTCTTAAGTGGTTTCATAATATTTATATTCAGGAAGTAATGCTTACGTTCTGTTACTTGGTGTATCAGTAGTGGTGCAAACATATGAGTACAAACATATTGCTGAAAAAAAAAAAAACGTATGAGTACGAACATATTGCTGGAAAAAAAAAAGTTTCTACCATAATAAAATAACCACTTTGGAGTTACAAGACTGTAAATACATAAACAACCAAATACATGTAACTGATATATTTATTATACATTGAAACTATGTACTTTGGTAGCATGTTACAGACTTGTCCTCGTTTGGTTTATGTATACAATGACTTTAAGATTTTATATAAATTTCTAAATGTTAAATACATAATAAATTTAAATACTCTTTTGTAATGTCAATCCTTATTGTAATCTTGTCACGAAGAGTGGGCATAGTAGATGTATTGATTCTGCGAGCAATGTTGGCGGTAGGTAAGGTCAAATGTAAACACCGAAATCAAAAGCAATCCACAATTTTATCAGTGTTTGTAGACAACTGGTGCAACTGAAAGCGGGTGTGTAAATAGAAGCAGGCAGCTTGCAAGGAAAACAAAATGTACTTAAGTCATGAAAGAATGAGAGCTATAGGAACCTGCTTTTTGCTTATAACTTAAGTGAGGAAACATACCGATCGAATATTTGATTACAAACATGGAAAGTACTACTCCAAGGGTTTAATAGAGTATGAGAGATCATCCAGCTTAAGGAGCATGTACATCAGATTTGGAAGTGCAAAATTCATGTATTCTAAAAAAAAGTTTAATGATAACAGAATCCTCCTTGAGGCCCTTAGGCTCCAATGGGAGAAACAGGATTTGTGGTTGATTATGATAAATAAATTATAAAAAATTGTGTATATTAATTCTTTACTATACATATATAGTTCCAATCGATAGTTTCATTTAATTAAAATTTGGCGTAATTTTCTGTCTAATAATCGCCCAGAAACACTATCAGGAACTGATCAGAAACAACAAAAGTGACTTCAAACTTGTGAAATGAGTACGAGAAACCTTTTTACAATCCCCACGACATAAGTTCTAATAAGTTTTCTAATTTCCAATTTACAACAAAGACTACACCCTACCATATACGACAAATGAAACAGTTACGATGTGAATTATTAACTAAGTTCTGAGACTATACTTTTAAGCATTTATGTGATAAATGAACACGCATTGAAGTTTGGGGAAAAACAAATAAACATCTTTGAATAGTTGTGTCATATGGAACACAGTAGAAGGCGTTGCTGGGAATTGCAATACGAATAGATACACGAGCAAATGATTTCGCATAATTAAATAACTGATGTTGATAACAAGTTCGGTAAAGTTAGAGGGCAAAGTATTTAATTATTCCGGAAATTGGAAAACGTGCAGAATTTTCCTCCACAAAGTATCTATTATTATGTGTACGAGTAGGTGGCTTTAATTTGGATAAACCTTTTTGATTTTGTAAACTTTTGTATTGTTTTTGTATTAACTTGTACATATTAAGAATAATAACGTAATTCCTAACCCTTTACTATGAAAATCAAAGAAATGATTACCACTCTACTTAAGCGTAGAGCCAATCGGATGTTAGTCTACTCAATTCAAGGCCACTTATAATAAAAATCAAAAGATTTAATTAATATTATGGAACTGGAAGGAGACAAAAATGTGGAAATTAGATCTGAGGAACATATATACTTTAATTGGAAAGAAAAAAGCTCTGTTTTTAGAGCTGAGGTAATAGTAACTAGATTTCAGAGCATTTTTCTTGCCACATTAGTGTTAAAAAGCAAAACTATAAGCAACCTATTGAAGTACATGTAATAGGAGTATACAAAATCAAATGTCAAAATAGTTTTACACATAATGCAAGGATTTTTCTAAGTACTAGAATAGTTTGAAATCCTACCGAGAATTCAGTAGTAATATACATATTCCCATACATTTGCCTTAAACAGTCAATATGTAACAATGTATGTATGACATACACACACATTGCGTTATCACTTCTATTGCGAATTCTTAAAATTCTATTTCTGTTATTCTATAAATCCAGAAACAACAGTAAACTTTCATCTTCCCAATATCCTTTCGGCACTTATACTATAATTAATGATTTTTTCAATTTTATTATCGACATAAAATAATTTAATGATCGTAATTAGTTAGCATAGCACCAATTATATTATGCACAAAAGGCAAATTGCTTTCACGTATCGATTTAATTTATGGCCTATTAAGCCGGTACGTAGCCTGACATGACTTGCCGCTGCTGCTGTTGCACTGTAGATTGTAGCTCTTTTTTTGGGCAACAATTAAACACTCCCCCCTGACACATTTGTTTCACAGCCAGCACCATCCTTGTGCGGGGGGGGGAGCCTTATTTATGCTGGTTTGGCGTAATGGGAACGGGCAAACAGCAGAAAATGATGCTCATTACGGCTGAATGAAAGATCCTTTCCATTTACGGCCAATTTATTAAACAATCTTAGTTAATTGAATTTTTAATTTTTTACAATGTGCAAGAAAAATATGGTATTACCATCAGCGATACACACCGTAACAAAAATATTCGCAAGTGGAAAAGATACAAATTCAAAGAGGCCTTTTAAATTCGCTTATTCGTTTAATGGACGAGAGAACATAATTTACACTAGGTAGGGGGTGTACTTTTTAAGACTTTCCTTTAAAAAGGTGTTTAATGTATTTGAATCACGTATCTTTCATGCTGCTTTTGAAAGTAATTAATAAGTCATTAAAAGCAACTTTGTAATGCAATGGTGTTTTTCATTTCGAACAGGAACTCCTTTGGGGTGCTGGTGAGGACCTAGTAAAATTGAAATTAAAGCTGTAACATGATGCTAAGGTACGTTAATGACAAATAAAATGTACACCACAGAAGGGAGGTTAAATATGAAAACAGGCACGGGTATTCATAAACGATATTGGTGACGGATGTTAGAAAATCTATCGTGACTTTGTTTTTTGCCAGAGGGTTGATTTTGACGACCAAAGATGAATTAATGAATTGACATTAATAGATGTTATGTGACGGAAAATTGAGTGATATTCACTAATAGCTGATATCTTTGCTTTTGTTTATGTAATGTCTAAACAAATATCTATTTCTGTATCAAATTAATTTTAAGTGGTTTTGCCTTCAGGTTACCCACGCAAGGACTTGTGACACGTTAATCTTAGTCATCCGCCATGACAAATTTCATCAGCCAACTCGGTATAACTTCGGGTAACGAATTATTCGATATTGATGACTGGCAAGTTTAAGGTGCCATTGGCTATATTCCCTCTGATCCAATTGACAGTGTGTTGTCATTTAGGTTTATATTTCGTGGAAAATATAGGCAATTTGTTAAATGAGCAATCATGGTTGTGGTGGTCCATCACCAAAGTTACGAAATATAATACAAACTTTTTATTTGCGTGGAAAAAAAGTTTTAATTTTTCATTATCAGAAATAAGAGGAAATGATCAAGCAAACACAACATTTATAAGTGAGTTTGGGTGTAGTATGTAGCATTAAATTTAGTATTAAATAGAAGTGAAGTAAAAGATTTAACATACCTAAGAAAATTTTATTTTTAAAGAAGAACCTTTGAATTGCAACTAGAATCTTATCTACGTTGGAGCATTTTCTGAAATAAAGATGAGATGTTCTTTGTTCTTCTAAGTTTTTTGGGTGTTTAGCAATGAAGGGGTGGCCATGGTGTAATGGTTGTATCATCGCTTGTCATGCTGAAGGTTCCAAGTTCGAATCCCGATGTCAGAGAAAAAAAAAAGTCGATCAACTGCGAAAAAAGCTGACGTCAACTCTACTGCATAGGCATAATACTGGCAGTAGGGTGATCATATGGCTCGAAAGTGTTGATTGTTTTAATGACATCGGGATGTTCGAAAGAAATACTGTGAACTATAAGCTATGGCAACAGTACCAATAATTCTCCCCTGTCATTCTGTACACCACCCTCGGAGCAAAATGACTGAAACTTAATACAATCTGAGTTTCAATATCACTACACCAACACTAGAACTCTGTGAATAGCATCATAAGGGTATTCATAACCCCTTTAGCGCTAGTGAATTATAAAAAAAAGTTTTTTTTCGCATCATACTCTTGAAATAATTACGTTATCTTTTTTGACTAATTCCTGGTTAAAACAAATCTTTAATAATAACGCGATATTATTTGATTGTTCAAGCAGAAACTCTTCTGAACAGCTAATAGCTAATGCCAAGGACTTCAGTGACATATTTCTATCTACAAAATAAGTGCCTGGTGAATAACTAACTAATGACAGGACGAAGGAGTGCAAGCTGTATCTGAAATTCTAAAGAGATCGTCAGTAAACCAAACGAAAAGCAGATACAGAACAACTACCTAGTGAAGAATTGTAGGCTATTCGAAAGGTTTATTAAAAAATGTAAATGGTATGTATGTAATAATGTAAAGTAACACATACGATTTTGTAAGAACGAGTTGTATTCGATTGAAGAACTGCCTATAATGACAGATATCTTTTGGAAAATGTACGGGTCACTATATGCAATTAATGAAAGTTCATTTGAATAAAACCATACCCATTGTAGTCAGAAGATGGAGATGTAGTACATGGTGTCATGGTTGATCCAAGGGTAAGACTTTTTTTTAATTTTTTTTTGTTTTGTCTATGTTATTAATTCGCAAGTACATAAAACGTTTATTTGTAAAGAATATTCTAAAAAATGAACAGACAATCCCTCTGAAAGAAACACATCCAAAATCGCAGTGATGCCACCATCACAACCCTTATAATTTTCAATCCTATAATCAATATTTGATTACTAATATTATTTGTCTTCCATACCTAAAGAAAACTTAAGCTTTTTAATTGGACAATTACAAGAAAACCGTTTATCTAGTGAGATACGGACAGCGCGAAATATTAAGCATTAAAAAGAAAAGAAAAAAAAAATTTAATATGACTATAACTTTATTCCCATTACACAATCTTAATCTCCCATAAAATTCATTTTGCTGCTGCATTTAGGTGTAATACTCTTCCATTAAACTTCCATTTCATCGTACATTGCGCGCCGCTCCACTGGGTATCATAACACACCAAACCCCTATCGCATCCAGTTGCTATTGTTGGTCCAGATTGTAACTTTTATGGCAACGCATTCATGCAGAACATGACCATAACCCGAGTCTTCGTTTTCGATTAAAGTGAAAAGGGTAGTAACCTACGAATCCTTTAACAGAGAAAACGTACATAGCAGGTACATTAAGGTGTCTCCATTCAAAAAAAAAAAAAAAAAACAATAATAAATCCGCGTTAAATGTCTGGTCGGTGATAACTGCGAAACCCTACTATCAATCTGTGAGGATAATACGTGACCATCCGCGTTAAGGACGAACAAAGAAACCTGAAGAGGCAGAGATAAAAGGAAAAACAAGTTTTTGAAATTCCAACCGTGTCGTAAGGCGGATGGATGTTGAAGGACGGATTTTATTTTTTTGCGTCTCTAATGCCTAAATTTCATCCCCTATTGCTGTCTCAGTGATACATTTTAAAAATGATTAAGATTATCTTAAAGAAAAAAAAAAAACAAGTACATTTAATAAGCCTTTTCATGTGGAACGCCAATGAATGATATCTTCACTATTGTAACTATGTATCTGACCAAACTGAGATGTTCGATTTTTATCCACTTCCACGGTTCCGATCAATTTGAAAATAAGCATACGTACGTAATTTCGGTGACAATACGTTTAACCACTTCTTTGTAATCAAAATTCAAAATGGCGGCTACAAGATGGCTGACGACTTTCTTTTTAATAGTCCGATTTTACTCAAAATCGATATCTAGGTGGTTTTGTGGTTACGGAATACGAGTTTAACGTTGAAATTGAGGTAGCTCAAAAGTGAACTCGTTTCGTAAAAATGGAAGGGAAATTACATTTAGTTGGAATGACTTAGAATGACCTATGGATAGTTTCTTCACAGGGTGCTCTATGCTGTGAGCTTTTTGAGTTCAAGTTTTTTGATTCGATAGCAAATGATATAAAATTATTCGGTACACGCAAATTGGCATTCAAAGTTTATTGACAATGCTCGTTACAAATTGACAGAAGTTTACTACTAGTCTATCGATCATCAAATAAACTCATTGAGCTTTAAGAATTTGATTCAGATTGATTAATTTTACAAATTATAACAAAGTTATTATGAATTATTTATTTTATATATTTATTTTTATTTTTTCCTTTAAAGTTAAGAATTTACCCATAAAAGTATCAAAAAGATCAACATAGTGGATCTAGTGGACGAAATTCAATGACAAACACATTTATATGTATATTTTTGTTATAGGATTATTTTATTGTTCAAAGGACAAATGTCTGCAAATTTTTATTCACCTATTTGTACAAGACATTTAAATGTACGCAAATAAAGATTTAACGATGGGAAAATGTTTTATTTTAGTCTATAGGTCCGTTAAAAATAGCGAAAAGACTTACGCAATAAAACAATCAACATGGATTTTATTATTTGAATTCTCAAAGCGACGTGCAAAGAAGATTAAATAAGCTTTGTCTTGTCGACAAATATTTGCGAAAACTCTTTTTTAGTGCGTTTGGGCGTTTAAGAAAAATGATAAAGATTTTTTCATTTTCCTTGATAATTTAATTTAAATTTTTTTTTTTGTAGAATTTTAGGTTAAGGCAAATGTCTTAGCATTTAAATGTTTTGCTAAAAAAAAGAGATATTATAATAGATACAGTTGCACTTGTTTTTTGAAAAGATGTAAACGGTTGGTTTTTGTGAATTCGGAAACTTGACTACGATCTCTTATGTCCCGATAGGAATGGCATGTAGCACACACAACATGAATGATTGCGAGAAGGTTGGCCTTGGTTCTCTATTTCGCGATTTCGCGCCAAATATTTGTATTTTATATATATTTGACTATGATCTGAAAAAAAGTTGGCTTTTTGCTGACATTTTTCTCCGTTCAAACTCTTTCTGAACGATTAATACTTTTTGCTCTTAGTTCGATCCGTAGGTGGCAAGTAAAAATACTCTCGCATCAAGTAAGATTTCACCCCATTTTTTGCCGGCCGCAAGCGCTTTTCGGGTATTCCACAATCAACAAGTTAAATGAAAATTTATTATTTTTTCTATTGGAGTCACCGGGAAAAAGTAAATATACGATATAATACACATCGTGAGCGGATGAAAATGGGTAGCTTACATTTCGTATGCATGTATGGTTGCATCTTAAACAATAAAAGTGAATTGAATATTTCCTTTTGTCAGCCATATCTTGAATTACAATGACATATTATCCACGTTTATCATCCCCCACTTTAACCAATCATTTTCATGACCAAAAGCTTACATAAAACATCCAAAAACACATCAATGAAAACACATAAAATTCTAAAGTTTAAGAACTCTAATTTGGTATTACGCGTGCAATAAAAGTACTGTCAGGAGACTGCCATTTAGGTGTTCGCAAGTATCCATCCTTCAAGAAGGAACAAAACAAATTTAACAAAAGACGAAGCCAGAAATCCCCTTGCGTAAATTTAATCCGACACTCGCGCAAACAGAGAAACCTTAGCACATACGAACACTGTTGGAGAAATTCCCAAAAAAAAAAGAAGAAAAAGTTCATTCTTCATCGACCAGCAATCTACCTACCCAGCACAGCCCAATTCTACCACCCGGCAAAATAAAGTATACAAACACAAGTGGCATGTCCTAATCCTGTGCACAACCGGCTTATCCTGACGCACCATGTACCTACACGCAGAAAAAGGCGCAAATTGAACTCATATCGGATCCAAAGTGTTTGTTTGTACATCCGTTCGTGTTTTTGTTACTGAAAAGGATATTGCCAGTAAACTAAACACGCCGCATTGCCTTGAAACATTTTTTTTTGTTGCTATGAACAAGGTGGTGAGGATATCCTTTGGGGCCTATCTGACACTTGTTTTCTTACCTGAACTCGGTTTTGTTTTCAGGGGTTTAACTCATTTTGTACAAAACACGTTAAGGGGGATTTTTTCATGCCACCGATACTGTTGTAGGAAGATCCTCGACTGAGCAGGTGGCCGAGGTTCCTTTATTGCGTTTATTTAATTTAATGTCCTTTCTTTTTTAACTTTCACCTTTTCTTGTGTTGTTTCGTGGAAAAGTTCTTCTCAACGTTTTCATATTTATTCGTTTAAATTGCTTTCGTTTTTTTTTTTTAGACTGACTTTGGGGAGAAACAATAATTTTATTGTTTTCATTTTGGATTTCTTTTTGTTGCAGGTAACGTATTTTATTTTTATGTGTCACACCTGAACTCTTTTGTAAGCAGTAACAAAAGAAAATATACATACGTACAGAGTTTTGAAAATTAATAGAATTTGCTGTAAGAATTACGCCCTCATTCAACCTAAAGTAGCAGCAGCAACAGCAGCAGGATCAACAATTAAATTAAATTGTTAATGCCAAGGAATTCATTTCGAAATCGACAGCGATAATCTAATGTTATTATCCTAAGGTGGTGGCAGAGAACAGCTTATGTGTTTAGTAATCCTGTTTGAGTTGAAGTTTTTTTTTTTTTTTTAAGTCCTCCAAGTGGATTATTCGATTAACTGATTTTCTACATGGGGAAGAAGAAAAACCCGACCGGTGTTGGAAATATAAATAAGCTGGCAGGATAATGCGAAAGGGTCGCAAAAGTTGTGACAAGTTTTTTGATTATTTCCCTTTACTTAAAGTGATTGTGTTAAGTCCTTTGGTAAAACTTAAAGAAAAACTTTTCTTCTCAAAGATCTCGTAGAGACGTGTTAGCGTTTTCTCATAAAACGTTTGAATTGAAAAAAAGTTATACAATAGGTATCTATGTGTATATACACACACACATTTTCAAAGTCATTATTAATGAATGTAATCACTTGAAAAGGGTTGTACGGATAATAGGTTTGATTCCATATTTAGTCAAAGGATCTTAACTGCTTGTTGAAATCGAGTGGCATATTACAGTAGGATTTGGCATTTAGCCGACATACATACTGTGAACGTATGTTTGAGAAATAAGTAAGTAAGCAAGTATAAATATGTAGCTCAGATATGCACATAATCTTCCAGTGTGCTATGTACTTAACAATAATTTGAAAATTCCATGCAAAAGGTTTATGAGTTCATATCAAATTGACGCATCTATCGTCTAAGCGTTAATATTTGTCAAAGCAAAATGTTTCGCATGTGCTTTGTTCGAACGAAAATGTCAAGTTTGATGTTTGACAAAATGCATAAGCTGCGAAATTAGATATGTATATGAGACAAGACTATCTTTTGTGAGACTGCTACGTATTGTAGATGTCTATTTGCATCTTCATACCTTATTCCGCATTATACAGACTATATAAATATCTATAACATATAAATCTAAATATTGCCTGGAGTAGGTTAGGAAGCAGTGTTCTCTAGCAACTCCATATCCCAAGGCCTATCACGATTCCGTTGCTTCGAAGAAAACATGAAAAGAATTATGGGCTATGGATACTCAACAAATTGGCAACAACAGCTGCGACAATTGTAAAACTTAACAAATGTTACTCAGGACACAATTAAATATGCAAAAATTTGTTTTCGTGATATAAAAGCATTTCGGACGAGCTCAAGCGTAAATGATAAGAGTTCCTAACTGATATTGCAAAAGAGTGCTTTTGTTAAATACTTGTACTTTCTCACACATGCAGGAAGATGGTCATTGTATAGTGAAGTTTTAGTTCGGATCAGTAGCACTAACACTCAATTTTATTCTTCCATGAATTATGCATGTTGTCCTCAAGTTGTCAAGGAAAGGTCTTCAAGATTGAATGGGCGATTTAGATTTACATTTTTAATCTGTTTAACTGTCTAACTAATCTGTTTTTGGGTATTTCCTATTATCAGGTGTTATTGTATAGTTTGAAACCTACAATACCATAATGTGCCCCATAAAACTTTCTTGGCGACATTAAGCAACCGTCGACCTGTCCAATCGGATTCTCAGCTATAAATTCACTTTCCTTAATATACAAGTAGGTATGTACTGCCTTGTACAGATTTGTATCTGAACGCTTCTACTACCGTAGGGATACAACGATATTGTTTGCCAACAGAATGAAGAATAGCCTGTTTATAAGTATGCCTACATGTTTATTTATATAGCGCGTATATATTAACTTATAAGTTCATAAAAAAGTATTTGACTGCAGATAGAAGCAGAAATAATAAACATCCTATCAAGCTATAAACACACATATACTCTTACACACAGTATGTAATGTATGACGCGGTATCACGTTACAATGTCGAAGCTGTAAGGGAAAAAAGAAAAAAAAATGAGAAAAACACAAAATAGAAAATCTTCAGATTTTGGGAAAAACAACATCTCATACCCCGGGCAAAGAGCATGTACTATAGAAATATTTGATGAATGTTGTCAAAGGGGGTGGGCTAAAAATCAAATACACCAAGAGTGTTCAGAGTCATGGAATATATGATTATCCTGGAAAAACGTTCGGTTTTTTTTTTTCTTTTTTATTAGAATGTATACCCGTTTTTGTGGTCCTGTGACAAGGATAACATATTTATAGATAGTTTATTTGTAAATATGAAAATGTAATTCAATTACTTGATTTTGAGCACACATTCGTTAGAAGTCAGAGATGATTCTATGGCGTATGATACCACAATATAAGACATTTACATTCACGCTGCGGGTTTGAGGGTTCATTCAGTTGTGTATTAGTTTAAAGGTTGTTTTTTGCAATCAGAAGGGTAAATATGTATCAAATTTGTCATCTTTTTTGGGGTATAGTAAATATTTAATTAGGATCCAAAAAAGGACATGATACTTAATACGTGTTTAGGGTTATTTAAAGACTTATTGTAGTACGCATGATTTTTATTGAAAAGTAAGTTTTTAGTTTTGAAAGTATGTATAGACTTTTTTTTCTAAAAAGGATTTGTTTTACAAATCAATCACGCTCCGAATGCATAGAAACAGTGTTTTCTTTTATACATATGTAGAGCCCTTCTGGTTGAATCATTGGTGCGCTAGCAAATAGTCATATCCACCTTCACCTGGAACTCAGCAGTGGTCAATGACGAATGTATGTGTTGTACAATACGAAGTGATTTGAAAAGCGACTGGACTAATAGGCACTTGCGAATGCCTACAAAGTTTGCGATGAGCTCAGTTATTGGATATACATTTTTTAGCACGTGAGCTTTAATTTGTCAATTACTCCCCTTATTACCTTCTGTGCTTCACTGCATTCCAGGCATATCTTATAAAGCTGAATTTCCAATCAGATAATTGTTAGAATAAGGACGCCGACGTCCAAAATATTATGACAAACTATGGTGTCAAAGCTTTGTGTATAGTAGAGAATTCATTTAGACACGTTTAAGATTGGCAATATTTCGTCAAATATTCACAAAGGACTTATCCTTCTACCAGTTTGATATGATAAACCCTTTCTTTCACACTTTGATTAAACCATATCCTGGTGGAAAAGCCCACTCTCAATTGTTCATTGTAAATCTAACTCAAAACATTCATCTTAGCTTCAAAACCCAAATAGAAAAGCCGAATAAAAACCGCAGATGTAGAAAAGTTTTGTCATTATAATTATTCTAATAAAATATCAAAACAAAACACATATCATGTCGAACTTGGGTAAAACTTTTCGCCAAATCCTTGTATGTAGATTTTCTTTTCGAAATTTCCACCTAAGCCCGAAAGCCAAACTCCCAACATGAGGATGTAATTCCCACATGAGAACTAAAAGTTCACCTGAGGTTTTTCTCCATGTGTTCCTTGGCGGCAGTGGTGGCCGGGATCATTGTGATAACAGGCACAAGAGACCGGAAAAATGCAAAACAAAAACTCCCGGCAAAAAGAGAAGAACAGAAAAAAAAAAACCAAACTTTCTCACATACCGTCCGCAGGGTATGTGAGCAAAGTTCCTTTTACCACTTATGTAAATCTACCATCGAGATGGGAATGTATTGTAAAAGTTTTGATTTTATTGTTAACAGCATTTTTTTTTCTTTCTGATGTTCGTCGTACTTCAACCAACAGTTTGTTGTTGCAGACTCTTGAGTTGACGAAAGAAAATGTTATGATATCAAGCAAGTTCGACCGTAAAGCTTGGCCTTCTGTCGTTTCCGCAAACAGAAACAGTACGTCGGTATGTACATACCTTTGTATTTTTCTTGCACCAACTAACTCATAGTTGGCCACCATAGTTATCCTTGAAAGCAAAGTTATATATTGGCTTCTTCTCATGTCATGATGCACGGAGTTCAGTTTTGCACTTACTTTTTGTTGCGTGGGCGACATTGATGTATGGCCGAAAAGTCGAAAGATGAATGATATGTCTGAAGGGAAAATGTTTATTTTTAGAAACGGAAGTTTTCTCTCATCTGGTGTGTGCACTTTTGATGTAAATTGGAAAATGTTAAGAACGTTCGGTGAATGCCAGTTTGAAGACTATGACCGATAGAATAATTTCAATGCGATTGCTCGTCAATTGTGGCTTGGACCAGAGGAAATCAAAAAAACTTTTCCGTATCTATGTAAAGTTTCCAAGGAGAATGAAGAGATAGACAATGAAGACTGCCAAAAAACCATTTTGCTGGGTCTGTACAATTTGTTACGTTTAAACGAATAAAATCAGGCTATTAGTTTGGGGTTGTATCGAAGTCTAGAATTTGAGTGCCCGGACTTATAGTTCGTCATATTTAGTAAGAAAATATTAATTTAGTCCGATTTAGTACAGATAGAAGGGAATAGAAGGTCGGTGTCCTTATTAATAGATGATGCAACACCTTAAAAGATTTCTATTAAAATGTTGCACTCATTCTATTCAATATTCAATTTAAATAAAAATCAATTAGAATAACTTATTCCTTTCATAAAACTCCAAAAACTTTTTGTTTCCTCATGCCCTTTCATTCCATCTAGAAAAACTGATTGAACTCTTGATCTCACCATATTGTCTGAATAGAGTTCACTGGGAATACGAGTACATGGTATGAACAAGAAAACTGCATCCAATAGAATAATATAAAGGATTTAATCAATTTAATTTTGAAAATGATACACTGTTCAAAGGCAAGATACCATTTTAAGAACGCTCCCATAATGAATTGAATTGAATGGAAGGCGTAACTATTGAATAGAATATTCATCATAGTGAGTACATAACGCTATACTAACGACGAGTTTATCGTTCATAGTCAACGGTTAACTATTTAATTAAATATTCTTTAAGAAAACTTCAGTAGAGATCTATAGACCACAAATTTTCTGCTGAAGGCTATTGGTAGAACTTCATAAAGGTAAAAAAGGATAATAGCTCAGTTTGACAGGATCGGTTATTAATTTTAAAAGTTTTAAAAACCTGAATTATGAATGATTACACAAATGTAAAAATAAAATTGAGAAGAGAAATGGGGAATAGAATCAATTAACTTTCGACCGCGCTAGTCTAAATTTAACATTTCGTTAAGAATGTAATTTACTTCAGTTTGGAATATCGACAATTCCCACTTGGTAATGCAGAGCAATCTTCCATCCAAATGAAACAGAAAGGAACTGTAACTGTCTCCATGTAAATTTATTTCTCATAACCCTACATTAACACATTTTCGCTGTCAATACAATTGAATCCCGTCCTTCCGTAATTTAAGTCCATAGATCGGGTCAACAAGTTCATTAGTGCAACGAGTTGTTACGCAGACTGTGACCATGCATATTGTTCCGTGGTGATGAAAAACAGAGCATTGTTCGAAATGTCCGAAAATGACAATTGGACTCAATTTGAAATTTCTCCAGGGTGATCCATTGTGTGAGAGTGAATAGTAGACAGAAATACACCAATCTCGACCTCAAACTATTTGTAAGGTAAAACCTAACATAGTGTGTCCAAACCAATTGCGTAGTGGCGAATACATAGAACATTACTAAGATCCTTCAGTTGTAATTGCCATCGGGTACACTTTGACTTTTGAATGCATATGGGATTTAAATATGTGTTTTGCTGATGTGTGTTTCACAAAGGAGTTTTTAATAAAAGCAAAAGAATGGAGTTGTGCTAACAAGCAAACCTGATTTATCCTGATGCATATTTACGAAAATGAACGTAGAGATGACTATGTTTTTCTAAAAAAAAAAAATAAAAAATTAAGAAACACTGCGTTATAAAACTAATTTACAATGTAGAACTATTAATTTGTTGTCTTAGTGTACACAGTTATAGATATACTGAACCCGCTCATTAATCTGCATCTGTTTTTGCTATCTAGACTCAATTAAGGAAGTTGTATTGGAATGTTGGAGCTCTAAAGTTGAACTGGGGTGAAAGGCTTCCAGCTGCGTCGGCTTCTCGCATTCTCTTCATTTCGCAGACTTCCTGGTTGATAATATATCAAACATTGTTAATGTTTTTTTTAACATTCTTTACAATTTTGAAGTTCATTACTGCAATAACTTAAAATTATATTTCACAAACGAAATTTTGCATGTGCATAGAAAATGTCGGACATTTATTCGGAACGAAAACGTATTCTATACGCACATGGCTCGGAAACATCAAAAGGCATGCCAATAAATTAAAACAATTAAAAATTAATTTCCTATAACATCTACTAAACCATAATTAAATAATCCATCCTTCATTTATGTGTATTGCATTAAAATGAAATATTTCATACATATGTATACTAATACATATATTGTATTACATTTTCATACTTATAAGTTCCTGACACAACGTGCAGATTGAAGAATTTTGTCATAGATCTACAAAAACTTATATAAGATATCGAATTTCTTAACAACAATCATTTAACGTCAGAACATTCTACTAAAGTTCCCATACCAACTGTTTTCGTTTCAATTTCAAGTGCATATCCTTGTTGAAGAGTTGTCTCTGTGATACCATAGAGATGCACAAATGCTGTATTTGTATTTGATAGTTTAAGGTACTGAGTGGCACTCTTTACTGTCGTATTCTAAAGGGCAATTGAAACAAGTCAGGGTTTCCCTTAAGTAGTTCTGGTATCAGTTATTTTGAAGTAGTACCTATAGCTGAAGTATTCTGTTTGCAATGTTCAACCGATATGACAGAAGGTTATTGAAATATTTGAAGATGAGTTTCTTCTTTTGAGCATTTTTGAAGTGTGAGAATAATTTAGTTCATTGCAATAACTGCAGCAGAAACGTTGCATATGAAATTCGAAATTGATATTATTTACGTTGTTGAATAAATTCAGCTCTTAAATAATTTTCTAGATTAGACCTTTGCCATTTATGGATAAATACAATCTGATTAAATTAATTGATCGTTGCTCGAATAACTCCATAGAATGTCAACTAATTTGGGAAAGACTGTAGTTTGGTCCTTTGTAGTCGATGAACTAATAAACTGTCTAGTGTCAGGTTATATTCATAATCGAAGCTGAAAGGATGATCATGAAATAATGAGGCTTCCCTAATGGACTTATGTACACAGCTTCGTCCTTACATCTGTATTTCATTCATTCTGCGTAACCTGGAACACCAAGCGTTTTCCTGTTCATATTCTAGTTTGGTATACCTTCCAATTTCTTATAGCAGTATCCGAAGTTGACCAACCAACCAACCATAAAACATCATATCAACATTATCAGTATAAACATGTTTTTCAAAATAATGTGCCTCATTTTTGATTACTAAAGCAGCTGTTCGATCTTGGGATATACCATGTTATACAAGTATTATACTTATTTTATAACCATAGTTTTTATCCATTTTTAGCTGAACCATTTTCTCCAGAGCATATGTTTTATATCCTCGTCTTTAACGTTCAATTGGCACAACTTTGCAATTTTACGGTCACTTTGTTCGTATATATATCCTCAACCTTTATTTGGTTTTCGTGTTAAATCTATTCGTACTTCGTATCGAAATTGTTTTCTTGTACCTCATAGTATATACAGCTTTAGTTAAGAGAATAACTGCAGTAAACTTTATGACCTATAAATTTCGTTCAACATGGCACTGTACTTCTGAATACTTTGCAACACTTTGAGGGCAAGATTTTTATGATTTGTCCAAAATATACGATAAAATTATATGATAACAATCGATAATCAATAAAAATAATCAAGTTATTTCAGTTACATAGCATGCTCTTAGTTTTAGTGGTAACTATAACTTCGAATTCAATTTTCAATGCGAGCTGATCGTTTGACTGATTATATATAATTTCGAAGTCATATATAGACATGTATACATAACTATGTTATGAAGAACAAGGAAACCCAAACTAAAATTTACCGAGTTGTTAATTTGACTCCTTTCTTTTTAAGGAAAATTCCTCAAAGTGAATTTTCCATCGGTAATTAGAATACACCACGTACAGTAGCATCCAATTAAATTGATGACGTGCAAACCAGAGAAGCACACTTAAGTCAAACATCTGGCAAACGTTCTTGGATTTGTCTCAATAAATTTGTTCATGTGTGGGTGTTTTATTTTTAATTATAATTTTCTGAAATATACCAGCACATATTCCCTTGCATTATGACTGGTTCTGTACGTGTGAACATACGTATGAACATCAAAGTCAGGATCATTTTCATTTGCAAAGAACACTTTGGAGTTTAATTAATCTAATAACCATAATAATTAACATTTGTGTAGCGTTCGTGCATCAATTAAAGCAAATGATTACGGGCTTATGAAAATTAGAAAAACACCTTTGGAGTGTACAACTGACTTCATGTCACTCAAATCGCAAACGCGGTTCCAGTTGGCAAGAATTTCGTTGTTCGGAATAGAAATATGCTGTACTTGAAAAAAAATAATAATAAAAAACCTTGAGTAAGGACTATAGTGCAACATGAGTTTTTTGTCGCAAACCGCTTGAGTAGGTACATGAAGGAAGCGTGTCTGCAAAGAAAAATCCATCTTGTGCATCGATTCTGCCAACAATGACGGAATGAGATAAATCTTCGAAGAATAAAATCGGGGTAGATATTTGGGTACGGGAACCATAAACGTATCGACGATAATAAAAAGGCCGAAAACTAGACAGAAGAGGATTAAATCTGACCCATGGTCGAATACCCCGAAGGACAAGAATCTAGCATGCCGATGAAAAATTAATCGCGTTTCCATCCATGCAGCAGCATATGAAAAGTATGATGAATACTTTGTAGACTGTACTTAAAACTCTTAAGCGACCACTAATTACTGTGGGCTTACCTCAGACAGATGGGCATGGTGGTCCTCTGCAGAAAGGAACAAGACGAGACCTTTTTCCTCTAGGAATAAAGACATTCTAAGTCAAATACCTGTGGTATCCATCCGTTACGATTTTATCTATTTGCAAGTCTCTGTGTATGTTTTATGAGGTTGGCACTTCAGTTCAGCATGCAAATTCACAGTTCGTATTGTTCGTGAATGTAGCTATAGAGTAAAATAATGACAGCCTCAAGGCCAGTTACCAACTTTCTTAAGCTCTGCGTATACATATTTAAATGAGAGATATGCCTAAATAGTTACATGTATGTACGAGTGCATATATTTTATGTAAACACATTATCCAGATGAACTTTAATTTTTCTATTTGTACACACACATTATTTAAGCAACTTTCCCATTAGGTCTGTTTCTGTATTCTGTTAATGAATAACACGGTTTCAAAATTATTTTCTAATCTCCTTTCCACACAATCCACTTCCGCTACATTTAGCCGAAGCGATTTGAAGGAATGTTGCCTCTGATATCGTGGTTATAATCAAAATTTTGTGCACCACATTTACTGAAAGCTGATGATTAAAAACATTTCCGGATTGATCTGGGTATGTATTAAAATTGACTGATGAAAATCACTGTGGCAAAAGACGAGAGGGCTTAACAACAACACAAAATCAACATTCAGCCAGAAAGAATATTACAAATATAATAATCCATAGTCGAGTCAAATTGAATGGGGGCAATAAAATCGAAGACATTATCGAAGGACGAAAATTTGCAATACAGCAATATGCGTAATGCTTGCATTATGCTTGATTCGGTAATACCTACTTCCAGATTAAATATTCTAATAAGCAAATGTGACCTTAAGCCATACGGTGACAATAAGGAAATTTTCAATTTATTCTATCCTATTCACCGATGACAACATCGACGGCAATTAACTTGAGGCGCAACTCTGTCGGCTGTATCGACAGATGGGAGTCGATTTGAAAGCAAACAAGTCTTATTGAAATATTTGTTAATAAATATCGAAATTGATTTTGTAACGAAATTCTACCGTTGAGGGATTGTATTGGAATTTAGAAATAGGCCAGCAGATTACCGGTGCTGAAAGGTTTATATTAATTTATGGAAAATAATAATTTTGTTCAATAGTTAACTTGAAGATGGAATTTTCAACTTTGAAGGACCTACATATGTACGAGTACGTAATGTACATGAGTTGTGGGGAGTGGGCTCGATATGCTTGAATTTTGAAATTTGTTCAAATAAAAACAACATCGTTTCATTAATTTAACTCCTTGAGCTCTGGTCAATTATATAAAAAAAAGTAACGGCATAACTAGAACATCACTTTACAGTGGAAACATAACGGCGCTATCACCACCGTAAATCAAATACCCTACTTCGACTTAACTCCACTGCACTAAAAACTAAAAGTGTAAACAATGGGTAGCACGCGTAAACAATTTCAGCGAAAAGTCGACCACATAGCCTTAAATATTGGCCACCCCTGCTCTAGAGTATTGTCGGGCTACTACGACCAGACTTAAATTTTTTCATTTATATACGTGTAAAAAATAAAACATACACATCTTCAAGCTATTGCGCCACAGCTATATGATACATATTTATTTTTGTGGTTCAACTTTCAGCCTAACACCAATATATGTAAGTCACCGCAAATTGTGGTCGTTTTTTAGACGTACATACAAACATGTATCTAATTAAGAATGCTTTACATTTTCTGTACAAAACCATTAACTCCTTTGCTAAAAATAACATGGAATCCTTAAACCACACATCGATCCATGAATATCCTAACCAATGCAAGCACATTATTGGTGGGTGTTATAAATACTCGCCGTCAAAGTAAATCTAATTAGCCTAATAAACTGTTAACTGCATTTCAATTTGAATGGTCTAATGCACGGCACTGAAAATAAAAGGATACACCTTTATCTGATTTGTTTTAATTAAAACCTTAGTCAGTTATACGCGAGTAGGAGTATCTGATTGACAAGGCTAAAGTAGCGCTGCATATGTCCAATGTGAATACAGTTAAACAATGTACTAACTAAATTAAGAGGAATTCTCCTAATTGGTTGCAGTAAATAAAACATGTAAGTCCATTCTTGGTCAGTATCTCAACAAAATAGTTTACAGTTAACAAAACTTATTTTTAGTTAAATCACAAAATATTTTGTTTCCAGTTAAATCAATTAAAATGTATGTATAATACATAAATACACGATAAATTAAACAATTTTAATAACATTTCTTAGATTGTTTTGTGTATCCATTCAACTAAGCTCACAACATACAGACGATAACAACGATGGAGTAAACCACAGAAACTGATTGTGTGTTTCAAGGACTTTCGTAAGAAGTTTACAAAAACTCATTAAAAATTTGCATAATTAATTTAAAGAACTCATTACCTAGTCTTGTTGTTATGAAAGTTTCATTTTTCATATATAAAAGGTGTTTTCTAGGAATAAGACGATGTAAAAATTAACAATGAGACTCAGAGTACCTGATTTTTAAGCATGCGGTTAACCAAATAAAAGGGCAAAGACGCCTGCGACAACGAAAAAGATAAACTTTGAGTTTTTTAATTTTAAATTTTTAAGCGAAAGGAAACAAAACGTGGATGAATTATGAGCGTTAAGTGGTAAAACAGATTTTAAAAAGTTATAATAGGAATAAGGAAGCGGTAGATATTGCATATTGCGATTTACTTCAGTGTTTCAATATTTCTACTTATCCAATGTTATTTTACAGTTTTTCACAGGAATTCAAGGAAATTTTTAGGTGAAAAATCTCGGCTATAAGTATATGGATTAATCTTGAAAGAAACTGAGAATGATAACCGAACCATAGTATTAAAATTCCAAGAATGGAAGTGAAGAATATTCAGAATCATGGATAATTTTATCAAATTTCAAGATACCAACAAAAATGTATTACATTTACCAAACTAAACACTCGTACATATGTATATGTAACTCTCAAATTTATCAGTTTTCTTTTGTACTTAAACATGTTCATGTTATCTTCATGCTCCACCTGCGCGTAGCATGCACTCATATTATTCTCATACTTATTTCTTACTTCATGCATTTGTCATGCTTAGTAAATGCGTAATTCGTCTTAAGTTGAAGGAGATGTTTCCCAACGATCCAAAGGATGTGTAACGAATATAAATTGTCAGATATTTATACCTGTAAACATGTAGTACTCATCCGTTTATGTGTCTTTATAGGATTTATTTTGTCATTGACGTAAGATTCGCATGAGGTAAGGTAACAAGTGAGAAATGTCAGACAAGTTTCTTGTTCCATTGACGTCGAGTGACAGCTTGAGTAGTTGTGAATCTTATTTAAATAATTTATTTATATAAATCTATTTAATAAGAGATAACTAGACACCAAGAAGTGATTTACGTATAGACTCTTTGTTTTATGTAAAAAGAAAGTTACTAATGACATCATGAGGTACACACAAATCATGTGCCTATCGAATCTGATAATCATTATTTGTATCTTTTTAGTTTGAAATTATATAAGTTTACTAGAAGCTATGTCAGGTTAATTGTAGAAAACATAGCCGAAATGTCTGTGAGGTTCAGTGAGTAAAGTTTGTTGAACTAAAGATTATTGACGTTTGATTTCGGAAAAAATCAACATTCTTATATCTCAACTGTTTACAGTTGAAAGGATATGTAAAGATAATTTATAAAGCATTAGACAGAGGAAGAAACTGTTCAACTTAAGCTTTGCAAAAAATAAAATAATAAAAAAAGGGATAGAGGGCCAAGGCTTATTTTCTCGCAACTATTCATGTTTTAAGTGTTATATTTGCCTATGTTTAAATTATCAATCTGCTGTTGCTAGTAGAGCCTCATCAAATAAGCTTCACCAGCCAGCGTAATTCACTACAAAGTGGTTGAGGTTCGCTTCCATTTCTGCGAGCTACTATACATTTTGCCTTTCTCTTCAGCTTAGTTCTTATGTAATGGCTGCGAACACTCGAGCCATCTAGCCATCTTACTATCTTTTTTAGTAGGTCTGTGTCGCTATACAGCTCGTTCAATTAGTGATTAAACTATCGTGGCATATTCATTGTACAAATATTCTCTGAAAGTCTCGATCCAAGTTCAAATATCCTTAATTACACGGCTTTGAATATCTAAGTGAGATCGTTGTTCCTACAAGAAAAGCTCACTAAAATATCCTTTTAATGTATTCCAAAACATAAACTCAAATTTCAGCGTCTTTCGGATGGAGTCAGAAGTCATTTGTTATTGATGCTTTTGTTAATTTTCCTTGTCATCATTGGTTTTCGTTTCAGCAAAACCTGAAGTGGCTGCATCCGTCCTACTTTGCATGAACAAAGTCTTACCCTATTCACCCTCTTTGGTGCATACATTGAGATACACTTCAAGACCGAATCCACAGTTTCTATAGATTGCAGGCGGTTGGTATATTGTGTTCGCTTCTATTGTACTTGTCCACGACAAAATTGATTAGGTCCTTTATGTCGTCCAGGATCTTTCGACGACTCGGGTCACAGCATATAAGTCCTTTTAGTACATGTATTTAAATTCAATTCAGGTAGAGTAAACTCAATAGCATTGCCTGACTCTGGTTAAAGTGCACACAAAGTGGAATGTCTTTGGTTGTATATACGAAATCTTGAATGTGCCCTTCCATTCAGGTCAAGAAGGTATGCTTCTACAACCTCTCTAATCCAGTTTGGTATTCAGTAAAAATTAAGTTGGAAATTATACTATAAGTTGTTTGATACTTGGTGAATTTTCAATGCAAAATTTAATTGAAAAGGAAAATGTAAGCACTAGAAAAGGACTTTTCATATTCAAAGAGAAGGGATTTCTTAAATTTTTGTTTTGAACCTATTTTTGTTTTTGTGTTCACACTGGAAGTCAACTTTGACTCATATTGTTTGTGAAATTTGTCTATCCTTTAAACATATTAATTAGTTGAATGGACCCAGTATACTTGCGGTACAGTACAAACTCATTTACGAAATCGCACTTTGTCTGTTTTATTGGTGGAACACAAGTTTTTTGCGAACATTGGTATTTGCAGATGTTCATGAAATCAGTCCTTCACTAACAAAATGATCAACACAATCTCTCGCTGCCAGCAATTAGAAAAGTTTTCGATGGATATAACACTCTATCTCTTTTTCTTTTGAATGGAAAACTTGTTATCAAGTGAAGAAATGGCTTCTGGCTGATGGAGTTCGTTCAATATTTTTCCAAATGTCCTTCGGCAGAACCCTCTGTCATATTTTTTATTTTTTTTTGCTAATGATAAGGTTATTTGTTTCAATGTCTCTGGCGAGGCAACACAACGACCTACTTTAGTCGCATTCTGTATATACTTTGCCCTTTGCTGGAATTCCAATTTATGAGAATTTTGTTGTGCTAATATCTAAGACATGAAAAACGAAAGAAAGAAGAGAGAATAACTTGATAATTACTTTTTGATTTATATACTTTTCGCCTGCAGCATATCAGTTTGAATGCTTCACATACGATACATTATCAAGAAATGAGAAAAAAATACTTGTAAATATTATTTGCTTAAAGATTTACATACACGTATGTATGTAACAGAACCTTCTTGCTGGATCAACGAACCTAATCTCCCGAAAAATATTTCCGAGGATGTTAATACCTTGTTTGACAACGGTTTTGGTTTCAGGAAACTTTTAATTAGTGTGGTCGCAGATTAAATAGGATCCATGCAGTTGGACAGCTTGCTAATCGATTTGCATCTTCCAACTTAATTGCTTGGCAAAATAACAAATGTTGGAGGGTGCTAACTTTTATACAAGTAATGCAAATTAGTTTACACTAGCCAAAGGCCCTAGCAGCTAGCGCTATTATCTTTTAAATACATTTTGTAATTTATTATTATAATAATAATAATAGTTTACAACCGTTTTAAAATTGTCAGATTAGGATCATGTACCTATGTATATTCTTTTTATTTGCTCTGCAATTTTTCTGTGATTAACAAATAGAAGATCTCGAAATATAAAGAAGTACCTAAATACAAAAATAAAAGCTTAAAAACTTTTCAGATTAAGCAAGCATTATAAAAATCTCTTGAAATCAGCGAAAGCGACTTCGGAAAGGAACATGGGGAGACTGTGAGAAATATTCCAAAAAGCGGTTGGAGAAGCATTTTTGGCATATTGTTCCAATGCGCACCGCAATAGATCCCTATTGGCATGGGAATGGCTTTGAGGTGACTATTTAGCCATTCGTCAAACCATTTTATCTTGACTTTCATGTTATAAAGTGGAATACCTATAGAAAAAAAGAAAGAAATTAAGTGACAGCTAAAATTTACATGAATTGCTTTTCACAGTAAAGAAGCAAAACAAAAAAAGGAGCATCTTTACGAAGCACGGCTATCTTTTTCCATAATCTACTCTGAAACTTCACAATTTTTCAAATAAAAACTTTTTGCTAGAAAAAGATGATCGACAGCAATCAATTATGATTTCACTTGAAATCATGCATATAGCATACATTTTTTTTTGTGTGATTTTAATATTCAATTATATGTTTCATACTCGTATTATCATGCTAATTGTGTATAACGTCTTTGGTAAGAATAGTTTTAAAATCATGTCTTGTTTTTTAATAGAGAAATTACTCGTACAAAGGCATCAGTAATTGCAGTTTTAAGTTAAAACTATAATAAATCTACGATACCGTGAAATAATGTATAAATATCTGATATGGAAATAGTGGTGAGGTGTTTCATTAGGGATGGGATTAAGCAAATAGGGTTGAACTATAAATTTATTCAATTGGAAGAGGGTACGTGATTGACATTTATAATAATCCTCTTCTATTTAGTTACATGGGGACGTTTCCTTTGATGGATTGACTAATCTAGAACGGTATTTCCATTTCGGGTCATATTTTCCACTTGAAGTATTCCTGATTTTAGAATCATCGTAATCGTGGATTGATTGATTTAGTTGTGGTAGATTGATGAAAATAGAATAGTTTTGAGGTTACCCTTAAAATTTATGAAGATAAATTACCAATGGTTGAGGTTTTCTGTTAAGCACATGTGTAAGAATATAATGTTGGTTTTCCATAAGATTTGTTGCCAAATCCATATTCTATTTTAAGAAATGTTCATTTGAATCATGTCATGGTGAACATTGTGGTTCTATTTGGTCAATGTTAACCTACAGAAGACGTTGTTATACTAAAAATACATTGAACCCAAACTAAAGAACGATTGGAAGCCGAAATGTTGTGAAAATATCATAAGGTTGGTTCAAAGCAAGGATTGCATTTTTTGTATTGCATGTTTCTATAGCATATATCCTTTCTTTAGCACTTATTCTAAAATGTACCTTAAAATTAGTACTCAACAAAGTAAACCCTCTTGAAAATGAACACCTTTGAATGACAAAATATTTGCTTGATGCCTGTATGTAAGATAAACATTTAATTAATATGTTAATTGCACTTCATCGTCCCATTCCTTCCCCCATCGCACGTACACTTTTCCCAACATCGCAGTTAATGGATGCCACTAATGAATGTCATACATTGCTCTTTGATTTACATGACATCAAAGTATTAAGAGGACAGCTGGAAAATTTCAACAAGATTTATGCTTTTTATACACGCACAGAGCTCTCTCCAACCAGTTATGGTGTAAAAGTTTCAAGGATTTCTTACATCACCGTTCTAGTATGCTCCATTAATTCATTTTTTTTTTCTTTCTTTTTTTGAATTTGGCAATTTATGACGTGGAGGGGAATTTTTCATTGAATGCCTGAATGTTATTATGGTTTATGCACCAATGAACACCCTTCAAATTTATAACTTGGAAATAATAACATGTCCTATTTTTATGAAGTTATAAAAGGATTGTCAAACTGAGAAGCATTCCCTTTGATTTATTTATGTATATGCGTGTATATGTAATTGGAAGCAATATTAATAGTGAAACAATTTAATTAAAAATGTGTCTCAAAAGCGAGCCAATTGCAATTTGACCATTACCAGATGCAATTCAACTTTCAATCATGTGCGTATTATTTTCAGAGCTACAGATTTCTTTTGTATCTTTCAAATGACTTTCGCTGTTCTTGCCATCGTGGTATTTGAATATGATATGAAATGAATTCCTTAACACCAGCTTTTGTCGGTTGGTTGAAGTTAGAATTCGTGAGTTTATTAGGAAGTTGAGGTCTTCATATGTGTATTATATCTTTAGCCATTATGGGAATGCAAAATCTGATTTAGACACACAGTATTACGTATGGAATCTGTAAAGTAACTTTTGCATGACATACCTTTATTTACATATGAATGTCCATATCTATAGGTAGGTATATAATTTGAAGTCACCGTAGTTCTACTGGTAAGTGCATTGACTTGCTGAGTTTGACGACACAGGTTCAAACCCTAACAATGACCAAACAAAATTTCACTGCACCATCTCTCTACGAAAGTATAATTTCTATTAAGATGCATCTTGATCTATCTAGATTTGACAATAACAACTATAGTCCGCATACATTTGCCCTAAAAGTAGAACATGTACAACAATAATGGTTTTATATGAGCTGCTTCGTCGAATATCCGCTTGTACTTGCTAGGCTGATGTGTTTGGGTTCATAACAAAATCAAATATCTCCACTTTGCATTTTCTTAATGTTGAATACTTAAACTCGCATCACAGGTCGAACAAAATACGACTCAAGACAACTAGGAGCTAAGAACATTTTCTAAACCCAGCCAAAGATATAACTTCATGGTATGTAATTTGTCGAAGTCTAACACTGGAAAACAATTGTTACTTCTGTTAAAGGATTGAAAAAGAGATATATTTTACAATCACCTTTATATTTAATAAGTATAACTATATAAAGGTGGATACAAAATGGAGTATCTTTGTATCGCAGTTATGTACGTACGACAAGAAATTATTTCATAATGAATGCAATGCTGCATGCACTTAGAATTAGTATGTATTTATTTATACGTTTGGAAAAGTAATTCCATAATAATTCAAAGCTTTCACATGACCCCCTTATTTTCGTGTCAAATGATAAATATGTAATTCAAACCCAAACACACTACATCTACTCAACCTCAAATTTAACCCAACAAAGTCGTTTAACTATATTTCGGTTAGACAATGTGAACCCTCTAATTTGTACTCTCTCTCTCTCTGCATGGCTTTTAGGGTATACACGTTTCTATGAATTAATTACTCTATTTGAAATAACACTAAGTCCATTATTTAAACGCTAGTGAACCAGTAAATCGTTCAATCTAAATGTATAATTAGTTAAAGCTCTATCGATGCAATTAAATACGAATTTTATGAAAGTAGATATTTAATCCAAAGACTAGTTTAATCTAATTAGAATAAAATTAATTTTTTTTTGCTGAATTTGATGTTGATTAAATTATGTTATTTTAAACAGATTTACTTCAAGTGTACATTTATTTAACCTGCCTATGATATTCATGTTGGCCAACTTTATTGGTTTTCAATTATTTTAAATAACTTAATTTTATGCCACACACACTTTGGTTGTGTCACATTACAAATATGAAGCTATGTGGGTGTCATTTTCAAATTGAAATGTTTCAAATCATGTCCTGAAATAAAGTGAGAATGTGTGACTTTTCATACGTTGTGTCACATAAAAAATAAAAAAACGCAAAAATAATGTTTGCAAAACGTTTAACCAATTTTTCACTTCGAACATTCACATCATAACCATTTATGATGCAATTCACTTTTATTTTACTGTTGCTCTGTCGCAGGAGGACACTTTTTTTTTATTGTAAGTATGTGGCAAGAAGGGAGACTTCCAAGAACAAAGCTTTTAAGAAATGAAGACATAATATTCACTTCTTATCAGCATTTTAGATTGTTTCGAAAAGAGAATGTTCTACTTCGCAAATACATACATCTGTTTCAATGATGTTTATACATCAATTCGTATGCTTTTTCAGTTGGGCGATAACTCAACAATATTGGTTTTCATGAATTGGTATTTATATATCAGAGAAATACTTAGAACAAATTTTTTTGGTATCAAGTTTGTATTTTAGTAATGTCACTCGCAATAATTTTTGTAACGTTTGTACATTCAATAATTCTTTACGTAGTCTTTATAAAAGACAGGTTTAAGAGTAAAAAAAAAAACGCAGGCGAAAAGAAAATAAAGTTAAGTAGTAAAAATTTCTAAATCCTACATAGTAAGACATCCCAGCAAAGAAATTATTAGTAATGTACTTCTGATTATTATACTATGTCCGTCTGCAATGTTTTCCTTCTTTAGCATAATGAACTTTACAAGATTGAGAAAATAGTGCTTTATTTTTTCATAATATTGCCTAAGGATATCAAAGCAATGTCAAAAAAGAACAATGTAAATAAGATTTTCCTTTATATCTTATGTGGACGTTGCATTTGTATTTGGAAAGCAATAAAAATACAAACGAAACAAGCAGCTTCCTTTTGGGTAATAAATAGTTTCATGTGAAACTAGCAATCAAATGAAATGCAAACAACTTTTTACGACACACCTACATTCTGTCGTCTTACGGTGTGTCTTTAGGTTGTTTATTTTGTTGCACATAAAATTACAAAAGTATTTAAGTGAAACAAAGTTAAGGGAAAACTCTTAATTATTCAGGGTGGACCAAAAATCTCTTCTAACACTTCTACGTCCTTAATTCAATTTAACTTTTGTTTTTTTTTACAGATTTAAGTACACGTCTTAAAACAAAATTAAATTTGAATAAATACTCTCAAAATTTGCCCTTTCAATGGTGCACACATTTTAAGAAACTGGGACGATGACAAGATCAGATAGACCAATATTCACAATATTGAATCCGTAATGCAAAATGTAACCGCAAGAACTCCAATTTGAAAACGCTGCACTCAATTGGTCATTACTGCGCAGAATTTTGATCGAGGATTTAAAATGTTATGACTACCAATTACGCTTAAAATAAAGCTCCGTGCATTTCGAACCTTGACACCCAATTCAACATAGCCAAGTAGAAAAGCAACAAATTATTAAATTTTTATATCTATGAGGCTTTGTATCGGCTGATGTTGCCATTGGCACTAATTTAGATGAAAGCAGCAGCTTCCGTTCTTCTCTAAAGGCACATTACTTCTTTATGGATGTAGTGCTTGTTAAGTAAATTTCACTGTACATACAATATCTTGCAACCATATTAAGGATTTTGGTAAAAGAATATCGCAAACAGGCAGCTTTACAAAAGATCGGGTTAAGAACATACAGAAAGAAAGTAGCAATAGATAAGGCTCGAGCTACGCCTCGAACATAACTCTCTTGCACAATACTCAAACTCACTTAAATGGGCAAAAGATTGGGTTGATGTAAAATGTGTCACAGAACGGAAATAATCATCCCGACATGTCAACACGATTCCTTTATCATATCTCTATAATCGCTTACATCTTAAGTTAACGATTTTCCGCATATAAACAGAGTCTTGTACGTAATCATATCAAAATTAAACCCAATACACCCATGCTCTGAAAATCTATAAACGACATTTAAATTTGTACATCCTTAACAGATAGGAAGGAATTTCAAAATGTTTTATCATTTCCTGGATTATCTAAAGTCGAGAGGAATGAAACGCTTGTACATGTTTGTATGTACCTAATCTTAGAAATACTAATAATGTACACTAAGATTCAAGACAATTTAGGAAATATGCAAATTTTCTCTAACCTCAAAATCAGTATATTTGACATTATATATTTTGCATCTTTTTGTCAATAAAATTTTGAAATACGTGGAATATTTAACAATGTTTTCTGCTCTTTCATCTCTTACCCCAGGTGAATCCTTAGACAAAATTATTGTGGGCAATAAATCTTAAAATACGTATACGTATATACGTAAGAAGGTAAGTGAAGTTCGTTTTTTGCTAACTTCAAATCTTTCAGAATTTAAATTTCGGCACTATATAAAGCTATTTTGATTGGACTTTTCTTATTGAGTTAATCAATCTTGGTTGTATTACTCTAACATTCAAGACCCATAATCGTATACATCATATCTACACTATATTTTACCAGAAGAATTCCATACCATTAGAATGTCTACGTCGTATAACGTATTTATTCAACGAATGTAATTGATAATTGAATCTTAATTGAGATACATGAATACATATGTATGTTTGCCAGCAGATATATTACATCGATTGCATTAGAATGTTATTCAGACGCATCACTAATCCTAGAAGGGTTATGACACATCCATACCAATTGAATTAAATATATGTGAAAATGTATGTAGGTACGTCTAACTTTGAATGAACAATGGAAACGTAATTGTGCAAAGTTTACAATAGATACCTATTCACTTGCACAATGTGATTGTACTTTATGTCCATGTCGCTTTTTTGGTATGTGATTTCAATGTTTGAGAAGGAAAGGATAAAGTTGTGAAATGATTGTATATCTAATTCAAAAGGAATGAGACATGTCCAGAAGAACATTTTTCGAATAAGTTAAGATGATGGAGAGAGTATTTTTTTAGACAGTAAAGTATGTAATGTATATATACGACTAGCATAATTTTATAACAGTTGGCGTTTATAGTTAAACAGAATTTGCTTGTCATATACTTTCCCTGAGTTCAACATTAGCCATGTTTTTTTTTTGGAAGGAAACATTTTCGACATACCTCCTGGATTTTTATGTGTATCTTCATGGCTTTTTCTTTCTTAATTTAGTATTTTCGATTAATTTTCATGAACTAAAACTTTAACAATATTTATTCATTTTATTTATATTCAAAACACTTGAAAGTCATTGAACTGAACGACACTCAATTAAGAAGATAATCACTTAAATTGTCAAACTCAGACGTGTCCGGTGAATGTCCATAGTTCATCAATGTCGTACTTAATTAATGATTGAACTTAATGATATTGAAAACATATATAATACACTTTACCTTTGCGAATGATATCTAATGACAGTTTGTTTCTGACAAAGGGACAGGATTTTTTTTATTTTTAAATTATATCATAAAGGTGACTGTCGTCATATTTGACTAGGATAACACTTAACAGTTTGTCGAGATTAAATTTGTAACCACAAAGTGTGAAAAATTATTGGTAGTTGGCAAGAGTTATAATGGACTTTCAGGTATATAAAACTGAATACCGGCATGTGATCCATTTGATGGGAACTTAATTCGAACAAGTTTCTCACATTCCCTTTAATACCTTTTGTTTTCTAAAGATTAGCGCTTTTCATAGTAAAAGCAAGAGTTACCAGATGAGCCTTTTTCTTATAGATTTTGCTACCTTAGCACCTAAAGGTATAAAAAACAGAACAAATACAAGCATTGTAAAGACAGAATAGTCGCACAGATATTTTCAAAACTGTCATCAAGTACAACGAAGTCTTATTGTTTTCAATCTTTAATTGAATGTTTACTGAAATGTAGTATATATTCTGCATTTTCCCATAATATGAAAAAGTTACATTTATAATTCATTCGTAATTTTATTTTGTAAAAAAAAAGCAGGGATTATTAGCTTAAATTCACTGTCACAAAAATGTACCTATTTATAGTTTAAAAAAAAAAATCTATTTTTATCTATCGGAGGTAAGTATTTGAATTTGAGTAACCACCCCTCCGTGCTGTTTGTCAAAAGTATTCTGTCACGTTATCCATCAATTTGCCCATATCAAAACTGTCAATAGCATATTTCGCTTATTGACGTGATAAATGAAGATGTAACATTTATTTCTGACTTTTATTTAAATTCATATTACACTGCATAATTCATTAGGGGATTTAACTGAATATATTGACACGGATTGATTCCTTTTGCTTTTGAGTGACATGTTCGATAAAGTGGTTTTTTTTTTTACTACATAAACATTTTTCTGCCTTCAATTCATAACTGATTCAGTTTGAATGGGAATGAACTATTTCCTTCCCAACTGATAATATAAATCAGTTCAATCATGACTTTTTGAACGTATCCATCTATCAATCCAAATTTTGGCAATGTCAAACTACATCCGAAACTACTATGGGCAATTGTCCGTTCTACATTTACCATCCCTTAACGTCTGTTTTCATAGTTATGATACACAACCATCACCTCATGGTATAGCATTATTTGATGATAAGTTTTCAAGGGCAATTGACTTTAATGCTCATAGTCGTTGGCTATGATTTTTGAGAATGTGTTAGGGTAATTTCCTTGTTTAGCTTTTGTGCACAAACACCCACTTTCCTAGACAATCATTTTCGTATTTCATATCATAAAGGGAAGCTACGCCAAGTCGTGCTGAAATAGCCATTTACGTTTAGTTTCACTTTGTTATGCTTTGTCCTATGGTACTGTACAGATAAGACAATAGCTCCATGGGTACATTTCCTTTTCTGTACAGTTGAAGGCTTCATAGTCCGTTTAATTATTAGCAGGATAAGCAATTATTTTGTAAGCATTGTTCTTTAAATAAGAATATGCTTGTGTTTATTTATCTAAGGATTAAAGCATGTCTGTCAAGCATGTAACAATGTGAACAAATTGTTCGAATGACTATTAGTATGTACATATATTTATATACCAAAACTAAATTCATTTCTAACATGAAATATTTGTTACACTCTTTCGAAATAACTCATCCTTTGTAAGCAAGTATAAGACAATGTTCAATAAACCACTATTCGAATCACCGATGTACGAGTTTGTATGAGAGTGTGGGCTATTTGGAAACGTTTTCAATTCGGTATTGGTCAGAAGAAGAGCTGTGAGGAATAGTTTAATTGATTTTTCACTTTGAAAAATTGGAATTTTAAACAGAATTATGAGAATAATCCTTGTTTATTAAACATTTTTTTAAAGTATGTGAATATATGAAGTAAGCACAATGTGCAAGTGATGGCACATGAGTAATAAGTGCTTATTTGTGTAAATTTTAATAAACTCAAAATATTGTAATGGCTGACTGTAAAAATGTCACTACAAGCCATTTACCAATATCAATACATATCAATTGTATCTTTACAACTTCCTGATATAATATTTATTAAAATCAATGTTTGGCTTTTCAAAGTTGAAAGGAAAACTGCACTAATTGAAACAAATCCTGATTGAATTTTCAGTCAAATCACTTGTCTGAGAAACGTCTGCTCGGCTATTTCGAAAAAGCAACCGATCGAATTGCCAATGAACTTTATCCTTTTGGAACTAATAATTTTTAACAGTGGTAAGGTAGACATTCACACGATATGTGTGGGTATGTGTATCAAAAGGGATGCAGTTTCTGTACGTTGTAACTACTTTCATCGATTGACTGCCTTTCATGTGTGTTCAAAGGCCGCTGAGCACAAAAAAAAAAGGTTTCGAAACTTTGCAGTCAAGGGTAAAAAAAACAAACGACCAATATCCAATGAAGGCTTTGCAAAAACAGGGTAATGTCCTTTAGAACGTTTTTTTTTCTTGTCTTAGTTTGCTTGCTCGAATCTGGACGATTTCTGTCTTTTGTAGTAAAAAACTATGTAATTACACTACGTAAGCCGTAGCATGAAGTTTGTCAGGGTTTCTCTTACTAAAGAAAATGTTTCACATTACAGAGTGGATAAAATCTAATAAATTTCCTTTAATAAATTACGTCTTTTATTTTCTTTATGAAGGCATTCAAACTGTGACTATGCTTACTAAAAATTAATATAGAAAGAAGAAACGGATCACAATATCTCACATTTCAAATATGAATTTTCAAAATTGTGTGAGTCGCAATTATAAGTATTTACATATTTTACTCATAATTTATTACATTTGAAATCGTAGCCTTACGAGAAAAGTACATATTTCATAAATTACGTCTTGCATCACATCATGCCACACCCTTTAATTCTTCAAAGTTTTAAGCAGTTATTAAACTAAGAACCTTGACGTAAATCAGTCGTGTGGATTAAGGAGTGTCGTAGGTTGATATGCTCTAGCGTTTGACGTCGTCATTGTCACTCTTGTAAAAAAAAAAAGTGAAATAAAAAAATTGATTGACGTTAACTGTTGGCAATGACGACGAAGGGAATGGGAAACAGCGTACCTAAGAATGTGCATGGGATTAACAAATTTTTAAACCATATGCATAATTTGAACGCATTCATCCGTTAAGTTTCAGTTAGAAGAAGGGTAAATCCGCAAATGAGAAATCATCTAGAAGAAGATGCAATTAACGAAGTTTGACTCATGTTGTGGTGCAACTCAACTACAGCCAAAAGAAACGCTTTAACCACAAACGTCAGTGTGCAATTAATTGCATTACTTCATGTTTGGTGTTCAAATACGCAAGCTGTATTCGTCTTCCAAGAAAACACCAGCACAAGACCCATTACTTGTTTTGAAACCATTTGTAAAAATGCGACTTCTGTCAATTTCTGACTCAGATTTTGATCAAAGCCAATTCTGAACATAAACTGAACCGAACGACGCAGCCGAAAATTTGGTGTTACATATTGTATCAGACAGCCTGTCTGTGGGGAATCCACATTTGAACGCTTGTTGGTATAATATCAGCTGTAGGAAACACAGCTAGAAGATCAGTTATCTCTTTCTGATAATCCCTTTTTCTACTGCGCAACTCTTTGATAAGTTCCTTGATAGCTTGGATGACTTGACAAAGATACCACTTACAGATTTTAAACGATTCATCTGGAGAAGTAGGTAGTTTAGTTCGATATGCTTGCACATGTTATCTACCATGTGAAATTGTAGATTGCTATAAACAGCTCTTCAAACCATATCTAGTCTAAGGCAAATATCTCACTTTTTTTCTTTTCTCAAAAGTGACTTTTGAGTAACATCATTCATTCGAATTCCGAAGAATTTTATCACACTAAGGAAACCTTACTTTTTTTTGTCTTGACCTAAATTTGTTCTTCACTATTTGCAAGGAAAAAAAAAAAAAGAACTGAAACGCTCCCTACTTCTTCTCGACATTAATTTGAATGCAAAATACTTTTAATTAAACCACTTCTAAAAAGTTATATTAAAAAGAGACGCTGTGACGAGGTTGCAAGCAAGAGAAATATTATCTACGATTTTCCATAGAAGAGCTATCCTGAGGGCATTTTTAGTTGTGCCAACCATACTGAACTTCCCTCTTGACCTATAAGATAAATAATAATCATGATATCCATCTGCTTTGGAGTGAGAAACACGTTTTGCTTTAAGATTATTTCTTTTTAACAAATGTTAGGACAGTTAAGAGAAATGTAATTTCCTTTGAAGATTATGAACAAGATTATAAAGAATTTATAATATTGTCAAGAATTTTTTTTAAGTGGGATAAGATAAGAAGAAGTGTAGGTTGTATTATGTAAACGATGTGATCATGATTAAATTTTTTTTTTATGAAAAACAGGAATAATTAAATCGCAGTAAATACAATACATCAAAATGAATTTGTTTATTGTGATTTTTAATTTAAGCCTTATAATGCGCACATTGTCCCTGTATAGATGGGATGAATGGATTGAGTAAACACAGCTGATGATGACAAATCTCTGAGAGTAAACGTTGTTATGAAGAAGCTTCTCAATTCACAGTTTAGGTTAGGTTAGGTATGCAACCAGTACTCTACTAATATCCAAAGGCGTCAGAGCCCCACTCGTCAACGCCAATAAAGCAAATATTTAGAACTAATCTTCATACGGAACTTCTTTGGTCGAAATCGAAATACTTTGAGTCTAAACGGTCTTACAGTTTCGGGTAGTGTAAGGCCATCGAAAAGATTATAAGGTGATTTAAGGCCGTCCCTAGCTTATGTGTTAGTTGTATCATGGAATAAGTACTCACAGAAAAGCGTGACTGCGATTTTGACTAGACTTTAAAGAACGGCTTGACAGGGCTCCAGTTGATGTTAGCATAATGGCCATCTTCCATTTAAAAAGAAATGGTTTTTGGTATACCAAGCCTTTGACTCAAATCTTTGGAATGCCATCTGATGCTTTTATGACTACAATTTAGATTCACAAACAATCCAACTTCCCTGTGTACAGGACTTTTTCTTGTCAGATTCCGAGTCCGGGAATGAATGTTAAGGAATCTTCGTTGATTAACTTTGGACTGCACTACACTACACTACAAGAGAAGATTTATGCAATACTTTTGGCTGCGAACTATATTGAAAAGCAGGTTATATGCGCCTGTAGTGATAAGCAGACTTTGCACAATCAACTTACTGGATCCAAAATAGTTCCAGAATGCAGGACTAGTTCAAATTCGGTTGGAAGACTGAATTTGTTAAAGTTTGTCTGGGTCTAGTCTGAGGTTGCCGGAATCTCTATTGGTCTTTCTATGCAACTACGTTGGATTTGCCCATAACTTCGGTAAGACCAAAAGAATACTGTCTCTTAGCAGAAAAGACCACACACAACTTATTGGCGTTATAACAGGCTACTAGGTTTTTGTCAAACATTTCAAAGGGTATCAAGCTTTTTCCGTAATAAGAATCATGTCTTGTTAAAAAACGTCTTGGTTGTATGAGAATAACATCAAAAATGTTATCATATTATATAAATTCCAATAATCTTTTAGGAACCATTTCAAAACACCACGAAAGCCTTCAGATAACAAAAGCTGTCATTATGCTTTTAGATATATGTGTACTCGTACCTTCATAATTTTCAACCGCAAACACGGCATGCTAATAATTCTATTCGATTATTCACCATTGTCTAACTTTTTTTTATGATAATTGCATTTATAATCATCAAACCAAGAACCGAATATCGTCGACTTTTCATACTCAGCCACAACATAATGTTATAAGTGTTTTAGTAAAATCACAAAAACGTCCTCACTTTCATCGAAACACAAGAGAGAAGTTTGCATCGAAACAATACTTTTGTTAATAGAATCAGCCTGTCTGACAAGGAGTACAACTAAACTTTCAAAAGGAGGAATATTGTGTTAATTGGCTTAGGGTTGCAGTAGTTCACCAACAACTTTTACAATAAACTGAAGTAAAACAGTAATGAAATTTGCCAGCTTAGTTTTCCTAGATAACTTAGAATGGTGTTGTTGGATGGGTTATAACTGTCTTTATTTATGAAATATTAGTATTTCATTATTGATTGTAATAACAAACATTTTATAACTTTTATAAGTCAATATTACCAAGTAGGTCCCACTTCCTTAAGCTCTAAATCTAAAGTTTGGAGTTCATCCATTAATCGAAATGAAAAAAAAAAGAAAGAAATTGTACAACTACTTGACCATTTGGTACTAACTGCTGTTGTAAAACCACATCACATGAATTTAATTGCACTGAAAGTTAAGTAGTTTAAAAAAATAAAAGACAAATAAAATGAAAAATTCACTTTTGAATACTCGTAAAAAAAAATAGTGAAAAGTTATTGGGATACAACTTACCCTCCAAGTTTTTTGGACTAATATACATTTCATCTAAAAGAAGTAATGGCTACAGCTATATCAGCTATTCGAGGTTCGATGTGAAAAAAAGGAGGCATGTACGACATGATAGGTGTATAAGTCTGACAACTCATTCAATGTTCATAGACGTGGCGAACTGATACAAATTTCTAATAAAAAAAAAGCTTTGCTGTGAAAAATGTAATTTTATTAGCATTGAATATAAAATCCATATTTAAGCAGACGACCTATTTTTAATGGCCTAGTACTTTAGAGAGCTGTTTGTCCCGCTTAGACATTGTTTTTCCCAGAATATAAAAATCACTTAAACTGAAGTTTCCCATTAAGCGGATTTTACAAAAATCTATTCAAATTTATTTGCAATAAAATGTTTTATAACGTTAAGAATAAACTTTATTCTAATTTTATTAGTACCATTTAGTTACTCTGATTCCTTATAGCTATTTACATTTTCTCTCCCCAAAATTGATTGCTGCCAAAACTCAGTTGTGGCACCATTAAATGAAATGCAAATTTATTAACATTCGCCGCCTGGCTTAAGGTAACATTTGCCTTTCAATTATAATTTTGGGCAATTCCATCGGAGGGAATTTGCAAAGAAATTAATTCAGACAGTTTCTGAGAGCTCATATTGCAAACTTGCGTCCTTGATATTTTCGATAAATTTATATTTGTTCGACTTCATGGCCCACTGGCAGTTAGACTTATTATTTTATGGGGTGGCTTTATACAATATTTGCAATAATCTCTTTGCCGAGGTATAAAGTTTATTTTATTGACATCCTTTCCCCTTTGGGGCAATGTTCGTATTGTTTGAAATAAGTAAGATTCAATCAATGAATTGGAAAAAGGAAGGAAGGTCTTGTGTAATCAGCCCGCAGTAAAAATGAAACCTTTAGGTTACAATAACAGGAAGGAAATATTATCAATTTCCCGTCGATTATGTTCATGTACCTTTTGTTTGGTTTTACCCAACAATCGAAGACGTGATATAACAAAGGATTATTATTTAACCCATTAACATTTTTCTCAAGGTTTTGTAACATAGCATTGTCAAAACATAGCATTACAAAGATGTTTGTGTATATACGTGAGTCCACCATTAAGCGATTTATGTTTTCATATTTTCTGTATTACAAACAACGGTGTGGGCCAGATTTCCGATTTCGAAAAAAATTCTAAATATAAAAGTAGGTTCACGCTTTTCTTGAAAAAAAAACGAAAAAAACACTCGAAGCTTGATTTCAAATTCTCGATTTCTCTTTAAATATTTTAAACATGTTCAGAACTTTCCCCAAAAGTTTTATGAAACATGCCAACTAATAATTCTAGAAGCTCTGTATGATATGGATTTCCTTATTTTATTATTTTTTTACGTTTTCATTTTTATTTTATTTTTTTATTCTAGGGTTTTCCGTATAAACTAATGATTTGTTTTTTTTTCCTTCACATTCAGGTCTACATAATTTCAATTCATTATGCTGCTAATTTATCGAATTTTTTCTTAACGTCTTTATAGATTAAATAAACTAATAATACTGTGCGTAGGTTGGTAGGAAGGTAGTAAATGGGCTTTCGTTTTGATAGTAATTTAACATAATTAATTCAGTGCTTGGCGTGCAACTTAAACTACTTGTAACTTCATTAATTTTCATTGTGTCGTGACAGCTTCAATTTTCTTATTAATTAATGTGCAGTTAGAACGCTAAACAAACATTATTAGAACTTAATTAGTCTTAATACCTTCTGTGAATATACTCGTATATAGGTTCTCCATATGTTCTATATTTAAATATGCTCTATAAAATAATAATAATCTGTTACTTTTTAGAAAAGAAACATTCTATGCAATGACATTACTAAAGGCTTTTCGTCAACGAAATGCATGTAATAGTTCCGTTCGTCACGGATGGCTCTAGTGCTATCTATCTATCGCTCTTTTGGCTGAGAAGGTATTTTAAATCTGTTGCCAGTGGCAATGACATTTTTTGGAGGTAAGAGGTGTTGTGTGGTCCATTTTCTGCAGCCTTGAAATTTAGTAACATCTACTTCGTCTTTTTGTTTAGAAAGCAATCGGTTCCAATCGAGTTTTTCCCTCTAGCTATTGAATGTATTTAGTTTGCATCATTTGCGTAAAGAAGAGTAAGGAGACTGAGATACAAAGAGTCAATTTTTTGGAAGTGTGACTTTGCAGCTTCCTGAACTTATTGTCATGATTTTTCTGTCACATGAAGCTGTTGTTCCAGTTTCTTAAGTGAAGCCCAGTATCCAGGGCCATAAATCGTAGCCGGTCTTAAGAGTGATTTATATGTTTTGCCTTATAATGCCAGTGAATTTTTTATTTTCGGAGAGTAAACCAGAGATTAAGTACCAACTTTGCCACCCACATGAGATTCGATGCGAATTTTCGTGTTCTACCGCAGCTGAGATATGAGCTAAGATACTTTCTATCGTTTAACTTTTTGGTTGCCGATTTTAAGTGACATTTGGCTCTCTTCCTGGCCGAAGGCAAATCCAATAAATTCCGCATTCGTGCGGCTTATCTTTAGACCATGTGTTTCTATCGCTTTTTCCAATGGTTTGACAATACGGCCACATCATCGACATTAAACGTCCATGGAATTTCGCCTTGGATGTCGCACGTACGAAAGGTTCCATAGTATTGGGCCTAGGTAAATAGTTTTCAATACATATGCAAAGAGTGTGGACAGCGTCCACTGACCTGTTGGTGACAGACTCAAGCTGATTTTCACTTAAATCGTGAGTCAAGTACCATTTTTCAGAGTTTTATACAATGGGACACGAGCTTTATTCTTATAGCTTCAATTTAAATCAAATTTGACGCCGGTAACTATCTCTCCAGAATACACATATGATCTTTTTAAAGAAAACGGTAAACCATTCAATACTGACATCACCTGGCTTTTACAAAACCAGGCCTCCAGCTGCCTGCACTTCGTTATAGACGATATCGTGTATCTCGATCTCCTAGCCCGTTGCCAGTGTAATGTCAATTGGATCTTTTCCATATATATTTGACAGTTGTTAGTCCTTCGATTGCTTATTCTGACATTTGGCTAATTTGAATATGTCTTTTGCGCCCGCATTTTGTGCGCAAATTCTCACAGAGCTGGTTCGTTGCATTGTCTTTGACAATAGATACGGCCATTACTGCTGGTATTTTTAGTATTCCCGCTTGTTTGTTTTGTTTAATTTTTATAATCATTATTTTTATACTTTTTTGGATAATAACTTACAATGCTATTGACTTATTCAACGGTCAAATGCACACTGTAATGAGTTTTGTTTGTGAATACCATACCAAATTGGTATAATAATCACGATACAAACACACAGCTAGAGGAAAAGAAAAATACTTTATATTTTTGCCCTTACTGACAGAAATCGTGTAATGAAACGAAATTGAATCAATATTTCTTTAATTTTCTTTTTTTTTAAATATTCAAATATTTAACAAGAAAATGTAAATAAACATTTTCCAATGTCCTTCACGGATGATCATATCGGCTAGCCTCAGATGAATACAACCTAGTCTGTAATGATTGTACTGAAAATGAGTTATTTTAATTTTTAATTACATATTCTACATACATACATACATACATCATTCGTTATAACCAGATTAAGTGGCTGACAAAAAAAAAATTGTTGACTGTTCAATTCACATTTTGTATGGTATGATGAATAAAATTTAATTGCATATTTTACTTTGATCTACTTTGACTGCTATATCTGGTTTATAGGAAAATTAAAAAAAAACGATATACCTAATAGCTACTTATAAAATAACAGAAAATATCAACAAGTTAATTCAGAATATGTCAATTGGAAGTGACTACGAATACTTTTGTCTCATAGAGCACAAATGAGCTAAACCTAATAACTTAGATCAGACAAAAGTACTCATACTGCGTGAGACAACGATGCTCGTTGATTGAGAAACTACTGTCTGTCCAAAACTATTTGAAAAAGTAGCTAAGATATTAAAAATTGTTTGGGAAATTTTAACGCTTTGCGAGAGTGCATTTTTGGTAGTACTGTTGGGAAGTGCAGCCTGCCCCATATAACTTTGGACAACAAATTCAAGCTAATCGATTTTGCAGCGAAACGGATTGTTGTAGTAGCTAGTACGCAGTTCTCGCAGCTCGATATTTACAAAAGGCCATGGAAGTCTAGATTGTAATCGACGCGATGCAAGACATTCCTCGCATAAAATGACCTTCCGACGGACAAACATTCGATTCGGACCCCTTCCTGGTTCCGAAATTGCAAAGACAGAAGTTGCTTCTTAGGAGGAACAAGATACAAGAAGAAGCATGATAAGTGCGTTGAAATTCGATAGGCTATTCGGCTACTTCGATCTGGTCAGAAAGGCTCAAAGCGGATGAACACCGGTGCTCCGACCCGGAAAGTCTTCAAATCAACACTGAAGGCATGGCGCAACAGAGGAAAATTGCGACTCAGGTAGCGCGCACAAGTTCAAAAGGATTTTGACAAACTTGGCATGCGCAACTGGCATGGCATGTAGATAGCCAAAGATCGAGCAGACTGAAGACAAAACCCCGGACTGTTATAAGTAAAAGAGCCAAGCACTTTCTTTACCTTTTGATGATTATTCCCGATAACTTTGTTAATTTGAAAATTGATCCATTAAATTCTACAATTTACAATGCATGACTCTTATTCGCAAACCTACGCAAATCTCCGAAACAATGATTTGAAAATGAATTCTTTAAGCTCATTTATCAATCATTTTATACAAAAAGTCCATAATTTCCTCGAAGCCAACCTCATCATAGAAACGAAAAACAACACGTTGTGGGGAGTATACCTAACTCAATGTTGCTAGAGATGCAATGTCCCACTTCATCTGTAAAACATTTGTTAAGTCATATATTGTAGCTATTAGTGGCTGACTGAATCGTACCGCCAGAGGGAATTAAAACTCAGCAAACAACAAGTGTGCCCTTCAGATATAGGTAGTTTATCGATTGGTAACAGACAATGTTCGTTTCATCATTTTCCAAGGCGAAGAAAACAAAATATACACAGGTGGTCAGTTTAACTGTGAAAGCTTTTTGCAGAAAATTGAATTTTGACACTTGGTATACAAGTACAATTTTTTTTTTCCTTATTTATACCTAACGATAGAAAAGTTAATATAAGTGTTACTATCTACTCTTAGCACATGCTTTAGCTTTCTTTCTTGATATTGCGAAAGATGACTTTTGGCAATGCCAAGCAGAAGGTGATTGCATTTGTATAAAACTCAATTTTTACAAGAAGAAGCACAAGCTTACTGACACTATTTAAAAATTGGCTTCCACCGCTAGATGGTGAGGTTATATGTAATTTTGATTTTTTTTTACCTGACAAACTTACTTCGAATTTGGCATGAATATCTTAATCATAAGAAAATTCCAAATCGATGATATGGTAAATATGGTAGAAATCTATTAGAAATTCCATAGTTTTTTACATGTTTATACTAAAACTGTCCTAAAGTGATTAAATGACTGTAACTTGAGACTAGCTTTGCATTACTGTAAAACAAAAATAAAATGTCATATGGTCTTACTATTTCTTACTAATTGAACCCGATTACAATTATGCATTTGCTCCATTATTTTAATCAAATAACTTCTTGTAGATTTTTTTTCGATAGTTATTTCCATTCATTCCGAAAAGTCTTCCATGTTATTTCACTTAAAAATTGTTATCACAAAATCCACCCACAGAGTTGGCATAAAAGTCAGTTCTCCTCGAAAATTTTCATGTTCAGATTCATAACCAGTCCTTCTCTAACAAACCCTTTTTGAATAATCCTTCTCGTAACCAGGGTTAAAAAAAAAGACATAAAATTCGTATAGTTATAAATGGGCAATAAATGTCTGCACGGTGATGCCATCGTCATTTTATTTCCATGAACAACATAAAAAATGTTTCTTTTATTATTGACGTAAAAGCCATTGTATATCATTTTGTAGCTACGAAGGAATACTGACCCAGTTTTCCGGACAGATTTTGGTTGTGTCCAAAATAAATTTAATGCCAAATGAGAGTGAGCAAATGTCAAACTCTTAAAGCTAGAAAATAATGTCAAATGTTGAACTCATGTTTGTGTGTGAAGTCTAAGAATTTCATGTCACGAGTAGATGAATTATTCAGCAGACGGCTAAAAGCAATATGGACACATTGTCCCTATTACAAATGCATCTGCATCTTGGTTTACCTTCATTCACTGTTCATAGAACTGATGTGTAATTCAAAACCCAAAGCAAATGAATGTCTCAATTTTTTGAGTCATTAGATCAGAAGAATACTCGCTCCTGGATGAAATTCCACTCCTGTCATGGGTGGATAATAATAGAAAATGGACACAAATAAAATTTTCTGCAGAGGGTGTAAATCACACTAATAGAGCGGAGAACTATGAAAAGGATCCGCTTTCTCTCACTAGCTTGGTTAACCTGAAGGATATGCGGTTCAACTTGTGATATATAGAGTTACAAAAAAAAAAAACTGTCACAACAGAAAGGGGAATGCGCTTCCCTCGGTTAAGAATACGCTAAGCCATTTGCTATGAAAAAAATTGCCTTGATAGTGCAGCAGTGGGAAATGATGATGCGAATTTTTACTACCACCATGAGTTACTAGCAGAGATATGTTTGTTTTATGAAAGAGTGGAGATTAAGTAATGATGATGGGAGTGCAAACAAAAAAAAGGAAAGAACTGAATGACTGATGCAATGGGTGTACATAGATGTAATACAATGAGATTGTACTTCAGTTTTTTTGATGATAAAGGTAAAATTCTCCGGTCGCAGTTGTCATAACAAATTTGATGCCACTTTTAATTTACACGGAATTCCAAACCGGAGAGTGTAACAATTTTGTAGTGCTTAAAGTGTGTTTAAGATGTGGTTTAAATTCTTAAACCAATGGGACGAACATTGGTTTTGACTTCCGAATTTAGCCTTTTATTCACCGATTTCCTACATAAAAGGACAAGAGCAGAAAAATGGAGCGTTAGCAAAGCGAAGCACCTAATCAACAACCAAGGACAAAAATATCCCTGTTGATTGAAAATCATAGAAAAAAATTTTCAAGTCGAGACATTTTCACCACTTTTTCATTGACTTCAAAGCCGCATATGGTAGCATTCATCATCTTGCGCTCTACAAGGTGATGCCTGAATTCAGTTTCCTGTCAGAATCTGCAGCCAGATCTGCAGCGTGACGGTGGAAAACACGTGGGGCAATGTACAACTGAGAACACCGTGGACACCCTGCATGGAAGTGGATGGGTGTCTCAGGTAGAACGCCTTCCTGGGTAGGAGGCTCGTTAAGTTAGGAAACAGGTTATGAGCCGTCATTGGAACTGTCTATCCCTCAGGACTTAATCAACCTGCAAAGCTATATAAAACATTTGCAGTATTGAACAGGCTGCAATTGAACGCCTATCTTCAAAAGTCAACATATTCTCAGAATTTATTTGTGATGAAGTACTCCCATATAATACATCTACCAGAAATCTTATTACAAATTATTGTTTTCCTTAAATCACATCTTTTCAACCAATCTCTTAATGAAAACAACAATTATTCATATGAAAATTTTATTTTCGTTTACTCTTAGACCATTTTAAATTACCACAACTACCCTCTAAATGAGAAAACCATTTAACCAAGAGAACTCTATCCGCAAAATAAATAACCTCTGCCTTAATATTTATCCATCGGCTGAAAGGATTATTACAAATTCCAGCCACGTATTCATTTCCAATTCAATAATTTTATAATGTTGTTCATTTCAACTAATCCACGTCTCATCCGCTGTTGGGTAAGTATTTAAATCAAAATTTCATCAAAATCCAAATCGTCTACCCATTTTCTTACAACCCAAAACCCCCAATGGAAAATTTCTTCCGTCATAACCTACCGCTTAATCCTTTTAAATTGCAATTATTATTATCAGAAGGGAGAGCATCCCTTTGTTGGTATCTGGGATGAATCAAAATCAAGTCGAAAAATGTTCGTGCCATCACCCTCCGGGAAGGGGATGAGAGAGCAAACAAAAACGAAAAAAACACTCAATTAGAATGATGATTACCAATTATGTGAATGATAGTAGAGAAAACTTTATAAACACTCTCCCAAACAGGAAGGCACCGAAAACAAAGGCCTCTTTGTGGTGGCGGCTAAATCACACTCCAACCATTTGGAAATCTAAGCCAGAGCCCCACTTTTGCTTTCAAAAATTTTCGCGGAGCGCATTCAGAGCAAAGTAGTCCTTGCTTTTATATTCCTTTATCTATCTTTCAACCGCAAATTATACATTTTTGCGGTGACCCTTGGTGAAAGTTAAATCAACCTAATTTTAGAATGGAGTACAAAGCATTTCACATAGATATTCTCGACGAAGACAACAACGGCCGCACAGGACAGGCAACTGGAAAACCATTACGGAAATTTTAATTATTTTAATCTAAGGATTAAATGATTTCACCACAGGACCTAAAACCTAAGCTTTTTAGGATGACGTTTTAGACGGAAGCGATGAATGAAGGAACATTAATTGTTGTGCTTTCCTAGTTTTGTGATTATATTAAACAAAACAGTAGCCTTTGGATAATTAAAACTTCCTCATGGATTAGACTGAAAAAGGAAAAAAAAGGATGGCATTGTATTTCTTTGTGACACTTTGTTTGAGGAAAACAAAATGCCTCTCGTTTGTCTGCGAAACACGGGACACCCTAAAGGAGTTTCTGATTGAATGCCTTTTTTTTGAGGGCTCTTACGCTTTAATTCTTTAACTTGCTTTAAGAGACTTCCTATGTCTTCTCCTTCTGTTCCTTTAGAGCTAATTAAAACGGGGCTTTAGTTTAATTTAAGATTGCTATCAGTTTTTCTTTCTTACATGAACAATACTTCTTTGCTTTGTTCCCTTCAGTTTTCTTCAATTTTCCCATTAAAGATGTCAAGAAGAGAAAAAAAAATAAATTACTTGATAATTACTTTGAAGGCAATATGAAAGGAGGGAATTGTAAAATGTAAAACTGCTGATGAATCTGTGTCAGGAAACTTAAGGTGTTTGCTGCTTGGAGGTTTTAAATTGTTTTTTCCTAGTAAGAAGAGGAATAATGTTGTTAAGATAAGATGGGCAAAATAATTTTTTACCTGGAGATATTATCTGAAGAGAAAAAGAATAGATGTTAATTTTTTAAACTAACTTAAAATGCGATCGACCTATAACTTATTCTCTTCTTCACGGATGAGTGGCTGAACTCGTGTCAACGAGTAAATCCAAAGTTGAAATATTTGAGTTTATTGTGAACTTCTCTTGCGAGCTTTGGCAAACAACAGAATGCATTATCTTTTTTCTGAATTCAAATCGATTAAACCTAAAATTATTGAATACAGTAGGTAATACTTTTTAAAGTTCTACCAAAAACACACCAAGTGTTATTGCTTATCATTGACAACGCATGATTTTTTTTTAACATTTGACAGTGTGTTTATCAGAGTAATATTCAACCACCAGGACAACGTATCTGCTTTATAAAAAAAGCTCATTTCCAAACAAGTGCTTAATGGTTTTTTAGACGAAATTTTATTAATATCATCAAAGATGCTGACATCAAAGTCTAGACAAAATCAATTTGACGCGTAAGTGCTTTCAAGTACCTAATCTTCATAACGTTCTATAATACGTTGATTTCTTGTTATGTATTATATTAAATCTAATACGTGTATTTGAGAATCTTGACATTAATTGTAAACAATAATCTTAATTAGCAATGCTAAATGCTGGCAATTATTAATTAATAAGTAATCATCGATTACAATTTCAAAGAGAATTCAAAGTTAATAGGATTGCGTAGGATGCGAAGTTGGCGTTAAGCTGTCTGAGTTATAGATTAAGACGATGTGATTTTTATTAGAGAAAATTAATAAGAAATCAATCAAGTAAATAGCATGTAAAATGAATCCCCTTGGTCTAGACTTTTGGGGTTTGTAATTAGAAACGGCATTGGATTTGTTAAGGTCTTATCATCATCTGGCTAGTTCATCATATTTATTTCCTTCAATGATACTTTGACCAGGATCCGAGAGGAGATTGCATTTGAACCATCAATTTGCCAACTAGACGAGTGTCTTTCTGTACTGTGCAATCAACTTTTAGAACAAGGTTGCCATATCTATGGCTTTGATAGCGACTTGACCCATTTCGTCATAATACAAGTATTTTAAAAAATTCTTATCAGCGCCTTAAGGACAGAAAAAATTTCCATTCGCTTCCAAATAAATGTATCCTTTAAATTTACTTGTTTACCACCCATTGGCTATTTTCAAAATTTTAGTAAGTATAAATTATCAAACATTTCTAATGACCGCATTTATCAAAATATTTACTGTTTTAGGAACAGACACCGTAGGGGTTTTCTTTTATCGTAATTAATTTCTTTAATTACCGCAAAGAAGTTTCGCTTCCTGACACGCGCATATTCTAAAATATATTCCCAGTGGTTAAAGGATAAAAAAAAATGTTAGAGCTCAGGAAACGAAACTTCTTTGTCATAGGTTGAAATCGTTTCCCTTTTTGAATCGACCTTGAAAATTATATATAAATTGCTTGTGTCATAAAAAGTGTATACCAAAACCCTAAGTATTAAATTCAGCTCCTGCGAATTTATCAAAAAATCCTTCGTTCAGAAGGCCCGCTTTGTTAATGTATTCCTAGTCTGGCTTAAGAAGGTGCACTTCAGAAAACAGAGTTCTTTGGTTTCTTGGTCAACGCGTATTTTCTGTTTCTATATGTTTGGACTAAATGACTTAATTATTAAATTAAATCTAACACAATTAAATCAAGACCTTAACTAAATTGTCTTTTAAACTGTGAGTAGCAAGAATCATTAATAAACCCTCTAAATGCTGTACATACTATATAGAAGTGACGAGATAGTAAATAAATAAGAGTAGTCGACTGTGATGAGGGAGAAGAATAGCTAAAAGCACTTAAGCTTAAGTTATTAAAAACAAACCATAAAAATATGGGGAATACCTTCCTACTTCATGCATTGTAAACATTTTTAGTTCAACAAACGTCATTGGATGCAATTTCCTGCTATAGGTGGATATATTCTTTTTCCCTTGGGTGAAGTATCAAGCCGACCATGAACTTTATGCAACACAAATCCCAATAACAATCTACATAAGTACTATTCAAATGGATACATCTTCAAGAAAGATATGCAGCCTCCAAAAAAGAGGTATTTTGGAGACATAATGGAAATTGAACGAGTTTTCGATTTTGTTTGTATCGGAAACAAAATTTCTTGGCAGCCCATATGGGTTATCTGTATCCCCACGAGGACTTGCACTAAGATGATTTAAGAAATTGAATATTGAAAATGAAAGTAGGTCATGAGTAAATAAAAGGCATTGAATTGTTCGATCGATGCATATGGAAATATTGTTTGGAAATTTGCATTCTTGTTCAAAGATATTTGTCTACTTGTTCAACATGTGCAATTTCTAATGCTTGGTTAGATTTAAGTCTTTATTTGACAAATAAAACAAGGACCTCTTGAAAAAGTACGCTATCAGTGTCAATTCCTTGAATGAAAAAATAGGTTTGCTTATGTCAAGGTCGATACAATTATTTTGAGAGCAGATTTTATCCTTCGAGAAAATATATTTTCTTGCAAGTGAACTAATAAAACTATTGAATCTTCTCCTAGTGCACATTGAGCTTCCGGTGCAAGTACTTAGAATTGTGCCCACTATACATACACACCTCCTGGCAACATCGATTACTATATCCCTTCATTGAAGGAAGTTGAAGGCTTCGCAAACAGCTGGGAGCATCACTACTGTTAATCATAAATGTCAGCACAATTGACAGTTCCATTATAGATCATCGACCACAAAGTATCCACCAAGTATTACGTGTATTGCTCTTCCTACGGTTTGGTTAACATTTCAATTTTCTTGTTTTTTTTTTTATAACTTCAAGTGGGAGAGTTTTAAGTACAAACTGCAATTTTTCATTTTATTTCTTAATGAAAAACGACGTGAAGATAAACTTTTTCTCACCCGAAATGCTTTAACAATCGATAAGAATTGCAAGAACCTGGAATATTGGTAAGAGAAACACTAACGAAGGATTATTGTAAGAAAAAGAAATCGAAACGTGGAAAAAAAAATAGGAAAATCATTTACTTCGTGATTTCAAAAGTTTTAAATTATTTCATGAAAGTCACTTCTCCGCGTGCTACTGAAATGCGAATGTTACGCCGAGTCTCTATTGTGTCATGACTGCAAACTTTCTGAAGACTCAAAGAAGGTACACGTGTGACAGTAAATAGAGAGATTGTAAGAAATTCCCAAGCTGATTTGTAGCCAAGTAACTGATGAGTAAAGTTAATGCGATACTTTCGTACTTTGATAGCGAAAAGGGAAACCCACACGAGAATATGAGATATTTTTGCGTAAAAGGTTAAAATGTTACAAGGTTCGGAGTCTTGTCGATTCTGGCAAAGAGAAGTAAAATATTCCTTCGAATTAATTCGAATGAAAAAAAATTAACCCTGCTAATTAAGAGAGGGGTTTTGGTATTATACTGTAAGTGAAATAATCATCTGATCCATTTAACGTCACTCGGTGCAAGAGTGCTTTCATCAAGCGCGATTTTTATTTACTTTCCAATTGGAGGGTGCTATGACTTTTTTTTTTTCTTTTAGTTTAGGAAGGTGAATGATGAAAAACCCTTTAAATACTAAAAACAAAACAAAAACAAAATTTGACAGAAGAGGCCGACTCCTGACTCCTGACGGAAGATTATCATAGCATATTATACACTTGAAGGTTTATTGTTGCCTTTCAAGAGGTGATGCTGCTTAAAAAATGTTTTTTTGCTTTACAAAGACTTCATCTTATGTTAGCTCGCATTACAGGCATCAACTGTCTATAAAGAGTATTTTAATAACATGTATTAAGTATACGTATGTATACTAATTATAAGTGGCAATCATTTGCAATTTTTTTTTTTTCTCTTTCGTTTCGGGTGGCAACGTTACGTAATATGTTCTTGTAAAGTCGACTTTATAATTAGCAATGAACTAATTTTTAAGGCTTCACCCTTCTGCGTGATGTCTTTTTCTTGGCGATCTGATTTTTGACCAGCATTAGGAATATAATATTCAAATTTTACAGAGATTATTACTAATTCGTATAAACTGTAAGCAAAGCCCAATGCCTTTCCCTTATAAGACGCTTAATATACCTATCCTGCAACTGTCGGATGTTTTTTTCTGTAGAATAAAGAGATTGGCATAAGCTTCTTCAAAAATAGTGATTTCCTACTATTCATAAACCAGCTTGTCGATTGTATACGAAGTATTATTCACCTTTAACTAGAAGTTCTATGAATTTTCATTTGCTTACATATTTTTGCATAAACTAATCCGACTCCAGACATTTCATTGTACATCCCATTGTGTAATAGATACACATTCAATGGTAGACACGGCTTCTAATTTGTTTGCATAGCTACTTACTTGGAAACCAAAATAAATCTCTAGACTCGAAAATTATACACTTATAGGCTCATAGATTATAATTGAATTCCCTACTGTGATAATTGATGAGCTTTCTTAATAATTCGAATAAACGGTTAGTTTAAATTTCTCAAAGTGAATATTCCAGACTAAATGGTCAATTATATATCTCACTGATTTAATCATCCCATTGTGGTAAAAGTGTCTGCTTTTAATGTTAATATGTCTGCTGAAAAAAAAATTCAGTAAACAAATAATGAATGGAATTAATTTAGATTTTTTACAAATGAGTAATACAACAGCTCGTGCAAATTAAATTATGGTTTTTTAATTTCTTATAAGACCGTGTCTTTATTTTTTGCCATTTTTTGACTCTTTTCTGAAACAATCAGTGAATCCACGTGCCATTGAAATTCATTTGACTTGATGCACAGTTTTCATTCTAAAAATACATTTAAGGTTGGGATCAACTCTACTAGTTCCTAATAAATAAATCAAATAAATCAAAGCTGAAAACTTAAAAATTACCTTATTTTTTAATTAACTCACTTACAGTACAAATCAAACACAACTCAGAGTTATAAAAAGTATCCTTTTAGCTAAGTATTCATGTATGTATCTGCAAGTACAAGTCATATGAATTCAAACATGCAATTAGATTGTAGACAAACTGCTCTTATTTTAATTTGTTAGGGTATGGAGTTTTAATTAAAACTTCAGTCTTCAGTTTTATTTATTAAAAAATAGTTTAATTTTGTTTGTGTTATATCAAAACAAAACAATTTTATGGCAAAAATGAGTAAGGGAAGAGTCATTTTTCTACTCATGCATTTAAATTAATTTGATTTGAAAAAGTTCAAGTGGCTGGAGGAAAAAATTGTTTAAATGTGATTATTCAAGTGTTAGGTTTGACAAAGTATGTTGATGTGCTTTGACTATGAGTGGTTGAAAACAAAAGTGTCTATGCCTTGGATAAATACAATAATTACCTAGCCTTTGGGCAATAAGAGCATTGATTGTGATTTTTACGTTTTCAGCTAATAGCTACACCATTTTCAGATGAACGCATGCTTGTGCGGGCACTTTGAAAATAAATTTAGCTGATTTTAAATGTATTTGCCCTTTACGTAACTATGATTTGCATGAGTGGCTTTGAACCAATAGAATCACAGCTTGAAGAGCATCGTAGTCACCGGATATTATAACGGTTCTATATGTTCTTCATTACTTACGAAGATACGGATGTTTTGGTGTTATATAATTGTGGCTTAGGCAGTTCCAACTGAAAAAAAAAACTTGATGAGTCCGAGAGGCGACACAATTAGGATATTTGTAGCCCAAGAGGATGTAGAAAATAATTGGTGGTTTCGGTTTTGGTGATAATAAGTATCAGTTAAGTTTTGCTGCAAATAAGACTACTTGAAGCGAATCTTATGGCCGATATTAGACTCAGTTCAGACTATTCTGGTCTCGCTTAAAAGACTTACACTTATCATTACGTTTTTTTTAATGTCTTGACTGAAAAAAAAATATTAAAATTTTATAGTGCAACCCTACTTTGTTAAGATTTTTTGCTAAAATGATAAATTCTACTGTAAAACGATTGCATGCTAACCTTTCTGTTTTATTTTTTTCTTTAATTTGATTAGTATAATCTTATCACAAACATCTAATAGTGATAAAACCTTATATGCGTGTTATTTTTAGAGCCTTAAGGCAATCATTCATTTTTCTTTTCTGACACTTTCGCAAGCCCTCAGCGGAATAAGGAGACCGAAATTAGAGCATGCCTTTTGATGATTTATGACATTTCCTTATCTCTTGTCCATTTTACACAACTTTATGATTATTATTAGCGACTGTGAACCGAATTTTTTTTATGGATTTATTATGTCCTTTTATTGACGCGTGTGTATTGTGTTTTGTTTCATTCTTTTATGGCATGATAAACTCAATATTTCCGCACCTAGTTAATTCACCACATTCTTTTTTTTACCCTTAATAAATATTTTGCATTTTTCATCGGCATATTTTCCGATTAAGGGCGGATAAATTTGCGTGCCAATTTGTAATTATCCTTTGTGGCTTTCCTGCAAGGAATGCAGGCGAAACAACGGTGTGTCAAAAAGGGTGTGGTAGTGAATAGAAGAGTTAATGTGTTCATTTTCATAGAAAAGGGATTTTTATTTCATACATGTCATCGTTTTGGTGGAGAGTTATTTCCATATTGGGTGTATCAGCAGGATGCATTTTTATTCAGTAGCGTGTAGCAAAATAATGTTGTTTACGTTCTTGTTTTATGGAACATGTTTCATTCTACCGTGATGTTTTACAGACGCAGTCGACCAGAAAGATGTACAAAGGAAACATCAGTCATTTATTGCATCATCAATAGCTTTGAGTTCTAGAACGCATTTATGAAATGTGATAATAAAACTGGAACTGGAACTCTTTGTGCTCGTTTCTAATCCAAATTAAAAACTACAAGTGGAAACTGCATACTGAACCAGCAATAACAGTTGCAAAAACCAATTGAACACATAAAATTGGAAAGCCAATAGTAGAACTGAATTGCAAACGAAATCCACATAAAAGAGGACCGTGTTTGTGAACAAAATAATAACTTAACTTGTGTTGCTCGTTATGGAGCAACTTTTTCCTTGTGATAAAAAAAAGGACAAAACTTAGTTAAAAAAAAAAAAATACTGACACAAACGAAGAAATCCTCAACCGGTGATGCTTTCATGGTGGATTCTTTTCTTTTAGTTTTAAATTGCATATTTTCTTAGAACGATTCTTTTCCTTTTAGGATTTTTAAAAGATAAAAAGGAAAACTAGGATAAACCACCCTTAATATCTTCCTTTTGAGTTCGCTGCCTAGGTGAAGTGCCAATTTACATTTGAATAAAAGCACAAAAGAAGATGCCGTGCATTAAAGTTTATTATTCGTTATTTTTGTTACCATACTAAAACAAAGTTCTTTTTAGACTCAGTACATTAGTTTCAATGAGTGTCATTATAGAGGTGTGTTAAGTGGCACGAGGCAGACAATTTTGGCTTATAAAAATCACTTAACACAAGTTATAAAGTTAATTTTTCAAAAAATTGTCCGTAATTGACAAACTTTACATTGTACTTACATAAGTTGGTAAAGTTATATAGAATGTGAGTAGAATTTTTGTAATTTTTAAATCGATAAATAAAAGATTTTAAAAAGGAATCATTTCCTCCATTTCTGGGTTCTTAATAATTCGCTAAAGGACTTTATCTATTGCGGACCCCCAATGAACCTCTGATTGAGACGAGCTTTAGAGAAGTTATAAAAGCGGACCTAATAAAGTGGTCAGTTTTGATAAGTGTCTCAAAATAGTACATAAAGTATATGTTGCGACGACTTTGACATTTAGATTCCGATTGAGGACATTATTTTAGATGTGCAAGGACGTAGCGGTATTGTTATTATTTTGGAATACCATTTGGGTCTTAATATTTGCTGTTGTTAAAAATGTCCGCTCTAAAATATTCGTTTCGTTTCAGATTCAATAAACATTTATTTATTATATAAAATAATTCCATAAATGCTTTCTTTAGTTAAGGATGAGCTTCTAGATCCAATACTGGGTTTTCGGTTCATGTACAGCATGTTTGAAAAACTAACCAAAACAAAACAAAAGTCCTTCACCATGCCAGTTCTAAATTTAGACGTCTCACGACAATTTTCAATTACATTTTCGCTGACAAAAAAGTGAATGACGATATACGAGTACGAATAAAGTAAGTAGCAAAGTTGTTAGCAGCACGAAACAAAAGTAATATCATACTTAAGCAACAACAAAAAAATAAATAAATAAAACTCTTCAGTTAAGAAATAAAAATGAAGCTGTAGAACGCTTGAATAAATATCCGCAAATATAATTATGATAAACGGATAGAAATTTGCATAAAGTGTCACTTGAACAGCTATACATACTCGTGTATGTCTCGTGCACGAACCATGGTGTACACTAAACGTTGTTCGGAAGAAATTTATTGCACTTCACTACATCTGAGACAGTAGCAATTATCCTTGTGTTTGCTATTTAATACATTTTCCGATTGTAGACGCGCTTTTACCAAAAATGTTCTGCTGGAGCCCTGGAGTTTCAGACTTTTGCTGAAAATGTTATTCCTAGAATTAGGATTAATGATATTCCCGTTCGCGGAAATAAATGGAATTGCGTTTATTCATAAGCATAAATATCTACGTTTATCTTTTTAATGGAATATGTAAATTTGTCTTTCTTTCTTATTTGAAATGGAATGTTGATTTTTTTTTCTTTTGAAGTTTTTTTTTTTTTTTGAGATGTAACTTCTTTGTGTTAAAGTAGTTAGCGGGTAGTGGAATAGAGAAGGAGTGTAAGCCTGAATTTCTTCAGATTACAGATTTAGGTCATGACTTTTACAGCTAATATACATATGTAGCTATTAAATTAACAACAAATCTTCATGGTCACGAAAACAGAATTGCTTTTCACAAGCCACGCACTTCTGAAAATATTTCGCGTTGAAGTAATTTTTTTTTTGAAATGTCAAACAGCTTAAAGGACATTCCACTCAATAGTGTTATGTTGTGGCATAAACATTTCCACAGTAAACAATTTTGAACTTTCACCAACGATAAGAAAATAAGACCGAGCAATTTTTCCCACAATTCTCCTTTTAGCTGGGGGTTCTTATCGATTGGTGGTGCAATGTCTTGTGAGGAAAAACTTACTCCACACCTATTTCTTTTATATATATTTTTTTATTTTTTGACAAGAAAATGAAAAATTGCAGTTTATTCTCTTAGTTGGACCATATAGAAGTTTTCAGGCGGGCACAAAAAGGAAAAGAAAAAAAAAGAAGAAGAAAGTAATGATAACCAACAAAAGGATGAAGGAATAATAATACTTCGTGGCTACTTCATGGTCGATCATCAATTTAAGAGCTGTCAATTGAGGGAACATTTATGATTAACAGTGCCCGAAGAGGATATATTTAGCTTTCGGTTGATGTGCTGCTCACAGCTGCTCGGAATAACGGTAATGTACGATGAGTACCGTGTGTACTGTCAGATCGTGAGAATTTTGCACGAATGTTTCTTGGTTCAAGTTTTTGTCTGCAAGAAGGATGGTAAATTTATATTTCGTAGAAGGATAATAAATGAATCTGGTAATCGTGGTTTAAAGTGGATAGTGCGAAGGTAAACATCTTTAAGAAAATTATGCTTAATCTTAAAATGTGGCGAGATGATTTTACTTCCACCAGTTTCTAGTTCGGTGTAGAGTGATTTCAGATTTCTATGAGCTAATTAGTTAATTGCTTTGCGGTTGTTGTCGAATTAGCCAAATTGTGAAGGTATGAATGTTGTTCGAATTATGTAGTTTGATTGAGTAACTTGGAATTGCTTCATGTGGCTGCTGTTGGGTTTGAAGTACCTACACATGTACATGCATACGCGTTGGAAATATGACGGTGCATTTAAATGTGTGCTACCAAATTTCAGTAATTTATATATACACGAGTCACTTGCTATATAGAGCATCTTGCATAAAGGATATTTCAATAAAATGAATGTCCAATAGTACAATATAAATAAAGTTCTGTTTTAAGTGACCAATTATTTCTGGTTTATTGGGATTACATACCAGGGCTTAAAAGTAGCATTAGTTTAAGTGAGGTTGCGAAATTGGATCGTGACTTTTTTGAAAAATCATTTAGATAATGGAAGAAGTGCATATCGTTTGCTTCAAATGATAAACTGTTCCCTCAATTTACATTTCTAATTTCAATCTTTCACTACAATGCGTCCCAACTTTGTAAAAGGTTTGATTGCTTGAGATTTTGTCCTTTACAAATGCATCGTTGCATAAGAACACGATAACATTCCGAAGACTTCATTTGTGCAAGCTAAAGCCAACAGAAGTTCAAGGTCAAACTCTAATTCTAGTAAAATGAAATGACGCACTGCATTGGAAGGATATGTACATAAGTACATATCTCTCTTCAGTTGCATATTCCCTAGATCACCGAAACGACAGACCACCAACGAAGCCACATACTAAAATAAAAAATCAAACTTAAAGGAAACCTTGAAAAAAGCATGGATAGATAAAAATACGTCACAGGACTACAATTAATGTCAACTGAAAGAAGCTTAAATGCGCACAACTCTCTCCAACACACTTTCCATTAGCACTTAAGCCTCGCTGCTCATTCCACTACAAGGCGAAAAGAATAACACATTATTCTTCCGAAACAATACACAAAGAGTAAGGAAAAAAAAAAAAGGATTCCTCATGTGCAAGGACACTAAAAAAAAGTTGTAGCGCAGATGTTTTTCAGACTTTTGGTTCCCAATCGAAAGATAATATTTTCGCTTTGTTGTTATAAAATTGCATACTCGTCTTCCTTTCAGTTTCGTATAGACCACTCCCAGCACTTGGATCCTCTTATATTCCACATGGACTTGACTGAATTGTCTGACGCTTCTACTGTGTGCTGAGAAGTTGTTTGCCAAAATCTATTTTTGTTGTTTTATTCAATCCGATATGGCAGATCCGCAGACATTATCTAGCACATAAATGTTGCTATACCTAGATTTATTTATATTCTATTGTGTCCTGCTGCTCTTGTTCCAACAAACAGGGGAATATACATTCGTCTGTCTACGAAGTTGGATACTGTAGAAATTTGATGGGGGTCAGGATTGGATGAAAGAGTGCTGGAAATGTGTTAGTTATTGAGCACATGTACATCGCAAGCTTCTTATCTAAATGGCAACTTGCATTATTGACTTAAGATGGTTGGGAATGTAGAGAAATTGCTCCCAGATGTATTCAACTAAATAGAAATTTAGAAATGTTATCTATTTCTCAAACTGACTTTAGGATAAGAATATTCGTGAGCAAGTGCATTAGGATGAGTGTGAAATAAAAGATACCTAGCATCGGTAGAGAATCATCATGCTTAGCATACTAATACGTATCCCAGACAGATTTTCACATTATTAAATTTTGAAAACGTTTACGGCATTTGTTTTCTTTTACAAGGATAAGGGTTTGGTATGTGAAATGGTTCCTGACAAATTAAAATCCTCTTTGACAGTTTTGTGCTTGCTTGGAACGGGTGAAGTCTTTGTTTTTATCAAATGGGGTCATTGATATGTACAAGTTAAATCTAAAAAGGGTTAGTTATTCCTGGTAAAAGTGGTTCCAGTTCCATATCAAGTGTACTTCCTGCTTTTTTTAAAACAATTGTTATGCATACATATGTATGCCGATGACGCAATATCACTGAATGCATTTTTGCAATGCATGACGTAAGTCAGAAAGAATAAGAAAGAAATATAGGTGAAGCGGTTCAACAAACTCAAAAGTTAATCATTTCTCTTTATACCCCACGGGTGGCAGTCTTTTTTTGTAATCAGGGAACATTTTCCAATAAAAAAAAAACGGTTGTCCCTGTCTGGGAATTAAATCTACACCACGGGCATAACATGCAAACAGTCTACCAACCGCAACACAGCCACTCAAGGCCATGATTGTCTAATTGATAATTTGGTTTATAAATTAATGAACTCTTCTTCTCTGAAAACGCGTGTGATTCCTTCATGCCCGCTTAGGTAAAAAAGGATGCAAGGTTTGACATCCATTCAGAGATAAATTACAATTTAACTCCTTTGATCGTAAGGGCAGGAACATTCCATTAACCTTTGGTGGTAAACACAGCTACAGGACACGTAAATAGAGCAATTAAATGAATTCCATTTAAGTGTTTTACTTCATTTTTATATTATAAATAGTATTTAAAGTAAGGGCCATATTAGTTGGGCGACATCTTTCAAAAATTGATGTGAAGTTTGGACATAAGTATATAGTTCTCGGATTCATGTACTTCATCAGATATGCATATTAATCATATCAGCAGAAGTATAGTCTTACTCAAAAATAAAGTTTCCATTTGTATGCATTTTAGGACATATTCCAGTGAATGTATATATTGTTCAATAGTTATTTTTGGTAGTACTGGGAGGGCTCAGCTATACGCAGCTTACTTGCGAAAAGTTTCCTCTAGGAGCCATCAATGGCCAAATTCACTCAACTCTTCTTTTAAAAAATTTGTATACATAACATGAACTACGAGAATAGAAATTTCAATTCATCTGCTGATTTCCGGAATTGGTGCCAGTCAATGTGCGAATTGCGTTCTTTTAAACCAACCCAAACTTAATATGATCGACAACATACGTATATCATAAACAGGCGTTTAGTTTTCAATCCCAACCATAACTTTTCATATTTTAGTTAAATTATAAAATTGCAGTTACAGTCCTAATCTCTACCTACACATTCCTCAAAAGAATCCTTATACAATTTCCATTGTCTTACACTTAAGGTCTAAGCATAATACTCTGTTCTACAATTAAAAAAAAAACTTAGTTTTTCAACTCTTGACTATTTAATACCTTGCAGTCGTTCCATAGGTCACCTTAAGTCTTAAAGCCATTTGAGCATATTGAAATTATTTCATCCCTGACCATGGACCACACATGCTTCCAAATTATTCGGAAAAGTTGAAGTATTCAAGCCCCTTAACCGAAAACCCATCTTAGCCGCATTGAAAAAGTTTTCCATTGCCCACACACACGCATACACGCGCTGATGGTTTCATTTATATTCATGAACATTTTAGTTTTCATGCATTAATGCATGTGTTTGAGGGTATTTTTTAAACATACACCACCAACCATTTTCTTCTACACAGTAGTTGTCAGGATCCAACAGATATGCAAACTTTTCTGTATGAAAATGCACCGCAAATAAACCGAATGTTTACGGTTTTTGGATAAAATCATTCCCGAGTGCAGACACTGTGCAAACGGGGGGGAAATATGAGAGTTTTCACGATTTTATTGTGTCGAATCACATGTTTTCAGATGCATGAATATCCCAGACATGGATGGTTAGCTAGTATTCAAACAGAATAAGGCAAACCATGTTCATAGTTCTCAATCTAAAATGTTGATTTTAAGTTTAAAAATATATTGTTGGTATTCTAGTGCCTGAAGCGAGGCGATGAGTTTCTAACGAACTTCCTTGACGTAATAAACTGAAAAGATCTAAGAAAGTATGATAAGTAATATTTGTCTAGGGCAAATCGACATTGGGAGATTAAGCAGGCATTTCTTCTTGGTTGAAGTCCAGTTCCACTCCGGATTCTCCTTGAAACTATATTTATTTTAAAGATAAACAGATTGTTATGTGTAAGAAATCGAACTTTATTCAGCTGCAATCGTTGGACTCAAACTTGATAAAGACAACAGAACGTCCTATCAGAGAAAGGTCTTCAACTGTGAACCCTTACATAGTTATATAGCTTTCCCACTCTAGCTCCTGTTGACGGACAAAAATGTCACCATTTTTTTAATTGCTTTCTCGATTAATCTTATGACAAATCTAACATTAATTAGTTGTCATATTCATATAGTATATGTATGTAACTATAAAACTTCCGGCTACCCATCATGGGTGACAAAATTCATCTACACACTCGTATTACACCAAATTGTGGCGAGCCACTCAATTTACAAAAAGGATCCTTCGCCATGAACCCAGTTTTCGGTTGACAATTTATCAGCCGATGCTGAAATACAATATTAATTCATCAATTGACCGCTCTTTCCGGCTGGTGCCTCATAATAATGCACTTGATGATTAAGCTCCATTAATTGAAGGATTAGTTTTATGTTGTGACTTAAATTGTGTTAATTATCAATCGGATGGCTTGTTGGCGAACGGACGGGCGGGTGTCCCGCAGACGAACTAATTGCAAACCAAATGTTGACATATGCGGTCAGATGTTAGCTTAATTTATGTTGCTGCAGTTCGGTTATTATGGATTTCATATGGCATCTATTGGACTGTGGTTGCCATTCAGTCTGGGCAATCATTTGGAATTAGGAGGCTGTTCGAATTTGGGAAATTACAGAACGAGATATAATTATTTCGCAAAGAGGAATAACTAAAATGTTAGAGTTAGTAGCAGTTGCAGAAGAAATGGATAATAGGAGGGTTACTCATGGAATAGATTACGTTTTATGTATATTGCTGATGTAGATATAATTATAGGAAGTAGCATTTTTCGGTAATTGAAATACAATTGAATATTTTTATTTTTGCTACAGGCAACACTATTTTGAACAATTTTTTTTTCCATTTTTTATATTTTAATGTGCCAAGCAATAAATTTGCATCCACTCCATTGCAAGTGGATTCAAAGGACTTGTAACTTGGCTTTTACTTCACACGGTATTTACAAAAAATACACGTTTATAATATTTAAAGTGTCTGCCAAAGGCAAATTTTTGTTTGTGGGGTTTACATTGACTCCGAGGAAAGTGAATTCCTTAAATATCTTAATAGTTTCTGATACTGGCGTTTTGTCATAAGTTATTGACAACATGCAGTTGCCTCTTATGCCAAATTGCTTCTTTGGTTGGAATCTCTCCTTTATAGTTGACCTTTTTTCTGTGTAATGTGAAAAATAGCTTATGAAAGGACTTCTTGAAAGAATATAAAACTCCATGTGTATCTACCAGCCACTCATGGAAGCACTAAAGGGAACCATTCAAAATCGAGTTCAATTAGAGGTTGTTGGTCGATAACCTAGGAAATTTCATTTAACCCCCAGCAAGGGAAGCCAAGAGATGTTCGCACTATACAAGTATACAAGCTTCTAACGCACTTCCTCATTTGACACTGCTCACTCGACTACCATTTTAACAAGCTGGGCATAAGACGTACATACATTTAAAAAGACTCTGCTTAAAATGCCAAGAAAGTGTGGATCACATCTTGTGCTTAAAGCTTGAATCAGGCAAAAGCATCCGGAAGCATGATCCTGCGATTCTTATAAAAAATACGAGAGTCGTTATTGGAGATAAAAATAGGTATAAAACTCTAACTTGTTTTCAAAGTAGCTCTAACTAAACATTTATGGCGAAAAAAAGTGTACATAAATTCAATAACACTTAGGCCCGCTTGAAATGGGAAAAGTTTGGCTGCCACTTATATATCTACTGTTGCAGATCATAAGGTGAGCAAAAAATTACTCCTGTCATAATACATATCGTAATAATTGAATCATCTGACTAACCGGTGAAGAGAAGAGAAATGATATAAACTTCATACGACAGCAAAGGATGACAACTTCTCCGATGGCTACCGGAACGACAACAGGAAAATTAATTAACTACGGTCAACCATGCAGGACTTGTAATTGCCCCGAAGAGTATTTTACGTTCACTGTTGCAGAGTTTGTTGTATATGTATGAAGAGTGTACGTGCCGCCGGCAGATTGTGCATGTAATATAATAATTGCCGATAGAATCTTCATCCGAATTAATTGCGTCAATGGTTGAATGGGCAAACTGGTTCTCAAGTATGATTAATTAAATCAATTTAAGAACCGGAAATCATATACTTTTTGTACGAAATTAATCTTATTGCATTGGGATGGGTTAAGAAAGATCTTGAAAGGCCCATCATCTTAAGACGGACCCTTTAATTGGTTGATCAAAGAAAATGATAGTCATTATTTAAAGTCTTCGTAATAAACAACCTCTTTGGAGAAGTAAGGTACAAATTTTGTTGCAATCCTAAAGTGTATCAGCTCTTCACCTTTTATTTGAAGCCGATTCCACTGAGTTGTATATTGGTACCCAATTTTCATTGCACCTTAATGCATGGTCAATTACGCTTTCATCACTTAGTCCACTTATATAAGTTTCTATTCAATGCACACACAGATTTCACAGAAAATACGAACGTGTGACAAGTAGCTTTCAAATAAGTATTAGTGGCGAATCCGGACAGTAACGATCCCAGGTGCATACCCTAAATCACTGTCCATACAATTTTAGAACAAATCTCCAATAGACTTCGTAATTAAAAGTAATAACATACTTGCGATACCTCTTCACAAGCAGCAAGATATTTCTGACTGATTTGGCTACAAACTAACCTACCAATGAACTTATAACTCCATTCCCTGCTGTGTGGGTATATGAACCCTTTTGAATACCCTTCCAGGTAAATGATAAAATCATTAATACTTAAATTTCCCTTCGCCTTGATCTATTTAGGAGCTTTACATTGCACATCGAATACGAAACAACACTATAGAAGGTGACATGCACTATACGCCGGCTGAAGTTGACATCATCACAGTCAGAGCTGTGGCCATCTTCGTTTCCATTGCAGTTGATAGTAAGTACATAGCTCGATGGTCATCGTAGTAACCCTCGTTGTATTCACCGTCATCATCATCGTCGACGACGACAACAACGACTTCTCTGCATTAACAACGTTTATTATCACAAATGGATTATGTTGTCCTGAAAATTAGTAATGTCATTTCCCCTCCCAAGGTATTTCCAATCCTGATGCAGTTCATACATGCGTGTATCTTGTGTGTAGTGCCCTTCATACACCGCATAATCCGAAGTGTACTTCTGTGCAAGATGAGTTCTTGTTGTCGTTGAATCTAAAATCAACAAATAATTTAATTACCAATACATGATGATATAATTCGGTTAGGGTATTAATTAAATCTGCCCGTCTATAGCGTATATCGTTCTCAACCTAAAGAAGAAGGGAACGGGGATAGGTAAGGACAAGTGCGTTGTCGAAGGAATTTGATAATTCAAAATTCAACTCAAGCTACGATAGTGTATTCAGACTAAAGATGTCCTGTCCGTTCACGTTAATGGAAGCTTGATGAATATTCACCTATTCAGTTGAATTCCTATAATATCTGGGTTCCATTTAAAATATCTGTACCAGGTGATGAAGGAGAGAAACTGCATTTCAGAATCTGGCAGTATTCTGTAGGCATTATCTGTATATACATTATCCATTAAGTATTAGATACTCTTCACACAAAGTTAGATAAATGAATGCTGTGCAACAGTGTATGTAATACAAATGCCAGCCCAAAATGTTGTAATTTAAATGATTGAAATTCTCGTCCTACAGAGGTTGACGTGATTGTCATTGACTTTCTCTTCAGTTTTGACAGTAAATACCATTGGAATTTTGTGTATTTACATTACGCACTAGGACTAGTGGTGGAGTCGATATTGCATTTAGATCTTGTGAATACATTTTAATTTGCATTTATTGATTTGTGAGGAGCAGGCGATATTTTGGCCGAAATAGAACATTTGCTATTGGATAAGGGAGCAATGGTCCATAATAATATTGTTTACTGAAAGGCATGAGGGTTTTTGTACAAATGAATGTTCTAAGTATTTAAATAGCGACTTTTTTGAATAAGAAGGGGAAACATACAGGCAATCGTATGGACGATAAGTTTGAAATGAAATTAACTATGTGGTTTGAATAAATTTACCAACAATTTATAGAAAGACGTTAAGTTAAATCTCTAGCTTGTACAAGTTTGCGTACAAAATTCTTTTCAAAAAGTTGAAAGACTTGTCTTCAACAAAACTCAAAAACGGAGTCCACGCTGGAAGCTTTTAGTTTATCATTCCGATAGAGTAAATGTCATCGCCTTATTTCCTGTTATAGTTAGGTTGAACTTAATTAATGGCAATACTAAGAGAAGTGCACAAAATGATACTTATTCAAGCCAGAAACTGTTACCTCACATATTAAAAGAAGTTACACCAATATTCTCCGAACAATGCCTTCTTTATTATAGATAACCTCAGACCTCAACAAGCCAAGGATACGTCCTTCAAATATGTCTCTGTTTTTGTTTAAGGACATCAATTAACTGTCGAATACTTACTTTCTGTTACTGTTCCGCCATAGCCTAAGGCAGACAAAAATACTTTGGCCATTACAATGTCGAGTTGAAAACAACACAACTGAGTCACATTAGTTTAAAATGGTTGAAAACGAAGTGAATAAAATCACACCCCAACAAATTTAAATAATACTATCCGTAAAATTTTTTTTTAAAAGAATTATTTAATCGATTGAACAAAACAGGCTTTATAGAAATGGGTTAAATAAATATGTCACTTCATTTACCACACCATTATCAAGTATTAGTGTTCTATTCTAAAACAAGATACACACCTTCAAAAACATTGCCTCCAAAGGCATACCAACATTACAGGAATGCTTTGTTTGTATACCTTTGCTAACACTAGGAGTACAAAATTTGAAAAGAAAAAGAAAATACATTTGTCCACCCTTTCGTAAATAGCACGCTCCCAAAAGTACTCTCAATGGAACATAAGTGCATATTGACAAAGAAAACTTGCATTCAGAAGACTACCCCAAAAATGAATACTGTCACTTTGACATTTTCCCCCATGTTGTCTGTTTATTGGTGGCAACTCTCAATCACCCCATAAATCAGTAAACAGGCGTTCTCCACTAATCATGCTCCCTCTTAGACAAACAACACACAGACAAGGGATGTCGTCACTCCAGTATGCAACAGAATGGTTTGGAAGCAGATCCTTTTCATTAGGCAAAAAGGAACAGGATTAAATTGTTTGATTGAAAAATATGTATTCAGACAACAAAACCAGGGCAGTAGCAGCAGATGTTGACTTCTGTCAGGGGACCATCGTATGGCTCTTGAAGAAAATCCTTTTTAAATTATTTTTCGTAATCCTTTCAAATTTTTGATTCTCAATTTGTTTGTCTAGATAAACCGATTAGGGAATTGGAACTTTTTTTTTGTCGCTCCCCTTTACTCGCTCCAACTCACCGCATCATCAGAGATTCTTTCTCTGTTTCTCTGTGTCACTGGGGAATGGCATTTTTAAATAAGGATGCGTTGTTTTTTGAGTAAGAACTCAGGTTTTGTTTTTCTTTTTTGCTTTTGTGAAATGTAGACCGGAAAAGGTTTTAAATTTTGCGAAATAAATGTTTGGTAGAGCTCCGGAGAAGCTTAGAATGGGATCCCAACATGTGCATAATTATAATTTCCCAAATCTTGCAACTATCATTATTGGATAGCTGTAAAGCCCCTTATGTTTTTATTTAATTCAATTACTTACTTATTTAGTTAGCGCTTCAGTTCGAGGTAACCTTGGGCAAACAAAAAAATATCAACCTTTTTTCAAATCACACATGCCGCATGCACAACCACCCAATCAACATCATACACCGTCAGACCCGTTATACCCTAGGCGGAGTTTTCCTCTACTGCGTTGTCCCTCCGCGTTATTGGTGTCAATTCGCTCTACATGACCCTAGCAATCTCGAACGACCAATGCGCAGCTTTTTAACCACGTTGATGTCGCTGTGCAGTTCGTATAGCTTTGCGTTGAACATCAACAAAAGTACATCCTGAACCAAATGCTGCTTAGCTCGAGGCTAATCTCTGACTTAATCATAATACTTGTCTAAAATGTTGTTTATTTACACAACTGAAGATCCATTTTTTAATTCCCTCATTTAAGTCTTAAACCACAAGATTGAAATCCAATTTGAAGCAATCAAATTCATATAAGTATCTCATCAAGATTTAACGTTCTCCTCAACTTAAGACAACAGAAATTGAAACATTTACTTTTTGCGGTGAAAGTAATCTTTTCGAAAAACCATCTAAATTTTACAACACCTCCGTTCATTGGAGGGTTATTTCAAAACTGGCTGAGATCAATAAACAAATGAAAATCACTTCTGGAATTTCAGAAGTTGTGAAACTCATTGAAGAAGTTTTCCCAACATCTGTCGATGTTGAGAGGAAACTTTCAGTCAACCAAGGTAATCGAGTTGAAGTTCAAGGGCCGCTACAGTATGCAAGTACCTACTCATACAGAAGTTAAACGCACATTCATGGGTACCTACATATTTTGGGTAACTTTTTGAATCTAAATTGAATTTGAGTTTTTGTTTTTGCATTGCACGACTCCCGCTAAAGTGAAATTTTATTTCTCCATTACGATTCAAAAGTAAAAACGACTTCAATTCACCTCGGTTAGGTAAAATTAATTTTCATCTGTCAACTTTTTGAATTCGAAAAGTTTTGATTTAATTAGAAATACTTTCTCAAAAGACGTCCAAGTAAAATACACTTTGTTTAACCAATTGAAATGTCGTTATTCTAACCTGAGAGTTGAACTGGGGTGTCATGTACATTCTAGCTTTAGTAAAAGCAAAACTGGATTTTACTGCAGGAGAAACTACCTTGAGGTTTAAACCATCGATAGTGATGCTTTGGTGGTGCACAGATGCTTCTGGGTCGGTTAACTATGTGCTTCAGACTTTTTTTTTGGTTTTCTGTCGTTGTCCTCAAAGCCAACTGTTTACATTTGATTTCCAATCACCGTGAAAACTAGTGCAACTACTCGTTGAGGACAAAGAATGATGTTGATGTCTTCCGCTATTGGGGGGGGGAAACACGACTGACTTCAAATTTGAAGAAAATACACCAATCCTAATCGATAAACTCAGAAAATTTAATTTTGAGGTGGAAAAAATCTCGGCCATGGAAAGAACAAGAAAATGAAAGCAAATGACTTCACTTGTTCGCGTTTTATTTATTCCCAAGAGTTAATATTTTTTGTAGTTATTTTTCTTTGTGAGTGTTAGGTAAGGTTATGTTATAGTTGTAGCCGAGACAGCATGCGACCACATAGAAGAGGTCTTTTCCCTAAGCTGCGAGTGAAGTGAAGGATATGACGTTCACATATGCGTTTATATATAGATGTTCATATGTGCCAGATCGCAGAGGGTGTTGAAGAAAGATCATTCCAAAATGAGCTTCCTTTTGAGAGAGAGGGAAGGCCACATGCGTAAGAGATGAAGGATGATATCCTTCTCCTCTTTTTCTCCATAACTCCTACAGAAGTTGTTTGTTGTGTGCGTGCCTAAAAGGCAGTGTCCGATGATGACACCTATTGTTGTACCGATGTTGAGTTTACTAAGCGAGCTCAGACTTTTAGAACGTTTCAGATCTAGCTATTGACAAGTCTGCTTTGTAGTCTTGCATAGGTATCATCGGACAATTTTAACTTTTATCTCGCTCAATCAGTAGCTTACATGTAGTAAGGGGCATGTAGTGCCCCTATTGTCTCATTAATGTTCAAACCGGGGGTTCAATTGGATGGCAATGACGTCATCACCTGGCGTGCGTTTGTTGAAACACTGTTCTTTCGCCTCGATTTTCTGCTTCAACGACAATCCAAATGGGCGGAAACCCAATTTGTAGTTAGGGTTAAGCTGAACACACAATGTCCCTCTATAAAGGTCCATTATAAACTGCCATGCGTGCCTTATAATGAAACTAAATTAAGTCTACAAAGCAAATACAAATGATTTGTAAAATTAATTCAAATGCGACAGATAATGTTCAAGATAACAAGCACTGTCCATCAATTGTCACTGGAGTTATATTCATATAATTGACGGAACATATACCACACGCTAATCACCGATTAGAGCTTATCAACATACCCAACCCTTACATCGCCAAAAAAAAAGAAAAGGGAAAACCTAAGCGGCGCCAGTCTTGATGATAATTTACCTGCCTATAGCTGACAGTGCGTTTTTATTGTGACAGGACTCCATTCTCCTGCCAAGTTTTTTGTTACCATATATTTTCCGATCGAGCATTTTTAATTTTTCATCAGCATTATACCTCTCCCAGGTGGGCTGGGAAATGGGGCAGAAATTTACGTGCCAATTTGCAATTATTGAAACGGGGAGCGCTCCATCATATTCTCATACATGCAACAACAGCTTAACGCTAAAATGAATGCAAAAAGGGATGAAAGACCAATTCCGATTCCGATTAAAAAATAAACACACACACACACACTTTTATTGGTAACTGCTAGGGGATTGGTTGGTTATGGTACCTAATGGGAGCTGTATTAGCCTAATATTAGCTGAGTTGTGATTATTATTTATTGCAGATTGCTGAAGGAACTGTCAACAGGAGTGGGAGGAGTGTTGGAAAATGTTATTTATTACTCCCGCTGATGATAATGGTAATCTGGCATGGCAAATGAGTTTGGTTTTAAGCAAATGGTTAAGGGAATTCTGGCAATTATTTTGTGGGCGACATAGTTAAATAGGGGTCCCTAGACTCTCGAATTTAGGTCAAATTTCCTTTTTACAAAAAGTACACCTACTGAAGACCTATCACCAATTTAAAATAAAGGACGTATTCCAACATTCGGATTAAGTCCATCCAACTTTATCCAAATCCTGTTCTGAATTCATTCAGATGAATGATATATTTATAGCTTCTGAATTCTTATATATTTTCCTATACACTCTTATACATAATGTTGTGGCTAAAACCTCAAAATGATTTATGTTTTCATTTATTGAAACTTTGCTTGAACAAAAAAAAAAGTTTTGCGGCAGAATTGGAAAGTATCCCATGTCATATAAGTTTTACTATTACGGTTCATCCTTTTAAGTCTGCACATGCGATTGTCCTTCCGCAAGCCTAAGTTCAAATAAAGTAGTAATTTTATAGAAAAACTGAATTTAATCTCTGGAAAGATAAGAGAGAGAGAAAAAAAAGGGACAGCATGGACATCATTTTGAATATGGTTTCTCTCAATCATTCTCTCTGTGAACCCTCATCGCTTGTCATGCTACGTCAGTAAATCGGGCAGCGAAAAGGATTCAAACAAACGGGAAGAGCTAAGTAAAAGATGTTTATTCCTTTCTTGCTTTCTCCCCTCTTTAAAGTCGAAAAAATTAATACGCTTTGCGTGCAAATTGAAGCGGGGGAACAGAAGCAGTTGAGCAAGGACATTTTCATTCTTTCAAAGGGAATTATGAAAAACATATGGCAGATAATGAAGTGGGTCAAAGTTATTCCAGAAGTTGATCTGTTCTTGTGTGTGGTCTTCGAGACATTTCTGGGGGTAGAATATAACAGGGTGTATATATGAGAAAATATGAAATGATTTATGCTATGAGTTGTGAAAGATTTGCCAAGTCTACAGATTTCATACATTTTAAAATGTCCTCGGTATGATTTTATTTAGACATTTTGACACAGTACGGAGCATTTCATGCTAACAGAACGAAATTGATGGCAAAGTTAAGAGCAAACTCTTGGTTTGTTTGTTTTTTGTTTTAAATGCATTTTTATTATTTGTAATTCATTTACTCTTATATGCTAGGAAAAAAACGCTTAAAACTAGCTTAACTAACTTAACTATGTTATACTAACTTAGCAAACTCTTGGTGTTTGACATGACATACACAATCGCTTTTTTGACAGAACCGGCTTTGGGTAGATAGGTTGGTATATGGTGCCCTTAAAACATCAATAAAGATCGGTTTAAATCGAGATCATTTTGGTACTCTTTATTTAAAGAAGAGCTTTTGAAGGCGTCATTTCTTTAAGCTTCCTTCTTAAGTTACTGTTAAGAAATGTTTGCCTACCTCTTTTTCTTTTTTCCAAGCGCCTTTAAGTCGTAAATTTGTAAAAAAAAAAAGAAGGACTTGCATCCTAGAAGCAACCCAAGCTAATCTTTAATTTCCCGGATGCCCATGCGAAATTTTGTTTATTTTATTACAGTTAACTTCAGCCGAAACCAGAGCCTTAATCTTATCTACTCTTACTGTCACAATACGTTTTTGACTTGCAAAATGCTTATGCAGTACTATTCTTCTTTCACCTAAGTTTGGAGCTTTAATTTAGGCGAATATGAACAATTACGTTCGCAGAATCTTCTATTTCGATCACAAAGCTAGGCACATTAGAAGTTTTGAAACGGTGATTGGAAGTTTTTTTTAAGAAGTGTACGTTTTCGGTTTAGCGGTGGCCATGGTGTAGTGGTAAGCATTATCTCTTGTCATGCTGAGGGTTTCAGGTTCAACTCCTTATATTTACAATGTCGATCAACTGCAAAAGAGCTAAAGTCCACTTTACTGCTTAGGCATAAAACCGGCAATAGATTGGTCATAGGACTTATAGCGGGTATCGTACTAAGAAATGATGATGATGTCAAGACATTGAAAGAAAAGGCCGTGAACAAGTTAGCAATGACAACAACATCAACACCAACAAATTCTCTCCAATTATTTTTGAAATCACCCTAGGATCAAAAACTGAAACCTTGTTCCTACCACCAGAGTTTCACAAACAGCACGATATCAACATCGTAAGTGTATTCATAACAAAAAAAAAAAAAAAAAACATTGACTCGTACAACATAACTTCTAACATAACTTTTCACTGACAGCCGCTGTCATTGTCGAATGCTTTCCATTTCCAGTATTTTAGGGATCTCATCAACTACGATGAGCGTCGTTAGTGTTCAAAAAAGCACCACCGCCTTCAAGTTTTCTCCTCCTAGTCTTTTTTCAAAACAAATTTGTGAGTAAAACTGCATTATTTATCGGTTCATTATTTCAAAAAGTGAATCCTGTCAATAGATAGGTCCTATTTACCATGCCGAGTATCAGCCAATGCTATGTCAACTGTATATATATTTTGATTACATCCTTCATCTTGTTAATGGATCATTGCGATGTGTGAAAAAAATATAAAGTAGAATGAACCCTTATTGTCCGGTTTATCCAATCCACAGCTCCAAAGAAAGAGCCCTTATTCATCTTTCATAGCCATCTAAAGAACTCGTGTAAGAACAGCTGTTACTACCTCAAGGATGTAATTGAAATAAATACCTCAACGATATGAACTCACCAGTCATCACAAGGGTGAAACACAATTCACCCATCGACTTTATAAGCATGCGCCTTCAATAAAAGAGTAAAACGTCCCTTATTCAGTTTCCCAGTATAAGAGAAAACAATGTGTTTGAAAAATGTTGGGAAATTTTTAATCCCTGTTATAGCTACCAAGATAATAACAACTAATTTACGGTTTCTTATTTTTGATGATATTTTGATTCCTGACATACTTTTGATCAAAAACTTTGTATAACTACTGCCTGAATGATATCTCGCATCGAAAAGGAAATCCATCAGCATAATAAGACCAACCTTAAAAAAAAAACCCTTTTTCAATTCTCCCCACGACTGAGCGCATTTCCCGGGAAAGCCGGAAGAGCTTTTCACGTCAAAGCAATCATTAACTTCCACTTTAGTCCCTTCGCTTTCCAATACCGGAATTTTGGGTGTGTTATTTCACCACAATGGAAATACACCAACAAAAATTTCCATTTTTCTCTCTACCATTAGAAGTTCTCCATACAACTTTCTCTTTTCTAGTCTATCCATACCACAATTTTCGCTCTCACCCAGATTACGATCCATAGAAAATAATGAATACAGCTTTGCCTCATTTTCCGAATCACCACCACCCGTTCGGTGGTTGTCGCGCATCGAAAAGGAAAAAAAAAAACAATACGAAAATCCCCACAGCTACAGATGTATGGGAAAATCCGTGATTGGGAAACTAGTCTCCTAGCGTCTACCGTTTATGACGCCACGATGTCTTTCGGTGGGACTTAAGTTTTCTTAATAAAAAAAAAAGCAAAATCACAAATTATGGATATAAATTAAAGAAAAAATATAAAAACAAATTTCCTGTATTAAATTAATTCAAATTAATTTCGTGTTATAGTGTGACAGCGGAACGATATTTCGGTTTAACGGTATTTGAATGTTTTAAGTTTTGCTATAAATTCGTTTGTCAGACGAACATGGCTGGAGATGCAAAACATCTCTAACTACAAGTTATTGGAGCCTCGCCTGAATATTTATTTATTTATTTTTATTCTTATTTTTTTGCTTAAGTGTCACGTGAATTTTATTAAACACCATGGTGACATAAGGAAAGGAAGGAAAAAAAAAAGATATAATAAAAAAGAAGATTCACCGAAATGTGCGTGGTAGCTAGGTCGGTCGACTCCTCCGCTCGATCATATCTGTATCTAAAGTGTCTGTAGATACTCGTATCTTAAGTGTGTTTACATGTGCAACCGAAGATGATTGATTGACATGCTCTGAGCGAGTGAGTTAGTAAATCGGTAGCTGTCATCATCATCGTTCATTAAGATTGGATGCCACTTTGCTGTGTCGGCGACGACGCCAACGAAAATCTCGAATTGTTTCTGGAATAGCTGCATGGTGTGTGCACATTGAAAAATAAGCAAATTTACAATTTTCCTCTGTTTTATTGCTCTTTGCCTACGTAGGTGGCATTAGTGTTCCATACGTGTGTGGTCTAAATCGAAAAACCTGTTAAAGTTTTAAATTGCAAGTTTGTGTTTAAATTGGAAATTTTTTAGAGTGCATCCGCATCTGTACTTATTGTATATGCTTACTCTGTTTAAGTGCATAGTAAATCAACGACGAAACGTAGATTAAAGGAAAACAAAAGGATTAAACGGGGGAAGAGTAAAATAAATTTAAAAAAAGGACTAATTGCATGCGGATTATCTATATTCTTCAGTGTTGCGGCACGTATCCTCCTCTTGGATGCCGGATAAAAAAGAACGGTACGTACTTGAGTTTATTTTTTCCTTTTTTCTTATCGTATTTTTCTCTACGAAAGAAACACTACTTATATAGGAAATTTTGTTTTCGTTCCTGAGAAGTACAATAAAAATGCAAATAGCACGTTGGGCGCCGTCTGCCACCCTTAAGGACCTTCAACTAGTTTATTCGTCCATTCTTCCAGCCAGCATAGAGCGGCAACTACAACAGCAGCACACGGTCGACAATTAAGAACAACTCAATTGTTATTGTCCTAGTTTAGTGCTTGCGATTGCACACTTTACCCACATGTAAACAACATCGTAGCAGGAGCGGCAGAAAGTCTTCATCCCCTTTTTGTTATTTATTGTGGCATATGAAAGTTTACTTTTGCGCTGAAGTTTATCTTCTTCTGCTTTGAAGCCTTTACATTGTGGTAAAAGAGGTGTAGGCAGTTGGGTGGGCGAAGAGGACTTGTGTAGTAAAATTAATTACAACACCGACAATCACAATTTTCGGTGCGGTAAGTGGCTAGAAGATAGTTTTCATCCCTTATTTTATGGGTTTGTTAGATATTTTGTGTTTTTCCCCATTTTCACTAGGAGCTTTAGGATTTAGAATGTCTTAGGGATGAATTATTTTTCAGTGATGAAAGTGTTATAATGGTTTCTTAAAGTAAATAGGATGGCTTTGCGTGGGTGTAAGGAGAACGTATTAGGAGAATGTATTAAGTCCATGATGAATGTAAGTACATATTCCTAAGAATCACAAAGAGTGTCTTTTACGTCTTTGCTACCGTCATTTGTTTAATGTCAGAATGGTTTTAAGTCGTAAATGAGATCATTTGAAAGAACAAAGAAATGGTGACCGGCTTTAGATGATAAAGTAGGAGTCTAGAAATTTAAATTTTTTAAAATTATCTGTTTTAACGCCAGGACAATCCAGATGTTCTCACACAATTTTAAAATTTGTTTCTATGCTGTGTTTTGCGTTGATGTGCACAAGGTCGTGTCAATGTCGTACCTTGGGGAAGAAACTATTAGTGTTTCACTATTACTGGTACAATATGACTGAGCTTAAGGTTTACATGTCTGTTCCCTTATAAGAACGGTTGCTGAAAACCTTGAATTCCATTATTTATGGTTATAATGCCTCAAGTAGAGAATTTTAAGTTAAGTAGGAGGATTACATGGTTCGAAACTGATTCAAAACAATCACTGAAGGATGCTCTACTGATTACAGAAATGTTTAAAAAAAAAAACCGGTAGATGACAACATGTTTTACTTTTTCTTTCTATATCACAATCTGCAACTGTTTAACATATCTAAAGCGTATTGACTAAAGTTTGTAAGTTGTGATTTTATTTTAGGTCCGTATTATAAAGAAACCTTAAGGGTTTTCACCATAATCCCCCCCTTTTTTTCAGTAGACGGTATCTTGATTGTTCTTTACAATCTTTAGAATATGTGAAATACATATTTTCTTACGTATCGCTACTCATGAATTTGTGCAGGCGTTTTGAGATCCTTTTGAACTGATATGTTCAGAAATTTCCCTTGCAGATAGGTTCCATTTTTGTATAAACCATTTTGATTAGATGGAGGAGCCACAATGATACATAGGCCTTCAAAACAGGTAAAGGAATCTTTATTCACTTTGTTAAATTTTATATGAATCAGAAACGCATCCAGGGTAAGCCACATTTCGACCTTGTCTTGAGGCAGCTTTTGTCAAACCCATCATCAAAAAGGTAACAGTGTAGAAGGCAGCTGTGATTTCATAGCTAGTTACCTACGCAATGCATGTTTTCTTTGATGACGCCTTTATCACATAATTGTATAGCTTTCATTATACGTATTACCTTTATAGACGAATGAACTTTCCCATTCGCGATCATTGAAAATCTATGATTAGGAAACGCAGCCAACAGCTTGATAGTTTGTTTTCAGTTTATATCGACAATGAAGTGTTCACCTTGGCTCAGTAGTAAGTGCATTTCACTGCTAAGTAAGCTGACATAAGTTCGAACCTCATCAAGTGCATTTTACTGCTCAGCAAATTGATATAATGAATGATTTACGAATTATCTATCGCGCCAAATAAATAGAACTGAAGAAAATCCAAAGAGTTTAAGGTCCATTTTCAGTCTGTTTGTCTCATTTAACCTAAACTAAACTTCGTATGTATTTGAAACATTACTTTAGTTTTAAAATTGATAACAAATTTACATTTTCTTAAAACCAATTTCTGGTAAACCCGGAGATAAACTTGCCATACCCAGAGTCAACAGAAAGTTTCAAACTTCCAAAGTTTCTGAACCAAAGTGCTCCAGAATTGTCACGTAAATACGTTCTAACATACATATTGCACATAATATCAATGAATATAATCTACGGAAACTTTAGTCATGGAGTCTACTACAACAAAAGTACAAATTTTTCTAAAACTTTTTTACTATTTTCACAATCCAATCGTCCTATTGTGAATCTGTAAAATAGCATGACGGTGTGAAGAAACTAGATCGGTGACAGGTTGCAAAAGATATCAACCTCTTGTTTAGTTCTGGCAAATAGCTATAAATCCACTGCTGTCATTGATTCCTAGCGTTATTGTAACAATGAAATAGTCTTGTATCAACAAAACCACACAATATTTATACCATACCATGCAATTCGTGAAATGATAGCTTTATTGTGCTCAATGTTTAATTATCGCATCATTTCTAGAAACAGCCGCTTCAATTGGTCTCCAAAATCATGTGATTAACTCCTTTGGATGGCATTCAAACATACATGCAAAAGAATGTAAAAAAAAAATGTAAATACAAAATGACAATACAAGCAAATGAATATTCATATATGAATACATATACGTTTCAGTTTATTTATACGAATTAATTTAATTTAAACTTTTTTGTTTGTTCTACTTTTAACTGAAACAAAAGTTGTTTCGGATTTTCCAAGAAGTGACTAACAATCACAAAAACATAATATAAATTTATGATAAATGACGCATTTCTAAGAAAATATAAAAATATAGAATTAATAAATTTAGCGGTTATTTCTGTACTCACCAGTGTCTATTTTTATTTTGAAAGAATATTTAATAATATAATATATATCTAATCTCAAATTTTCATAAATCTAAATTATGATATAGTGGATAAGGTAAACCACAATGCCTATGACATTGAGTTAAATGTCCCTATAAATATGTCTTATCTGAAATTCCATTTTCTAGTTTCTTGTTTAAGGGAAATGAAAATTGGTTTTATCAAAATTCTTAATCTTGAAAAGTTTGAACAGGTAATCCTGAAATTTTTTGAAAAGTGGGTGTCGTTGTCCTTACGTTTACGTCGACGAGGATGTCGTGTTGAAATCGCGATTTGGTGTGGTTCTAATTCAATCGCTTATGTCGCGGAAGATAAATACTTGTTGTGTAAGTTCGGCTTTTTTAAACGTCGAATAATGCAGTCTTCATTATAAGGAGTCACATAATGTGTCACAGTATCTTTATTTAGTAGATATGTGGTCAATAACCACATCCAGAGTGAAGACATTAGGCACGCATGTATGCATGCATCTTGTGGATGTATGTGTTTTGTTTACCTGATTGTTTGTGGTGGCTGCGTTACATGTTCATTAAAAAAATAAACTCAGGTATGTTTTTCACTGGACGATGCAATTTCATCATCATATTTCATATCCTGTGAAAGTAGATGATAAGGTTCTCTCAAGAAGCAAGCGGTGTTTATCTAAAATGGAATAAAATGACTACATACATTATGTACATGTGGTACCATGTTGTGAATGAAGTTTTTCCTACGAACAAGGATACAAAATCGTAAAATTTATTGACTCTTACTTTTATCTTTATAAATTCTCATGCGTGAAAAAAAAGGATTCTGTAAAAGTTTTCGTTAAAGTACGAAATACAAATGGCTGAATGGAATGATGTGCGCTATAGGAATAGGGAGTTAATAGTTTTATTTCGTGACAATTTTGGTGATTTGTTAACAGCAAATTTGTTCGTAGGGTTGTAAAATGTAAGTTGAGATCGCATTATTCCATGAGGGAGCTTTGTTGATTCGAGCTTAAGTACAACAACCGAAAAGTTTTTTTGCGGCACCAACTGTCAGCAAACTTCCAAAAGTATAATCTGTCATGATCTGTCATAACAACTGTAGGTCCCTTCCATTCAAAAATAAATAGCATACATAACATAAATGATTACGAGAAGCTATGCTTTTGTCTGGAGCTGTTGCACCAAATACTTATACAATTTGCTTGTTTTGGGTAGCTTTGGTGTCTAGTGAAGTAATTATTTTAAATTTTTTCCCTAAGAAAGTTTTAAATTTCATCGTTGAACGAAAATTGGTAGAACTGTACGAAATTAGACTAATTTGAAGGCTGTAAAGCATAATCTGGTAACGACTACCTCTTTTTTGGCTAAGTAAAAAATGGAAGCCATTAGTAGTGGGCTTTTAAGCAATTGCAAGGGCACCTGGAACGAAATTAAGCTGCGGCGTTGCACTCGACACTCGTCTATGCATAGTCCTCATTAATTGTCTTCAGACGTTTTGTCGATATATACATATGCAATTACTTATGTGGAGCGCACATCTTTGTAAGACCAATTCGAGCTTACAATTTGTTACCATTTCTGAAAGCGAGGTTTCTGGCTTCAATTTTATTTCAACACGAACGTTCTAAAAATGTTGTTGAAAATCATCATCGATGTATGTTTTGATTGTGATTTTTGGTTGTTCACAAAATCAAAGACCAACAAGTGTCTCCTTTTTAATTACAACACTTTTTATTAGGTTTTTATTACACAAAAAAAGAATTAAGATTCGGCCTGTCGCCTAGCCGCTCTAGTCCGAAGTGTCTTGAAGGCTGAACAAAAAAATGACTTAAGTGGGGGCGAAGCTCGTTCCCGTTCGTTCCGGCTTGTTCCGAGCCGCAAGCCGCAACGAGTGCTCGCGTTGCCAACCTGAACAGCCACAGATTTATTGCATTGTAACTTTCCCATTTCAAAATGTATTTAAAGCCGTTCAAGGGTATAAACATTTACCATTCTAACTATTCCTTCAGGAAAATGAAATATAAACCCGTATTCTCATATCGTCTCTATAACTTTAACAATCCGTCTAACTATTTACTGTTGAAGTGATGCCCTCTCCAATGCAAACTCCTTACTTAGACGTAATTAATTTCAGTATTCTGTTTCTCAGAATAATTGAAATACTTTAATTTTCAGCCTTCTATAGTCAGAGTTGTTTTTTCTTGGAATTAAAACCATTTTCATCAAACACAACAAAAATGCCCTATCAACAAACCTTATTCCCTTTTGGCACTTGCTCGAGCACCTTGATATCAACCAGTCTGTCTTAATGAATCTTTAAGTTATAAAGCGGAAATGAAAAACGGCACCGTTCATAATTTCTCACTACACCAAAGAAGTAAGTATACAAATACAACTCCTTACTGTCTGTCGATGTTTCACTTAATGTTTATCTTCTAACAGCTTCTTCTTCACTTTCGTTTTGCGAATCCTTCTCAAGTTTGTGTTATTCTTTTTATTTTATAAAATATAAAAGAATCCTTAAAAAGGAGAATTCTGTTAAAAATCAATTTTCTCGTCCTATCTACGAGTACACAGTTGAAGGGGCACGCAAAATTTTACACCAACTCTTAAGAGAGCGCGGCATATAACGTACACGCCCTTGAAACTTTTGTTTGTTGTTAGAAACCTCAGAAAGGGACGCGAAGAAGATCTTTCGAAAAAGAAAAATCAGGTTTCGTCTCCTTGACGTTTCAGCTGGAGCGCTTACTTCCTGCATGGGTAGGTGGGTGTTTTGAGTTCTTAAAAAAAAAAGAAAAAAAAAAACTGGAAACCAATTTCCGTTCAAGTGATGGGAAATAATTTCGTCACGCTTGAGAAGTTTTCTTATTTCATCATCACCACTGTAGACGTGGCGTAGTGATCTCAAGCCCAACCACACAGCAGAAATTAAAATGCAAAACTTAAAAAGTACCCCAAACATTTTCAACAGCAGGATGCTACTCGTTCTTCGCGTGATGAGAAGTTGTACCGTCAGACATACGAACGTATTCTAGGCACGACAATAAAGGTTGCCGCACTGCTTTCGGTAAGCACCCGTGGAAGGGTTAGAGCTGCTGAATCTTTAAGGATAACTTCATGGAATTAGCGTAACCTGCTAGGAGAACTTTTCTCATTTGCTTGCTTAATAAATGGTAGTAATTTAAATTTGTGTTGTACTTAGTTGGGCGTTTAATCGTGACATCAATTTCTTCATGAAGACGGTGAATCGGAATGAATGTTAAGTAGTTTTGTTCATTCGCGGATTAGTATAATTATGGGCACAATTTAAATGAGATTATTAAAATAGATCTTAAGTAATATTTCAAGTTTTCCTAATAGTAAAGGATAGGAGGGTAATAGGTAATTGTAAGGCGTACAGATTCATAAGTACGATAGCTTATGGTTTAGAATTTAAAATTTAAATGGAATTCTCTTCAATCGGCTTATACTTTGTTCATATAAAATTATGCAACGACATTTTTAATAGCTTTAAACGGATTAAAAATGACTTTCAACTCATCATGATACCGGATCAAAATCGTAACAAACACATTAAGAGAGTCTCTATCTCATTGTTAACAATGATAAGAATATCTTGAATTTAAAAGAGACTACGTTTTTCGTATCGAATTTCACCTGTCACTGTACCTACGACGGAGAGAGTTCAATATTGTTTAAGAAAACCCTATACCCTTATTTGGAACAAATCTTCAGGTCCACATAGGACTTATTTTAATTTTTGAAGAGTAGTTCTTATAGCTTCCTTATTCTATGGACATATTTCCAGATATGTAGAAACTTGCGTATGTTCGGAGGATTTCCAAGAAGATTCCATGGCGTAATCATTAGTTATTTCAATCCTTCACACTTAAAAATCGGTGTTTCGATATTGCTTTTTAAATGTTTTGCATATAATTTCGATCCTTTTCCCAACCTACCTTAAATAAGATTAGAGTCCATAAAAAGTAGAAAAAAACAGAAAATATTTCAAAAATATTTCCAACCATGATATGTATGTATGTTGCAAATAAAGTAATTTTCATCGTTAAAGAGTTCCTTAGGAAATTTCTGGCCGGAAAATATATTCCCAAAGGAGCTCTAACTTAATTATGAAAACGACAATGTATCCGCTTTAACTAACAGGAAGACTCTTTTGACATCGACATCAGCCTTCAAAGATCAACAAAAATTTTACAAAAGGATACAAGGTCAAAGGAAAAAATGTTATTTCAATTTTTTTTTTTTTCTAAATTTGTTTCCTTTTTTTATCATTTTCTTCCATTGTGATGGAAATATTTTTTCAACTTAATCTCTTTTGATGATATGTATTCGGAAATAAAAAGGAACCCTGCGGAGTATCCTTGTTACTGTTTTGTTTAATCAAAGGATGGGGGCAAAAAAAAAATCGTTAACAATATAATACACGGAATATAATAAAGAGTTCTTTGTAGGCATTTTTTGTTCGTCCTTTGGTAAGTGTGGAGTGGAATGTCAGCAGCCAGGCAATAGATTTATCGCTTAGCAATATTGGCTGGACTTAATAAAAATTATCCTCCTGTCAAAATAGCTCAATTCTTATTTGTTATTCAAGAAGTGGAAACATCAAAGATTCGCGGGAAAATTTAATTCATTTTTCACATGCGGCATAAGATTTGTGTTGCTTAGACTCCGGCCGTATTAGCATACGAATTTTTTCATATTTTTCAAAATTAAAATTTCTTTGCCACACATAGAGGATACAAATTTTAGAATGCGGTGCCTGCGAACCAAATACTGTTTCTGCTTGCATTTCAACGAGATATTTCAGAATTCATAACGAACAAGGGAATTCCGGAAATGGCATCGCCAATAGCATGAAAAGCACTTGGTCGAGGTCATTGCACATGAAATATGACTGAAACCACACCGATGTTGGCTGACCACGGCACCTAGACCAGAAAGCCATTGCCTTGGCAAAATATACAACACAATCATGCGATGATGAAAAGTTCAAAATAAGTCCGATACGGTGGGCTGGTGGCGATGGGTTACATTTTGATATGCCGCACTGCCATACTCGTACTTAGCAATAAAACAACATACATAGTTGGAAAAATTTCCATTTATATTTCTACCCAGTGACAGTTTGTGTTTTTTAACCTTTGAGCAGAGTTGATTCATTGTTGATGTAATTCGCGTGTAATACATGGCCCTGCAAGTTATTGAATTGAACATTCTAAAATAAATAACTCGTTGTACAACCGGGCTTTTATGGGAAGTCGTACATTTATGCACGGCTATTCAGTGATTTTATTCATGCAAAACACATAAATTCCCTGCCCATGAAATTATTTAGCACACGTAACAAGGTACTTTCAGTGCAGAAATATTTGCATTCATGAAAAATTTTGGAAAATTGTAATTGTTTTGGCGGTCATATTTTATAGGATTGCCTTTTTCACAAATATTGTTAAAGGTAGAAATGGTTGTCTGGTAGAACTACCAGAACATGATTAACGCGGGTGCGTTAAAGAGTATAAGAAAAATTCCGAAACAGTTTACAACTGTTCTGTCAGTCCATCTATCAGGGGGCCATAGCTTTTGTACTGTTGTATGTGTCAAAGATATATTAAAGATTGGTTTTGCTAAGTCACCTAACCCTTGTCACCTTGTGTTGGTCCCAAAGAAACGGTCTTCTATTAAAGTATAAATGTTTATTCATTTGAAGAAAAGTCTTGAATATATCAAACCTACTAGTTTTACCAATATGCCAATAGAACGCGTAAAAGAAGCTAAAAACATGGAATAATCTTTATGGGGTCCTTCGTACTTTGAGTTATCCTCATTTCAACACGCCTTATGCTTGCGAAAACATTGCTCATAAATTTGCTGACTCATGGGTGTGTATCCTAGTGTAGGTGTTAATTTGCTGGTAAACGAAGACTAAGGATTGTTTTTAAAAGTACGATGAGGTATATTTCCGGGTTGCGAAAGTATGATTGAGTGCCTCACCACCTTAGATGCCATTTTATAATCGATATCTGTGCATCACATTTTCCGCTATCATGCATTATATTTTATATTTGTGGTTTTTAGGGAGAAAAATGATAGATCAAACTAGTTGTGACTGTAAGTCAAGAAAAGCCTACATTTAATGTAAGCAAGATCAATGTGCCGGTAATCAATGTTATCAGACACCTAAGTCTTCAACGAGTAAATTGTTTTCAAAGTCATAAAATACTTCAAGTGAATGCAATGCTGATAAACGAAAATGGAGGAAATGTAAGTACATACATTGATAAAAACAAAGAAATGTCGTGAATATAATTAAAACCATCCGCCGCACAAATAATGCCGAATGCAATATGCACCTTTCGAGGATCTACCCCAGAAACTTTTGTCTATTCGCATTGTCTTAGTTTATGTTGTTCAGGACTCTTAAAAATTCTTTTGATTTTCTATTTATTTGCATCAAATTCAAAGGACTTACATTAGATGTATTCTCAAAGCGATACCTTTTGCTTAAGTTTCAATTACCACTGATAGACCTTTTGAACCCTTTCGTTCTTTAAAAAAAAAAGTCTTTCTAATTCATTCCGTCAATTGGGATCCTTTAATTTACTACGCACCTCAAAGGAAGCCTTCCAAGCTACCCTTTTAACATTAACATTTTTTTTTTCTGCTGCGTATACATTTCTTTCTCTAACGAATCCGAAATGATGAAATCGCAAACGAAATTGTACGTTCTTAGACTTTTAAGACAATTTTAGGTGAGGACCAGAAAAAAAAAAAATTGTGTGGGAACATTTAGTCATGATTTTCTATTTTTTATTATTATTCCTATGCGAGCGGCTTTAGATTCCAAGCATTCACCTCATCTCGATTGATATTGAGCTGCGTGACTTAAATATCAAAGGACAAGGTTACCGGCAGAAAAAAAAAAAAAATTAAAAGCCACTCCTAAATTCAATGCACGTCTCTCCTTGGGCGTCTGCATAGAAGGCACCACAAGTTCAGAAGACTCGAATGAATTTGTAGTTGCTAGAGGGTTGAATGCGTACCAAATCCCATTTGAAAATTAAGAATTTCCGACGGGCCTGACAGAAAAGGTGGAAATAAATTTTCGTGTTTTACAGAAAGAAAAAACGTAAAACATGGAGATGAGATGAAATATTTCCCCCTTGTGCGGAAAGTGACACCCCTTACATTACAATGAATAAGTACGATGTGTGTGTGTGTGTGAGATGTTAGGTGGTGAGTACTTGGCACTTGAAGTGAAATCATTCCAATCTAGTGGGGAGAAGTTCCGAAATCAAGGGTGAGTAATATGATATATATGTATGTGGTTTAAAGATAAATTCATTTCCTTTTCCCATTCCCTGTTATTTAGTGATAATTCATTGTGGATTAAATGAGCTGTCACTCATTGTACTGAGCGGAAGCACTCGAAAGGAGTCTTTCACTTTGGTGTGAATGTAGTGTTTTTATTTCATTCCTTTCATTTTTACTCAATTAATTTGAGCCGTTGACAGAAGTGGCAAATCCAGCTTGATACAAGCTTGGGTAATGTATACCAATATCAGCAATTTCCTTTCCAGGATTTACCTTTACGGTTTAGTTACAAAATGCTTTTTTGTAGGCTATATTTAGAAAATGATAACAAAATAAGTGTACAATAACAACACTCAATATTGACAGACCGGGCAGCACGTCAAAATGTTTAATCTCTATTTTGAGGTTTGTTTACGTATTTACGTATGTTTAATGCTAAAAACTACACTTGGTTAGGTTCACTGATTCAAAACATTCAGAACAGAAATAATAAGTTCAATTATTTATTGAACAACTTTTTAAAAAATATTATTGAAAAAGAACAAAGTACATTTTTACAAAGTTAAATAATTACAACAGAAACATAAGTCGTTGTAATAACTTTCGCACATTAAACAACAGCTGAGTTGCACATTATGTTTCTCATAATAACTTAGCAATGAAAATATGTTTTTTACCAGTAATTTCAATGAATTGTAAGAATTCGAAGCATGGTGTCCAGAAGTTAAAATTAATTGGATCGAGATTTCCCATTAACATTTTATTTACCCAGCTTCGATGAAGGGACACGAACACAAGGCACTCACAAGCATCGAAAATTGAACTCATTTTAATTATAACCAAATATTCATTTTGGCAAGAGATAATGACCTTCTCTACTGCAGAGTCGTGTCCAATGACAACAAGGAACCTATCTTTACAGTACCATTCAAACCCCCCATCATATATCTCGACCCCACCTTTTCACCCATTATCCCGATGGATATTTAATTCGAAATCTATTTTACCAAGCACACAGACCGACTGACTGTCTTTCTTGTCCCGAATGTCGAGAACCATTAATATTTGTTCTGTACAAAAAAAAAAAAAAAACGGGGAGTTTAAACTCCCCAAAATCCCAATAGCATACTCACAACTGAAATCATCTGGGCGGATGGACATCTATACATTCCATTTTGTTTTGTACATATTTATGTCCCATCCATATTCCACAAAACGAACAAAATAAAGGAAACGAAAAAGAAAAACATCCTTCAACATTTACATGCAGTGCCATCGATTACGACGGACACGAGTTGAGGACATCCTCAGAGACAAAAAAATACCGAAACTGCAAAATAAGAATAAAAAAAATAAAATAAAAAGAAAACGAAAAATAAACAGAAAATACACAAAAATTGGAAAGGCTTTTGTCGCAGCCATCACACTTGGAAATTTATCCTTCTTTCCGAATTATGTATTCCCTTCGGCCCCAATGTTTTTCACATTTTGTCGATTTTGTCTTCCTTTTTGGGATATAATTCCTATACACAGAAAAAATGTTGGAAAAGAATACAGCACACGAAGAAAAAAATTACATTGTGATACTGATTGGTATTGTACCCTATTGGGTGACATGTGTATCCGCTTGTTTTTCCTATATGAATACATACATATGCATGTATATCCTTTCTCATTTCCATTGCATATGGCTGATAGTTCATTCGGTATGTTAGTGATTTTTTATTTAAAATTTGAGTTGTTCAAGTGGGAGTGACATGAACAGAGTGAATATAATTAAATTCGATAATGATGTTTTTAAAGAGTAAAATGCTTGAACATTTTGCAATTGTAGTAAATTAACTTATAATTTTAAGCCATAGAAAGAAATGTTTTAAAATAAAAGAGAAAGCTTGAGAAAGAGTTAAGTTTGACGAGCAATTGAAGAATTTTGAAGACTAATAAGACTTCCAGAGTCTGACAGAGCATACAAATAACGCCTCATTTGTTAAAGGTTTTTTTTTTTTTTGAAGGTTACTGTATAAGTGCTCACCAAAAATTTAACAATTATTTGAATACTGTCAACAGAACCGAACATGACTTTCAAATAAAAATTAAAAATTGACGGATGTATATAAAAAATAAGTTTTATACCTATACATCTTCAATTCTGTGTTTAAATAATTAAAACGTGCATAAGCAATGATCGTTGACTGTAGTACTTTATGACTTTGAGACGCAAATTAGTGAATCTGACATACTAATGAAAATATTTTCAAAGAAGCTCAAACGAAACTTCAGTTCAAAATCAAGAAGAACTTGAGAGTATATCTGATGACAAAGGGTAGTGCTTATGTTGTTTGCAATGTTTTTTTTTTATTTACTTTAGGTACTTGCTGAGTTCTTTATACAATTTGATAAGTTGAAAAGGAAAAGTTGAAGGTTAGGAATATCATGAAATATGAAAAAGTTGGACTTGTAGGGATTTTTATACACACTATGTACGTTTTTTCAATACAATGATGGATGTATCTTCTTTAAAACTATGTCATTTAAAAATGGACATTTACTTTAAAGGTAACACACATTAATGCATACGATTTTATTAAGACAAACGTTATGCTAATGCTTTAGTTTTCGATGCGGATTTTTATTATTATAATCGGGTCATATGTCGTTTTTTTTTAAGTGTGTGTTATTTTGACACTGGCAGCTCTTACGTACTTAAAATATTAACAGATATGTAGTGTTAAACTTCCGTGATATAAATTGGATCGTCTTATGGTTAAAAAACATTCGGAAATTATTTTCAAAACCCAAAAAGAATCTTTGGGCGAAATGAAGCATCTACAACGATTGGAGTGAAAAAAGTTTGTGAAACTGGCAAGAAAAATATATCCGTGTGTGTTCGTCCGGTGTGCGAAGACTGCTGTTTCCCAAAGTCTGGTGAAAACCCAAGAATCTCAACTTGCCACAGAGCTCATCAACTGAATATCGTAGTTTCATTTCTCAGAGGAGAATCTTGCATAAAACCCCCGGAATATTTCTTACAGCTTCTCTAAAAGGGCGTTAAATGAGTTGGTGTCGATTTTGGTCTTAAAATCATCTTTACGGGCAAAACTCTTTATTTCGGAGACTTGTTGTGGGATTTGGGGTTAGGATGTTGTCATAAGGAAGGTAAGGGAAGCTCAAAGACTGACTATTAGGTGTGGTTGCATCATTGAACGGAGTTTGCTACAAAGACATGATCATTGATTTTTTGTGATCGCGATTGGACGATGTGGACTTGTATGGGCTTTGGTTCTATGGTTAAGAGCTGTCAACCAATCGACCCTTTGCATACTAAGTTTGGTAACCGGTGTTTGAAAGCCAGTCTTATTGAGCAATGTGATAAAGTTAAATAAATGATTAACTTTTCATCAGGGGCTGACATTTTTCCTAACTTTTGTGATTATTCTCGTTTCCAGATCTAGAATAAAATTTCATACTAGAATACGATTAGGTTGGAAAATAGCTACCACAGCTCTATGCTGGGTTCATTGTAAATAGGCAAGGATTGTGATTGAAAAAGTGCCTTTCAAGTTAGTCTTTTGTTAATGTCGTGAATTTGATTAAGTAAACTAAAATCGACAAGGATGAAAAGTGGCACTGTCTCGGATAAAGACCTCTGATAGGACTTTGTTTGTAAGACACAAAACAAGTACTGAGAAAAAGGGGTGCCAGTGCAATAAAATTACAGCAAAAGACTTTAATTATATAAATAGGAATTTACACTATGTGTCTTTAGGCCCTATAGTAGTGGCACATAATCCAAATTGCTCACAAAAATGAATAGTATATAAGAACCATCATACCCTAGTGGTTTTTCCAGAAATAAAAAATAAAAAATCAAAAATCCGAAACAAACTCCTAAATTAAATTTCCTCTCAGGTTGAAAACGGAATTTTTTTTTATAGGTCAATGCACGAGTATCTGTCGTTGGGTGTTATAAAATTCTTCAAAATGTTCATCAATCCCTCGTGCAACACCCTACAACGTCCCACAACCTGCATCCACCTAGCACATACATATGAATGTGATTTTATGTAGATTACATTGAATATTTCAAGAGACACTTTTTTTTTTTGGAAGCCTTGCGGCGTGGAAGCACAGATGCATAGCCCGACACCATTCCTCTCCATTTGGATTTATATGACAGATCCCCATTGGGAATGGTCCTTATACTCACACTACCATCCATAATTTTTTATCATTTTCCCCAATTCAATCTCTTTGTTTCTCTCCCTCTACCTCATATCATGGATATAAATATGATTTGCGGAAATTTGTTGACATTTTATAAGTGTTTGATTATTTTTTAATGCAAGCCAAGGGGGAGAGAGAGAGAGAGCGAGGTGATTTTATTATCTTCTATTGAAATTAAACAATATGTGAAAATCGATATCCTTGCATATAAATCAGGATTCCATTGCACGTTCATGGAGGTTTAATTGAATATTTGTTCAGTGACCGACAGCTTGTGGTTCCAAAATATTTCTGTGGCACAAAATGTATACACACTGTTTGGATGGTGACACTTGCTTACGAATTTTATGTCAGTATAATAAAAGCATTAATGTGTACAATAAACAAAAATCCATGAAATTTTGAGGATTATTGTATTTTGTGTTGGAGTTTTGTGGAATGTTATGACTGCATGGAATCTGCTAGCATGTGCTTTTGTGGATAACAATTGGAAGTTACGGTAATAATGTGAGATACTACCTAATTTATGGGAACTGTTTTATGTACCATCATATTCGTGACAGCGCAACATTTTCAAACTTATGTTTATAAAGAAATACATGATCGTGGTCACGTGGTCCACGAAGAACGACTTTGGAATAGTAAATGTGACTTTATAACTCTGGGTTATGGGTATAATAATTTTATTTCAATATACGTTAATTACGGGCTTTCAATAAGTTAAAGCCCGACTTTGTATGTATAATTTAATTTAAAAATACATACCCATTTTTAGATAACATAATTTATAGAGATTGTCTTTTTCATGATTTCTTTCAGGTGAGTTATCCCCCATCTCAGGTGGTAAGTAATGAATACTATTGTAAACTTTAGAATATTTTTGACATCTTAACGTAATAACACCTTAAAATTGAAAGTCCAGCTAGTACAACACGAAACGCTCCTGGACATCTTGTGGCTTGGTAATGATTCATATTCCACCAAGAGTCACTTGCTTTCTAGAGTAATCATACAGCAGACATATTTTCTGTCCTGCTACAGAAAATCTCCAGACCACACCACGTATAGATGGGAGTGGGATTAATTCAGAGAGTGGTTTGACTGTGTATATTTCGCTTTTACCTTTCAGAAGGCCTTAATTTATTCGCGTGTCATCGCGACGACCCAGCCTTGTTCAAGACCACTTACGAGCCATAGTTATTACAAAGCCCAATAGGATTTGGGTGCCTTTTTTAATTTTTGTTCAACTTTTGCCTTCAAAACAGTCTACACGTGTCTGTCATCATCATCACTACGCATTGACTTATCAACAATGTCCACGGGCAAGGAAAGGCCTGTGAGGATACTCATTAAATTAATTAGTAATCATGTTATTACCATTTTCCTAAAACCCAGTTACATTATCTTTTCGTAAATTGTTTTCGCCTCAACTTTTCGAGACAACCCCAACCCCGATTGCCACGCGCGGTCTTCCCGCACCGCAACCCAAGCAGGGGACACCAACGACTCAGTTTACTTCAAACTCATTTTAATTATGAATACAATTTTCGCACACAAATCCTCTTTAGCATACCGAAACTGAAAAGTAAAACATTTGTCACTTATATGGTGTCCTTTTTTGCCACCCTCGCCACCATGACAGATTATCCCTTGCAACACGAACTGACCATCGGAGGGATGATATATCAAACACCTTATTGTTTATGAATACTGTATGAGGCTCTGTGTGGGAGTACGAGTGAGTATGGCGGTGCGCATATTTCAATTTTTAAGGCTTAAGTCCATTATACGTCCATTTGAATTATGGATATTTCAAATTGTACTCCGGGCGGGAGATAGAAGGTTGGGTCCTTCAGCTGTGACTGATTTTTATCCTCTGACATATTTCACCATAAGCCCTCAAGTAAGGTTTAAACTATTCCCTCAATCCATTCACCTTATTATCGTCACATTTTTTCTCAGTCCCGCCTCCAATGCCGTCCTCATCCTGTATTCCGTCCGAAAATATGCTGTATATAGCAAGATATGTATACAGGAACACATTTGGAATACACATTCTACAGAAAGGATTACATCGTTCTCTCGGAAGGAAGGATGCTCTACTACGGGTTGTTGGCTGTTGTGCCTGACTTGTGCTTGTATCCCATAAATTATGATGTATTTTACTCACAGTTGAAAATTCAAAATAGCTCTTTTGAGAGTGGCTGGGGTAGGTGGTAGATAGTTTCCCACCCACACATACCGAAGAGTGTTTAAATAAGTAAGAATGGTTTGGTTACTCTAAACAAAACGAACGAGGGAGATGGAGAGGTCCTGGACTAGTTAGAGGAGAAAATTATTTAAGCTCCATGAATTTTCGTTATGTTGTTTAAGGGATTCCCGACTTCGATTCGTTTTATGTATTTTTGAAAACTGGCAGAAGACGTAGTGCTAATAAGTTTCTAGACAAAACAGGATATTGAGGAAACGTCTACGATTCACAAACAGGCGCCTTCTTATGATCCTATTGTTTTGTTAGGTTTTGATGCCGGCTGTTTGCGTTGCTCTTTCTTGCAGGACCGAGAGTTGGGACGGGTCGGAGCTTATTTTTGTTTTGTAATTTTGGGAAAGTCTTTGATGTGGAAATTGGGCGGAGGCGTTGACTATGGTTACCAAAAATTGCGTCTATTTGGCGTCTTGAAAGTTTTCATTTTTTATGGGATTATTGTATAATTCTGTTTTATTTATTTCCGTTGGATACTTAAACAGAGAATTATAGGAAGAAATGAATTGTTTAGGATTGTTTATGAATTAATGGGGCTTTGTTCTTCTTAACATTTTGCAAATTGACGAAGCGAAGGGAGGTACAAAAAAATATCTAAACCGGAAGAAATTAGCATAATTACCATGTCTTATGGCAATGAAATGAGTTGGTAGAAGTCTGTTGGGAAATTGTACACCGGACGTACACATGCTTCCGGGATGATTTTCCAGAAGACTAGTGAGTATGTGTGTATGTACTTTAGGAAGTAGTACATGCAAGCATCACATTCTCATTAGATAAGTTTCATGCAACATTAGTTTAATCAACAGTAGACCGAATGTGATGGACTTAAAAACCTTAGAGGTTTGTAGGTAAAAACGAAAGATAATGTTTACTAGAATTGTCATCTTCGCAGGGGAAAAGTTGTTGATGATCAGAGTTTGTTCTGGATCATTTATTTAAGTACCCTATATATTCTGAGTATTGTGACTGAGTATGCTCTACTGAGACTCGTAAATGGTCCGTTTTTGGGACATAATGATTCATTTTACAAGAAGTCCATGTAAACATAGGTAATACTTATACTTAGGAATGTATAATATGGTAAAAGCACATTAAGCACCGTGGTACAATTGTCGAAAAACTATGATTCACTGACGCACTCTGTACGAGTTTTAAAAGCCGATCAGAGAAGAACCGTGGGAATTTATTTCTAGTACGTAAGATACTAACTGAAAGGTCCATTCTGACATTTGGAATAACGCCCGATACAGAAGTCCTTTTCAAAAGTCTTGATCATAACTATTTGAGTCCACTTAAAAGTGGGTGATGACTGGAGACTCTCGCTGGTTAAAACCTAGGTCTACCCTGGACTGTAGCACAATCATAAGAAGTGTATTATACCAAACATTTGCAAAGAATAATTTATGTATAAGACTCCTACTGTGAGGCTTATACCAAAATCGATTCAACATTCTGTGTGTTCATATAAAGTTTTGAAACTACGCTAAACGACACAAAGCAGTATGACTTCCAAATCGGAAAATCGACCTTATTTCCTGACGTTTCTGGGAATGAAACCGAATTATCTTAATTGTAAGATTGACAATGGTGAAAAACTGCTTTGTCATGAGCCATGACATTCTATGAGGTGGAAAATTATTGCGTGACTATATACTTATTCTGCAATCAAGAACAAGATACTTATTGGAGTCTTTCAAACTGACTGCATCGGAGAACAAACTTTTCGATAACGAAGGTAATAACATCACTATTCTTAAAAAGGTGAAACTCTAATGGAGGAAAACTTTCTGAACGCCTCTCCAGCCTAACATTTTTCTATTCCACTACCCAGATCAGTACAAGTAAGATAGTGTCACCACTTTTGTCAAATTTTCGTTTTCAAATATTTTCTTTTTTTCCCAACTTATCGCAAGAAATAATCTTAAATTAACCCCATTCTTCTGTAAAATTTAATGAATGCCACTACATATAAGTTATTACCTATTTTTGCGCCTATTTTTGTTAGCTGGTTTGTTTGACAGACGGTTTATCCGAAAAAGCTTGAGGTTTCTATCCATTCCGATTGTCAATCGCGGTCATTTTTCAGGCTAAAACTTTTGTTTTTCTACACATTTAAAATTTAACCCCTATTCGACGTTCTATACAAGATCATCAGCATAGACTAGAAGTTTGACATAAGATTGGTTCAAGGTTGCATTAAAAACAACTTTGAATGCTCTTAATTCCCTCTTTCATATATTTAGACTAATTGTACTTATCAACATACTTGAAGAACTTTTCACAATTTGTTCTTTTTCTTTCAATAATAGGTCATGAATTGTTCGTAAAGTATCTCAAACTGAAAGCTGTTATTGGATTTTATAAAATTCAATTACTGCTACAAAATTAAAACTTTTTTTTTCTTAATTTTTTTCACTTTTTAACTTGAGAAACAATTCAACGAGCTGTTGACAACTTTTCGAAAATATATTCTAACTGCTAATGAAAAAATCGTCCTTTCATCTGTTATCCTGAACAGTGAAGAACTTTTTGTGAGCAAATAAAAATCAACTGCAACGTTGTCTTCTAGTGAAAACATGACAAAAGTTGCAACTAAATATTTACTCTAATTGTTGTTCGTAAGGGGAGTCGTTTTCTTCTATTCGTAGGTACGTATGTTCAAACATAGCCATGGGTCGTCCTTCGTTTTTTTTGTACACTCGTATTCTAGAAGGACCGAGACTAACAAACACCATATTGAAATACAAAGAAATAAAACGAATGCTTCCGTTTCATTAAACGGCATATCCGCTATTAATCATTTGGAAGGTTTACCCTGTGTATACTCTGCTCCTCCTGCTCCAACTCCAAGCCCGTCACGAAACTTTACTAACTACTGTCAGCCTGTGGAGTTTCTCCACGAAGTACCTGATTGGCCACAGCCAGTTGAAGGGATTAGTGTCGTCATGGTTCTAGCTCCAGCTCTGCCTTTTCTGTCTTCTGTTTGAGTTTCACTCCTCCAGTGTCGCCCACCGCTACTGTAGCCAAAAATGTTGAAAAGTCAAGACAAATAAAATGACGATGATTGTTCGGTGTTTGTTCTTGTTCTTGTTCTTCCGTACGTCTCCAGTTGTCTATCATGGCGCGCGAACTGTTCCCGACTACGAAATCTTCTGTTTGTGTTTGTTTGTTTGTTTGTTTGCTCGTTTGCCCGCGTCGCTTCACCAAATTAATGGTTCCCTTATATACGAAGGACTTCCAGGACTCTTGAAAGAAGGTAAAAAGAGTGACAGCCAAAGTTGGCAATGGAATTGCTTAGGTGGAATTATGAAGTGAACATGTGTTGTTATATCCTTATCAAATCACGAATCAAGGATATTTGTCGTAAATATTGAGTTTTTAAAAGCATGGCTACATAGGTACATACTTTTATATTGCAGATTGTTGACAAGTGGTAGTACTGTTGCTACTTCACAGGAAGTTATGAAATGATGATGAGATGTGATGATGACTGCTTGAGAAATGATTACAGGAATGAAAGAAATGACGAAAGACGAATGAAGGCTGAATCCCTGAATCTGTAAATTTGATGATGATGTTGTTTGTCCTTTTTGTTGTGTCAAGTTTTTTGTCTGGCAGGTCTTTTCTAGTTTTATTTACCAATTTGATGAGCTCTTTGTAATGATGACGAGTGTGACGTTAACGGTTTCTGTTGGAGTAAATAATTTAAAGATGTGAGTTATGTAAATTTGTACAAAGTGAGGTGTAATTAAGGCCTGTAGGCGAATTTTGGTGCAAAATACCTTGAATAAATCATTTCTTGGAATAAAATGAAATTGTGTCACCTTGACTGCTACCTTATTTGTCATTTTAGTGATCCGTTTTATTTTGTATAATTCACTTGCGCTCAAGGCGACTTCTCTTAAGATGTAGTCTTGTAAAAATTCAGATGTCGTTTAATTCAGATGTTAAACGAACACTCAACTTTCGATTACCGGTTGTTGGGAACTTGAAAGTTCATAAACTCATCTGGTTGCGTGATCGGCATCTTTTACTTCAAGAATGAACAGGGAAGGGGAAAAGGCATTGCACGATCATTCTTTATTTCTTCTGGCCCCTTTTGCTTGATCTGGATATGGACCTTTGACAAGATGTCAAATAATCGACTTATTGGTCAAAAACTTCAGAGAGGATATAATTTCACGAAATAGTCACATCGATTGGCCCCAAAAACTTGCGATTTGGCATAGTGAGGCCTCTTTTTGTGGGGTTATGTCAAGTCGTCTGCTCAAGGCCAACGTCTTACGCATAAATGATGTAAATCAGCTCTATCGTATCACCGTATGAAGGCATGGTGGCCATTTGGCCTATGTGGGGTTTAATACCATACGAGTGTGTTCTACCATAAAATGTATTGCAATCGTTAAAAAAAAGTATAAAGCTACATATATCTCAGACATAACTTTTTTGATGTAATTTTGAAGACCTATCACGCTTAAAAGATGACCCTCTTTATTTTTAACAACATACTTAAGACAATCTGTTTAGGTAGATAAATCGTAGGTGTACGTTTTGAAAAAACGCAGTGTCTCACCACTTATGTTGGTCGCGATAGATCAGAGTCTTAAGTAAAAGCATTATAACCCAGAATGATGTAAAAGGACGCCAAAAATGTATGAGAATCTGAAGCTCCTATGATATCTGATTAAAAGAGCTTCCAATTTTTTCTTATATTAGTTCTACAGGAACTTGGTACCAAGTATGAATTTTTCGAATTGCTTTAAAGACCACTTAGTTTGCCTTTTACTACTACTACTATTTGATATCAACATACATAATTTTAAATAGCAAATTATGTATATTCCCTCAAATTTCCAACTACTCCCAAAAGTTAGATTATTGTACCTCATACCTGCCCCTCAAAAATAACCATTAATAGGTACATAACTTACTGTCATAAGAAAACGAAAAATATCTTGACCTTTAAATTCTCTTGAAAATTATCCTTTCCTTAGAACTTTTTTCCGAAAATCTTTACAAGACTTCATCTCATCCACTTAAAACCGGACACTAAACGTTAACTTTTAGCAAAATATTCACATTTAAGAGTACCATTAAGAAAAGTTATAAAATTATCAACAACAACTTTGATAAAGTTCTGCGTTGCAATCGAATTTAACATCTATTAAAAGTCCTTTATGTCGAACTTCTTAACGTAATCTTCTTTCATGCTCATTAAATCAACTGAAAACACGAACTACTACTCTGTCATTTATAAAAGGCTTAACTTAGATGAATGATAGCTTTCCATTATAAAATATCCGTTAACCTCTCATCGCGAGAACATCCTATAAATTCAATTTCTGTATAAGACAGAATCATTGTCCTTGAGATGGATAACCTAAATAATAATAATAAAAAAAAATAAAAAAATATGTTTTCTACGAACAACGTTAAACTCATCCAACTGTGGAATTTTCTTATGTCAATACGAATAATTTTCCAAAAGGACGAGGTTGTTAGGATAGGATCATGAAATGACGACGAAGGAGATAAAGTTACTGCTTTTGCACTGTGCGCCACTCTCTCGGGTGATATAGAAAGGCCTCTCACATAAAACTATTACAAAGGGATTCCATAGTCGTTAACGTTCCCATGGCGAGAGGATGCGTTTTCCTCTTTCACTGATTTACAACCCATTTCATACTTTGGTATAAGTGGATCCCAAGAATTTGCGCTGAGTGCTCTCATCAATTATTTTGCAAAGGGAAATAGAATACCTTTAGGCAAAAGGTGCTTAACTGCCGTGTTGGTACGTCCTTGGGGCAATTGATTTAGACAGATGCTTAACGAAGGTATCGCTTTTAAGTTGGTGGATATTTAAAAAAAAAAAGGAATAAGATGTTTTATTCAAGTAGGCTGTCGGTCACAGTATCTCTTAAGTTTAAAAATATTTAGCGAAGTTTAGAGTTGCCAGATGGAGATTGTAATAAATAAGATTGATGTGAAACAGGAACGGCATTTTAAAATCATAAAATTCAACTATACAGGGTGTCTGAAGTTCTTTCGATCAAATTAAGTAAAGCAAATAGGAAACAAAAAAACTGCTAAGCTTAGTTGATCGTTGAATTCTTTTAACTTTTGTTATTATTTCTAAATTTATGTAGGCAATCCACAAACACAGAGTGATCCTGTAATTTATATGACTAAGTTTCTTATTCTTATGCTCACCGTTGTTAGTTGTTATTGCGTTAGATTGTAAAGTGATTTAAGACGAGTTCAAATCTCCTAATGTTTTTCGCGGATTTGAGAGTATAATTTGTTATGGAATAATTTTCCAATCTTCTGTTCGCAGTCGGAAATAAAAACCATGAATGGTTGCGACTAGGCCTTGGACTTCTTCAAATTGTCGAACCAAATATTTACTTATTTTTTTATTTTATGTTGAGTCTCAGCTACACTAAATCTTCCCCACTTCAGTTCAGTTGAGAATAAATGTCCTTGAATCTGTTTGTCTTGTTTTTATATAAAAGTTTTTCCTAGAGGTTCGTTTTGAATTTCAACGAGAATAGAATAGTTCACAAGTACTGTCATATCTATTTGATACCTATTTGATCCTTAGGTCGGTAATAGTGAAGTGAAAGTTCGGGTGTGCTGAGTAGTTATGACGAAACTTTTTGCTTCTGTAAATATAATTGGTTGCCGTTGGATATGATTAAAGTCTGATTGAATAAAGCACTAAAAGTTTAAAATTTAAATAATTTGTCGTCTTTGAAAAATTCCACCAAACTAATACCAAACTTTTCGCATTATTGTTAAAAAAAAAAAATATTCGACTAATGGCTCAAGGTCTTTCGTCAAAAATGCTCCCTAAAAAATTAAAAGAGCTCATAAATGCGTCAGTTTACCCCAAGTTATCCGTCAAACGCAAAAATAAAATAAAAATAATACGTTATCCAGTTAATTGCGAAATTCCTTTGAATCCGTCGAAAGCAATAACAGTCGTGTCCTCGCTTAAGGCCTCAATTAAAAAAGGAACCAGTCCGACTCAAAGACAAAAAAAAAACAAGTTTCTCCTTCACATTTCCACTTGAGCTATCGGAGGAGCTTCTGTTTTCGTAGGCCTACAGGCGTCATCAGACTCAAAAGGAAGCCTTCACCAACACCATCTCATAACCGCACCATCATCTAATTATAAGACTTTCTTTCTCCCAACAGAACTATGTTTCCCAACACAAAAGGCATCGCCTATGGCAATAGTTAGATGTGTTTTTGTGTATGTGGTTGAGATGGGGATAGAGGTGGAGAGCGAAATACCAGAATTGCTGAAACATTCATAACAATGATCTATTGACTTTGGTAGAGCCAAGGACTAAAATGTTCATGACTTGACAATATCCTCTTCTTTGGCTTATTTTAGCTCTAGATAACTCTTTCCATTTATCTTGTGCAAAGTCTATGAATGTGTGACCACTTTTTATCTCTCTCTCTAGTAGGTATTCGATATGGTTTTCTTTTTAGATTTTCGAGTTATCGTACGGAGAGTCCTTTGCGTTTTTGTGAGTCTTATATTGAGGCGGACATCGGGAGATTATTTTATCGGCTACGTAGTATTCGGCTGGCACTGTGCTATCCTTGCATTGCCTTGCCTTGCCGGTTCAATGAAAAATTTCATTATGAAAAGAATGATTGTTCCCAATTTTCATGGGGTGGCACTTGGGTGCGGTATAGTGGTCCAACAAGGATATCCAAATAATGAAAGAAAATAAAAATCGATTGAAGTAAGTCGTTCTCCTACAATAGGGATCGACATATATTGGGGTAAAATGAGTTGCGGATGGGATAGGATATGAGCGGAACAGGAAGAACCAAACGCATTCTAAAACTATTTATCGATTCGTGTCACACACGAGAAGCTTTAGATATAGAAAGCGGCCTTCAATAAGACACCCGAATTTTCGGGTCCTTTTAGCACACACATGTGTATAGATATATGTACATGCGAATACGACGTGTGTGTGGTGTGGATGTGTATCACATTTGTTGTCTTCATTTCTTTGTTAAACGAGTTTGCCTCTCTTTTTTCTGTGTCGATGGATCTCTTCAGCTCCTCTGGGAGTGGGCGGCTCTTATGAGATTGAGGGAAAGAAGTGTGGTACGATGAATGGTGAAATTGACAGACTGGATGTCTTACTGAGCCACTCGTTCAGTCTAAATTGTTTGCCACCCATTTTCCGTTTGATTGACAATGATTCTTTTCCAAAAAAAAAAAAAAAAAAACGAAGCTGAAGTACGTGAGCAAAATAGTGAGTTGTGATTTTTGTTACTTAATTTTTATCTGACGAATAGGCATTCTGATTAGTCGACACGTCTTGCAGACGTACATATGTAGGTATATATGTTGTATATGGGCGAGTGTTAAAATGGATTGTTTGCCAATAAATTGATTACGCAGCAATACAGTTTTTTCTTTACTTTTTGAGTTTGTACTGATTTAATTTGTTGTTCAAAATGGTGTTCGATATCTTGTGAAAGATACTCATTTGGGCGAAACCAAATGGGAAACATGAGTTATTTCTATTCCGAATCGGGTGCCATGGGGTGTTCGTGGCGAAAGTCACTTAGGTCCCTATTCATTCCTTCTTTTGTCAACCATTTGTCTAATCTAATAGCAGTCTATGCCTGGTAGCACTTAAGAACTGCTGTTTAAGAATTCTCAGAGTTTCTAGCAATGTGTCTTCATTTACTTTAGCTCTGTCAAAAGTGGCTTTTTTTTGTTCTGTGTCATCCATAATGGAAGAATTATACAGTATTGGGTAATAAACTAAGAATTTATTTCAGTTTATAAGGGTGTTACTATTCACAATGAATTCTGTCTAACTCACTAATTGCTTAAGTCACGTCCGACCTAAGAAGCATTTATTAAGGATTTTCGTGAATTGCAAAATCATAAATATGTATATGGACTTGTGCATTTTTGATTTTTGAGATGATATGGCTTCTTGCTAACAAGAACACGTATTTGAGACGGTTGCACACCCCACTATACCTAACTCGTTGTTGTGATACAGCTTTTTCTGGTGTGATACAACAAACATGAGGATTTTTTTTGTAAAACAAAAAATTTTATAACCACAGCGATATAAATACGTTATATTGGAAGATTGATAGTTTATTCCTGGAAGCAGAACTGAAAGTCTTGATTTTATCGAGGCTAGCCAAATCATTAAGGCCTTAAAAGTTGTAGTTGCTGATATGACAATAGGCATTTATTAAGTACAAATTGGACCAATAAGCTGGTAATTTAATTCCTATATTTTTCTTTACCGCGATTTCCGTCTTGGTTTTGCCTCTTTTAATTTGAACGCTCACTTTTGCTGCTTCTTCTTCTACGATCGTAAATGTATCCTGACAGCTCTTCGAGTTCTACCGGTTACTGTATTGATTTCCATGCCTCTGGTATTGACGTTTGAGTTTCATAGATGTTTTCGAGAATGATATTGAAGAAGTCGCATGACAGTGCAATCGGTTGACATACGACATCGCCTTCCATTTCAAATATAATGAAAATCAAACACAAATGTACATTCTTTGTGGAAACACTGATTTAATACACAAATTTAATTAAAACAAGTATATCTTCTTCAAATTCATTAAATTTATTTTCTTCCTACTTAACCTTAAACAAAGGAAAAAGTACAAAACATAAAAGAACTGCATTGCAATTCTGGATGCAACATTTAACTTCATCTCCTTGCCCGTATTGTTTGAACGTGCTCCTTCCTTTTTCCTTTACACACTTCCATTTTAATGGGTTTGCTTTTCTTTTCCATTTCAAGATTTCTATTTTTCTATTTCTGCTGTTTTCTTCTTTATGTATGTACTTGTACATAGCACCCCGGTTTGGCGTTTTCTTTTTGTTTCTGCAGGTAAGTGCCAATTGGAAAGTTTTCCTAGGGATACAAATAAAAAAAAAAACTCAGGTAATTGCTCGAAATTGAATATTTAGAGAACAATGAAATCCAAGTTGAAGAAAAAAAAATTTGAAGCAACTTTAAATTACAAATGAAATAAGGGAAAGCTTACAGTTGTTATAAGAAAGCGGATAACGACCTCCTTTGGTGTCGTTATTAAATCTGCAGAAAAATAAACTAGCACAGCCTTTTCTTTCTTTCATGTTTTCTTCGGGTTAACGTTATTATTTATAATTCACAGGAAAACAATTATCTGCCCGCAGATATCTGGTAGACCATCTTCGGTAGAAAAAGTTTCTAGAAACGAATTAAGTATTCCTTTATACTTGTGTTTGCAATTGCGCCAGAAGTAATTCCATTAGATTGTGTTTTTCACTCTAATGTTTTTTTTTTTTTTTGTAAACTTAAGAACTTGAGCCACAATTTTGTTATTTAAAAAATTAAAGAAAAGAAGATTAATTTTAATCAGCACGAAAAATGACATAAAGATTTACCTCTGATGCCAACACAATCGAAGCCTTACTTACTTACTTAAGGTGGCGCTACAGTCCGGGGTGGACCTGGGCCTCAACCAACAAGCGTCATCCGAGGCTTGGTGTTGCTTCGTAACTATGGTTTTTTTCCATGGCCGGGCAGTTACCCCGGCGGCACAACCCCAAACCTTAGGACGAGGGGATGTGAGCGCTGCCGTTGGTCCATTAAGGGCTCATCCGCCATCATCTCTTTTCCAAGATCCTGACTTAGTCTCGGAAATCCTTACCGACCTGAGCTCCAAATATGTCGGAGGAGCCCGGATAAGGTTTTTTTTTGATTTGTTCTGGAATTTTTCTTCACCGTTGATTCCATCTGGGGAATTCATCTGCTGTCCCGTTTATAGTGCTGCTATTTTTGTCTGCTGGTCAGCACTCGCGCTTATAAGTTTGGCAAGTCGAGTCCAGATGGACATCGACCAGTACCCGACGGTTACCACTTGGAGGTAAAATAAGCACAATTGTTGTGTAGAAACAGTTACAATACTGGGCATAGCCAAGTTGACACCTCTCAGTGCCTACCCTATTTCTACATCACCCAACAATCGAAGCCAATGGATCCTTTTTTCATTTCTTCTTCACAAACATATTTGGAACAGCAGGCTACAGAAAGCTCGGGCCTAGGTTTTTGCAAAGAAATCTTCGAATATCAGTGGCGGATTGAAAAACTTCCTGTAATGGCACTGTGAAAAATACAAACTTGCCTGCCTTCAAGATTTAGGTCTACCTAACCTGGCTCATCTTTTTAAAGTTAAAAAAAAATTGTTTTCCTTATGAAGATCATCATATTCCATCACGTCGCCATTCCCTACCAAACTTCGTCTAGGTGAAGTGTAAAAGTTTACACACTGCTCTTAAAATATGAGCTTGATCTTTTTTTTGCGATTTATATGAAAGAACTTGACCGTGAATAGCATTTACATTTTTACACAAAATAACTTCAAAAATAGAAGAAGTTGAAAGAGGGAAGCCCATAACCGAATCACCGGCTTATTAAAAGTAGATTTCTAGTTCAACCAAGCGATTTCAGGTTAGAGTTGTTATCTTACCAAGTATGTTCGTATCATTATTTCGTTCAACAATCCCAATATTCCTTCATAAATAAATTGATAGACTGGTTTGTTTCGTAAAACCCATTCATCTAAGAAAATTAAAAACGAAGCACGGGTAAGAAAAGCAGAAAAAAAAAATAAAAAATAAAAAACTCATCAATTCACTCATTCTTAAATCATCATATCACTTGGATTCCGCAGGATAATGAAAATTTGTCTTCATCAGTCTTCTATGAGTTCCTCTCATTTCCTCACCGAAAACCAACAATATAATAGGAGCGATGGAAGCATATAATAGTTCAGCAATTTTATGAATTAATACGATTACTGAGTCAGGACGTGCTCTCGAGCTCGGCGTTCCATTAAATGGCTATAGAAATTGCACACGCTGTTCACTTCTCATGTCACAGTGAAATAGGGAATGAGGCAAAGGCATCCAAACACCAGCACAGAGATTCACCACACCACACCGCAAACGAGATGGAGATTTCACATTTTCATCCGCCAGAGTCATTATCATTGACATCCTAAGGTCCCCGCACTTTCATATCCGACCCTCCCGCCTATTACTAACATTCACGAGCCCCGACAGCTCCAACTATGCCCTATATGAGATGAAGTAATTGGCATTCTTTTCAAATCGAATCGTACGTGATTCCACTCGAAAAATTTCGCCACACAATGCGGTGGCACGTCCTGTAACAAAGTGCGATACTGAGCTCTGTCGTAATGGTTCCAGATACTCTGTATCTGTATTCGGTCCTTTCGAAGAAAACCGCAAAACTCAAATTGGAATCAACCGTTCCTAGACGCATCAGCAGACACAAAAGACTGACTATCAAATGAGTATAATTGGGTTGGAGTGGGGGTTCGGTTGTGGATGGGTGAGCATGATACCTGCTAACAATATTTTTTTTTTTTTGATCTTCCATCTGCGAAATGAACTTGGAGACAATTTCTTTTTGGAATTTATTTTTTTTTGTTCCTTCCGCTTTCTTTTTGGGAATAAAATTATTTTATAAGGGAACGCACGTGTACCCGCGTGTAAGTTCAGCGAAGCATAAACGTAAGCGTATGCTCTTTGCAAAAGTTTTACAAAGTGTGTACATTTAGAGACAGTAGGTGTTACAAGAAACTTGTATGTGTACCTATAGAGTGTATTTTCCAAGACTCGTATTAAAGTATAATTATTCACGATTGGAAAGTCTTAGTTCTAGACTTAGTACAGTCTCAGGTTTTCAACATCCAGTTTCCTGAAAATCGTTCGTAAGGACGTTTCTTTTATTATAAAGTGCCGTCAGATACAGCTTTTGCTTCATATTATGTAGCTTTGGCTTTAAAATCTGTATTACTATGCGGTGGTAATAAACATTCTTTGAGAGACAATTGTCAGCAGACTGAGCAGTTATGAAATTCATTAAGATAACACTAGCTGTTTAAGACATTAACTTGCATACAATTTACAACATTGTCATCATGACGTGCCTTGGCCGAAAGTCATAGGTACAAAATGAAGCACAGCTACAGGAGAAAAGTGCTATATTTCTAGACCAAGCAGTGCAACAATAGGTGCGTTTTTTTGCAAGCGTATATACGCCTAATTTTCAATTTGCATGTAAAATACACTAACAACAAAACCTATATCCGTCTCATTAGACGGGGATAATTATCGCCGCTTGTGAAATAGGCGCGGATAAAAACAATGCTTCCAACCCTTATTTTCTATGTGTTATCGATAATTTGCTAAGAAACGTCATAAAATTCATCCATAAATTCATTTTATTTGACAATTGACACAAAAAAAAAAACAAATTACAAATTATTACTGTCATTCTTGTTGCTGAATGTGCGTAATTGAACCTTCTTTGCAAATCGGTTAGATTCCCATTATCTTTAAAAGGTGGCACTAACCAGCTTGTTGATGGATACGCAGAATCACCCAGTATAAAGGATTCGTTAGGAAACAAATCTCCATAATTTGTTTCGACTCTTGCATACAAATCCGATCTTCGAAGAACTCTGCTGTCGTGGAGGGAACCGGGCTCACCACAGGTGATGTCTATAAACTTTTTGTTAGCATCTACAACAGCTTGTAGAATCCTGATGTGGGTACAATCTATAGCCCCAATAACGCCCGGTATTCGTTTTTTTTCCTCAAATTTTCTTTGCGTTTCCTCAGCAGCAGCTCCTTGTGGCCATTTAACGTATTCATGGCCAATAGAAATTAGCCAAGAGCTGACACGTCGAACAGCTTTCCATGCAGAAGATTTTGAGACTCCAAACAAATTACCAAGCTGCCTGAATATCACGGTATTGCTTATGTATCAAATATACATAAAAACCATCTTCCTAGGGCCAATCCTTACTCTTCTTCCATGAGATGAGTCTGGCAAAAAGATAGACTGGGAATAGATTGCTGAGAACATAAAATGGAAAATTGTAATTTTTGTATGTACATGCATTTATACATAGGTAAAAGAAAAACAAAAATACACACTTATTAGATACTCCACAGTTGGTCGCTGCAACCTCATATGGGACTTGAAATCACCATCGCTGTAATCGTCAATTGTCCCCACGAAATTTACACATTTAATGTGCTGTTCCTGTCTATATTCCGATTCCTCAGAACTGGAACTTGAACTGTCGGCAAAAATCACGGAAAAGAGTTCTTCCATTTCGACTTCATCCCTTTCACGACGCCTGCTTGAATCATCCAGCAACAAATTGAATATCTAAAACAAAACATGTTTTCCTTTACTGGATTAAAAATTTGCATTTAATTCCTTACCTGAGTATTTTCTGTATTTTCCATTCTTATTTGTATTTTATCCAAATTATTTGCAATTTCAATTATTTTCAATTTTTTAACAGCTGACTGTCACAAATGTCATAAATCTCATCTGTGCTGCCAAGTTTTTATGATGAACTTTTAAGCGCCGATGATCGTTTTTTTGTGCTCTTATAATTTAAGCGTATATACGCTTGCAAAAAAACGCACATAATGGTGTCAAGCACTGGGTATCTTGTTGAATAGTCAGAATAACAACATAAAATAGTTAGGCCTCAGGCCACCTTTTGATCGAGTTCTTAAAGCTCATTTCGCTCCACGTTATCATGTTTTTGTAGGGTGTATTTAAAGGTATGCATTTAGAATAAACCTTTACTTCATTTCAAATGATGTGTATATTATAAGTAGATATGTATGCCGTGGTTCTGTTAAAAACGGGCATACGAAACAAAGAGCTTCATTTGAGCTGGTAGGAAACAAAAAGTCGACAATCATAAGCGTTACAACGAAGGGCCCTACCTCCTGATCATTGTCCAATAACACTCATGAATATGTGTGAATATTTCCACGCTCTAATCTAACAGCTGTGACACCATAATTCCATTTCTGTGAACATCTGAAAATATGTTTCTCGTAAATCCATGCACAAACAGGATACCAACCAACACACGCCCTGATTATTGGAATCGGTTTCAAACCATTAAATTAGATTGCCACCAATGTCACCGCAAGTTGACATCATTAATCCGCTCATCCGCTCCTTTAGTCGGTTTCACTTGAAAACCATCTCAAACGAAACGAATGATTTCCTCGCACTCCATCTGCAGTACTTGGCTACAAATATGTCGCGTAGCGAGCAAAAAATAATTAGAGGGACCGCCCGAATGGATAAAAATAATCCCAGGGCATGCAACTCATTATAATCGGAGGGTTGCTCGAGCTCTGCAATTATGATGAACCAGAAATCATAATCTCCAGCACATTCCTTCTCAGTAGAATCCTCATCATCATAATCTTCATAGCAACTGAACGAAGTCATAGCATTCGCTCCATTCAGGATGGGATCGATGCGAAACGAAGGGAGTCATGGACGAGCGACTGGGTAGACGGGCGGGAGCGACTGACACCAGCCACCAGCAGCCACCGCCGCGCAATAAACTCCCCATCGTAATTTATTTTATTTCATGGCGTAGACCATTAAAAATGTCCTGCAAAGATTTATGATCCTACCACGCAACACGCACTCGTATTGAGTTCAGTTCCTCGTCAAAAGTTTTTTTTTTGTCTTCTTCCTTTTTTCGAAGTGAGAAGCGTTCTGACGAAATTCCCAGCATCTTTCGGCGGCGTAATTTTGATGGCGACGATGATTAATGAGAAAATTTCATTGCGTTTCCAGCATAAAAATAGCCACCCTCTGGTGGAAGAAAAAAATAAGAAGCGGCGAGCGCACAGAATGACTGATGCTCATCTGGTTCTTCTTCAGGTTTGTGCTTCGTCTTCTTCGATAATCTTCCTCGTACACCCCCAACTATGTGCAGGGTGCCACCCTCTTGGGAAATATAATCCATAAAAGTTTTGCTTTATTGCCGCTGTCACTTGACAAACCTAATGATTAGTTAGATGAATGATTCGCTGCCAACTGTACGACATGGCGTGAATTGACACACCCCATCCAGTTTTTATGTGTGTGTTTCTCTCTTTTGGACACACTATTGAAGAGGTGGCGCGGGAAAAAAATCTTTAAAGTCCATGATGGGCAGGATGTCACTGTCATAGTGGAGCGATCACTACAGAAACAAACAAAAAAACATATACATATTTTTTAAAGATGTTAAGCTAACAATGTTTACACAATTTAAATTAATTGCCTAACTTACATCCTAGAAAATTTAATAAGCAAGGTCATCACACTTCGTCCTATAGAAATGGTGCATACGTTTCGTAAGCCCGTGCTTCATAAATTTTCCACAAATACATAAATTATGATCACAAAAAAAAAAAAAATTCAATCCACTGTGTGACGGCTGGTACTTGGTACGGGAATGTGACACCAGGCATGTGTTTGGGATCAAACGTGCGGGATTGTCAACAAGATATCTGACAGTGGATTTCATTTATACGTCTGGCATCAATGATTCTGACGCGAGAATGTGCGTGCGAGATCAACCAGGTCTGGTTGTTTGTTTTTATTTTTTTTTATTATATTTAAGAATGTGCCTTTTGGATTAAGCCAGCGATTTTTATCTGTCAAGAGGAATTAAAATTTAATCATATAAAGAACAGGATTTCATGAGGGTATTGATTTTTCAGAACACTTTTCGTTAAGGCAAAGGTTGAAGTTTATTTATTTGAAAATGGAATTGGTTCTGTCGAGACACGTGCAACATGGTAGACGTAAATTGGATGAACATTTTAAAATTGGGTAGGTTATGGATCACGGAATTTGCATCCTATCTGGATTGTCCTCTCAGAGGTAGTAACTCTGATAATTCAATTTGGAATTGGAATTGAATGTTTCGAAAAGTTTTGTGTTGTAAAAGGGTGGGCTGCATATAACAAAATTTAGTTGACAGAGGAACCCCCAAACCAGAAGCTTATTCTTCGCACCGACACGACAGTGCATCGGTAAGGTTCTGGAAAACTAAGAGGACAGGATGGCTTCATGAGAAAAAAACATGAGATCCATAGGATATCACGAGACTTTTGGGCATGGAAAGTGATCAACTTACTTTTAATGGCCATACAGTTCGGAGTGAATCTAAGCTACAACCAACAAGCATCTCCAGCTGGCTCTATAAATAGCCTAAACACGCGTCTTTCTAATTTCTCTCTACGACTCTTTTGAAGATATATATTTTGCGCGATAGCTAATAGAGAGCCAAAGTCTCACAACCATTCATGTTGTGCGTGTTATATTCTTCGCACGATTAGAAAGGTCCTACAGTTTTAATGACGACTCCAAACGGCGAATTGAGAAGCTTTTTCATTACAGATAATACTCTTGCAGTTCGTTTTGAGAATCGAACCTGTCTCTCGCTTAGCAGTCCAGCGCACTAATCACTAAGCCACGACGACCACCATGTTTGATGATAGCACTTTCAATTTCGATTAATCTTTTATTACTCTAAGACAAGGCTCCAAAGTCGTTGAGTCCCAGCGAGAGCGAATGTCAACCCAACTCAACAATGATGCTGATGAAATAATCCAAAACACAATCCCTTCTTCTATCTCTGAATCGGAATACAAAGGTAGCTGAGTTGATTTTAAGGAAACGAATGGTGTAAGGGTAAACAACCCATGCAACTCATCGGCCTCATTCATTCTTGACGATGTTCAAGCTGTTGCGTCAGAGCAGGACTGGCATGATCAGTAAGTCTGGTAAGGAGTCACTTCAGTTATTCGAGACGCGACTTTGCCAGCCTAATGAAACATCGATTGTCTGAGTTTATAAAGGAGCATAGGAAGCATACATTTTAAATTACCTCAAAATTGTATCTGTCAACAGTGACGTTCGATCCATATGTACGTCCTGTCGGTCAGACAGGTAATACGTGGTCGATAATGCAGTTTCCTGACCTAAAGTCAGACTGATAAGGACCAACCAACTCTAGTATAGAATTATAGTAACTTTGAATGATTTTAATTGCAGCAAATTTATAACTGAGTTCTTGTGACTTTAACTGATTGGTTTGGATATTGATGATATCATCATTCTCTCAATTTTAACTCAACGCTTCCATTGTAATTAAAATCCATCCAATTTGTGTCTAGCACACACTAGTAACTCCAGCTTAATAAAATTATAATGTGAGTGACTAATCTCACATTGGCTTAAATGAATTAAGTTTCCCAGCAGAATCTAATCCCATTGAAAGGCAGTCCTCCAATCTGATAAAATCTACCACCGGCAACTGATTCGACAAATTTACCTTTTCTAATTTACCACAACATTTTAGAAATACTTGATTGCGTGCCCGGAATAAATTGAAATTTGAATTCCAACACACTGAAATGGGCGGTTGCGGTTACATATGTACATTTGTTGACATTTGAGGATCCCATTTCGAAAGTTCACATTTTTTACATTTTCCAAAAACGTTTTGGAACGCACGCACACAATACCAATATCGCATAACGGCCTATTCAATGACAGTCATCTAATCATTGTCCGTTCTTTTATTACATGATAATTCCTCGTGGAGCATGATGATGTGGCTTCATTGAGGGTGGCCAAAGTCATCGTCATATGCAAACCATGCAAATAGGTTCACATTCCGATCACGAGCGGTGAAACGATGACATTAATGGTTCGTTTTACGACCCCGGCCATATTATATTCAAAATGAAGTTCCCAGGCACTCGCCTGCTGCCCTCATTTTAGTGCAGAGGGGACAACATTTCGTGTGCTCCTGGATAAGGCTATATTGGGACAAAATAAATCATAAAATCGTGTCCTTTGCTGAGAACAATAAAATCTCGATACACACAGGCAGGTGCTGTCAATTGGAGCAAAAACAGAAATTTACCGAAAAATGAAAAAAAAAAAACAAAAAAAAATGTATGTAGGTATCCCCTTTTGGGCTTTGTTTCAATATGGTGCTATCGTCAGCCGTTGCAGGACCTAGCTGAAGCCCTTTTTCTGCTATAAATTTTATTTCATTTTTTCGTCTCTTCATTATGGGTCATAAAATATTAATTACCACATAAAATGTTGTTCCCGCCGCAGTTGATGTAGGGCTGCCTCGTGCTTTTTTAAACTCCTCAATAATTCTTGCGCTCAATATCACACGAATGCGGGACAAACCATTACGGATGCGGGGTGCGGTTCCAAATATTATTCCTTGGTAAACATGCGCTTATGCACATACTTGAAGTTTATTTTTTTTACGGTAATTATTTATATATTCCAAGGAATATTGGTGGTTGTCGTCATTGCTATCTTTGAATACTGACGGTTTTGTTTTTTTGCAAAAAAAAAAAAAAAACTAGGAAAAGAAAGGCTCAAGAAGATTTCATCTGATTCCTAAGAAAATATTCATCAAACAGTGGGGATGTTTTCATTCAAGATGTATTTGTATTGCTTCCACTAGGTTGACTGCGGTGTTTCCTAACAAAAATAATGAAGAAGGATATGCATACACATATTTAATTTGTGTATCTATGAGTGAATTCAATATTTATTTAAGAATCCCAAAAATGATAATCATTTGGTTTATTGAAATGAAAGGCTTCAAAGCGTTGTTGTTACATCGTTGTCCTTGTGACTAACAAATAAGGGAGATTTATTGCATTGTGCTGACGGAACTGCTTTATATCTTTGTAGACAAGTGAAATATGCATGTCCTTATACAGAAAAAAAAAAAATAAATAAAAAATGATGACGACTTTTAAATATCGATCTACGTCAATGTCCCTGAATGCATTTGCAATTGCAAGAATTTAGTCGGAAAGAAGAAGAAGAAGAGGAAGGAAAGAACTTTTTTGTGTAGCAGTTCGACAAAACTCAAATGAAAATCGTTTCATAATATGGTATAGTACGGGTGGTAGTTTGGTTATAATAATGAGGCTTTTTTTGAAAATAAAAATTGCTACCCCAGGCTCGAAATTGAACCTACAATGTGGGTGTAACAAGGAAACACTCTAGAAACTACAATATGACTGCGAACACAAAGGTGTTACATAGGTCTAACAAAAATATGGCAATTTTGCTCGTAAGAAAGTCCTTCGTCACTTAAAAACACCTTTGCATTTACATAAAACCAGTACCAAAGCGATGAATCAGCGAAGTTTCGGCACTGGAAATGATGGTCATAAGGTCTTTTCGCAAAAAAGAGCATGTTTTCGTATTTGAGAGAATTGGACTCTTTCATACATTTTCATCAACGGTGCCAATATTTTCATTTGACCGGGTGGTGGTTATTCCACAACAGAATCTAATTCCTTTGCTACAAGTAATGTCTTGTTAGTTACCCAAATATCTAGGGCTGACTTTCAAATATATTTGATGTAGATAGGTATGTATTTATTCAGATTAGAATTGAAAATTTCTGTTCCTTGAGAAAGGTAATGGAAAAAAGTTGCGGTAGAAAACTGTTCGAGATCTATATGTCAATATCTATCAAATAAACCTCTATCGTATTTACAATTGTCTTGCATTACTTATTCAATTTTAAATATTTCATGAGCACGATTCTGTGCCATAAATTTAGGTATCCACCTTCAACCCCTTTTCTTAACAATTTTAATGAGATTAGCTCTACCTTTAAAATCGCTTTATCAGTTTCCTTTTTGCACTATTCCTAGTATCCCGTTAATTAAAACTGCCATTTCTGACATCATCCTCAAACACAAGTCTTATAAGGTAATTTCCTTCGCATCCTATATCCTCAATGTCATAACAATTCAGAGAAGAAATATCGAGATCCTTTTATAGCCTTTGACAGTGATTTCTTGAATGTATCCCCGTCAAATGTTTCTCATGCTCTGTTAAACTTTCATGACAACTTGGGAAAATCTTCCGAGTAACATTGTTTATTTAATGACATTACAAAACACGAATAACGTTAAGTTGTTCAAGAGTCTAACTATTACCAAATTCTTCTCCCTTATCACTATCAATGCCAATACATCCATACATACATATGTATAGGGGGAATAATTAGTACCACCCTTTTCACCAACCTTCTTATGAAATATAACAAGTCATTTCTACCTCCCCCCGTTCAATTGGCTGTCCTAAACATCCCAATTAAAGTAATTAGCCAAAAGAAACAATGCTCTTATTAATACACAGCGCTGATGCTTCTAACATACCCCACACCCGAGCCACTTTCCACGTCCCATTTATTACCATAGGATCCTGCAAAAACTTTGCAAATAAAACATTTTCAATTCTAAGTAAGCCCGCCCGCTCTGCAAGAGGTACGAGCACATACACATTTACACATCCACCCAGCCAACCCCCAAAAATACCCATCAACCATTCCACCCACAAATAAGGAATAACAGAAATTATATGGATGAAAAACTTTTCGACATAACAATAAAGTTTGAACAAAACGTGAGCAGAATTGGAAATGCGGGGAAACTTTTCATTTCCAAATGATACACTCCTTCGGAGTCCTATTACCGCACGCCATGGCAGAGCGGTACTACAACTGCTACTTGGTATACCTCACATTCCGCTTGCTTCCTAACTGTCGACTGTTGGCATTAGTTCGCTCTCTATAACTACTTAACTACGTTTAATATTTGTTAAGAAGTAGAACTTTAGTTTTTCCACGATAGTTGGTAGATTCATGCACATCATAGAACACACCACTACTACCACCACCACCACCTAAAGCTACCGAAATTATGGTCCACAGTGTAGGGACAGATTAGAAAAGCTGGCATGTGTACCGTACCACCTCCATTAGGCAAATGTTTCTCGCCCGCAAAAGGGATGTTGTTTGATAGGGAATAAGAACCAACGAACAAGCTCATGAAGAAGAAGAAAGAAGAAAAATAATTGTTTGCTAACTACTTTTTTGTTTGAGATCCTTTTTAATTAGGATTGAGAAACTCAGCTGAATGAAAAATGGAAAAGCAAAATCTCTGAAAGGGATATTTCCGAAATTAAAAAGTTGGAAACCAACAAACAACCTCTGAAGCAGTGGCAATAGCATTGAAGCAGGAGCAACAACCAAAAAAAAAAAAAAGTTTCGTGTTGAAAACGTGATTCAGTAAAAGGTTTCAAATTTAATTTCAGACAAAGAAAAGTAAAAACCGGAGGATATCTTTTTTTAAAAATTCCCCCATGAAAAGGATGTTTCTGTTTGCCTTGTGCAGCTCATTCATTTGCCCATGGCTTTAATTGCGGAGTTCTGAAGTAATTCATTAGCCATATAAGGTATCCTCTCGAAGAGTACTTTTCCGGTGTACGCACATACATATGTATGTGTCTTGTACAAATGATGAGAGTAGGCCTGGAAGCTCTATCCTACGAAAGAAATCATATGTGCAAAAAGAAACCAGGGTTGAGACAAAAGATTAAATACCCTTTGCCTTGTTTCTGAGTTCGTTGTCTGAAAAGCATTGATGCGTTATTAAAATTGTTTGATTGAAGAATACAATTTTTCGAACTTTATTTATGTACAGGATTCAGTGTTCAAGAAAGTGTAAAAGAGAATACAAACCTTTTAACGTTCTGCCTTTCAATGTAAAGTTTTACCACGGTCAAAACTTTATGAATTTATACAAAGCACTCAAAGGCTAAGATTTTAGAAACTTGAACTTTCGGATTATTTCAGTGGAGAACTTAAAATTGATAACAAATCTAAGTCTTGGTTAACCAGCTTTGTAAATGAGTTGAAATGTCGAATCCCTTGTGATCACAATTCAAAGGATATGTAAAAATACTCTTGCGCCCTGACACTCACTATTTGATCCATTTTCCTAAAACTTACTATCAATAGGAAGTACTCTTAGAAACACCTTGAGTCTATTTCTTGGACATCTGTATCAATGTATACAATGTGCATGCATACATAAGTATCATATTTGCGATAGCCGTCGGTTAGTCCATCTGCTTTTCTCCGGGACACTCTAGGGTTCATGCCAGTCCTTATACATTCTTATTTTCTAAAATTTTCCTACTTTTATCCTTCTACCACAGTTGTGTCCCTTGATTCGCAACCATAGACTCCTTAAATTTATACGGTCTGCCGCCTAAGCAGTGTGTATGCGCCATTTCGTATTAATATAAATTTTAGACGTGACGTTTTGGGGATGAAGTGCCTTCTCTGTTTTTGCTCTTCTGCGGATTGCATATATGTATGTACATACTTAAAATGATATTAAATATATGAGGGCTATCATCAGAAACATATGTTCATAGAAGCATCCCTAATTATTAGTCGTCATGTAATCTGTTGTCACCATGATGTTGCCTGGCAGCAGAATTTCGGTGTTATATTTACTCAACAACCAATATAACCGTAAATAACGCACACAAAAACTTCATAAAAAAAATCAATTTAGACTTTGTTAAACAAACTCTCTATCCCATATCCTTTTTCATAGAAAATCTAGCCACAGGCTTTAATACATTCAACCGCAGAAAATTTCTCATCTGTAAATCCTATGCCACCAAAGTTCAAATCTACTCAATATAGACCACATGAAAGAAGCCTCATGTTCCACATTACAGAGGCCGCCTCCAACCCTTATCTCTCCAAAATATAGGACAATTAATAGAAAACCAATGTTGTGCAAAAAACAATCACCAAACAAAGTAACAATACAAAGCCATGCAATGCAAACCAGAAAAAAAAAATTGAAATAAAAGAAAAACAAGGAGAAAGGAAAACAAAAAGGGAACAGAAAATACTTAAGTAAAAGCAAACACAATATCCGCTGTAGAACAATACGCAGTATCGTAGATACACGCCCTCATACGGAGAGGAGATTGGCAACCTCTCCCGGATACCCAGTTGCGGTGCCATTGTCCAAAAACAATAGGCCAAACTAAATATTGTTTTTCCGATGGATACAAGAAACTGAACGAAAAACAACTCCTTATACCACTCCCCCGCACAACATTCGAGAAATTAATATCCTCAGTGTATATGTACGAACGATCTATGCCTTTTCGGGGAAGTCCTGGAATTTACACATTAGGATAGGATATACAATGAATTCTTTTCCTGTAATTATTTACGTTGGTGGTTGCTTCCGAGGCTCTATGGAATACACACATGCTATCGATTAATAACTTACAAAGTGCCTTGAATCCTTTATGCTATACATACTTGTATTGTTCCATGGCTCTTTCCCACATGATAAATGACAAAGCGGAAATGTCTTACTGAGACACTCAATTTGGGATGTATCAAGACGGCTTTGTTTAAACACACCGGGAGTAGGAGTAAAGTGCGAATTGTTCCTTTTTTTTTTGCTTTAGTCTTGCCAAAAGGAAAACACAAACAATGAATGTGTCTATTCAATTGAAATGAGAACAAGGACAATGCCTGAAAAAATGGTTAAAAAAAAAAGAGTAGCATCTGTACACACCTTTCTATAGAATTTGTTAAAATATCCTCGTAGTCCATTAGTATGCTCCAACTACTGGCACAAGTAGTGTTAAAAAATAAAAATAAAAAAATTGGAAGAAAAGGAGCGTTTGTGTCCTTGTGATATTGGCCAACATAGTACCATCATCTGTGTGAGTGTTGTTTGTGCTATTTTGCTATCTACTTAATGAATGCACTAGAGCACACTCTCAAAGTAGGTTTTAAGGACACATTCTGGATTCTTTTTTTTTTGCGGTATGGGAGAAGAAAAAGGGATGAAACTGGTTGTTTGCTAACATTTTTTATTCAAGCGGCAATCAATGCGAAAGCAAAAGGAAAAAAAAAGTGTCCCTGGGATACCAGTTAAACAGAAAAGAAAATCTTTTGTCCAGGTTTCTCTGTGCTATTCATCTTATCTTACCTTTCTATCTTGAGACCGAGTTGGCGTAGGGAATACTCATCGATGAGAAGCCGTCTACATTTGATTTATTTCTGTAGTTTATAAGGATGTGGTCGAGTTTTTTTTTTGATTACATAATCACAATCTAACAAAGGGGACACAATTACGTTACGACTAGTCCTTGATTTGAACAGGTAAGTGTAGATGTATATCTGAATTTACTCTACACATATGAAGCTTTTAGACGAAGCCATGTATTTCGTACTATTTTCAGAAGTAATACGCAAAACCGAACAATTTATAACTGACTTTGGTCACAAATATTTGACGCGACAGCCCGTAGGCATTCGCATGCGTGTGTTATATTTTTCGAGTAAACGAAAGCGGATTACAGTTTTATTGCCGACTACGAATGGCGGGAAAAAATATGTATATACACATTAACAGACAATGTCAGCACTACCCTTATTACCAAAACTAGTTTTCAGAACTCATTTTCCAATGAAAATCATTCTTTATTTCTTGCAGAGCCCTAATAGGCGTTTGCTCACAAATGTACTTCGCCACTAATCCCCTAGTCCAATAGCCTAGTTTAAAACGCATCATGGCAACATGGTGGTATTGGAGATGTCATGACCGTATCTAACTTCAGTTCCAACATATTCATGAGGTCTGGTCTTAATGAGCACACCGCAAATTTGGACGTCCAAGTTCTGGTATCTTCCACTTGCAACCAGCCCGAGAAAAACTTAAGAATTTAGTTTCTGATTCGACTGGATTGGTCGAAGTTAATCCTATCAGCTTATGCATTTGTACCGTTAACAGGGTCCTAACATTCCTGCTAAGTCTTCGATCCATTTACGTGTGGATAGGAATATGTATATTGATTTAGCGTCATGCTTTAAATATACAAAAAAAAAATTGTATTCAGCTCCTTATAGGTAAATAAAAAAAAAACATTTAAAATGTTCCGCCACACGCATTCCCTTAAACAAAGTCCAATTTAAGTTGCCTGCCACAATAAAGCCAACTGCTGACTGCGCACATTAACGTGCTTAATGAAGCATATTTCACCTCTCTTTGTTAAATAATTAAAATTCCATTAAAAAGGATTCTCATCTGAATTGCACATCAGCATGCACACACAGTATAACTCTGCTGAAATCTCCATGAGTATTCAGCTATAGCACTGTTGCACGTTTTCGTGTGAGAATGTCAAATTCTGTTGGAAAACCTCAGCTTGCAGCCATGCCGTTTGATTTAATCCACACCCTTTGAGCCAAACGCCATACGTAACTTAATGCACTCCAATTCTCTTGCACATTGAATATGAGTGTATTATCAAAGTGCGTTGGAGCAATAAGTGGGGGCGGTGTGGCGTCGAGGGCCTGATTAAAACTGCTTGCGAGTTCCATCCCAACAGCTCTGCGATATCATTCCCTCTTTGGCCCAGCGGATACCGTCGGTGAAAACTTTTGCATCATGAAAATTGGAAATTCCTGCGATATCTTCAACGCGAGTTGTTTGAACTGCACTCCGTACGGGTGGCATAGCATCCTAATTATACCCTAGAGCTCGTGAACTTGCCCTTTGCCATCATATACTCGCAGTATAGCTTCCAACGGATACTAATTAATGCATATCTATACCACATACTAATACTAGAATACATCGCTCCGAATTATCTGCTCCACACTCGATTGGCATTCGAAGGACCGGGCGATGATTATGATGGTGGTCGTCGACGCTTCCCAAAATAGACAAAAAGATATTCATTCCAGTGGATGCCATGCTTCTCCAGCGAATAATTAAGGGTAATTGCAGAAATACTCCACAGTGAGGAGTATGTATCTGTAGAGATCGCCTCCATCGTCGCCGGTTCGGTATGTATGAGTAAAATGCTGATTTTGTCGGTTGGATTTTGAGTTTGAGTCGAGTTTTGGTTCGGATACGAACACCGAAAAACGATACGCATACTTGTGCTAGAGAGGAAAGGGATTTGCATTTTAATAAGTTTCAGTAAGGCAGTGCTCGGGGAGCTTGGGGACGTGGGTGTTTACACATTCTTTTGTATATTTTTCGCTCATTCGGTTTTTTGTGTCCTTATTTTTATTTTTTGTGATGATGATGCAAAGAGTGTTTTTTCTTCATTTAAAATTTAAAACGTGCAGTAGTCCGTAGTTGTAGTCGAACACTATGAACGCATTGTTACTGCACGAGTGGTAATAGCCCTTTCTGCTGGCAATTATTTTGCCGGTTTTGTTTAAAATTTAAAATACTTTTTTTTATCTACTGTTCGCTCGGCGGTCGTATCAAGCAATAGTGTAAATTTGTGGGAATTTTGTTGTAGTTTTCTTTTCATTTTTTTTAATTCGTAGTCGGGAATCATTGTCTTTCGTTTAAACTTCCACTTTGCACGAGTGGTGCACCCTTTTAACGAAGCGAATTTCAGTTAATTAGGGTTTTTGTGGTACTGGTTGAAACACACACACACAAAAACAGAGGAAAAACTTTAACGTTGTTTGGTGTTTTTGCAAATTCTTTTATTTCAAGTGTCGGTTGTTGTGGTATTTTGTATTTGAAAATTGCATTAACACTGCCATAAGCTGACAGGTAGATAGACAGTTTGGTGTGGGGATGTCTGCAAAAGTGCTTTCGTGTAATAATAGTTAAGTGCTATTGGCTGGGAGCAGTTTTTGTTTTGATTGAAAAGATTGTGGGGTAAAGAGGATGTTAAGGAAAATCTTGATAGATAGATTGCTGCTTCGTTAGAGGTAAGACCAATTTTTTTTCATTTTCTTAAGTAACTAATTCTTAATTATTTAATTTAAGTTTCTCTGGGAACAACACTAAAAACGTGTATCTGCCTGGTAGTACAAAGGATCGAAGTTGAGTGTTGAAAAAAAGAAAAAAAGAATGTTACTGAACTGCTTATTCTTCAAATGTGTGGTAATGAAAATTCCGAAAATTGTTGTTGAATTCAAAACTTGTTCTCGGGCTCCATAGCTTTATAAGTGAGTGACCGTAGCCAATATCCTTTTCGTTATCATCCATATGCATAAAAACTAAAACATTTTATGGATCTGTGTACGTAAACGAAACTTTCTTCCAGTTGTATGGCACTTTTAAAGTTCCTTTTCAACATGTACTCGTACATTGATTCAATTATTATTCATCCCATTGGGATGGGGTAGACATTTCAGACGTCTGTGCATGTATTTCGACTACAACATGGTTTATTGATCATTTTCTTTTGTTCGTTAGTTGAAGATCAAGGTTCATAAAGGGAGAAGTCTTAAAAGGATTCTAAATGTTACTTTGGTGTATTCTTTCAATATCTTTGTATGTAAGTACATAAATATTTGTACGTCTAAATAATAAAAATAAAAAAAAAACATAAAAACAAATTCTTTTTGGTTTCGTTTTATCTCATTTGTAGAAAAATAAGAAAATCTATTGTTTGGGAATGTTTCCCATTATTTAGGGAGGACAATAAAATCGCACCAAATTCTGAAATAGAGAGTGATGAGAGTCAAATTGAATCGACACAACAGACAAGATTGTGTAGTTATTGCCAAATGAAATGATGCTGCCATTGTGGGGTTGTTTCCATAGAACAATAGAAGGTTAAGTTGGCTTTGTGTGAGTATTTGTCCTTTTTTTTTCATTTGATTGAAATTTCCGTACTCAGTTAGTGTCAATCAAAAAGTATTCTATGCAACTATGAAAGATTTAAAGATGATTAATTCCCTGTTAGCGCTTTCAAAAACCTTCTCTCACTGAGGCTCGATATATTGCTTTATAGTGTTATTTGGTTAAGATACCTACTTACTACTTTTTATCGAATTTGTATAAGCACGACCAAGATCAACAATAGCCTTCCAGAGTTGTCAATGTAAACCAGACTTTGCAAAAGACTTTTACTTTTGGTTTTAACTTCGCCATCCATGTAGCAGCATCATGTAGCAGCTTGTTTTTTAACATGATCACTGCACAAAAACGAAATGCTCCAAATTTTACAATAAATTATATAGTCTCCTCCTAGAAAAACTACTTCAGATTTTTAGAGGTGACTCTTGTCTTTACTTTTACAGAAGGTCCTTACGTCATTGGAAGTTCCAAGTGCTTTTTTTCCCCACATTTCTATCCCAGTGACCACAGCTTTCACCAAGTCACTCTCTGGGAACTCTCAGAGCCCATTCTCTTCGATAAATGTAACCACGGTTTGTATGTTTTGTTATGCAAAAAAAAATCGGTTTTCCACTAGTGAATCTGGAACTAATGGTCCACCCTTAACTGAACAACCATCATATCGGCTGCAATTTTCCACCTTAAGTTCTTTTCTTAATCATTACTCTTTCAAAAAATCACATCCGAATGCAAATGTTAAACGAATCTGTCACGAAAACTGAAAAATGATAGGAAAAAAAGGAATGATAACTTGAAACGTGCAAGTTTAAAGAAACCTTCCTGCAGTCGACAACAAAATTACACATAAAAAGTCAATTAAGTCAAACAGTATTTACTTTCTAAAACAACCAGAAGTTTATTTATGTATGAAAATAAGCCTTAGAAGCCTTTTTGGGGGCTTTTATTTTTTCAAATACTGTCCTTAACTAAAACACATTCTTGTTAATTTTATTTAAACATTCCTTTCATTTTTTGTTTACTTTCAGATACGTCACAGCCACCGCTAATACAAAAATGTGGATTCTACATCGGTTGTCCCGTTTAAATTTGTAAGTAGTTTAAGAATTATATTCATGTTAGCCCAAAAATGTCCCTAAAAGCATTAACTGAAATTGGTTAATATAAAACGGAAACCCGTGTAATTAAAGTCGATTAATTAGAAGAACCGTCCCTTCGAATATCTTTAACCCTTTTACCGGAGAATAAAACAAAAAAAAAAAAATACGGAAAGAAGCGTAAAGACTACGAAAATGCTAATTAGCCACATTGGCTTGACTAAGCTAAATATTACTGGGCCACGGCCCCAACTGACCCTTCTGCGTGTTTCTGTTTTAAGAGAACCCGCGTCACAATTCTTAACGGACCGTCATAAGCAGTTTTGTGTCGCTTTTAGCTCTCTGGCATGGTCAAAGATGTTTTTTTTTTTGTGTTATTTTCTTCCCTGGTCTCAGTTCTTTTTTTTTTTTTTTTGTTAAATTTTGTGTAATTGGCTTAATAACTTTTTAATGAGAACGCAAGAAAAATGCGCTAAGAAGAAAATGGATTCAGGCCGGGCGAAACTGCCTCCAGAGGCTGCAAGGTGACAAATGAATAAAATAAAAGAACAAATAAATCTTATTTATGAAAAAGTTGATTTCACTTTTTAGGCACCCGAGACGACAGTTAGAGGGCGTTCTTTCAGAAAAACTTTTGAACATTTTTTTTTTTTTTTTTTATAAAAATTTTCCATTTGTCACTTTGGATTGTGTCCCCGGTAGTGGTGGCGGTGGTGATGGTTGGGTTGGTGTGCGAGTGAAGTTAAATTTTCCTTTATCCTTATTTACAATTTGTATAAAGTTAGAGTGGGGGAAAGGAAAGCCGTTTAGTTGATTTCAATTTGAGGGTAATAAAAGGCGAAAGCGTGTTTAAACATCTTCTTAGAGTGACAGCTTGACGTGTTGTCAGCCTTGGACTTTGCTGTAAAAAAAAAAATGTTAAATGATGTTAGTGAAATAAAATTCAGTATTAATTAGTGTTTAAGAACAATTCAAGTATTTATTTTTCGAACTTTTGAGTGCTGAATTCAGTGAGTGTTAGAAAGAATAACATGAGTGATCGATATCTAGGAACTTTTGATTATATGTGTAGTATACAGATGTTTTGACAGTATTCCTGTCGAGGACTGGGGAATTATGTATGGAACATAGGCAAACTCGATTGAATTATTTTTCCCTTTTGTTGACTTCGCCGTGGCATTATGAACACTTGAATAAAACGTAGCGATATTTTCAGCTCAACACAATAAATTTCAAAAGTCTCTTCTACTCAAAACTCCACCGACGACATTTACCTTATACGAAGAAGAAAAGTCTATTCACATCGGGTGATGACTTTTACACAACCTCGTATGAGTATCCGAAGAATGTCAGACTCAGAAACTCGGGTTTCTTCTTGATGAAAATAAAACAGCTGAATACTGAGGTCTGAGTTAATTTTATAATGTGCGTACAAGAGAATTATTATCATTCCATCCTTGCCATCCGTCACAGAACCATGAACCCTAATGAAATCAGCTGCTTAGAAAGTAAATTTTTTTTAAACTAGAGAATGGAAGTGAAAATTCAACAAAGAATCAACGAGTTATACACCTACCTACATTAATTTATTTGAGCCATTGTCTTAGATTAATTGGACATGCGGTACACAGTTTTCAATATCATTCCAGTGGCGGAGAAACGAGTTTTATCGTAGGTGTAAAACGGTGTTACTGAACGTCAAGCAATTTGGTGTGCCCAACTACTGACTGGATATATTTAACCTTTATGGCACACGGAGTTTGTTAGGTCACCATAAGCTTCGGACATCAAAGACTTAAATCCAATTAGTTATGCAATGCATCCAATAAGTTCTTTCAATCACATATGAAGGTACATGTTTGAGTTTTTTTGTTTTTAAATCGAGCCGACTTTGTTCCTGACATTTAAATAATTTTTTATTTTGTCCCTCTTTGCACATTTAACTAAACTTTTTTACTTTTATAAGTGAACTAAACATTTGAACTGTATATAACCGCATATCACGAGGCCTCATTTGTTTACCTACTTCATAAGGAAAACTCTTTGTAAACTTTGGGCTTGTCCGAACCACCAATTTGAACAATTATGTTAAAATATTTTCCCCTTCGCCATTTGTCACAAATGTATAAATTATAAAATAAACATAATCCTCACTGCCACATAATGTCCTTCTTTTGCCTTTCATCAACGACAACCTTGGTTAAATGTCTTCCATTGTCAAGCACCCTCATCCCTGGTTTTTTAGTTAAACTTTTTGCGCGCTTTTAATGACCTAGGACGCTCATTACGCGTGCACTAATTTCTATAATCTCTGAAGAAGATGTGTCCAGAGCATTTAACAGAAGAGATGAAAAAGAATAAAATTAACAACAACAAAAAAAAAAAACTTTTTTAATTGACTTGCTCTCCGAGGAGCTAATAGCAAGGAGACAACCAAAAAGACAAGCATTCTCAGATGGGTGTATATTTCAACGCGCCATCCTTGATATGGTCGCCGGGCAATGACTAAAGGAATAAGCGTAAGGCTATTGTTATTTCTTATATTTTCTTGCCTCCTACGTCGTTCATGTCATATAATGAATTTTCCTTACTTCGAGACAAGGATAAACTCTTGGAATATATTTTGTTTCAGGGTTTTTTTTTTTATTTTTATCTCCTTTTATTTCATTTCACTTGGAGTGCTGTGATTTCGTTTGGACATGTCCTTCGAGCGCAAGAACAAAACAAAACAAAAGACTCAACGAAATAAAGTTTAGATTTTATTGTTTCTATTTTCTTTTTCTTTGAATAGAGTGACAGCGGGGGCGGATAACAAAATATAAAAAGGAGAGAAGGTGTCTTAGTTAATTTCACTCCACATTTTCTTTGCTTTTACACTTCTTCACTGAATAGAGGCGAATTGAATGGAAAGTCGTCTTTCAAGTGTCACGCTGACAGGAAGAAGAAAGGCAAAAAAAAAAAAAGAAAACGGAAGAGCAACCTAGAAACGTAGAAACGTAAAAACGAAGACAAAATGGAGCAGGAAAGCATCTCTTATTCCCTTTAGGTGACAATTGAAATGGGCAATTGCTTTAAGCGTTATATGCCTCGCATTGTTTGTCACTGAATTGTCCTTCTGAGTCTGGTGGTCTATTGTTGTGTAATCCTATGTGGATGGGTGTGTAGGCCTATGCATTTGAACCTTCTCATAGTGAGAGTAAATTTCAATTAGAAATGAGGAATTTCTTTTCTTCGTAATTCGAGTTTTTTTTTCGGAATTCACTGCTCTCCAATTTGAGGCCATAAATTGGTTACGTAGGTATTCATTGACTAAAGTGTTTTAATTTGTCGTCGTAATTGTCCTTTGTGGTGACCATGACTAAGGACACCATTTCAAAAATGCGTTACAAATGAAGTCAAGTGCTGTAATCGGTATCCTGAGAACTGAAGTATAACATTAGGATACATTAATTCCTAGAATTTTAATCTTTTATCAAACAACTCGAATGGAATACAAACATCGAATATGACTAGGTACCTCGCCAGTTTCTGAATTAAATTAAAAAAGATAAAAACACGTTATTGATATTCTCAATTATTTATTTAGGTACCTATCTTTAAGATTCAGCGCGTTTCTATTCTTTGTTTTGACATTTATGTCACTACCCTTGAAAGATAATATTATTCGCCAATATATGAACAAAAATAACAAATACTTGACGTGAATTCGCATGTTTACGAGTATTTCTTATTTTTTAATAAAGGAAAAGCAATTTCATACGAATGTACATAATACATGTATAACGGATGAAGATTCAATGTTGAAACAACATGAATTCGTTGAATTTTTAACAGTTCATTCACAAATATTTTTGTTGAATATTTTTATTTCATTTATAAAATGTTGAGGAAGATTGAAGCTATTAAAACAATAGGCAACCATTTTAAGATCAAATATGCTTTTGTCCTTGCTTATTTCAATAATCCTGACAATCTAAAAAAGAACGAAACGAGCTTATTTTTTATACATATTTATCGTAATTAATCTATCAACGACTACGTACAGTTTTTATAAATGACTTAGAATGGAGGATTTTGAAACTTTACATGACAAATTACAGTTTCGGAGTTTTGTCGTTTGCTGTCATGATCTGGTTCCACGAAGAAACGCTTGATTATTCTTGCTAAGATTTCAACCTACATATATCAACTTACTGAGCAGTCCAGTGTGATCTACTGACATAGCAACTAACAATGTCACGGCATGTCGTGAAAACCAAAGCCGGTTGGGAAGTATTTTCTACCTAGACGCTAGACATATTTCAAAAGGTTTTCAAATCCCCAATAGAGGAATGAAGTTTTACAATTCAATTATTGTTACATTTCAGTTTCGATCCAGGTATATAATTGTTGCAATCTGCGATGATTTGAAGAACCTCGATGGTTTGAAGGTTGTAGAGAGTATCAACATCTTTGCCCAATCTGGTTTATGTGTTAATGGCATCAATAGATAGTACTTTTAAACATGCCAAGGAAGCCACTGTTACAGCCAATTCTGAACGTAAAGTGTGTAAACTGGATGTAGATTTACATGGTTTCTCAAAATGTCGTAATATCCAGAGGAATCGTAAGCAAATGTTTTTATTATCCTCGAAGTTTTATCGTTACATCAATTTCATTCAGCAAAAGAAGTATTTTCGCTCGACCTGAAAGTGCTTATGCGTCCTACCAATGATCAAAGCTCAACTACTACTACCTCGAAGTTGAAGATTTCGATAATGACATTGCTCTAGAAGGTGCACAGATGATTCTATGCATTCGTCTTATCCTCATTTATTTAAAGATCAACTCATTTCTAACCCCTGCTCTGTTTCCTGTTTCAATTCTATGTCTTAAGACAGTATCTAACAACTTTCTTAATAAAAACCTGTTCAGTTCTTGGAATCGACCATTTGTCCCCCCCTATAAATTTAGATGTTGTACAGGAACACTTAATAGCAGATAAAACTTCGCACAAAATCTCCAAGGAGACATTTTATTATCCACGATAATTTCATTCTTATGATGCAACATCAAACGAAAGAACTAACATCGACCGTATTAAGCAAATAGAACACTTCATACGCCTACGCTTACTAAAACACAACTACTTTCGTAACGTTAATGACAGTCATTTTTATTCCTTAAGGATCTCATCGGATAAATCGTTAGAATAAACACATTTCAAGTGGATCAATTCTGTATTTTATTGTTTCTTCCATAGACTGAGAAGTACCTATGTATAGATATCTGTTTGTTTTCTCATTTTGGGGAAAATCCTTTTTAAAGTGGAGACAGTCGTTTGCGTTAAATTAATGGATTGACAGGAAACGATTGTAAAAAAAAAAGGATATTTTACATTTTTCATTTGGTAATTTTATTTATTTCCTTTTTTTTTGTTTGCTTTATTTTTTTTTTTTGTGTCTTCTTTTGCTTGTTGTATGCACATCTTTTGCTTTAAATAAAATTACTGTCATTTAATTTACGACAAGTCGTTGAAGATTTATTGTCCTTGAGATAAGAATAATTGAAGATTTAAGCATCCATTCAGAACTCAATGAACAGCAATAAACGAAAATGTTCTTTTTTTTTTTTTTTTTGCCTAAATGGGTGGGCTGTGTGTCAGTTGGAAGTCGAATGGATTTAATTAAAAGGAATAGCCACCTACTTCAAAGAGGCTTAGAGGCTGAAAATTGCACACGATTTTTATCGATGAATGATAATTTTTAAGCTGATTTGGCACTTAAATTGGTTTTTATTTGATTCAATATTTTCAATTTTTATTTGTGTTCAATCTAAATGAAGTGTATGTTAATTTCTTTCCAAAAAGCGTGTTGTAAGAAAATGGAAATGAGCATCTGAGTTTGTTCATAAATTTCAAAGCTGTCTCTTTTTTGTTATTTTTCTTTATTGCAATTTTTCTTAAATAAAAGTGGATTCTTGGTTATTAAACCGATTACAAAAATTCAGTTGACAACAATAAACCTTACTTCTTGCAACCATACACCCTGTCCAGCATATTTTCCAATTTATTCGTCCCATCGGAAAAGTAGCCCTTGTCAGAGCCTACGAAATACGCAATGATTTTAGATGGGAGTGTTCGCCGTGACTTGGTGGTTGGGGCATTATACTGCTAAGCTAGGGGACACAGGTTCGAGCCTCAGTAAAACAACCTAAGATTTTTTCGCGGCACACCTCTCGGCACGACTAGCCTCCACGAGTATAATCTATCGGAGTAGGTCCCTTGTCTTTGTCCCAAAACACGCATAAAATGAAATGTTGCGAGAAGCCAGGCCTTAGTCCCTCTACGGGCTGTCGCCCCAAATATATTTTTGTATATAGATATAATCGGTGCTCTCATACTCATTGTGATACTACTGTGATTGCTGGAGATGAGAACCCGAATCCACACCTGAAACCATTTCGATTTTTGAAGAAGTTCGTCGCCCACCCGTGATCCTGAGGTAAACCCCTGGATTAGGCCTTTCAAACATTTTTTACGATTTTTTGTTTGTCGAACCGGAGTCCAAACTATTACGCTATAAATGAAGCTTTATTCGTCGAGATTTTCTACGTATTAAGCTAAATTTTCAAGTTTAAGACTGGGAAGTAGTCAAAGAGTGCCGAAGGAATCAACCGAATTGTTCGTATACCAATTTTGGCCATTTTCGTTTCAGATACTCCATCAAACGTTTATTTCATAATAGCCCCCTGTTATTATTTTTCCCTTTTCCAAGTTGTTTGACCAGGATGATTCCTTAAGGATCTTTAAAAAAAATCGTTTCCATCGCCTTTCCAGTCATCTCTTCTTTCCTTGGTATATTTTAATCATTGCCTTGCCTGCTGCTTCCACTCATTCTTGGTGAATTTATGTTTGTTCTATAGTCATAAATCGCTAAAGTTCTGCCAAATTGCGGTAAAACATAACCAAACACTGCGTGGAAAAATCTTTTTGTAATTTTCTAATTGTAGGAGAATTAGATTTCAGCCTCTTTTAAAATGTGCGTTTTTGGTCTTTTTGGTCTTTTGGTCAAATCGCCTTTATGTAATAAGACCGAAGAAGGCATAAATATCGTAATTGATAGGGTAGGCTATACGACGTTTCTAAACTATTCTCAAAACTCTAGGTTGCGTAATAGACACACTGTTTCACAATTAAAGCATGAAATCTAAGGAGTAATTACCAAATTGTGCGACATTAACGTAATGTAAATGGCATTGTCTGTAAGCCTTAGGCTTTAACGTATTGTATTGAGAAGTAGTGTCGACGCAGGGAACCTATTTATATCCCAACCAATCAGAACAGTGCATATTGTTTAACTCCGGGAAGCGCTTTAACAGTCTTTACACTGTCCCTATGAATGGATTACAACTCATTAATTCGTTGCAAGAGACTGCCACTTAGAAGGTACACTTATTCATTCGGCTTTTAAACAATACTTACAAATTCTTGAGACTTTTAACCTGCAAAACAGACTCTGTCATTTTTGTAGTTGAAAGATTACCGGTAATAAAAGTTTGTTTTTCCTGAATACCGTCTAGCATATTTTTCTATTGCTGGCTTGTTTAAACTACTTAAGTAAAGTACTTCAAGGGATATATCCATCAGATAAAAAGGCTTCCCATATATTACACACAACATTTTAAAGAGAATGTACTTAGTGATGTCTGTATGTATGATATATTTAAGTACCAAGTAATTTGTATTAACTCTCCAGAATTCCAACGTAGATCATAAAATATCTCTTGAGTTTGACCTGTGCTCCTTGCATCGTTTTTTTTTTTTTTTCTTCGTGAAACTCATTGTACAGATACATTTTGTTAAAATAGCCCAATTTATCCGCATGTTAAACCATCTGAGTGAGTTTTTCTTCTAAAAGCTTTTTAAGACATTATACAAAACCTTTAAACAAGAGAAGCAATTTTTTTTTTTTTTTGCAATTTGTAAGTACTTTATGCCACACTTGAGTTGTAAGTTATTCCCTTTTCAAGTGAAAATTTCACTTTATCCAAAAATAAAAGAATTCATATACACTTCTTATCATTACCCCGTTGGGAATGAGTAATCAACCACTCAGACAAACTCGAGTCTTCACATATCACATTTTATTTCCATTTTATGTGTTCCAAGTTCCACGCTTATGCAACACTCAAAGCTTGGATAAAAGTTTCTTTGTTTCTCGATGAATCCCCCTTGTATTGTTAAATAATTAAACTTTTAAACGTTTTATTTTGCCCAAAGGCTACGCCTCAATGATGGGCCCCTGATTGAACGCTGTGATTTAAATATTTGTATCCCAGTTTAGCACTTCTTTGGTGCCTATTCTCATTTACATTTTATGGATGTACAACTTTGGAAACCCTTTGACTCTTAACTGAATCCTATGGTTGCATATTTCCTTAGAAAAAGAAAATATATTTCTCGTGCTTTTTTTCACTTAACCTCTTGTCATGATGATGATGGAAAAAGTTCTCCCTTCTAACTATCAACTATCAGCTAGAATGCCTCCACCCAAGAACTCCCAAAGCACTCATTCGGGTCATAAAAATGTCTGTCTGCAAGAAGAGTTCGGGCCAAAACAAAAAAATAGATAAAAATGATTTCTTTTTTGAAAAAAGTTTCAATAACTTCGACATACATGCGACAAAAGGGAACAATAAAAAGAAAAAAAAATTATTTGCACATTCCTCTTTTATTTTTATTTTATTTAGAGCATCAGAAAGACTGAGAAAAGTTTTCAGGCCAACCACCAACTTTACATAAAGCGAATAGAAGAGAGAGTACATACTCGTATTCAAATAGCACAACCAGGGGTGAAATATTTTCCTACAATAAAACATAAAAAAAAAAAATTACAATGATGTGAAAATGGTGGGGAACGGGAGCGGAAATTTGGAGATCTAAGGGAACGCTTTACAGTTGACTTACAGTTGAATTGATTGCACGAGAGTCGTTATACAGTAGCTTCGCTATAACGTAGACCATGAATGTATGGATATTTCTTTGGACATCTTTAAATTTCTTCAGCGACTGTCATAGTGTAGAGTAGACAATAAAATAAAGGGTAGGGTGTGAGTCTGTATGTCTAGAAGAGTTTGTTTGTTATATGCAAGTGTATTCCACTTCTGACTGTCTAGTTCGTTGAAATAAAAAAAAAAATGACATTGCGTTGGTATTGAAGTTATGAAATACAAAGTTTTTCGAAAGGACTACATATACTAGGAGTAGGAGAAGACTTTTGTCTACAAGAGTGGTAAAGCATATTTTGTAAATTATGTAAAATATCTGTATCAAGTTGCTGCCAAAGACTGCATTAATTTAACTGATTGATTTATTGATTGAAAGTTGTTGTTAAAGGATTCAATCGCAATGCCCTGTCAGAGAATTTTGGAGTGTCTTAAGAGTTCTCAAAAACTCCAATTATAGCAAGAGAAATTCTAAAAAGTGGAATTAGTGTCAGGTTTCATTTGCAGTCAGCAATAACTTTGATCTGATGACTATTGTGGGTGGAAGAGGCTGACTGAACAGAAGAACTGAGTGCAGAGCCATTAAATACCTGACATGCGGTTATAGATTAAGTGAATCAGCTGTGAAGAGTTTGTATGGTTTTTGTCTGGTTTCAGATGAAAATCATCTGACAAGACCTGAAAAGAGAAAGTCACAAGAAAGTTGTAGACCTTTGAAGGCAAAAGTGGAAAGAGATGTCTGGTATGTTTAATGGTGAAAGTAGCAGTGGATTGGCTATATTTTAGGAAAGAACAATATTAAAACAGTAAGTTAAGTTATGCAATGAAGAATAGTATTCCATTAAGTAAGATACATGGGTCAACTTTGAAGGAAGAAGAATCTGGATATAACTGGGACAAATCACAAAAATCGTACATCATGCCATACATGTCCGAGCCAGTGTGATCAACAAAAATTATCCTCGCTAACATTTAAAATATTTTGATACAGCTTCTCGCAGACAGGGCCAAATATCAGCCGAAGTATTTTCTTTGCTCGAAAGCATTCGGTATCCGCTATGCTATCATGCGTATTCATTACTAAGTAATTCATCACTATGAGTCATTCTGGGGCCCGTCCTCCGCAAATCGGTATACTGACCATTCGATCCTATCGAAAGAACAAATTTTTTGGTGAACAAGTGGTGCAACGTGTCGTTGGCAAACGAGATTTGGCCAAAGCTAAATCTGACACATTTTAAGAATTTTATTTCCCTCAACGGATTGCATAGTGGCACTACAATAGGTGTCATCTCTGGGCACTGACTTATAGGCAATCATGCAATAAGGCTTGACGTACACTTAAGCGATTTTTGTAGAAGCTATAATGGAATATTCCTCATTTTCTTTGTTCCTTCCCAGCTCTCTCCCGCAAAAGAAAGCTTCAATTTGGGCCTTCTACTACAATGACTTAGGCGATGCATATGTAGTTTCTTAAATAGAAAAATTGTATACTTTGAGGTGATTCAATATTATGAAGATACAACTTTGCAACCACTTTGCTTTGCATTGACAATGACCCAAAGAACGAAAAATAAGGCTAAAAAAATAATCATAAGAACCATTTCTTGAGCTTGGACAGCTTTATTTCAACGCTACTGTATTCTGTATTCCACATGGATGGTACATTAAACATTCACTGTAAGATTGAAGTGAGAATAAAAGAAAGAAAAAAATCTCTGACTTCACATACTTGGAGTAGATAATAAAAATCCGATTAAGTTGGTCTTTTCGTCTAGGAATTCAGGAAAAAAAAAACTTGGTGAGCTAAGTATTCAATTTCGATGAAATTTTTAATTTCGCCATTTCGTCAATTCAATGAAACCCAAATCATTTCATGTTCATTTATTTCTCAGTTCCATAGTATATCCTTTGAAAACGTTTACACAAACTTTATTTATTACGAAACATCTTTACCGAACAATTTCTAGTTCATGAAAACTATTGAAATGCTTTTTGAAGTAAATTTTAAATATTCACACATCTGTTCGCGTAGCGTTGTTTATTAAAATGTACCAGCACTAGTATCAGCTCCAGCTATTTTATCTAATGCTAATCCCGAACACACGTCAATGTTGAATGCAATGGCGCTTGATTGTATCTACTGTATCTATGGCAGTACGGTTAGCTCCAGCTGACATTAAAGATGAGCAACGGGCCATGAAAAAATCGTTAATTTTCTACACCAGCGAATCTGAAAGTATACAACGACTAGTGCACGATGATGAAAAATGGCGAAGGGTGAACATGAGAAAAGCTAGGACGAAGAGAGAAAAAAAAAGTAAAAGGAATTTTACTTTATTTACAGACAAATATTCTGGCAATCCGCAAAATGTGTTTCATTCTCTATTTTTCATCCCACAGAACCCCCCTCTGTGTCTCCATTTAATGTGCATTCCCGGCAGGATATGAAAAATCTTGTTTTACCTCGTAGATCCTCTGCCTTAGCCCAAAAAGGAGTCGGTAAGCACGTTTACTTCGCGTGATGTTATCATTGAATACGTTTTTTTTCTCTTTTATATACATATGTATGTATATTTTGGACGGTTTTAGAGAATTATTTTGCTGTCGGTATTTCTTGTTTGTATCCGTATAAGAGTACATACCTTTTTTTCCCCTGTACCCCTCTGTTTCATGGAAAGTAAGGCGAAAACTATTGACTTTGGAGAAAATGATGTTTTCAGTTGAACAAATGTTTGCTTATTTTCTACCGCATAGCATACCATTCCGCGTCGATTCGCTACTTCTCCCTTCTGTCAATGACCTCTTTGTCTGGGGAAGGAGGGTTGGAAAAGAAATTCAACTTGAAAAAAAAAAAAAACAGGAAACATACATAAACTTATGGGAAATGAAAAAGTTGAAAAAAAATCCTTTAAAGGGTCGTTTAACTCGGCTAAGTGCGGTGCAAATAGCAAAATTGTATTCAAAAGTTTATTCACTTAAGTGCTTTTTACAGGGTGGTTGAAGAGTTTCGATTGCTTGTAATTTATTCAAGTTTTGTTAAAAGAGGTGGGGAAGTGGTATCGAAATATTCATGCACTTAAAGTGAAAATCTGACAAGTTTTTATTTTAAAACATTAACATTTAGCTCCGACGGATTAAGAAGAAACAATTTCAACTCAACAACCTGTAACTGGCTCAAACCACCTGTTTGATATTACAGCGGACTTGACAACCTGTGGCTTACTTATCCACGGCTCGCTAGTGGTCGGTATGTGCAATGATTTTGCCAACAAGTTTCTCTTAGTCACAAGTTCGCATTGGGAATAAATCGGAGAGCGAAAATGTATTTAGATCACAAGGCAAGATAAATAATCAGGAAGACAGACTCATTTCGCGTAGAGTTTGAGGCGAGAAATAGATAGGAAAAGAACGCATTGTCTTCTGACAGTGAGCAATAAGAAAAAAGGCACCCTGATGGCAGTCATGATAGGATACTGGGCCAAATGCAGTATGCCTGTTAGGCTTGACATAACTCTCTAGATTACTTCAGGAACCTTTCGGGATGCGGAAGAAATGGAATCTTTAAAACACCTAAATAACCAAACCCCCAAAACCACAGACTGCGCTTTTTAGGGGACAGACTCTTGAGAGGACTTAGTACTTACTCAGATTCGCAAAAACCACAGACTGGTTTAGCAAAGGATCAGTCACCTTGAAACTATGACGTTGTTCACACATCAAAGGTGAACGCAATGGACAAGTGGGTTCCTCTGAATACACAAACATTTGTCGAGCATACAAAAAGTGTTTCGAATGTACCTACATATTTCGTCAAGTTTTGAACTTTGCATTTTTGTGGATTACCATATATATCTAGTTCTTTGAAATCCACAAAAATCGTAATGATCTACTTTTTCGTATCCTGTTTAGCGTTACAAAACCTTAATTAATCCAACAACAATTTGCTCAGAGAAAAACAAATAGGATTAGCGCCCTGAAAAAGAAAAGAAAATATATATCGCAATCTACAAAACGAAACAAACAGAGTTCCACTTAAGCTTGGAACACTACTACTGTGATTATTTTCTCCACATTTTCTGATTTTTCCAGCATTTCCATAACTTTGACATGATAATCCTTTCAAAAACATCTGTATATGGACGCAAGCTGCTCCAGATTATGAACTCGAACGATTCCACAGAAAATGAACGAAATTAGCTTCAAGTCATTAAGTTGAGATAATGAGCAAAAGGATGCAGTGGGTATTATATAGGCGTGGTTGGGTTTATTAAATAAAGCGGACAAATTAACCAAACTTTATCCGCTCGTATAAATCAGCAACTAAATGAGTGTATTCCCTATTCGTTGGAGTCTTTTTGGAAGGGTCTACTTGTCTGCTATACCCACTTTAGATTGAAGTACAAGTGTGACCTTTGCAAATAATCATTTTCCTCCCTTATGTCCGTAGTTCCATTAGTGTGCATTATGTTCAGATCTGTCTACTATGTAATGGGTACACACTACAGTTTTTATATCCTTTCAATTCTCTTGTGAGCCAACTCAGCATTTCAGCACATATACACAAGAGAAAAATAAAAATATCTCCTACTCTACCCTATTACAAGGATGACCGAAAAAAGTAATATACGTTTATTACCGATAAGAACAAGGACATTCGACCAGAAAAAAGGAATCTTAAATAGGGGGAATGTGGGCAAATATCCTTTCTGGGAAGTGGAAAAAATCTCTCCATAAATGACATTTGCGTTCGCTTCGAAGCGTACCACCAACGATAGGATATACAAAATCCTAACGAAGGACGTACATGATTTCTGGGCTATGGAACGTCAGCAACTGGGAATTATTAAAAAGAATAAAACTGGCGCCTTGGCATAAATAAACAAAAGGATTTTGTTTTCTTTTTTTTCCCCCTGTTTGCCTTGTTGTTTCAAAATAGAACGTTAACCAACAAATATGGGTATGACGACGACGATTTCCTCTGGGGAAAACTAAAAATAAAAGAAATCAAAAAATACAGAAAGGAGAAGGATACAAATATAATTCAATTGAGATTTTTTGTAAAAGTTAAAGAAAGTAGGCAAATATGCTATTTCTATTTTTAGAATTGGAAGGATTCCTAAAACAAAAAATTTCGAAATGAAAAAGTTTTGTTGACATATATTTCTTAAGAATAAGCTATGCTGAATGCTTTTAGTATCTCTTATCTATTTTGCATAAGATATAACCACACACATACATGTATATCCTTTCTATTTGTTTGAAATAAATTGAAAGGTTAAATGTCAGTCATTTTTAATGATTTCACTCCGTTTATCTTTGTGGTAGAATTTGGCTCACATTTGTTGGCATTTATTTCCTTAAAAAAGTATGTATGTACATAGTGAAAACACGACCGTGAATTTTAAGGGCTTAATTCTAAGATTTCACATAATGGCGGCACCATTAACATTTCTAGTAAACCGATTAAAGATGTCAAAGGAAATTCGAATTCTCGTGGTTAAACTTGCAGTTAGCCTACTATTAACATTGTTTGTCAGTTATAAAACTACCCCTCATACCCACCCTGTTTAAGAAATGATTTGTATCTATCATCCTGCTGTTGGAGATCATATTTCTGTTTCCTTGCTGACAAAATCGTGCATATCGCTTCTTTTTTTTAAACTCCTGCTACAGCTTCATAACTTCAACAAAAATGTCCAGGTCACTAGGTGTCCCTAACAGAGCGTTTTGGGATTATCGCCGCACATCGAAGAAGCAGCCTATACATATATGGCTCCAAGATCAAAGATGGGGAGAAAGTGAGAGTTTTCTCGAACAAGATGAATCTAAGTCTCTCCTTCCACCTTTCAAACCGGTGCAGCTTATTCCAGGCAGACATAATGAGGTTTAAAGAAGCCTTGTGTTGGCTAAAGAGACATCCAAGCAGCTCTGAAATCCTCAGAATCAATATTGTTAACCTACAGCATGCCAGGGCATATAGATAAACCAGCGAACTGAAAGGCTAATAAGCTTATCAAGCGCCGCAGTATATCGTCAATTCGACCAGAAGTGCTCGATATGTATACCGCCAACAAATATAAATGTCGAAGCTCCAAGTGTTTCGACGTTTTTTTTTTAAGAATTGTAGTGGATGTTGAACAAAAGAAACTTCAATAGTTTTTTTTTAAAATTGAGAAAAATAAAAATCTTATTAAATCCTAAACCCTCAGTTTTCATCTAATAACAGCTCCTTTTAGTATACAGTCCTACACTCTATACTTTACCTTAGGACAACCTTTTAGAAACCACATTGCCTTTTGTAGCTTAAACAGAAATTATTATTTAAACCATACATAGCATGAATTGTTCTCGCACATTATTAGCCCTCTTGTTGTGAACAGACTGCACAGGTTCCACACAACAAAGTCCTTTGTAATATTCAGCATTACAGAGAGAGAAAGACACGACATCCGAGGGCAAAACAGCCCAAACAATAAACTTCCTTTTTGGAAACTCTTTCAAACAAAACTTCGGCAAGTATAGGATACTATCACCAGAACAGACCAGAAAGGAAAATCTTCCCCACAAAGGAAATGCTGCAAATATTTTCCCATCGCACATCATTTTTCTTTAGGAAGAAAACTCTCAACGCACACGAAAACATAAACATTCAATTCACAAAGGGTAAGTAACAGCAGCAACAACTACAACAGTCAACAACAACGACAGAAAAGTGGTTACCTCAAATGCCGTAAACTAACCCCAAAAGACCCATGACACAGCATATTCTTCCCCACGCCCACCCCCCGGGCTAAAGGCTGGTGTGTTAGAAATTTGTCCACACTTAGTTTTTTTTCTTCGTCTGCTCACAAACGTACAAGCAGAGAAAGAGAAAAAAAAACATAACTTCAAAGTTTACTACATGCTCCAAGGAGCAAGGACTAAAGCCCACACCACAGTTGATACTGTCGAGGACGTGGAGGGGTGAGTAAATAGGAGAACTCAAGCAAAATAACTAACCGTGGAAAAATAGTTCTAGGAAAATGAAATAAAACGGAAAGAGAAGCAAAACAACAAAAGATAAAAGGAAACAAAAAAAAAAACTTTTTCCACGTCCCTTTGTAGCCATCTCGGGCGGCAGACAGGCACAAGACAAAAATGGCGCCCATTATTTTCTTACATCACCCATTAAAATCATCGTCCTGTGAGTTATGGTGGTTTTTTTCTGCACTTTTTTTCGCTTTCATTGCATCCGTGCAGTAGCACGCTTCCGGTTGTACAACTTTATAAACTGCGAGGGGGCACTGCACTTACAGTTGGTGTTGCGATGGAAGGAAGGAGCCAGGTACCAGGACAACAAAATGGATAAGGTACTCCTATATTAGCTGGCGACATCTGCGCATAGGGTACGCTACTAAAAACTGTTTCTATTCTTCGAAGCGGACATGTTTGTGTGTGCGTTGTTTATAAAACGACACAGGAAAATGCTCGAGGTAATTTGGGATTGGGACCTATAAAGGTGAAGGGTGCCAACTGCTGTGGAGTGAAACATAAAGGTGGTGAAAGTAAAAAAGAATGCAAACTTATATCCCTCCTAAGGGCAATAAGATGAGCAATGAAATGACACAAAATTGTAAGCCAGGGGCCGGAATGCTGCAGATTACCATGTACAGACCGTCGAACTGAAACAAAATTGTGAACAAAATATCAGAAAAAATATCCAAGTATCCTTATATCCGTGCATCCTTTGGCATAGAAGATTTTGTCTGAAAAAAACACGTTTGTTTCTTCTTCTATTCTTTCATAAGGAGGGTTATCCTCTATCAAGGATGTTTCCTCGTTTTCCTTTTTTTTTTCATTCCCTTAAAATACAGGCAACTAAAGCAGAACGAATTCTACAACCCTTAGAAGACGAAACAACTCCCCATGTCCGCATCTATCGAATGCATTCACGTTACCTTGCAGCATCTTCAAATGGAAACAAACAAGGACCTTCACACAAAGGATGCATAATGCACGTTTTCTTACACGCCGCGCTAGGCTCATTCGTTATGATAATTGAATGGTTTTGTGTTGGTATATGGTTGTGCTCCTGATGGTGGTGGTGTTGTCGGTGGTGGTAGACCCGATGTCGGGATGGTGGTGATTGCTTAAAACGTCCCTAAAACAATACAATGAATTCATATTGTTGCATTATGCAATTTCAAGATGTCTGTCTGCCGGAAAGTCTGGGGTTTTTCCTTCCCTACTTATTCGTCATCATGGTTGTTATCGTTATCCTCGTTTTGGTGGAGCAGACGCGCAGACTATACTGATGTTTTCTTGTGGTATTCAGGGTGGTTTTGCGCCAAGTGCAAGCAAGTACTTATGGTTGTAGAGTTTTTTTCCTCTTAGGGAAATCTTCCGGATGATGTTGCTTGTGCATCTAATTTAATAAAGAATACGAAGGACTGAAGTATCGTGTGATATTAATGCAGATTTTCTGTAGCTCGCATAATTTATTTGCGATGTGCTGTGTTCGTAGCAACAACATGTAAACGAGGAGGTTTTGCAATCAAACCTACATACATCTTGAATTACTACTCACTGTCATATGTTGCATAAAAATTAGATAGTTATGGTAGAATCTGTAGTTGATTTATTTTCGTTTTTTGCATATGCTTACGTCATAGTTTAAGAAAATATGAAAAGGGTAGTATCTTCAGCTGGGTGCACTGTGGATCATACTATACAGTCTGTCGTGTTAAATTTGAATGAAAGTTTTATATTTCTTGCAAGTATACTATGAATTGGCGGTTCACTGGGGAAGCATGGGTTGGACGCTGAGGTGGTTTTAGTTTGGGTTAAAATACCATACCTTCCTTACAAAAAGAAAAAATACAATCAGATTCAAACAACGTGACGTTATTTTATCTAACTTGCGATATACCTATCTATGTGGGTATGTACAATGGGAGTAAAATGTAAATACTATGCAATGAATCATTTTGGCTAAAGGATTAAAAATCAAAACTCAGTTCCTCTTGAAAAACAGAAAAAGCAACAATTAAATTGATTCATTCCATTTGTTCCTTCCTGAACGAACGAGCAAATATTATTTTATTTCCCACACTTTCCGCGCGTAAAAATTCAAATTGTATCCAAATCGTTCATAACACTTCAGTAGCCTTTTTCCTTTGCCGTAACATCGAACGGTAATGCTGTTAAAAATAGTCTCATCCATTTTACCAACGAAAAGGTCAAAGTGGGTGATTCTAAGCGAAACGCCAAAACAGAATCGACATGGTTTGAATGTATGCTCATACCAGAACATACTCGTATATTTTGATTCTGAAACTAATAGACTATTGAACAAAAGCCAAATACTCGAGCAAAAAACAAAAACCCTCTCCTCGAATCCTTGTTGCAGTGTTAGCATTTGATTTGTGAGCATGTTTCGCAGTGCATGAATCCCTTCTTTACCTTCCTGGCCACCACCTACCACCAATTTAAATAAACGTCTGCCCATATCGATGAGTTTACCTATACTCAAGTATTTTTTGTTTGTTTGTTACAATTCAGTGTATCTCGTTGCCTGAATTTGAGAGCTCTATATCCGGTTACAATCTAAACGTGCCCCACACAAAGCTCCATTGCATACACATAAGCACTACACACGTGTGTTTGCATACCACCCACCGCCATCCTTGTCCGAGTTAGTGGCATAAAAAAGTAGCTTATACCGAAAAAATATTTATTACATTTGCTCAACGAACCGTCCCATACTTCCCACTTACCGGTGTGTGTTGTGATTTGTATGATGCCTATTGCGCTCAGAGAGGCCCGACACAATAGTTGATAAATTAATTAATATTTCTTTTTATATCGCTTGTTCTAGATACGATGGTGAACAAAAAATTGGTCCTGGCATACAAATTTGGTTGTCTGTGAATTTTTATTTTCCTTTTTTCTTGCAGTATTTACACCTTTTTCGAGCTTAATTGGCAATTTCTACTAGTGTTATCCATCCTTTTGTGGATTCGTGAATCGATTTTTTTTATTAGACTTTTATTTTTTGCGGATCTGAACTTAGTTAGTTGAAAAATTAAACTTTTAATTGAACTTCCGCTTGAAATATTCCTTTTACTATCGTTATTCGCTTTAAGTGGTATTTTATCTTCATTTTTATTTAACATGAAGAAATTATTTAACAAATCGTAGAAATGGTTATCAAAATGAAATTGGATAATATTATAAAGAAAGCCTTTGACGAGTTTCAAGTCGGATTTTTCAATGGTGAAGTAAAAGCTCCTTAGGGTAAATAATGATGAAGAAATCTTACTTTCAAGAAAGAAAGGAAGCCACCTATCTTAAATCTTAAAGCAAACGAGAACATCAAAATTGTAAGATAGCAAAGCGTAGTTCGTCCCTGAATCTCTTTTTAGAAAGTTCATCAACGTAAATGGAACCGAATTAACTATAAAGAGTTTTTCAATCGAAATGATCAAGGCCTTCGATAGAGACCATGCTTTTTTTTCAAAGGGTAGGACTGAGATGATGACCGCATTTTATTGTATCTTCTTAATTGTTTAGGATATGGTCTTACTTCTTACTTGCCTGATCAGCCCAAACAAATAGCGAATAGGCAATTTTTTTCTTCTTTTGATTTTTGATACAATGTCGTTGTCCAAATAATTCCGATGAGACCTCACGGTGGTCTTTCTTGGCTTTAAATCACGCTGATAGACGCTAATCGGATTGTTCGTGAAAGCTTTCAAACATTCACATAAGAATTTGAAATCGGTAATGAGGAGAGTAATGTCTTTCTAGTTAATGTAGTTGAGGTGGTCTTCGTTCTTGTGAATCAATAAATAATGCAAATGATTGCATTCATCTCACCAAATTCATAAAGTCTTAAGGATTTTTTTTCGATTTTGGGTGATGTTTCCCAGATTTTCTGCTCCCTTCTGCTTTTGAACCAAGTTTTTAGGAAAATCAAAAAGCTTAAGGAGCCCATGCCATTTCTCATTTTAATGAAAGATTTGGCCAACGTATGTACTCCATCGTTTAGTTTTCTCACAAGACGCACTATTGGCAGGTACTTGAGTTGTTTCAAATGTTTTTGTAAAGCTTTCAAGTCATTGCAGTCACGATACTTCTTGTTACAAAAAATATAAGACGGTACAATTCAGTCATGTGGGACCTCCTTTCGTTCCAAAAGTCCAAACATAAAAAAATAAAATATTTCATGCAACAGCTCGTTGATATCCAAAGCCTTGCTACTCGCTACCATTCATGTTGTGCGTTCTAAATTTTTGTAACAAATGGAAGAAACTTGCATTTTTATCCGACTCCAAATATTGGATTGAAAAGCTTCTTCGTTAGAAGTTATTTTGGAGGTCTGTCATTGACTGCCGAGATGTGATGCCTCGAAAAACTGTTGATTGCTTTTTTTTGCTAAGCCTCAAACCAGTGTCAAGGTACTAAATAGTCTTACACGCTTCGGAGAGCACTTTTATAGTTTCTTTTTTGGATTAGTCCTTGAGACTTAAGAACTTTGAAATCTTTTTTGTAATTATTATAGATCTATATAAATACATTAGCCTTCCTCTTAACATTTAGTTTCTATTAAACAAATATTTTTTTTCTTTTCTTTCAATTCCAGATCTAACAATTGATGTCCAGTGTGATTGCTTTAACAGGTATTAAGCTTACTCTTTTTTATTTTTAGACCAATATGTACATACTACTATGAAAGTGCTCTGACCCTTAACTTGTTTTATGAAACCTGCCTTACTTTAATCCAAATGAATCTTTATTGCATGGGATTGTGGCGTGACGAAACGAAATACATAAATATTCACCTAATGCTAGTTTGTATACAAACGTACAACAAGGATATCTTCGTTCATTTGTCAACAATTTTATATATCATTCAAATGACAACTATGAATAAAGGTTTCCTACTGTATAAGCCACCTCAACGTTACTACATATCAAATGCTGTACATTGCTGATAAAATATGAACCCTATCATTATTTATTATTTAAATTTTATTTAACTATAACCTTCGTGAACACACACAGAATGATATGTCCACAGGCATTAGCAATTAAATGTATAAACAACAGCATGGCATTAGGGTATATCAAATTAACTGGAACAGTAACTTTATCAAAAGTGGTCACGTGAGCTGGCAGTAAATAAGCCTAATCAAAACCTCAATAAAAGTCACGCGAAATGACAAGGATATAAAGATAGTGAACACGATTTGTTAAAGTTTAATGTGTGATCCACAGTTTACACATATGTACATTTGTGTTTGTATTAAGTCCTCTGGCATTAATGGATTTTCAAAGCGGCATTGCAACATTTTGTTTGCCATCACTACACAGTCAAATGGAAGGACTGACATCTAAGTGCCGAAATACTTACTTCAGATTTACAATCTTACTTGCATATATGCCAAGGTCCTGTTGGAAATTCTTTTCAAAGTGCAAAATCCTTCTATTCCATTCAGCATCCTTGACTTTATCCACCTGTCACATATGATTTCTGTGCCATGCGTGGTGTCAACAAAGTTGCACTGTTATGCGAGGATACTTTGTTTTTTTGCAACCAAACCTACGTGTCCTGACTGGACAAGCAAAAAGTATCACCACTTTTTTCATCATTGATCAACGTTCAGTTGTTGTGGTAAAAGTTGAATGATGGGCTCAAGGACATCGACATGCCAAAGAGAAAATGCAAAACAACACCGAAATTAATAAAACCACTCACGATTGGGGATTTTTTTACAAAATGCGTCGCCCTTCCGGAAGACACAGACATTCTATATTTCGTGTGTCTCGTACCGTAGTATCCTTGTATAACGAGAAATGTCAATTTTAGATATAAGCTTCCATCAGATTAGATTGATGGGGATAAAACCGACGATGTCGGCAGTTGGTAGCATCATTGAAGCAGATGGAAAGTGAAAGACATGGACGGGAACAAAAAAATAGGAAATTAATATTTCAGGAATCCCGAGACTACAGGATAACTAGGAATTCATTAAAACGGAAAGTACACATTTACAAACATCGGCTGTATACATAGAACAGGAGGTTTTATGTCAAGCAAGATCTTTTAATTAGAAGCAACGTTTTATCCATTTGATAGGTAAATGTGTTTATTTTAAATTTAATTCGAAGGACATGGACTTAATTGTTCAGACAGTTGAGAATACCTGAAGGTAGATGCACTATGTGGGAAAACATTTGAAATTTATTCTATTTTATGGATGTGATAGTAGGGAATATAAAGATTTAATATGTGGCTTGGTTTGCTAATGGATTTTGATGATGAAGGATCTACATATTGGCAAAGGAAGGGGGTATGCAATGCATCGTAACAAATGGAATATATAAGTTTTATGTCTCTTGATTTTGAAAGTAAATGTTCGTTTGTCAGTGTTAGCCTAAAATTAAGCAAGCATGTGGTTCTATCGATATTGGTATTGAATACATGTATCTACGTTGTGCAACTTGCAATTTTATTAACTTCAGCCGGTAAAGAGCTTGAATATATTAGCTTCTTACTAGAAAAAGTGCAATCATAAGAAATTTTACTCAATGTCAGCTGCTTGATTTCAACTATCTTTAGAACTTATATTTATTTGTTTGTGTGTTGATAGGGAGAGTTGTTTTGACGAACTACTGAAAGGACTTTGAAAAAAGCGATATCACTACTGATTGATGGGAGTGAAGTCATTCACAATGTTTGGTATAGATATGTACACATACATAGGTTCAATCTATCATTACAGTATACGAGTCAATCAATCAGTCAGTCTTTAGCAAAATGCCCTACATTTTCTATGTTGGGCTATAAAGATGGCCACTTGATAATATAATATTCTGAATATTCCTAAAATGAATCATGGAATATTAACTGTGAATTTTCATCCAACAAGTCTATGATGAACCTTACTGCTTCAAAACATAAACATCTTACTATCATCGATAGTAAAGCTGCTTTCTGATATTATACCAACGAACATCTGTCTGTATACAGCGCTGATGTAAGAAAATTTAAGGGAAAATGCAAAAGGAATATTTGATCGACACTGGTTTTGAATGTTTGTGAATTGCAACAAGGGGGAAGGACTCTTTCACATTCATGTTCTGAAGATTCAGAAAAGAATCTCCGTATTCCCAGTATGACTGATGATAGGCTTAACGGAGAATCAATGAATAGATTGGGAGCAAATTCATATGACGGGAAAACTGTTGAAGGTCCGAAATGTAACTGGCTATTTCGCTTGACAAGTGGGCAAGCAAACATAAACTCTATCAGTCTTTATGTATGTTTTTGTAGTTTAAAGACTAGCTAACTAAATATGGGTATTGTTCTTAAGCTTAGCGTACATTCTCTTTGTATATCGGACTGAGATCAGCAAAGTATTATGCCGGTATCGAATAAGTAGCCATTCCAATGACGGTTGCCATTAACCACATACCGGGACTAGAAAACTTTTAAGCCTCAAAGATGCAAGTAATATAATATAAATACATCTACTTCAGTTAATTAAATCAACGATCACACGAACTATGTGATCTGCTAGACATCAACTACAATTTTCTTAAATTTATTCAAGTTGTAAATTTGTGATCATTCCAAATGTACACCAAGAATTAAAATGTGTTTTCTTACAAATCTCTATGCCATTGTTGGCAAAGATCTAAAAATCAAAATAAAATCGATATGCTCGTAAACCATAAATTATTCCCTAACGAACTAAACAAATTTTGTTTTTCCTTTTTACACAAGATTTTGTTTCACCAAAGAGTGCTTGTAAAAGGCGCCCTTTAACGAGATATCATCATGAATGGCCCACTTCCGCTGGGACCTATCTAGACCATTATTTCTCAACATTTGTCTTCGCTAACACCCAGTGACACAATAAGCCTTGAAAATATAATCACATTTAATCAGGATTCAAACTTAATTCAAAAACACAATTGAATGTCCTTAATTAAGTAAATCCTTTTCATGAATTCTAAGCAGTTCTCATGCCTGCCTTCATTCAATTTCAAAAGCACCAAATGGAGGTGGTAGATGGGCTTTGTGTTGTGTATTTTCCAATTCCAATCTCCCTGTTTTTTTCTCACCCTTCTTCTTCTTAGCGTTCGTTGATTTTCTGGTTTGTGTATAAGGATATGATTAGAGAAACGAAACCAAAGGCAAAAGTATGAAAATATTCTGTTTTTTTTTTTTACCCTATTCTTGTGCTTTAGACAAATAAATTCGAAAGTTATATTGCTTTCTCTTTAGTAACAAGATACGTAACAATGTCATCGAGCAAAAATATGATTATCTACACACGAAGAGGCAACACAAAGGAGCAAAAGGAGATATAAGGATAAACATTAAATATTTGAGACAAATATATGAGAACATGTGCCAAAAGAACGTGTCTCTTTGACTGTATTTTTTTTTGTGGACAAAATCCTAGTTGAAAGAAATCAAAAAGGGAGTTTACATGGCGTGTGCAGCTTTTTGGTTATCCTCAAATGAAATAAAATTCAATTCGTATCCTGTATGTGCATCGTGCGTATAGAAAATACATATATACAAACATCATTCGAGTATAATGGGATTACAATCAATTGCTCTTGTTGTGTTGTTACTCCTTATTGCTTTTACTATTTCTTTTACTCAAGGAGATACTCCAAGGGATAATGGAAGATGATTCTTTTTTAAAAGACAGTTCTGCCAAAAGACCTTGAATAGAACTGTCTCTCCCTCTTTTAATGGATCATATATATGTTACAATTAATACCAAATTGAATCTGATTTTGTAAAGTAAATAAACGTAAGGAATGAATAAAAGTGTCTTTAAAGTGAAGAGTGTTATAAATTGGGTTTATAAGCTTTGAAGGCAATAGACAATAAGCCGAATTTAGATCTTAAGCGAACGCTCAATTAATCTTAAAGTCAAGCTCAATTGTAAAATAAATTGTTATAGAAGTTCTTAGAAATCTAGGCGCTCAAATAAGATCGAGAAGTTCGAAAAAAGTCGTCCTTTTGTGTGGAAAAATTATTTCTATGTAAATTAGACTACATTTTCAATGCCATGAATGACAATGAATTTAATGTTCATTGAGTCGTACTATTTAATTATATTATTAGACAGTCCCTATATTACAGAGGGGACTGTGAGAGTTATTTAGTCGCTGATGCGGTTTAAGGTCCGTAATGAAGATCAACATGAACACAAACATATACTTCCTTTGTTTTTCCAGCATTAATGCCTCTTGAAATGGTAATCATGTGAGTACGTTCATTGGAAAATGTACGTGCTTGAAGTCTTTTTTTACATCGAAAGTGCTTAAAGACTAGACTAGGTGTCACGACTTAAGTGAAACATAAGTATTTCGAATCAAAGCAATGCAAGTGAATAAGACTCTAATCCTCGATGTGAAATCTACGTTTCGTCTTTGATGCTCCGAACTAATTTCGATGAACTCTTTGACGAACATTCTCACTCAACAGCTTTGATACGTACACACCGACTTACTCGAATTCCATCCATGTACTTTCTCTTGACCCATGCCCTGAACGTGATTGGTACTGCTGTGAAAAGTTCGACAGGTAGACTATCAGTTCCTAGAGTCGTGTTGGACTTAAGTTTCAGAATTGCTGCCTTCATTTCACTACGGTCGGTAGAGCAAATGTTTTATTGGTCATCACCTAGTATAAAGAGCTCGTTTTTGCTAGAGAGCCTGCAGAAGTATTTCTTATTTTTTTTCATATTCTCAGCACTGACTTTAACTCTACTACGAGTTTCCTTGTTTATCTCTGCAAGCTTCTGTTTGCTCTTTATAGCTCTGACATACATATATGTTTTACCTCAAAGTGGAGCTTTTGAACATTATTCCTGCTTCGACATCTCTCAATTGCCTTGATCACGCGTTTATCAGGCTGTATTTTCCAGCTGTGCCTCTAGAGATGACCTTCATCCGCCAAAATCTAATTTTCAACACCTCGAATATTAAAGAGGCCTTCTTGAGCTAAACTCTGAAAACATCAAAGAAGCTCACGCATCAAGAATATTCCTCTGCCGTACATCTCTTTCTGTTGGACTTTTGAGACGCATTTTTTGCTAATCAGGTAAAGAAGAGTTTCCTCGTTTGGTCAAGCGCATGTTGGCTGAAGCTTAATCAGCCGTGTTTCTACAGATGAGAGTGCTCAGCTCTACACGTTCAATCGAAGTCTACATTTGTACACTCATCGTTAATGCACTACCTGGTAGCTCTCCAGCATAGGACTGCACTGTGAGGAGGTTATAAAAACTGACAACTAACCCCCCTTTTTCTAATGAGACAGTAAAAATACAACCCTTACCTCTTTAAGCTCATTGTACTGCATGATGTTTTCACCGTAATACCAATTCCAGGCAAAAAAGTAGCTTTTTCTTGCAAAAGCTTTTACAATCCCAAAGGAATTTGAGCTTAATATGAAACCCTTTTAACCCAAGGGCATGTGCAATTTCAAAAAGTCACCCAACCATACCAAAGAAACGCTCCTTTTACCGAAACTTCCGAATTTACTTCCCTGGGAACTCAATTTCAAAAATACCGCAATAAAGAACTTTACAAGCAAATTAAAATTTCCTTCTCGTCGCTCTCAAAAGTGGAACTCATAACTTATTAAAACTGAAGATAACCCAGTCATCGTCATCGTTGAGTTGCACAATAACTCCCACCGCAGCCCACAGTCATTAGGTTAATTAAAAGTGAACGTCATCAGGAATGAAAAAGTCAAAAACTGAAATATGTGGTAACTACGCACACACACAAAGTCTTTTAGCCCGATTTCGCGTTTATTATTCAACACTACCCGTAGCCACTCAATCTCTGCGTGCCACTTTCCAAGTTACAAACTTTAGTGTTTGGCAAACTTCCATTAGTATAACGTGCGCTGAAAACATATTAATTTCTTTTTTTTCTTACTTTGTAAGACCGTGCATGCCAACCATCATCATAATCCCCTCACATCCTAACAACCATAATATTTCAGAATTTTATGGGAACAAATTATGGCTCCATACAGCGGTGAGACAGCGAGTAAGGAGGTAATTAAACTCGTAGCATTTCCTTAATATTTAACTAGATGGTGGTCACCTAAAAAGCTGCTGCTTCTGCAGCGTCTAAAATGTTTCTGAATACATAATGTAGCTTTATGTTGGGGAATAAATTGGTCTTAGCAGGATGTTGTTATCCTTATAACGACGAGAAAACTGCATGTCAATGCAGAAACGTGCACGTAATCATAGTGTGAGCTAGCACAGTGGTGGTACACTCAACCTGTGTTGGAAGTGATGCACATGAGTGTCCTTAAATCCTTACTTATAGTACTTTATGTTTACCCTTCAGGCGAATTCATATTCTCCTGTCTGTATGGTATGCATATGTTCTCACACAAATAGTGGGGAATCATCTCGAGCATATGTTCCCTAGGAGCGCCGCCGTCGGTGGCATTCAGAAAATTGCAGGAAGAAAATTATTACAATTGTGCCACCGGCACAGAGATAGAGAAACAGTTTTCCTCATTCGCACTAGCGTCCGAGTGCGTGCTTTCCTACTTTTAAGGTACGCACTGTGTATGTATGTAAACACAATTTTCACTAGAAAATCCGTGCGTATACAGCACCCTCGATCCAAGGAAGGTTCCCGTGTTGCCTGCAAATGAAAATAACAACAGCTTTTGTCTGTAAATCGTGATGGAACTTGGATGAGGAAAATTCGAAATGATGTGCCGTAAAAAGGACTTATGCATACAAATTACCAATTCTTACGTGCAGAGGCGATATGGCTTAGCAGCATTTATGTCCCACCATACGTAGACATTTGTGGAAATGAATTTCCATAGAATTTACCAGGATAATGTCCGGCAAGTGCTTACTGGAGATTTATCTGTCCACTTTTAACAGAACTATCTCTCTCTCTCTCTCTTGGTTGAGTGAACAAATGGATGTGACTTTTGCAACTACAACAAAAAAAATTGTGCTCGTATATTTAAAATGACAACGCATTGAGATTGCTTTTTGCGTTGCATGTTGGTGAATATTAAGTTTTATCACAACTCATTCTGAATTACAACAAATTATTCGAAAATTGTTTACACAAAAGTGTCAGAAGTGTTGATTGCTTGCAATCAAGGATATTTGAGGAGTTCGGTTTATTTCGTTTGTTCATTGGTGGTGTGCTTTGGGGGTGAATAAATTATGCTTTATAAGAGAATGTAATTGTGTAGGAAGGAAGCTACATAGGTGTAGTTCTGTGTAGACAAAAAGTTTATGAGAACGGACTAAAAAAATATTTTTCATGGTCTAGTGCAGAGGGTTTTCTTGATATTATTTATCTACATGTTACCCATATTTTCAACGCAAACGGGACCAAAGATTTTTAATCTTCCGCTTGATGGGGTCTCAAAAGCCCGAGCCATTTTCAAAACATTGTTATGCTTGTAATAGGTACGTAAGCAATTAAAAATTCTCAGTAGCTGAAGTTATGTACATACTTACTTTTTTTTTGTCTTATTTGTGGAAGACAATGTCGAAAGTGTTAGCTTAGAAGTTTTGTTTTATATTTTCAAGTCAGTCTTGAAGTAGTCAATGTTAAATGTCCCGGTGAGCTATTTTCCCAAGTTGATGAAAGATTTAATGTTGTAGAATTCTGAACAGTTGACTACTAAGCCAATGGATCCATTTCTAGCCCACCAAATGTTAAACAAAAGAAATCATTACACTCAACAGAAGTCACTTATCACTTTTTATAGGCATTATGACAGGTTGCAACTTGCTAGCGGCCCACCTAAAAAGAATGCGTTTGAGCGCAACGGAAATAGACCTTTCCAGAGGATGTAGCGACGATGTCGCCGACCTTCTATGTGAATACTCGAAGAACACTTCTTCAATTAATAGGAGAAAATGAAAAGATGCCGAGTTTCAAAGAATATTGTAGCAAGGATGTTGCTATTTGTATATAATAAATTAAAAAACTACTTAGCTGATTTTATAAAGCAGAAGATACAACTAGTAAAAAGCCTATTCCCTCGGTTTGGACAAAAACTTTACAATACTGCTCCAAAGTAATGAAGAGGGAAAGATATAAGTAAACGATTATGCAAACGAGGTCTGAATTTTTTCATCATATCATTTCACACAGAAATTTTACCAAACTATATTAAACCAATCAACAACTTGATTGGTCTATATCAGTATGGCTTTAGGCCAGGAAAGTCCACCTGGCCAAATATTCACACTACGACAGATCTTAGAAAAAAGGAGCTCCAAATCGATACACACCACCTACTCATCGGCCGCGTATGAGAGTATTCTAGTTAAGTCTAGTTTTGACATCCCTGCCAAACTCGTCCGTTAATGCACGACGACAATTGGGAATGCACGCTGCATTTAGACAAGACGATGTCATGCTGTCATGTGATTTTTTTAACATCATTCTTGAAAGAATAGTGCAAAACTCACGCGCCAACACAAGAGGCATAATCTTTCAAAAGTCCATCCAATTACTCGCATATGTCGATATCATCGGCAAAACGCAGAATAATGTCAGTGGCGCTTTCGACTATTGAGATGGAAGCGGCGAAGATGGGTTTAACGATCAATGAGGGCAAGACCAAGCATATGCTGTCAACAAGAAAGGACAATCAACACTGACATCTCGGACAAAACGTCTCCCTCGACAGATATAACTTTGAGGTAGTTAAGGACTTTGTCTACCTAGGCTCCGTTAGCAATTCAGAAAACGATACCAGCGCTGAGATCAAACGAAGAATAACCCTTGTCAAGAGTTACTTCTTTGGGCTAAGAAAGCAATTGACTTGCAAAAAACCTCTCCCAAACAGCATAAGTGCCCCTATATAAGATCTTAATAATCCCAGTCCTGCTCTACGGCGCAGAGGCATGGACGTTATCAAAAATGGATGAGGGTGCTCTTGGTTAGATCGAGAGGAAAATTCGGTCCCGCCTGCATAGACGGTGAGTGGGGGAGGAGATGCAACGACGAACTGTACACATAAAGTGACATCGACTTAGCCAGAAGATTGAAGGTCCAACGACTGAGGTGCCTGGGTCATGTAGAGCGGATGGACACCAATGCTCGGGGGCGAATTCGGAGATTTTTCGGACTGTAGCGCCACCTTAAGTAAGCAAGTATATAAAATTCATGAATATTTTGAAGAAGTTCTTAAAGAATTTGTTATTTCCGAAGTCAGAGATGTGAACTTAATGCGGTTTCTAATCAACTCGTCTTCCATGGAATCCATATGCTCTCTGTTGTCAAATACTATATCCACAATTCGGTAAATTAATTTTGTACAGCCCAACCATAAATCAAACTAATTTCCCTTAATTAAAATATGATTTCCAGTTAAAACCGACACCGAAAACATTTGGGGCTTTGCAAACACGACGTTCGTCACAATCATCAATCATCACACGACTATAAGTACACTCGCACAAATCAAATAGAGAACTCAAGCCGATTAATGAGAATTCCAAATCAATTACTCACCTGGTTTGAGGAGAAAATTATTCTGAAAACGTTGCCACAGTCATATTGCTTGATTGCCATTGTATCCCGTTGTCGGTTGTATGTCCTCGTTTTTGTTCAATCAAAACAATGACACAGAGTAATCATGCAAATCCGTGTCTTCTATTTTGCTAACAAGAGCAATTGTTGTCCATTGAAATGCATTTAGCAACCAACAGGAGGTGTGGGGACTCTATGTTTATAAAGTTCACAGTCATATAAAGTGTCCTGAGGCGATTTTAATACACTCTGTATATGTATGTGTAAGTTCGATTGTATGTAAGTGCAAGGACATTGTGTTGTCCTCAACTACAATGTATACTAAATGGAAAATAAAGTCGTAAACAATGTTTTCTCTGACACATATTCGCCTTTCGATTGCATCTGCCCAACATGATGGAACACATAAATGTTAGTGTCACCAAATGGACTGAAACCATGGAGGGGTAGGAGATGGCTATGGTTGACCCAGTGCTTGTGACCGTTCATTACCGGACACATACACATTGTAACACATAGAAGATTAAGGACATCACCTTTTCAGCAGGACTCTGTCGGTCACCAAAGTCCAACCTAAGTTTGCAATTTTGTTGAACATGACAGGGTGTGTCAATTATCATCTTTGATTGTTGCCCTGAAGGTTCGGTTGGCTGTAATGGGCTAAGTTTGTGGAATGTTTTACCCAGCGGCTGTATGCCAGACAATCGGGGGAGTTTTCCCTTTGATGACCAGAAGCAGTAAAATTGTCATATCGAAACAAGTACGTTTACGGAGATTGAATTTCGATGTCAATAGCTAAGAACTTGTCAGATTTGTTGTTGACGTGAAGTGTGGTAAATTCTCTCAAGAAGGTACTGAGTGAAGCAGACAGCATGAAACATGTAAATTTAATCACCATTTTGCCTTCTGGGCTGTAATTCAGAGTTCTGAAGCATCCTTGACACCATGTTACCTTGAAACAGAATTATATATGACTGCAAGGCTGTAATCCTTGGGAAGGAGAAAAATTAAATATTCTAACCGACTCAAGGACGCAGTTAAGGCTGTCATAATGTGCCCATTTGTAACATAATTTTCCACTGTGGACCGATCAGATTACCCCCACATTAAGCAAATAACATTTTTAACAGCATGCGTGTCTGTGACGTCGATTTAACTGCCACCAAAACAATGTCGAATAATTTCACCTGGATCGCATACCTTAATCGAAAATTTAAATTTTAATAAGCATCCTCATAAATGCTAAAAACATACACAACACCAGCCGCCATTAAGCATATCCACTCACTCAGCAGGAAACCACGACAAGGACACGCACTACATGCGTTACGAAATCTTTTTTGCCAAAAATACAGATCTCCTGTATAATTCATATTTTAATGACACTTTTGAGTTCTTAATCGCAAATTTGTACGCACGTTGACTGTGTTTTTTAGATAATCAATAATTAATGTGTGTTCCTGACACTCGGCTGTGGGAGTGGGCGACAACATACGTGTATTTTGTTCCACTTGTGCCTTTCGTCGTAATTTAAAGACTCGTGAGTCGTGAAACGAGTTCATATTGGTGGAAATGCTTTATGATTCCTCTTTGTTTGTCGGTTATAATTTTTTTTATATTCTTTTATTATTTACACGTCAAAAGAATGATTATTGAGTGTGAAGAAAGGAATGAGGATTTTCTTTTACCCTGAAGATAATTGTGTAACACGTGGAACGTGAAAATTCTTGGTAATGACGAAAATTAATTTTGAATTCAATGTCAATTAACAAACAAGAGATTGATTACTAGAGCTTGTAGTAAAAACACCTAATACCGACACAATTATCAAGATAAATAATTTAAAAAATTTTAAACTGTCAAAGTTTGTCAAAAATAATTCAAATTTTTTCGCCGTTCCATGGCATAAATACCGGATACTTTGACATATTCGAAACTTACCGATTGCTGAAGTGACACGCAGTCATTTGAATTTTTCGATATCCTGCTTGAAACATAACTATAAGACGTAAGTGGTGACATAAATAAAAAGGTCTTCGATGATCTTTTAAAGATAACTTCCACTCGTTTACATTGTTGGAATATTTATAAGGATACAAGGACGAATTGTGTAGTGACATTGGAATAGTCGGAATCAAATTGACAGGGACACGTGTAGGGAATGGATGTTGTCACTCATGCTCATATAAAATTCTTGAATCCATTTCGAGGTGATAGATACAAGTTAGTGGATTTCGACTTTAGGGATTTTTATGTTTGAAATTGGAACAAATTAATATTTGCAGCGAAGTTCAGCTCTACAGCCCTAGCTTCATTGCCGTAGATTCTCAGATCCGGGCAGTGAAATTCAGTACAAAATTAAGATTTTACCTGGCCTGTGGTATCTAGCACTGGGTAGTGCTAGTAATCTGTATAGAAAATGATGAAGAGTTTCTTAGTTATTCCCGACATTACAACTACGACAGTGTATGATATCAAGTTTGGTTGCATGAGACACTAATGGCCAATGGCCCATGCGAATCCCTATTAAAAAGTCATTCTTTGCATAAAAGCGGCCTGTCACTCAAGAACCTACCAACCCTCCTTACATTCCAACCTTCGTCAAAGCAATCAGTCCTGTGTTATTGTTTGTTGCTGTCGTAATCAGCCAGATTCCTTTTATTTAATTTTCTCTTCAAGATATCATTGAAAAACTAACGGTTTTACTTTTCCTTTTCTCTTTACTTTCAGGAAACTTTATTGAATCTGGATATACTTAAGCTGCATCTGTTTTGATAGCTGTTAACAAAGGATACCAAAGACACTGACAGTTAGACGACACCATTAGTGCAAGGATAAACGTGAATCCTCAACGACGAAACTCTTATAATCGCTTCCCCTCTCACTCACCGGATGTCGCATCATCATCATCGTTCCAATCATCCACAAGAGAGATGATGCAATTGGACATGTTAATGCAACGTTGGGCGATCATAATTTGACACTAAGGAGTGTGGAGTTCAAATGCTAAACGCATCAACACCACCAGGATATACGACATGCGAAAAGCTGGTGGTGGTGACAGCGAATATATACTTCTCCATCAATTCTAGGATTTGAATTTGAATTTGTTTTGTAGTGTTGTCCTTGTGCCTTCTAAGCTGGAGAGAGTGGAGGGAGTATTAAAGATTTTTTTTTGAAAAGCAAGTGGAAACAGGAGAGGGAAAAGAAAATGATTTGTCATCCAGGTTTCCGGGAGATCAGGCAACAACGACGACGACATGGTTATTCTTGGCTCATAGTCGTCCTCCTGACGCTTGTCACCAAGTTGGATGATAAATTGATATTGGCCTGCCCATCAGATGTCTGCATCTGTAAGTGGAAGGGAGGCAAACAGACGGTGGAATGCGGCAGTCAGCAACTGACCGCCATACCAGAGGGCATGGATCCCGGCACACAAGTACTTAATTTTTCCGGCAACAGTCTGCAGGTGCTGCAGAGTGAAAGATTCCTTCGGATGGACCTGCTCAATCTGCAGAAGATTTATCTGTCACGCAATCAACTGATACGAATTCACGAGAAGGCATTTCGAGGGTTATCCAACCTCGTCGAGTTGGATCTGTCGGAGAACTCTCTACAGCACGTACCCAGTGAGACATTTCAAGACTATACTTCCCTCATGAGACTGTCCCTTAGCGGCAATCCTATACGAGAACTGAAAACGTCTGCTTTCCGACATCTATCGTTCCTAACCACACTCGAACTAAGCAACTGCCAGGTGGAGCGGATCGAGAATGAAGCTTTCATTGGAATGGACAATCTGGAGTGGTTGCGATTGGATGGCAATCGCATCAGCTTTATCCAAGGCAATCACATCCTGCCCAAATCATTGCATGGCATCAGTTTGCAGAGCAATCGATGGACATGCGACTGCCGACTGATTGACGTGCACGCATGGCTGGTCAACTACAACACTCCGCAGACGGAGGAACCCAAGTGTGTGGAGCCGCCTCGGCTAAAGGGTCAAGTGATAAAAACGTTAAAAAAGGACGACTTGGCGTGTCTGCCCGAAGTGACTCCGAAATCGACATATACCGAAATTTCAGAGGGCCGCAACATATCAATCATGTGCGTAGTAAGAGCAATCCCAGAGCCCAGAGTGCTGTGGCTGTTCAACGGACAAGTCATGACCAATGACAGTTTGCTGGACAATCTACACATGTTCTACTACATAGACGAAACGGGCGGCGAGGAGAAACGTAGCGAGGTGTTCATCTACAATGTCAGTCCCGAGGATAATGGAACGTTCTCTTGTGTTGGCCAGAACATTGCAGGTACTACCTTCAGCAATTACACCCTAAGAGTGATAATCAAGGAACCACCAGTGGTGAAAGAAGTGTCGTTTCCAAAGGACTACATGAACTACATCATAGCCAGCAGCTCGGGAGCGGCAGTGATATTTGTCGTTCTGCTATGCACCATTGTGATCAAGTGCAGGCAAAAGAAGAAGCCAAAGACGAAAAACAAATCCCAGGAGTCCACCAACACGAACGACAACGGTATGATGAAATGCTCGTCGATAATCAACAGCGAGGAGGAGATGTCCTCGCCAAAGATGGTCAAAGAGAATGGTGTTATCATCGGCGGCCAGATGAAGCAGAATTTGATGATGTACGCTCCTGTAGCCCATCACATCATGGACAACGGCAGTATGCAACTGGCATCGAATGGTGCACCAACACCACCTTTGATGGGCGGTAGCAACGATGGCCGTCATCCCCTGGGCATGATGGGTGGCAGCCTAGCGTACTGTTCTCCACCTTCATCAGTGCGCAATTACCAAGAGAAGAATCCCGACCTGGTGAACGATGCAGAGAGTGTAAAGAACAAAATGAAGGCCCCGTCTGACTGTGGAACAGAGTACGAGGTTAATAGTGATTGTTCCGGGCCATGTAGCATACCCCCCGGGGGAGGTGGTGCATTCGACAACTGCTACCAGCTGTCGAATCAATTTGGCTCGCAAATCATTCGACCGAGTGGTGGTGTGGCACATGCTCGTTTCACCGCTGCGATTTCAACAATGCCCCGAGGGTTGCATCTGAAGGCGGTGACTAACAACGGTGGTCTAGGAGGAGCGGGCGGCAACCAACACCAAGTCGATGTTCATTTAAATCCAGTGTGCTTCCTGGGACAAGACGGTTTCGCCTATGACTTCAGCAACAATCATTTGCAACAACAACAGGTCCAATCCAATCAACAGCAGCAACAGCAGCAGCAGCAGCACTTCTATCGCACCCTGCCACATAACAGAGCCCACAAGCAGCAGCAATTCGCCGCATCGGCAGCTAATCCTGGTACTCGATACAGCTTAGAAGCGGAATTCCTCCAACGGACTGGCACTCCGACTTATGAGAAGTACCACCTACCAAATGTTCGGTTCACAGCCGAAGGATATCCGGTGCATCCGATTGTGCAGTACCCATCTCCACCAGAGGGCTACAAGGCTGATTATGGCGACCAGCAACAGCAACCAACAATGGTGGCAGCGACAGCAGCCACAATTTGCACAACGAGTTCTGGCTTTCAGCAGTGGCCACCTTGTCTGCCGGGCTATCATGCTCAACCGATTCGATATCCGCAAGGAGTAATGGCTGCCGCCACAATACCACCCTCACAACAGCCGCAGTCAATTGTTTCCTCGCCACCGCCACAGCAGCAGCAGCAGCAATTGTCAAACTCTCCTGCAGGAACAGGAGCAGGAGCAGGAATAGCAGCTAGCGCCAGTGGCAGCGCTTTGAACCAGGTACCAGTGACCTCGAGTCACACGCAAACGAACACCAGTAGCACGGCGACCTCAACGTCCGAGGTAAAGAAACGATGCGTGGGTGCTCAAACGAACGACATGGAACCACCCTCAATACCGGAAGGCGAGGAAGAAGCCTCTGAACTGCAGCAAAAGGAGGAGCCATCGAAATTGCGCCATTTAACAGGACCGCTCGCCGACAGTCCCGATGAGGGTTACGTGGGCGACTCGCAGGAAGGCTCGGACATTTGACAGAGGGACGACGGTTCGACGTACGTAAGCGCTGATTGTCTTGATGATTCAGTAGCCCTATAGGGACGACCGACGCTGTAAGTAGCTATCTATCGATTTGTATCTATCGATCTGTAAGTAGGTATATCTAAAACGGGTGGTGGGTTGGTTTCTCGCAAATGAAGTTTTGGGTTGAAGATACTCATATAATCCCTGTTTTTTCCCCATCAATCGAAAACTTCGGCACCAGATAGACAGCTATGTGTGGCCGTGTCGCTTTATTTGGGGCGATAATTGAAAAAGTTTTCATCTAATTTAAAGTTTTCCTCACTGCTTTCGGTTTTCGTCCCTGCCTTTGTTCGGAACTCTTGCTGTCGCGCACACATTAACCTTCGCTTTGTATCTGGCTTTCGAGAAACAATTATTTGCTTGTTACACGTGTTGAACGTGACAAAGTTTAATTTGTATGGAATATTGAAAGCATTCGAATAGATGGACCGCGAAGCAAGGAAAGGTGTGTCATCTGACACTATAGTGAAATTGCTGGTGTTGGCTTCTGGGCACGTAGCACATTTGCCGCGAGGACTACTAATTTTACGAGTCTACGAAATTTGTTTTGTATTTGCTTTGTAAAAAGGTCAAAGGGTTGGGTGTTGCTAACTAAAAGGTTTCTCTGAATTAGTTAAAGTTTCTCTGGTTTAGACATTTACCTCGTAGAACGCGTTATTGTTTAACTATTCTTTGTTTTCTCGACAATTTGTTTCCTACAATGTGGTTCATTCGTTAGTTGTAGTTAGGAATTTTACTCACAGGTTTATTCTAGGTGAGATACATTTATAGAGATGGAATATACATCAAACGAAAAATTGTTCTCTCAAACCAACCGACGGCAATATCATACATCTATAGAATACCTGAATTGGTCTTCTACACAAAACAGTGATTAACAAAAGTAGTTTTGGGTAGCCTAGGCAGAGAAAATGCCCACTCATTCATCACTGCCCCAAAGTTATTCTAGGGTGACGTTGTACCCGAGACTTAGATGTGTTCTTTATTTTGGCGTCATTGATCGTTAAACCCATATTCGCCGCTTATTTAGTTTTTCCCATGTCTCGTGGTATTAACCGTATCAGAAGAGTCTTTCAACTCGAAGTCAATTGCTCATCTGCAAGAAAGATGCATGACATATTTGTACTTTGAACTTGCATAAATCTTCATTGATTGGCAACCAAGGTTTTATTATAATGCCCTATCCATACCCCCAAAGCTTCGTTTACATAAACCACCTAACAGAACGGAAAATGTAAAACATCTTTTTTAGAACTAAAACCAAAATAACAAAAAAATAAATCACTAAAAGTCATAAACACAATTTCAACAATCAATATTCGAAAAATACTATTAAAACAAAAAAACTAATATGATTAATAACTATTCTTTAAAGTTGTAAATAAAATGCAAAACAAAATAAATGAAATTTAATAAAAAATAGAATAAAACTTACATTTAAGTACCTTAACCTATTTAAACGCACCCTTAAATAATTCACTAAAGACTTAGTTAAACTGAGGACAAAAAAATATAAGAAAATAAAATAACAAATAGGTAAAATCTAAGAAAAGAATAATAATAAACATAAAAAAGTAGATGTAAATATAAATGGAATAGATACTCTATTGTTTAAAAAACAGAAAATTAACATTAATAATAGAATAAGTTGTATAGAAAAAAACAAAAAAAATATAAAAATTAAAAACATGTTTAGGAAAAAATAAACCATAAAACGAAAACAATATACATAATTAAATAAAATTAAAGTATCTGAAATTAAGAGTGACAAGTGTTTTTTTTTTAATTATAAATAAATATTTTTTCAAGCAAATTAAAAATCTCACTTCATTCTGTTTTTGAGCTCCGTACTTAGACATACAGGGTGGATACAAAGTAGTAGTTTATTGATTTTTTTTTATATTGTTAAAAAGACCAGTAAAACAAAAGCGTTTATAAGCAATGGATTGCATTCTTCAAATAATTTCCGTATGTGTTTTCTTCACGCATAATCTTTACTACAAATAATATACACATTTTATTTGAAAAATAAAATCTTGTAACACTGAGTGAGATTTAAATTGAATTCAAAACAATTTAGTATACAATTTTGTTCCACTTTGTATGTTCTTCTTAAAATATATCAAACACAATTGAATATTTAACAAACCCAGTATACCACTAAGAAAAAAATCACCTTAAATGTACGACTGTACTTAATAAAAATAAAAGAAATTACTAAACTAAATTATAGACTTGAAAATATCGAAAAACTAATACTAAAGAGAACACAAAAAAAAATGTTGAAACAAATTTAGTTACACTTTTAGTTGCAATTTATCAATTCTCTAGGACAAATCACAATTTTAGTAAAACTTTCACTTTGTGTATACTCATACGAATGCGGTTCTATGGAAAAAGAAAACAAATAAGTACGAGCATTAAGTCATATGTACAATGAAAAAAAAAAAATATTAAGTATTTTATAATGTTTTTTGTATAAAGAGAAAAAGAAAATAATCAAGTTTAAAGCCATGAACAAATTAACTGAACAAAAATGTATAAACCTTAAGAATGGAAGTAAATATACAAAAAAAAACAAGAAACAATGAGAAAGTAAATTTAAAGAAAAACAAAAATAAATAAAAAATGAATCAGATTTTCAGTAGTGTTGATATATTTGGTACTGTAAGTTATTGATTACATAATGATAAATAAAATGACAAACCAAGATAAAAAAAATAAAAAATTAAGAAAAAAATTGATGAATGAAAAAAAATAATAAATTGTCGTGTTTTATTTTGCATATTATTGTAAATTAAATGGATGTTCAGCTTCATTTGCATTAAAAACATGAAAATCGCCCAGTTCACACCACCGAACCAGCCCAGGACCAAGTCTAGGTAAAGTAAATGTGTCAACGCTTTGAATAAAGGACTAAATTCCCCAGGTCAGACCATCAATCTTTGTCCATTTTTGGATGGATGAATGGCTATACATTTAAGACTGGGAAGTAACTTTAGTCTTATTTTATCCTGGATTTTGTGAACTAGATGGACTCAGACTAAATTGTAGTGCTGATTCAGATATAGTCACCGTTGTAAACTATGCTTAGGTACAATCAACTGTGTATGGAACCTTTTTCTACAGGTTTGGTGTTCCATTGAAATATCTAGTTTTGTTTTCAGATTTTGATGAGAGCTGGCAGAAGCAGATCTACAGTACTGTTAATGATCTATTGTTGCACACAGCTGCAGCAATACAAATACAACCGAGCCCTATGTCATTGAGCAGACTGATTTGAAATGCGTCTGAGCATGTTAAGCTGTGGTTAACAGTGATAAAAAAGCCTTACAAATTGGAGCCTTCATTGGATATGTTCTATTCCATTCCGTGCAAACGTCACCTTCCTATTTTCTTAGCCCATAACTTTCTCTGTTAACAACAAAACTTGAGGTTTTTTATGTCAAACATTCTTGACTTTCTTAATTTAATTCTATTCTATTTAAATGTTATAAAAAAAACATCTGACATAAGCCTGCATATGAAAAACTTTTCACTTTTGACTTTTGCACCACCTTGAACTACATACATTACTTACGTATATTATAACCTCTCTCAACTCAAGGGGTAAATGGTGTCAACAAAAGTAATTAACTCTCTTCCGCTCCCTAATTTCCCTTCAATTGCTCAAAACCGCGTTTGCGTAAGTCGACTCACTCTTCTGTCTGAATGGATGAGTGAATTCACGCTGTGAAGTTTGGTCAATTCGTTCTTACTTTATAATCCTTATGGCATTGTATGTAGATTCAAAAAAATCCATAAGACGATATCTTAACATATTTTTATGAAAGTTTTGCAGTTTTTTCTACTCGGAAGAAGTACTGATTCGACAAACAATTTAAACTGTTTCAACAACACTTCTGTTTCATGGCAAAATGTCTGAATCGCCTGTTCTGAGTCAACAATAAAAACTTTCGAAAAATATAACACACACAACATGATTATTTGCCCTTGACCTTTTACGGACTGCTGCGCCACATTCTTTTCTTGTTTTACATTACCCTCTAGATTTATGAAAGTATTTCAAAGGGAGCTTTACCCTCAGCCAGCAAAAGAGAACAAACATCTGACTTCTCCTTACTGCTTCACTAAAACTTCTATCTTACGCGTATTACAATTTTAAAAGTTTGATTCTTAAAAGATTTTAAGCCGTAGGGGCTTAAGATTATGTATATTGAATACTTTATTTTCGAAACGAATATTGTCATACACTTTCAGCCTTCCTAACCCAACATCATTCTTCTTTTTGACGAAAAAAATAGGTCTTGTATCTACTACGATACAAAGATATGACTTCGCTTACTGATCATTTGTGTATCCCACATTTGTCAATCCCTATTGATAAACTCTGCATCTATTGAATAAAGGATATGCATTCCTTTCCTTTATCAAAGACGCTTACTCTCTTTGTTTGTGAGGCCTCCATTGTATATTTCCAGATAAACAATTTCCAACCAACCAACTCAAATTCCATTTTACGATGTAATTTACATCTTTCAATCCCATGATGAAGCCAAATTACCCCATTTAACTTCTGAAAATTTTCATTTTCATCCATTCATCCGTTTGAGAAATAGTTTCAGATATATGAGTATGTATGTAAGCCATTGTCACAGCATCACACTAGTATAGGTATGTATAACATTAAGTCGCCTATATACTCTGAGAATTGCTTGTCAGAAGGATTCTTTTCCCGAATTCCGTCACCCCCGCTCGTAGTTGGTTTCGATTTTATCTCGAAATGTCAGATATTTTTCTCTATTGTACTGTAATGCTTTTGTTCTATCTCACCATGGGATCCTTAATATAAATGCAAATAAGTCTCGCGATAGATAGGACAAGTAAGAAAAAAAAAAAACGACAAAGAAGGTGAAGGACAGAGACAAACGAGAGCTCGTGAACTTTAGACATTGAAAGTTGCTGACAACACTCGGAATCTGTGCTAGACAAAAGGCAATAAATGAGCACAAACAAGAGAACATAAATCAAAGTAAGGCGATATTCCTTTATGGTGAACTAAGCGGCTTATAATGTAATGATGGCGATAAACATAGTTTATAACTGGGGAAGGAAATATGCAATAGGAAGTACATGCGATGGCTATTATGATGATGATTGTAAAATGTATTGCAACTGAGTATCCTATTGAACTGGGAGCCATATTAAGAAAAGAAGGTTGAGTGTATGAGTGTATGGAAATGATTTTTTTTTTCCTGAAAGATATTCAAAGAAAACGACTTGATCCTATGTATGTCGTATCATAACTAAGTGTTAAATAATTTGTGGTTGGTTTGGTACGTCAACTGGACAACTGGATTCTAGCATCTGAAAGCTAGAGATGGGTAAATGATTCAGTAAAGAATTATTTTCTTTAGCATCTAGACAACCCGAGCCCAAATTCACAGAATCTTTTAGGACCGAGTCAAGCTTTGGAAACAATTCAGGAATTTTCAATCATGCATTGATAATGCTCATATCATAGGTAGCTTCATATCCGGTTATTGCCTTCGGCGTAACTTGTCCCTAATTTTAGATGATTTTACCCGCAATATTATTTGGAAGGTCTGTGGACTCTGTGGCTCTTTAAAGTCAGCCTTAAATCCCTCATTTAACAATAGCCGACTATTCGAAGAAGTGAAGCAGTTTGCTTGTCTTAGAATAAACATCAATTCCATGAATGATACCTTAGTGGAGATTCGATGAAGACTCACCCTAGGAAGCCGATGCTACTCCAGTGTGGCGAAACAAATGGGATAAAAAATCCTAACTTGGAAGATAAGCTGCATGCTCTTCGAAACACTTATCCTGTCACTGCTGCTGTATGGTGCCCAGTGCTGGACGTTAAGCTTCGTCCAACATTCTTCGTCGAATTCTTGGTCCCGTTAGCGAGGAGGCCGCATGAAGGAAACGATACAACCACGAACTAAAAAAGCCAAAACACGCCGACTTCTCTAACTTGGCCATATCGAGCAAATGGACAATAATGTTCCGGCCAAGCGTATATTCGAATCACAGCCCTCAGATTCGAGACGACGAACTTCCGTTTAAGGACCCGGCTATCGCGAATGTCAGATCGCTTGGTATGGAGAACTGAAAACAGCGAAGCTGGAATTGAAGAGCTTGAAATAATGCAATATCTCAGGCAGAGAACCTCCACGGATCGGGAGCCCGTTTCTTAAGTAAAAGTGTAGGTAGCAAAGCAAGGATCAAGGCTTTAGACTTCAGTCTCAGTTCGAAATTTATCAGACAGTGCTGCGGAGGACTCAACTAAACCCAACAATACTACACTCCATTCTGTTGGGTTGTTGGCCTAATGAACTGGCAAGACAAGAATTGGAGCTAAGTGTGTTACTCTCCAAATGAAATTGTAGCTAGAAAGATTAATAAATAAACTGATACTTAATATACGTATGTACATCTTGAGCTCTACATATGCCTAGAGATGAAAAAGCTTTTTTACTTTTAGCACTCAATTGCGTATCTATCTGCGTTGTTATCCTAACTTTTCCAAGGTTATGAAGAACAAATGGTTGCCTCTCCTCCCTTGAATAAAAGCTTGGTTGCATGACAGAACCATAAAGATATGAAAATTAATTTTCCTTTTTCGTGTTAACTCCGATGAACCTAAATAAATTTGGTCAACGCAAACATTCCCTATCCGTCCCCTTCAAACTATGATAACCGCAATTTAGTAAGCAACCAGAAGTAAAACATTGTATTTGTCTAAAACCAACTTAATTTGAGTACACGCATAATATTTATTTAATTGTCCATCAATCCCAATTCGTTTGAATATCCCTTAACATCCGTCATGCAAATTCTTGTCCTTCTGCCTTTGCAGCGCTATTTCCTTTCTTTCAGCGCTTTTATATTCAACTCACACAAAGTGAGAGCAAGAAGAAAAAGAGAATATTTTGCATTTCCACTTCGTTTACTTCTGTTTGCTAAAATTTTTCAAAGGACATTCCTCTATTAGCATTTTGTAAGAGGATTATAATTCGCATGATGAGCACAAGAAGACCGGGAGATATATAGAAGCAGGACCACTTCCCAAACACAAATGACCAAAAATTCTATCGTACATTTGTCCACAATTCATCAGGAATTGTGCGAAAAGGATATACACAGTCAGACGAGCACAGCGGATGTAGAAGAAGGCTTGAAAGGCTTTTACATTCTAGGGAAAAAGCCACATGAGTTCCATTTCTAAACTATGCTAGGGGTAGTTTTGCTGGAGGCATGAGGCAGGCTTTCCCTAACCATATACGTAGAAAACCGACGCTTTAGTTATTTAATTAACAGCAACAAAAAAAAAGAAGAATAATGGAGGATTTGTTGAATGCGAAATACAACTGGCACTGCGGTACACTCCAAGGATGTTTCCATTATTGTTTTGTTCTCATTGTTGGATAGCAGCAGCAGCAGCAGAGATGTGCATCCGCGGTACACTTTTGCAAAAGAGAAATTCACGAGTAGTCCAAACAAAGTTGAATGGATTGACTGAAGTGTATCTAATGGTCAGGTTTTAGTTGGGCTTAGATGGGACCTTTCGAGTTGCTCTTCCATTACGAGTCACAAAATATGAATTAGCTGGGTAGGGTTAAAAACATAAATATTTCAATCCCCTTTCATAGGTTTGGGAACCAATTAGGCTTTGAAATTACTTCCGTCAACAAGTTTCAAGGGGGTAAATGAACGTGAATGAAAAGATTGTTAGTTGTTAAGAATGAAGTATTCAATATTAGCTTGGGTAGTGGATAATTTTTGTACGCTTTAGAAATCGGTATACTTTGAGGATTGCTGAAGAGTTGAATGAGCTTTGGTATTTAAACATTCAGATACTCACAATAACTACCAAATTATACTGCGAAAGGGAATAGGATCATATTTGAAAAGAAAATAGGACAATAGTTGAACATATCAAAGGGATTAACGGTTTTCGAAATTGAAGCTTATTTATTGTCGGTGTTCGGGCGATTTTGAGAAAATCGTCCTAAGTTGAGGGGATCGAAAAAAAAGAAAAAATCCACGGTTTGATGATTGTCTATAATTTTATTGAAGATCCGTTCTTGGGCACGGTCGAAAGGTAAGAGAGAGTTGGTCGGGAACCTAGGCAGGAAGTAGGTGCATAGGAAAAGGGGGAACGAAACGGATGTGGTGAATATGTAGGACAGTGGGAATGGAACCGGGAAGAGGTGAATAGGTGAGGGCGACATCTAACATTTCATCTGCTAAATCTTAATTTAACGTGAACATTGCCGGCCGCCTTGCAGCAATATGATGCAAAACGACTACCGCCGTTCTTACATAACAAAGCATAACTTTAAATTAATGATTTAAGATACATTTTTACCTTTGAAATTGAAAAGGATTGATTAAGTGATACTAAAGATACTTAAGCTAAGCGAGCATAAAGTTGAAGTCAGTGCCAATTCATAAATAATAATATAGTAGTAGTAAGGAATGTTAAATGAAATAATGTACAACCAAATTAACCCTTCGCTACTCTGCCATTAGTACACACAGCTTAACGATTGGCCGAGTCATTATGCCATTTTGGGTGCGGACATCTGCGACACGAACTCGGTTGTCGTTCCCGGGATAAACCGTTATAACGCGACCTAAGCGCCACTCGTTTGGGGGTAAATTTTCATCCCGGATTACTACCAAATCATCCGGTTTAATGCTTTCTTGTGGATGTTTCCACTTGTTACGTTTATGAAGCTCTAAAAGATACTCATTCTTCCAGCGACGGCAAAATTGTTGGTGAAGTAGCTTTAATCGTTTCCATCTGGTCATGCAGCTTAAGGAGGATTCGCTAAGATCAGGTTCAGGTGGAGCCAATAGAGGTCCACCGCGAAGAAAGTGACCGGGGGTTAAAGGAAGAATGTCTTCTGAGTTATTCGAAAGGGGTGAGATCGGACGCGAATTGAGGCAGGCTTCGACCTTGGTCAGTAGGGTAGAGAACTCCTCGAACGTAAATTTACAATCAGCGGCTACCTTTCTGAAATGGATTTTGAAACTTTTAACCCCGGCTTCCCAAAGTCCACCCATATGAGGTGCACCGGGAGGAATAAATTTCCATTCCAAATTGCGATCACTATACTGTCCCGAGATGGTTGAAGGAAGAGACCGCTTGAAAGCTTTAAAGTCCTTGGCGAGTAGTTTACTAGCTCCTACCAGATTAGTTCCGTTGTCCGAGAAAACAGTTCTAGGCACGCCTCGACGTGCGATGAAACGACTGAAGGCTGCCAAAAAGGATTGGCTTGTTAAATCACTGGTGGCTTCTAAGTGAATAGCCCGTGTTGCAAAACAAATGAACAGGCACACATATCCCTTAGAAAGACGGCAATTTCGTCCAGAAAAACTCTTTATCGTGAAAGGGCCTGCAAAATCTAACCCAGTAACGGTAAAGGGCGATGAAAAGGATATCCGTTCAACTGGCAAGGCCGCCATTATTTGTGTTCGAACTTTCTTCTTATGAATGGTACATACTTTACAAAGACGAATAAGTTTCTTTACGAGATTTTTTAACCTGGGGACCCAGTACTCACATCGCGTCAAACGTATCAAAAGTTGGTTCTCACCGTGCAACGAGACCTTGTGAATGAACTGAACAATAAGTGAAGTGATGTGGGCATTGTATGGTAAAATCACAGGATACCTTTCGTTGTACGAAAGTGTGGAGTGTGCCAATCTTCCGTTCACGCGAAGGATTTTGTCAGAATCAATCATAGGGTTAATGTTCAGCAAAGCACTTTTGCTTGGTATGGATTCACCTTTTGATAGACGCAAGTACTCGATAGGAAAGTATAGAGATTGGGTTTGTCGCAGAATGACGTTTTTTGAATGGAGAAGTTCCTTTGGAGTTAATTCATGAGAGTTGTACACGTACTTGGCTCTGAAGACAGGATGAGTTCGATGAAAGAAGCGGAAAACAAATGATATGACACGCAATGCTCTTGGAAAGGACGAGAACCTTTGGATGATATCTTCGATATTGGATACTACTAATGTATTGTGATTTGCCTTGATGGGTTTTCTTTCTAGATCGCTCTCCTTTGGACAAGTAAATAGGGATCTAGGCCAGCATGTCTCAGCCTGACGAAGCCAATGTGGACCATTCCACCATAAGCTATTCTCCTTGAGTTGCATCGGAGTCAACCCTCGAGTAGCTAGGTCGGCTGGGTTGTCAGCGGAACAAACATGCGTCCATTTGGCGTTGGATGTGTTTTCTTGTATTAGGGAAACTCTATTTCCAACGAATGTTCCCCAAGTACTTGAAGGTTTTTCCAACCAACACAAAACAATGGAGCTGTCAGTCCAAAGCAAAAGTTTATAGTTTTCGCAGTTGAGTTGCGGAAGGACATTTTTGACTAGTTTTGCCATCAACAAGGCACCACAAAGTTCTAGTCTAGGCAGAGATAGCTGTTTAACAGGAGCTACTTTACTTTTAGCACATAAGAGATGACTTGTCCAAGTATTAGACCCGTTGTGCAAACGAAGGTAAAGAGCAGCAGCATAGGCTTGCTCAGACGCGTCACAGAAACCATGGATTTCAATGGAATCGGCATCTGGTGTATAATGAATCCACCGAGGAACTTGGATGGATTCAATTGCAGCGAAGTTGTCGAAAAAGGTTATCCAGCGATGACACGTTAGGGGCTGCAGTGATTGGTCCCAGGACGTCCCATCTTTCCAAATTTGCTGCATAACAATTTTCGCTGTAATGATTACTGGGGCTAGCCACCCTGCGGGATCAAACAATTGAGCTATTACTGACAACACAGCTCGCTTGGTGGTCGGAAACTCGATATCTCTGAACTTTACAAAAAAGTTAAATGAATCAGATTTGGCATTCCATTGCAGGCCAAGAGTCTTGGTGATACTCTTGTCTTCAAACTTAAGCAAATCTTCATCATATAGATGTGAAATAGGAAATTTCTCGAGAAGATCTGTGCAGTTCGCTGTCCATTTTCTTAGAGAAAATCCAGCTGAGCTTAAGGCTTCGATTAATTGATCTTGAGTCTTTAAGGCGGTTCCAAGGTCGTGTGATCCCGCTAAAAGGTCATCGACGTAAAAGTCCCTTCGTAAAACAGAAGAAGCGAGAGGAAGAGTCCTTTCCACGTCATCGGCCAGTCTATGTAGCGTTTTAATAGCGAGGTATGGTGCGCATTTAACACCGAACGTAACCGTATCCAGCTCGTAATCAAGGATTTCACTATCTTTGGATTCGCGGTACAAGATTCGTTGATATGGTGTATGTTCAGGATGAATTAAAACTTGGCGGTACATCTTTTCGATGTCCGCATTAAATACAAATTGATAGAACCGCCATCGAAGCACAAGTGTCATCAAATCTGTTTGCAAACCAGGGCCAGTGTGCAAAAGGTCGTTTAGGCTGACACCATTACTAGAAGGGTTGGAAGCATTAAAAACCACCCTGACTTTCGTACTTTTGCTGTCAGGTTTGATTACCGCATGGTGCGGTAGATAAAATGAACAAATTTGTTGATTATTAACGGTTTCTGAAGGTGGGACCACATGCATGTGTTGGAGTGAAAGATATTCCTGAAGCACCTGATCATATTGTGATTGTAACTCCGGTTTTTTCGATAAGGAATTTTCCGTTCGACTGTATTGCCTCAGGGCAATGTCTCTTGAACGACCGAGCCCAGGAGACGGATGTTTGAAGGGAAGTCGCGTTATATATCGACCGTTTGCGTCTCTGCATGTCGTGGCTGCGTAATAATCTTCGCAAAATTGTTCAGAAAGAGAAAGGGGTTTACTTTCAGCTATTTCTTCGACTTTCCAAAATTCAGATATTTGCTGGTCAAGAGAAATCTCATTATAATAGGACAAGATTGTTGAAAAACTTTTTATATCCGCGTTCTGTGGGAGAGGGCCTGAAAGAATCCAACCGAAAACAGTGTTTTGGCCTAACAGCGAACCAAAAATATTATGCTTCACTCCCTGTTTCAAAATTGTTGGGTATAAATCCGCACCTATTACTAGATCCACATTGGAACTTTCGTAGAAGAAAGGATCTGCCAGATGAAAATCAATGGGAACATGGATTTCCTTGGCCTTTATCTCGCAGGAAGGGAGAGTTCCGGTGAGGCGCTTTAATACAATTGCAGTAGCAGAAATTGTACCTTCTTCAACTTTGGAACCTAACACGAGGGAGCAAATTTTGGAAGCGGTTGCTGTAACAACTTCGCTCATACCGGAAATTGAGGCCTGAATTGGTTGAACTGGAAGATTCAGTCTGCGCTGTGCACTTTCCGTTATGAAAGTTACTTCCGAAGCAGGATCAACCAGTGCTCGAATCGAAAACTTATCTCCCAGGCAATGAACTTCAACAATAGCCGTTGCCAACAAGACTCTTTTGTTATTTCGAGACAAGAATGTCTGAATTTGAATAGGATTAGTAGTGGACTGTATTGATTGGTTGTGAGATTGCTGAGAACTAGTGGGTTGATGACCTGTTTCCCTCGGATTGAGAGAAAGGTTACGGTGTTGAGCGGTGAAGTGTTGATGCAACAACGTATGATGACGTTGTTTGCAGTGCATACACGTATGAACGCTTTTACAATCATTTTCTAAATGAGTGGATACAAGACAATTCATGCAATGTTTTAATGAACCGACTGTGGAAACTCTTTGTGGGGCTGTCATTTGGGTGAACTTTGGGCAAAACCGCAAGGGGTGCGACGTTGAACAAAGTTTGCACTGAAAATTATTAGCTTTCATATGAAAGGCTTTGTGTTGATGTAGCCTTTCCCTACTAGGCTGCGAGGATTTACTTGTCTTGGAGGACGAAGCAGGTGAAGAGTCTACAACATACTTTATGTCCGATACAGTTTCTAGGACACGATATCGGTTTGTTAAAAATGAGTCTAAGTCCTTCCACGAAGGAATTTCGCAAGGAGAATTTATGGACTGTTCCCACAAGGATAATGTGGTTTCGGGCAACCGATTGCAACACAAATAGATGAGAATTGGGTCCCAGGATTCGATTGATATCTTTTGGGCCTTGAGATTAGACAAGACATCGTTTATCTCGCGTTGGATATCTTTGATGTGTTTGCTGGATTCACATGAGATAGTAGGCAGATTAAAAAGAATTTTTAGCTGATTATTGACTAAAATGCGTTTATTTTCATATCGGTCAGCCAGAGCAGCCCAAGCCAACTCGAAATTGTCAGCCGTGAGAGAAAACTTGGAAACAATATTATAGGCGTCACCTTTAGTCTTTGCACGAAGATGAAAAAGTTTCTGGACGGAACAGAGTTTCGGGTGGTTAATGTACACGGCGGTGAACATGTCACGGAAAGAAGGCCAAGACAAATAATTGCCGGTAAATATTTCCGTATCGCACGGTGGGACTTTAATGCACGGAAATGAGCCTGAGATTGGAATAACCGAAGCCATGTCGGCTTTAATGATTTGAAGCTTTTTCTGGTGTTCGATTATTTCCGCTAAACAGGTAATATAAGTCGTGGAAGACGACCTATATTTGCTTTTGACTGCTTCTTTATAATCACTGCCGGTCTCACCCTTTTCGCCACTTTCACCCTTATCACTTTTTTCACCTTCTGATACTGCCTGAACACATAGCGAATAACACCTTTTCACTTCAGACCAAATGCTATTTAACTCTATCTTAAATGCTTCTAGTGAGCTTACAGTCTGATCAACCAAAGCGATTTCTTGATAATGGGTTTGAAAAATTACCAAGCTGTCAGCTGCAACAATGAAATTATCTAATAGGGCCATTTGAACACTTAAATTTCTTGTGACGATAGAGATACCAGAATGAAAACTCACCTAACGAATTGGCGAAGCGAATGGCACACAACAAATGCACTCGGACTTTTGTATATATATGTATGTATATATAGATATATATATATATATTTTTTTTTTGTTAGGTTAGGTTAAACGATTCCCGAATTCCCGAATCAAGACAAATATGAACCACGAGTTACGCTGTGTCACACAGGCACTTTGACTACGTTTTTTTTTTTAATTTTTATTTACAATGAAACAAATTTGCACTGACTTAATCTATGCACGCACCTGATAAATGATGTTCTCTGCGATCTGGTCTCTGCGATCTTGTCTCTGCGATCTTGTTGATGCGGTCTGAACTGCTGGCTTCGGTGGGAACGGTACTTCGGCTTGTGATTTCTCCCATTCGTGGGTATGGATGGATGAGGAGCTCTCGGTCTGGTGGATTGATTTTTATTATTATTTTTTTTTCCTTTTCTCTGAGTAGAGATTTTTTTTTTTTTTTTTGGGAGTTTCGATCAATCTTATGTACTCTTGAGTGATGGATTGTGTGTGTATCGTATTGCAGACGATATATATGATTATTTGAGAAAGACGGAAGTTAATAATTTTATTTTTAATTGAAACGGTAAGGATATAATTATTCACAATCCGGCTCGACTGGACCAAATGTTCGGGCGATTTTGAGAAAATCGTCCTAAGTTGAGGGGATCGAAAAAAAAGAAAAAATCCACGGTTTGATGATTGTCTATAATTTTATTGAAGATCCGTTCTTGGGCACGGTCGAAAGGTAAGAGAGAGTTGGTCGGGAACCTAGGCAGGAAGTAGGTGCATAGGAAAAGGGGGAACGAAACGGATGTGGTGAATATGTAGGACAGTGGGAATGGAACCGGGAAGAGGTGAATAGGTGAGGGCGACATCTAACATTTCATCTGCTAAATCTTAATTTAACGTGAACAGTCGGTACCTCAGTAGGAATTTCCGAGGCCTTCTTGTGTGGATATTGAAGGATATTGAAGTGCCTTGGGCAATTTGATGAAAAGCAAGGCCCGTACAAGCATTTAGAAACATTTTACCAAATTCTTCTTTTTTATTCATAGAAACACTTGTAGAAGCTTCAGTCATCATTACAAAAATTCCAAAAATCGGTCACATTATATCAGAATTGGCAGGAGAATCACATAGAAAATGTTCAATGGTGTTGTCACCCTCTCGCAATAACGGTGGTGTCAGTTGAGCTTAAGGCTGAAGTCACGAACTGAATGAGAGGCGAGCGAATGAGCGATTAAACATGGCTTTACCCTAAAACGTCCGCAGGCAGGTCCGTAGACTTTTTTCTGATGTTGAAAAGATTTTGTTTGGTCTACTAACATCCTAAAAATTGGCACGACAAGACATACAGAAGTGTTATTTGATGGAAACGCGACCGTTTATAGAAGTTTCAACCGACGTGTGCGCAACCCCAACATAGGTTCAGGGCCAAAGTAGTTGCAAAACGGATCTTATTACCTGTGACCGCGTTGTGTCCTGGAACTCAGACTAGGCTTAGAAAATGCAGACTAACACCTTCCTTACTCGGCTTGGAGCATTGCGTAAACCAATTCTCGACACGAAAAAGTCGTATGTAAACCGACACAGCAGTAAGTCATGAGATTCTTGATTGGGTCATAGGATATTCCTTGTGTAAAGTCCAATCTCGATGGTCAGTATTGGTCGTAGGCTAATTGTAATCTTATTACTCGAAAAGTATGTCTCCGGCAGAAAGTCCCAGTAAAGGTGCCACTAGCACTTCCAGCGGAGCCGTGCCGATCATGATAAACTTTTTCGTCCATAACTTGTCTCCCGCGCCAACACTTAAACAACCCCACCTCACACCTCCTCACCACAACATCCCACTTACTTTTTACTATCAAAGTGTAAGAGGACTCCGCACAAAAACAGAATCTGTTCTACGCCAATCCCATGCTCTACTCTTTGATATCTATGCCCTGACTGAAACCAATCTGATCCCCGACATTAAGAACTAGGAATTATTCCCTCCTACTTTCAATATTTTTCGCGATGATGATCATACCCGCCCTAATGATGATTCTCCTTGTCGAGGCGTTCTACTAGCTATCCACGACAGCCTTGACTCTTCCCCAATTACCTTTTCGTCTTCCTCCAAAGCCGACTTCGTGGCGATAAAGATAACACTCCCCATCAGGTCCCTTTACGTTATGTGCTGCTACATTCTTCCAGCTCAACCTATCGATTCTTATCAACATACTATTGATGCGATCGACCACCTAATTGACTTGTCTGATCCCATTGACGATATCCTTATCTTTGGCGACTTTAACCTTCCTCAGCTACAGTGGACTCCATCAGATGATGAATCTTTTTTCATTGCTTCAAATGCTAGCTCAGCTAAGGAATGTCTCTTCCTAGATCGCTTAACGGACTCAAGTCTATGTCAAGTCAGCGGTATCTCCAACTACATGGGTAGGCAACTGGATCTAATTTTCACCACAGACTCAATCAACTCCTCCGTCTCGATTTGACCCCTTTCTCTTTCTAAAATCGATAACTTCCACCCTCCCCTTCTTCTTTCGTTTTTTCATAACTCTTTTGTCCAGCCCACTCCTCCCACAACTCTCTTTTCCTATGACTTTCACAAAGCTAACTTTCACAAAATCATTGATTATCTCAGTAGATCTTCCTTTAACTTTCAGAATCTTACTATAAATGATGCCCTTTCCAAGTTTTACAGAAACATTTTTAATTCTTTTTCTCTTTATGTTCCATTATCCCGCCTTAAAACATCATCTACATCCCCTCCTTGGTATAACCGCAGACTTCGTTCCTTACGAAACAAGAGAAACAAGTTATGTGCTGTTTTCCTTCGCACCAAATCCTTTTCCGACTATTCCAACTATCTCGGTACTTTCCTTCACTTCACCGAGCTTTACGATTCCCTTTACCAGCGTTACCTAAACAATGCGCAAGCAAACCTTATAAGCGACCCTAAGTCCTTCTTCCAATTTGTCAACTACAAAAGAAATTCCGACGGTTACCCTCCTTCCCTGTCTTTCAACAACAAATCATCAACTGATCCAGTCACCATCGCTAACTTTTTTGCCACCTTCTTTAAACAATCTTTCACCAACGATTCCTTCGTACCGGATCCCTCTTATTTCAACTACCTGCTGAACTTCTCCACTGGCCCGCTCCTCTCTCACAGTTTCGACCCGTCTCTTATCGAACATAAGTTACAACAACTTAACGACGAGTTCATACCCGGCCCAGATGGCCTCCCAGCCATTTTTCTCAAAAAGTGTTCTTCCATTCTTTCCGTCGCCCTTTCTAATCTATTTCATCTATCCCTTTCACAAGGAGAATTTCCTCAGGTTTGGAAAACATCCTTTAAAACCCCGATCCACAAGAAAGGACCGAAGAATGAAATAACCAATTATCGTCCCATTGCTAAACTCTCCCATATACCCAAACTCTTTGAAAGTCTCTTGTATGAAACCCTAAGCTTTCAGTGCAAATCTTTCATTTCCCCTAGAAAACATGGTTTCCTGAAAGGTAGATCAACAACCACAAACCTAGTCGAATTTATATCCTTTGCCCTCTCTGCCCTCGAGAATGGTAACGAAGTCGACGTTATAGCTACCGATTTTAGCAAGGCTTTTGATAAAATCTCCCATCAGTTAATACTTTTCAAACTATCTGCCATCGGCTTCGAACCCATTCTGTTGAAATGGATATCTTCATACCTGGAAAACCGTTTTTACAGTGTTCGTTTTAGGTCCACCCACTCTGTTCCTTTTTTAGCCACCTCCGGTGTTCCGCAAGGCAGCCATCTAGGTCCCCTTCTTTTCATACTTACTATTAACGATCTCGATAGGATAATCAAACACTCGTCCGTCTCCCTTTACGCCGACGATACAAAATTTTTCAAAACCATTTCCTCATCCCAAGACTCTACGCTCCTTCAACAAGACCTCGATAGTTTTTCAATCTGGTGCCTCAAAAATTGTCTGGAATTAAATATAGCCAAATGCCAATCCATCACCTTTTCTCATAAGCGGCATCGATCTCCTCCCCGACTCTACCTTCTGCACAATCAACCTGTCTCTTCCGTTCAATCTCTTCGCGACCTCGGCATTTTGTGTGACAGGGAGCTCAATTTCCGTACACATATGGATGAAATAATCCTTAAGGCCAATTCTGTATTAGGCTTTGTAAAACGGTGGTCCAAAGAATTCACCAATCCATACGTAACCAGGTCTCTCTACATTACCTTTGTTCGCCCCCTCCTAGAGTATGCCAGTCAAGTGTGGTCCCCGTGTCATCGCGTGCATATCTCGAGAATCGAAAGCATCCAGCGTCGTTTTCTTCGATTTGCTCTCCGAGGTCTGCCCTGGAATGACCCTTTTATTCTCCCTCCCTATCAAAACCGCCTCAACCTCATTAACTTAAATACCCTTGAGGAACGCAGAGATGCAGCCGACATTCTCTTCATTCATCGACTGTTTGCAGGTCACATTGAATGTGCGTCACTCCACAACTCTGTTTTCCTCAACACTAACCCTCGTAACCTACGAACCTCTCGTCTCTTTTATCTACCAACCCACCACACATCCTATGGCTCGAATGAACCAATCTCCCGTATGCTACGAAAGACTAATTCAAACCTTACCTTTTTTGACTTCAACCGCACCACTCCTTGCCTTAAATCCGATCTCCTTCACCGCCCCAACTAATCTTAGTTTTAAGTTTAAGTTTAAGTCTAATTTTTAAGTTAGTTTTAAGATTGTATAGCTTGTATTAAGCCAAATAAATGGGGGCCTTCGCCCTCACCAAAATTAAAATTAGCCGTTGTAGAAACTTGGTTTCACGGAGTGTTTCAATCTTTTCGTAAAAATGTCACACATACTCTCCGACATAAACTGCAACAATGCTAGTACAACTCTCTATACGAATTACAAGCAGGGTGTTTTTCCTCATGTTTACATTACACTTTAGTACAAAAAAAAAACAATTCAACTCCAAAGCAATATGAAAGAACTAAATAAAATAATCCCTCACAATGCATTTCCGAAAATGAATTCTAAACAACTCGAAAGACCATCACTTATAGTAGCTCTCTAGTGTGTACACTTTGCCGTACTTGCTTGTTAGTTCCACCCTCCAAGCATTTACTCGACCTCTAAATCCCTATTTTCCATTGATATCCTCCATCGCTTCAGCATGTCGACCACTCGTTTATTCCAGCCAAGTCGTGAATGACATCACAGCATTTCAAGGAACCGATTGATTTGATAGCTATGCTTGATTTCTCCCTTTTGCTGCGATGCAATTTCTCTTTATTCTCTCCATGAAAAAGCTTATCCTCCAAAAATCCTTCGAATACCATCACTTCACCAAGAAAGGAATACGAACAAAAAATAAAAGGAGGAAACGAATCAGAAAATAAACCTCTACATACACACCTCATCCATCAATCCGACTAACCAATCAATAGCTTGGCATGAAAGTGTGAACAAGTCGTCGCTATCGTCGTCTTCATATTCTTCCCAGGAGCAGAAGCTTCAACATTGGCGGTGGATATCGTATCCAAACCATCTGCTGGGAACAGCTTGTATCAAGTTCTCTTCGGTTTTTTTTTTTTTTTTTCAATTTCACACTCATTCAAACGCAAGGAAACCTCTCAAGCGATTTATTGCAATGCAATCCCTCGAAGGATTCGTAAAACTTGGATAGCGCGCAGGGAGGTGTTGCTTGGTTGGGTGCACTGAAGACATCTACAAGGAGAATTTAGAAATTTCACTTGTTCATATGCAGCTATGAACTAAACGATTTTTTTTTTCTTCCTTTTCTATTGAAAGATGTTAGTGTTGTTGTTGACACTGTATTCAGTACAAGAAGGATCCTTCGGCGTTACTACACCCTAGAAAAAAACGTTCGTGAAAATTTAAGAACAAAGTAAACTAATGGCCATAGAATGATGCACAAAAAGTATACTTTAGCAAAGAACTGAACATTAAAATTCCATTTGAAATTTTCGTTATCCTTTTTGTCCAAGTTGCCCACCCATTTAACGAAAAAAAAAAAAAATTGTTCACCCTGTGCATCTGACAATAGGAACCGTGAAATGCCCATTCCCCAACAAAGTATTTGCGCTATGTACATGCTGCAGTCGTTTACGAAATACAAAATTTAAAAGGATATCTCTCTTCTAGCTGTGGCGTGTTTCCTCATCCCCGGAATCTGCCAGGATCTATGTTGCTTTTGTTCTTATCTCTAGCGAGAAATGAAGAGAAAATAATTGCCATTCGGTTTTTATTACGAAGGAGTCCTTGTTTTTCACTTTATTTTACTTTTGCTTTTCTAGTTCGTCGTTGTTCATTTTGTTCCCTTATCCTTCATTTCGTTTGTTCTAGCTTGCTTGGTGTTGCCTCAAGACTGGAGTAATTAAAGTGGGCAGTATTTTCGGTCATTTAGAGGTGGATTTCGGGTGCAGTTAAATTTAAACACGAGGATGATCGTAACTCATAGTATGGTTTTGTATTTGGATGTGGGAGTGCGGGAATAACAAAAAAGAAGTAATAGAACAATATTATCTTCCGACATTTTTCAAATGAGCTATTAGAGAGAAAATGGTTTTTTTGTTTTATTCGGCAGCCCTAACAGACAGTTTAATTAAGGACCATTGGCAAGCTAATTGCATACGAAGAGATGTTTGCAAGTCCTCCCGAAATGTCTAGTCGGAAAAGCTGTTGCGATTTTTTTTTTATTATTTTCTTGGTAATTAAGCCGTGAATAGCCGGTATAGAGTGGGTGTATAACCCACGTCAATAGTCCTTATAGATAATATCGATTCCTTGGAAGATTGTCACTATCATAAAAGGTTGAGGGTGGACGGCCGGCGTTTTCTTTCCTAGGATTCAGGGATTTAAGAAGAATTTGATGATAGAATTGTTCTTAAGCCTGGAGTGATTGTTGCATCTTTTTACTCCAAAGGCAACACTCATACGTGAGTGCATATTCTTTCTGTTGGGCTGTCACTTTTTCAGTCGTACTTGAGTTTGATCGGTAAGCAAAAGATTCCTTTGCATTCGTCGTTAAGTGAAAAAAGTAAACAATTATTTTCAGTCCTCGGGGACTTTCACCGCCGGAGCTGATTTGAGTTAGATGTGTTAAGCTCGTGTTTTGACAATCATATTGGTACAAGCAACTGGAGTCTATTATGAGATTTAAACATGATTCCTGCTCTGGCTAAACCTTAAACATATTAATTACATCCTTTTCCTACTCGAATTTATATACTTGGCTAGCATCATGTTTCTTGGTAAAGCGGTTTTGCTTTTGATCATTAGGCTTTATAAAGAAAATGCAATCAATCTAAGTACGCTCATCACCAGGATTTGCTGTAGATTTTACTACTTTGTTCGAGGACTGTTTAATCCTTGTACCATATTATTTTTTCTTTTTCAATCCTGGAGCACCTCGCTGTAGCACTTAGACTCAGAAACGGGTACAACCCTTTAACTGTGTTTTCATTCTCTTTCTACGAAAGTCGAGTAAGAGTTTTAGTAACCAGAAACTTAGGTTACCAGCACTCATTACATCAGCCTTAAAAATCTGCCACTTGATGCTGACAGTCATATGGTACCCTATTACACTAGTTGGCAGCCTATTACCAGCACTCATTACATCAGCCTTAAAAATCTGCCACCTGATGCTGGCAGTCATATGGTACCCTATTACACTAGTTGGCAGCCTATTACAGTAATTGTCTAAGACAGGCTGCCAAAAGTCTGCCTTGGGCTTTTAAAAGTCTGCCAGAGGCTGTCAAAAGTCTGCCATATAAAGGCATAAATCAGGCTGAATTTGACCGATGGCATGAGTAATGTTGGCTTTGAAGGCCGCTGTGTTGTGGCTTATTCGCATAGACCTGCGACTTAAGAAAACACCACCGCACGATCTCGATGGCCAGTTCACATCACTTCCACGTGAGAGGAGCACCGTCCTGTTGAAACCACATGTCGTTGGTGTCCATATCATCCAATTCAGGCCAAAAGAAGTTGGTAATCATCGACCTATAGCGCTTGCCAACGTCGTTCTCAAAGAAATATTGACCGATGACGCCGCCAGCCCAGAATCCACACCAAACAGTGACTTCTTCGGGATGCATTGGACGCTCTTGGATCTCATGTGGATTGGTATAGTTCCAAATTCGAAAATTTTGTTTGCTGACGTACCCATTCATCCAGAAATGGGCCTCATCGCTGAAGATGATTTTTCGATGAAAATTAGGGTCAATTTCCAACTGCTCCAGAGCCCATTCAGCGAACACACGTCGTTGTCTATGGTCGTTTACCTTCAGCTCCTGGGTCAGTTGAATTTTGTACGGGTGAAGGCCTAAGTCACGACGCAAAATTTGCCAAGTTGTGGTCTGCGAAAGGCCGAGTTCTTGTGAGCGACGCGAAATTGCCTCAGATTCTCCTGCACACTCTCCCGGACAGCGGTGATGTTTTCGGCAGATCTTGCGTTTCGTCGACGTACGGGTGTTGGTTGATCGTTAACTGAACCAGTGGACTCAAATTGATCCACCACACTGCGAATAGTCCTCTCGTAAGGACGATTATGGCGACCGTAAAATAGGCAAAGCGCGCGGAACATTGCCCGAACAGAACACCCATTTTGATAAAACATTTTTATTATTTGCACGTGTTGTTGAACGCTGTCTCCATCCATGGTAATTTGGCAAAATAGACTGAATAAATAACAGCCAATTTGACAGATGTACCTTCAACAATATGGCCGCTATCAACTGTCAAAGTTCGGAAGTCCCTATTGGAAGACCATTTATATGGCACGCTGCCATATAGTTTAAAGCCAGCATGTTTCTGGCATGATTTTGACATTAATTGTCAAATAACTGGCAGTCATATAGTACCCCATTACACAAGTTGGCAGCATATTACAGAAGTTGTCTGACAAAGGCTGTCAAAAGTAGTTCTCTGCCATACTCTGTCAAAAGTCTGCCATATATAGGATATTCGTGTTTTTTGAATCAAACTCAGATTAAAATTTACTCTCCTGTAGAACCGCTAAGACCTGGTTTACTTTTTTATAATTCTATCCTTCTCAGTGTGAAACTCTTTTATCGACCATCAGTATCGCCAGTTTGTCCAATTATACACTTTTTTTGTTTTTTCGTTTTTGTGACACACATATCTGGCGGCCCTATAGAGTTTAACTTTTTTTGACTTACATACTTATTTCGACATATTATCCGTGCTTTTAACTTTCATAATTGTATTCGATTTCATTGATTTTACACAGGCTAGTAACCACCGACTGTCCACAGTTTCTTTTCTGGATAACCCTTGACGCTTTTTCAATTACCAGATTTTCTGTTTGTCCAGAAGAACGTTAAAGTAACATATAACAAGTAAGGAATGAAAAGCCTAAGGGATTGAAAAGCAATTGCAGGTATCAACTTATAGTCGACCACTTGAGATTGCTGCAATTTCAAAATATCCTTTGCTCAAAGCAAAAATCAAATATCATTTTCAAGCCTTTTTATCCCGTTCGTGCCTTTCCAAAGGCAATGAAACGTTAACAAATTCCCTTTAACTTCCAAAAATTTTATAATTCAATTATCAAATACAGTCTCTCCATTTCCAGATCTATGACATATTTCTATAGCTCACCCTTACAAGTTAAATTTTTGCCAAAGGCACCCAACATCTGGCAGGTTTATGCACAACAATAATTAAAATTGAACCAGGTGCAGGAGATGTGAATCATTTGCTGTACCTATGCTATAGCTAACAGTGTTTACGAAAATCTAGGATCCCTTGTGACGCACGTCACACATCGTTTAGGGAAAAATCATTGCACTCTGCTGGGGTAAAAAGGGAAAAGGGTTGAATTTTTGGATTTAGGAAACCTAAAATGGGAAAAGCAGGATGAAGCCCTAGGGAAGCCTGCCACAGAGAATGTTGTCTGAAGCTCTGGAGATTTGACTAACTACGAAGAACAAATATTATAATATTCTCCATGATGCGAGAGAGATCCTTTGTAAAGCTCACGAAACAGTAGCATATTATGCGGAAACTACCACCATGTCTCCAGGTGAGAGCTGGCGTAGAATAAAAATATGAAAAGTTGCTGATGCAGGGAAAGAATGTCGGTTCAGTTGAAGCAGAGAAGGGGACCGTGCAGTATAACATTAATTTTAACAACAACTTCTTTGGGTACAACTTTTTTTTTTTTTTTGCATCGTCCTTCTTTTTGGCGGGTGCGGAAGAAGAATTCTGAAGGGTATCAACGACAGCAATAGCACCAGCAACATCTGCATGAAGACCTCACACGTACCAATAGATGTATGAAGACGTGCATGTTTTGCATCTGAATGCAGCCATGCATAATTTGCAAATGTCAGAGCTGAGCTGTCTCCAAGGATCTGAAACCGGACAAAAGCTCAGTGAATTGTATGTTTTTTCTACACATACAGATACAGTATGTATTTTTCATTTTTGGGAACATGTCCCACTTCTTGTTAGTGTAGCCCTTCAGGCATTATCTAAACTGAATCATAAACTAGGACCCCGACAGTGTTGACAAGGAAGTTGAGTGGGAAAAATGGACTGAACTTCACAACCAAAGCTTGTTTTGTTTGACAACGAATGTGATCGGGAACTCTGGGAATGCGAAACTAAAAAGAGAAAGACCTAACTTCATACTTTAATCGTCATATACATTTCACAGCAGGAAAAAAGTTGAAAATGAAACATTTTAAAGGACTCTCCTTGGCTCTGTGTGTCTCTGTAGGTGGCATACTAAGCCAAAGTCGCAACGGGCGAAGGTTTAAATTAACAATTAAAGTTATTCCCTCTGTGAGATTTAATTTGTTGTTTCTCTGTCTGCAGAAGGGTTAAAGGATATCGTTAGATCGTTCAGAGTGGATTCCTTAATGGCATTGAGGATGTCATTAGTTGAGTTTTTTCATCCTCCCTTTTATCTCAAACTCAAAGAGAAGACTCGTTAATATCTTTCCATCATGCGGAGCAGGGGTAAAAAAAAAAGTGAAAAGTGAAAATGGATTTGTGTCCATGTGGAAAATGTGATTTTTTTTTTGAAAGCCTTTTTTTTTCTGCTTCTTCTAAGTAAATCTGTACACTGGTTTAATTGAACGGACGAAGTGGTGGGTAAATTGATTTATATATATATTTCTTTTAAAGTTTTGTAATAATGGTTAAGGATAGCACTTTGAGATTACAGTCAGTAAGTAAGTATATCAAGAGCAGTGAGAAGAAGAAAGCAATTGATGTTTGGTTTGCTTAGAATGGAGGGTTGAGAAAATCCATGAAAACCAGAATACTAATAGTCTTCGCAAAGATAAGACTGTTTTGATGTTAAGTTGTTTTGCTAGTTGTCACGATTTCAGCAAGCATGCTCGAGACAAAACAAGTTACCAACACTTTTGTGGTTTGCTAGAGGCACCCCTGTCGCATGTCTAATGTTTAACCAGTCGATCTGTAATTTGTTTCTTCGGGGTTTGCCAGTGCACGGTTCATTTACTTTGCCATGCTGCGCCAACTAAAGAGCAAGTGTTCAGAAGTTTCTACTACAGTCCAGTTCCTGTAGCTGCGGCGGTACTAGTCGAATGGAATTAAGCTGTATACATATACTACTCTCGCCACGTGTATATATATCTAGAGAGTTTGTAAGTTCTCTTTTGATTATATGTCCGCTATGCCTTGCTCGATATGACGTACCTGTTTAGACTGGTCTTTTGTTAAGCTTGTAAGTTGATAGATAGCGTAAAAAGATTCTCCCGTTTGCAGTTTCGAGTGAAAAACAGACGGTCTCCGTAAGAAAGCCGTCAAGGGATGATTCTAGCCTGATATTTCATTAGCTATCCGATCTTTGATTCCGCTATGATTGGGAAACACTATACGAAGGCTTTACTAAAGTTAAGCTAAGAAGTCCAGCATGAAAATTTCCAGAGTCTGACTGCACATGATATCGTATAAGTGATGGTTCTGTGAGAATCCAATAAGCACTATTGTGCCGTTTTGCGTTAGAGTACGGCTCTTAATAAACTTAAACACTGCTCTGGGCTCCATGTTTAATATTCTCACCCTGGGCTCAACTATGTTTGTTGCATATAGAGTATAATTTATCCCCTCTGACGAAGCATTTAAGGAGCTTCTTTTTCACCCCAGAGTCTCTGTCCTTGTCGGACTCTTATATCTTCATTTTTAAGCTCGAATATCTATTCAGCTTTGTTGATGAAATTCTTCGACGGTATTTATAAAAACTGCCGTCATTCCACTGTCAAAGAAATTCCAAAGCGCCTCTTCTCCTTTTCTTTTAGACTTCCAATTACCTTTAGTGAATTTCGATATTTATTTATTTCAGCATTTCATAAGATAGACAGATCGAAAAATTACTGATTTGTACAAAGGCTTGTGCAATCCCCATCAAAGGAATCAATACCCGTAAGAACTTCTTAACCAAACACTCCTTTGTGTCATAGCACACAATAACTCTCAACTCTATCAATCCACTTGACATTTGATTGCACATCCTTCCATTGCAGCGTATGTACGAGTAGGTATGTCTACCACTCACAGAAGCCATCCGCATCATCGCTGTCATTATTACCAACCGACTTGACACAGGAGTGAACCATAAATTTGCACTGTTCCAACATCAGGAGCATTTCATTCCGCGAACTTTATATACCTTACTTCATCATGGTAAACCAACCAGTTCCGTTGTTTCTGCCACTGATGGGGCTCTATAACTCCAATTGTTACATGTTTAGTACTTTTGGTGCGCTTCAGTTCGTTGTAAGCCACTTGGGGTATTGGTTTCCAGTCGGGACGCCCCATCATTATCATCGTAATCACCGTTAGTCCCATCATCATCACCATCGGCATTTTACTACCTGAAACATAGCAGGAGGCATAATTCATAATCAAAGGCTTAGTGGATCCGCTTAAGAACGTTCCCTAGGTTTCACAAGGTACCCTAACGTGAACGTGTACCCTCCGGGATCCACTGCTAGAGTTCTATCATGGAATGATTGCCAACCACGAACGCAATAACGACAAATGAGACAGAGGAAGGGTGAGCGTTTTCAGTTTGGTGTATGCCGGAGCCTGTGCGAATCTTTGTATGTGGGTTAAAGTTTCTTGAAAGCACCGCCATTCCATAACCCCTGGCTGTAGCATTTGTTCCGACAACCATAGGTGGGGCTTCAGTAAGCAGCATAGTCGAAACAGCTGCCGGTGGTGCAGGTATTGGGCCAGGTGTGTAATTATTTATATATTCAGCAACTTTGCCATTGAGAGGGTATTTTGCAGCGAAACTTGTGTGTGAGTGTCATTAAGGTGCCTTTGCCATGCGAGGATTACTGACGCTAATATACTACTAGTAGTGGGGAATTAATTTGAATTATGTGTTATGTATGAAGGGGTTACATTAGTAGGATACGAACGATGGTTTAGGGTTGAAGCAGGTGCCATGATTCGGGGAATGTCATGTAGGATGACAAAAAAAGCCAAGAACCTGCATTCATAGCTTAACTTTTGAAAACGGGAAAAAATTATTTTTTCATTACTCAAAGGGATTTTGAAGAGCTTTCGCTTTTTTTTTTTTTTTTTAAATAAAGACCAAGTATGTTGTAATGACACTTGAAAGGAAAGGACCTGCTTCTTTGAAAAAGACAAACAAAAATGTTTATCAAATATACCTACTCGTATTCCGTGCATCTAATAAATTTTTGACTCATGTCCCCATTCTCATACTTAACCTCGTGCAATAAGGAAGCGCAGTTTATCAAAGTAGAAATTCGCATCCAGAGAGTATTCAAAGGAAATTGATGCTCCCACCGAAGATGGAAGTTCGCACCCTCTAATGTAGTTAAACAGAGTTGAAAGCAAAGCGTTTCTCATGTCTTTTTCCTGCTAGTTTCCTTCCAAGGACTTCATAAATTTCTCAATGCTTACGCGCATACATATTGCATAGAATGTTAATGAAAATTTATACCCCCTCGATGTGACTCACGGAGTTTATACATTCATCCTCTAAAAGACGTGCACTTATATGTGGTTAAGGTTACCCTTACTGTTATCTCATCCGGATTCTAAGTAAATCCTTTGCCACCGTTTCAAAGACGGATCCATGTCGATGTGCATTTGACTTTCCACCAAAGTCATTTCAATTTCCGAGCGGGTCCTTCAATGTTTCAATTCTGTAGCTATGGGGACTTACTGTTACTTTAGAGAAAGGAAAAACTTAACTGTCTTCTTCAACCTCGCTAAACTATCTGTCGAACGATAATGTGTTCGGTGTGGGGTAAGTCCGGTGCGAACAGATAAAGCGCACAAGTTTATTATGGTTTCGCATTTAAAATCCACTCGAGGGTAAATTACACACATGCACACAACACTATAGTCCTTGTTGTCGTATAGTTAGTTCTTCTTGAGGGGAATAGTTCGTTATGGTACAATATAATTGATGCCATTAGATTTGTGTGCAATTAGATGGTGAGGGGCGATGGGAACAGACAAGCGAATAAGGACTGCGGCATTGGAGGTTAAAGCTATTTCGTCCTTGTTTACGACCGGATAGTGGTTGAGAGCGTAAAACCATGTTATTTAATAGTTTATTGGTTAATCGGTCGATAAGTTTGCACTTTGCAAGGATGATTGCCTTTGTGGCTTCGATACGATGAGCTACGACATGATCGCTTCTCATTTCAATTGCAAGTGTCTGTGGTAATGGTTTGCAATTGATTGTTTGAGTATATCTCATACGTTATGCGATTTGGGGACCCCGAGGGAATTTTAGTAGAATGTATTGATTACATGCCATATCCTTGTTAAAACAGTAAGTGATGTATGTGAGATTTTAATTGTGTCTATGTCTTGTCTTGTCTAAGACATTGTTAATATTGGATAATGTTGTCACTTCCATTTAATACAAATAATGGAGCAGGACTTGGCAGCAACAACATTGGCAGACTCTCAGACTTTTAACTCCTAAACCTTCCTATCAAATAAAGAAAGGAGATGTAGGTTCACTTTTGTATCTCATCATCGCCATCTGCAGTTTTGGGACGCAGTATCATTGAAATTGAGCTGACCTCTCCAGTTTTTGTTGCGCCGCTACAAAATGATCGTTGAACTCAAGACAGCTCTGGACTTTCCAGCTATGATCCTTTTATTACAACAGAGTAAGTTAAATGACAAACAAAGTTCATTATTCTCATCTTGTCGGCGGGTTCACCTGCGAATAGATTTTTTTTTTTTTTATTCGTGCACCCTAAAGGAGTCTACCCATAAACTAGAGCACGGACAGTCCAGTCTCTATTTTAATAGCTTTAACCACTAAAATATTTAAGAACACGTTCCATTTTTTTTTTTTTTGTGTACCTACATATCCTTTCTCAACTTTCATCAGATTTTGCGCGAAAACAAGAACTTAAGTTTTGATAGTGCGGCACCCTCTTCCACTTTTTTATGGAACTTGGGCAATAAGTTTCCAAGTGGCCAAACATTCAGTCGTGGGCACTGGCTTGGTTTGGTTTGTCCTCAACTCTAGTTAGGTTATCCTTATACGTAGAGAACCACTCCTAGCTGGTGCAAATAGTCGGTAAACAAGAAAAACTTTGTTTCGCCACTCGTATTTATACATTAGTTTTTCTTGCAGCAGCAACAAATATAGTCGACCATTGCGAAAGGACCTTTCCACATTTTTTTTTTTGTTATTTTGCAAAAGGACTACTTGAAGACAGCGGTCAGGGGTATATAGTTCGAGAGTATGTTAGCTTTCATTTGCGGTCGCAGATTCATTCCAGCAAAAGAAGGTTGTTTACGAAAAAAAAAAGTGTTTTAAAAGAAAAACAGAAAAATCGGAATGGAAAGATGTGTACCTAAAAAAAGAAAAAGATTCAGCGTGTGGAAATTTTCTAAGAGGGCACGTAGAGTTGGCTATTAACTTTATTTTTCTGCTACTGTTGTAATGCAATGAAATTGATTAGAGAGGTATTCACGGAGGGAGGATGTGTTTTAATTTTTAAAAAATAAAAGATTGTGAAAGTTTAACGAAATTTTTTCTCCACAATAAAAGGAAAACGAAAAAAGCCCAATTAGAACAGGTGGCTTCGGAATCATGACGGGGAAAATGTCATTGTCCTATCACCTCATGTGTTGATAAATCGAAGAAGCTAGTTTGAGGGAGTGGTATAGGATACCTATTACTGCTTTCGCATATCATTGCTGCGTCAAAAAGAATGAATTGACTGTTTTTCAAAGAATGACTTTTAGGAACTTACTTACTCTTGCTCTGCAAGTGAGAACCTGGCTTTGTCAGATTTTTATAAGAAATTTTCATCCGCAAACGAGGTTTGCTTTACTTTGCTTTTAATTGATCGAAATTAATCTAAATTGTCAATCTATCATAAGCTACAAGCTGGAGAGTCGTAGCCTGCGACAGGGTATATACCCTTCCATTCTCTTTAATCCCGGCCACGGTACTAGTAGACACAAGTGCTCCTGCATTTGCAATCGCTTTGTCTTAAAGACTGTTTTTCAATTCCTCGAAGTGGTCGTCATATCTTCGCTTCTTAAACTGCATCCACATTTTGATTTAGCTCGTTGAGTTTTCGGTTCTCCACTATTCGCCCTCCTCGCCCAGCACCAAATATTCGACAGAAAAAAGTCCAATGTATTCGTTCGAAGATCCCCAGTCAGTCTGCAATACCAAGAAGCCACCTTTAATGCCACCACGCTTAGCTACAGCGACGTTCGAACCCCTTTTATTTGTTCTGTGATCCAACCCATACATATAAATCATCACCATCCAAGTCGTCCAAAAATGCTTCCCAAATATATGGTCCTTAAGGAATTTCAATTAATACATAACCCCACTCGCCACTTTGCCACTCGCTGGCATAGAATACTTCATTTCCCACTTAGAAAATGCAATCCTTGTTCAAAGGAACGCCATTATGCATAATTCTGTCTGCAGCTATAATAGGTGCATTTGTTTCATTTGAAACAAAAGGTTCATACTGATGCTAGTGCTGCAGCCTGCTTATATTTTAATACACGCTCCTTGTGTTTCTATCGAGTTTCCTCATTAAATCTAATTTACATTTCATTGCATAATCATATTATTCCCTTCGTTTCAATCCCTTCACGTTGCATTGTCGAAATAGTATTCAACATAAATTACTATTCTGTTCCTCCTTTGTGAGGAGAACGCCCAATCCAATTGCTTCTCGACTATCTGTACCCTGCCGATGTGCTAATACCTTCGATTCGTAGGATATCCTGCAAATCTACACTATGCGTCTTCTGTTGCTTTCAATGTTACAAAGAGGCCAATAAAATTGCAAATTCACATTGATGCAGCGAGAACAGCTATACGAACTGCATTATGACCATGCAATGACACTAATAGATACACACAGAAGGGCTCCAGAATGGAAAGGAGAAAAAAGAAAAACCAGGAATTATGTACAATCGAAATTACAATGCAAGTGGGATGTAAGTTATAATGGCATAACGTTTCCATGAATCTACGCTTAGAAATGTAACGTCTATAGAGGAAGAGATCTGTAACCTTATAGCGATGTCTGTATACAGATAGGAAATGTTAATCAAATGAAGGATGCCATGGGTTACACAAAAAAAAAATTATCGAGTTTTTTTTTCTCGTATTCAATCGGGCAACAACCTATTGGATATATTCGTAGCGCACCGAAGTGCCGTTCTCAACTCGAGTTATACTCGTAGGTACGCCAAATACAGCCATATGAGAAAAAATGCGAAAGAAATCGTTCAGTGGCGGCTAAAGAATTGTTTAGGGCTTTTAAAAATTTTCCGGGAGCTTATAGAATACCTTCCGAACTTCTCGAAGTAGTAAAAGATATCCTGGCAAGTTGCATACACAAAATCATCTTTAAAATTTACCCGATGAATGGAACCACAGCATCGTTTGCCTGATCCTTAAAATTGTAAATTGCTACAGGATGACAATGGATAATGCTTTTTGCTCCATTTAACACATCGAGCTGTCAATGATGCGTTTGCGAACATAGAAACGGAAGCAGCAAAAATGGACCATACAGTGAACGAGGGTAAAACCAAGTATAAGGTCCACCAACGACCCGGACAGAATGGCACAATAGACAGCTAAAACTTTCGGGTCGTCAAGAACTTTGTCTATCTAGGCTCTGCTTTTTGCAGAAGCTGTAGGGTAACATGAGGAGGAAAGCACAGCTCATCTCCTTTGTCATTGTCCAACGCTCTTCCACATCAAAAGAAGATTTCTTGGGCACTATCATTTTTATGATAATAGTGACCTTAGTCAAATACCCCTTCGCAAAATCCTCTCTTTTATTAATAATTCTCTACGGGTATAGGCATCATAATGGGCTATGAGCCTAAGTAAGCCCCACCGGAACCTATCAACCTAACCTAACCTAGCCTAGGCTCTGCAATAAGCACTCGCTTTTTCTTCGGCCTAAGTAGACAATTGAGTTGTATAGTCCTTTCGCCTCTAACAACTAAGGAAGGCTTTTTGGTGCAGAAGCCATTGGTCATTTTAAGCGAAAAGTTCTCCGCATGATTTTTGGTCCCTTTGGTATTGATGGAGTTTCTACGTTCAAAAATGACCAGTACGGGTTGTATGCTAATATGGGACATGTGTCAGAAGAATTCAAATCCAAAGGATAGACATCTACATCAGTACTCCTGCCCGAAGAATCTTGGAATCCAACACAGGTAAAGGTAGTTTTTACTCCGGCGTCACACACTAATAGAAAGGGACTAAAATAAACTTAGTGAAAGCTTAAACTTAGTTTGGATTTGATACTGGAGTCCAGCACTGAAAAATTAAGCTGTGATGTGTTACAGTTTACTTCCTTACACCTATTCTTTTTGAAACTCGAAGGAATCTTTTACCATTTTACACTTAACAATGGGCTCTGAGCCAAAGTGAGTCCCACGGGACAATAATTTACCTATCAGGGAACAGGAGTTAGTTTTTGAAGCTGATTCATTTAAAACCACTTAAAGCCACCACTGTTAACCAATTTGTTAGTTTCGTTTGCAAGTCGACAGCAACAGCAGCAACAAACTGAAGCGACAGACGCGCCGCCTTTTCAAGCTTCCCTTTCGTATTCTTCGTATACAATTGCGAGTCTAGCTAAATCCCAAGCTGAATTGAAAATTGAACTGCTCCTGAGTATATTATCTCATGCACCTGGCACATAATTTATTCAATAAAGTGTCGTTTTTCTAGTTTTTTCTCTTGCATCCTTGAAGTCGAAGTTTGTTTTCTATTTCCCCCATTGCTTGTTTCTTTCTTTCGGCCAACTAACCCATCGTCGGAATTAGTTAGTTTTTCTTTCGTCCTCTTCTTATTTATTTAGTTTTGTATATCTAACTGGCTGGCTGGGTGGCTTGGCTTGGTACTTTTTCAATTTGGTTAGAAATCGATTTCTTTTGTGGAGCGTATTGAACCGAAACGAAGTGTGTATTGAAATCGAACTGGAATTTGTTTAAGGGACACTCGTAGAGGAATGTACGAGTATATCCTTTATTTTTTTTTTTGTCATACATTTTGTCGTCTCCACTCCCATATTTCCATCGTCATCGTCGTCGTTGTAGTCATTTGTGTGGGAAATAGAGCATTGGTAATTTTGTTGAAAATCCTTCGCTTAAAATACTATTTGACATTTAGATGGAAATTCTCGGGTTGCTGTTGTTGTTTCGGGAGGGGACCCCGTTTTTTTTTTGTCAGTTTCGAAAGAAGGATTTTACAGGACTAAAATTTGAATATTTTGCAAAGAAAATAAAAGCAGAAGGTCACTAAAGAATGCGAGTATTGGTTAAGTGAGTTTATTGATAAATATTTTGGTGAGTTTTTTTTTTTTAAATTCCATGTGCGTGGTGTTGTGTGTGTTTGAAAGGACTCAATTGAAGCGCTTGTTTGTGCCTTATATTTGATGCGTGAATTTGCATTTTCAAAAGTACATATTTTTTTTATTGTGAAACTTATTCTTGCTATAAGCTGGCGTATAACTTTTTCGTGCCGCATGAATATGAATTATAGAATATGAATGTGTTTGAGGTTGTGTAGGTGATTTAATTGTGTTATTGCATGTTGAATACGCTGATTTTTCGTTTCATTTATTTGTGACTTGTTCGCAAATGGAAATTTTACATATAAAGTTTGTTGATGGATATACCTATGTATGTTTATATTTAAAAGATATGTGGCAGAAATATGCATATGTATGAAGGTACCTGAAAGATATACATAAAAAAAAGTAATTGGATTAGTATTTGCATGGTTACATACATGTATGAAATTTATACTATTCTCCTTTAAAAGGATATTTCGATTGTAATGAAATTTGTCTGGATAAGGCAAGCATGAATGAATTTCGTCGAATTTCATTTAAATTTTCTGTTGAAAGAGATGTATTGTGCAGGCCATTAAAACACCTGGCAAAAACAGGGTTTCCAACCGCAGGAAAATAACATCCAAACCTTTCAACCTTAAAATATAATTATAATTTAGCAAATATGAACTCATAAAACCTTAACAGCGATTGAGCCAGTGAGACGTATTACTAGAGTCCTCGAACGGACAACAATTGTACGTACATTTTTGTCCACCTAAAGAAGTTGTCCGTTTAATAGAAATCAGAGTAGATTAAAGACCAAATTTTCGCATTAAGGCAAATCCTGGAAAAGACCAACGAATTTCAAGTTTCAAGTTAAAACTATCACGGAAGTGATGGAAATTGGAGAGTAATTGCGAAATTTACAAGTCTATCGCCATTTTTTTTTGCATACGCAATAGCTTTAGTCTTACATTGAGCTTATCAAATGTTGTTTGAGACTTTAGGCAACATACTCCTTAGTTCCAAGGAACCAATTACCGTGCTTTCTCAAGAATACCACATACGATACAGATTCAATTAAAATTGTATGTTACACAGTGACGCAGCTCATGAACGCAATACTTAAGCCTCTTTTCTTTTTCATTCTTCATCTTGGCAGTGTTGTTTTGGCTGCAAAAAAAAAAATGAAACAGGCAAGGCGGTACCGACAATGAAAAACAAATAAGAAACGGCAGAACATCCACACACTCGTACATGCGGCAACAAAACAAAATCCCTGACATTATCTTATGCGATGCACTTATCCTCTTATATCCTGTGATTCTGTCGCTTGCGGTTAAAGGATGCTTTATAAAGAGGTTAGCTTGTATGAAAAACATTTACCACACACCAACCGCCGTACAGCATTTAAAGCTAAGCTTTATTTATTCGAAGCCATAAATAATTCTTAACGAAGACTTTTCGGTTAAGCGAAAATTTATTGTTTTTTTTTTGTCTTTCCTGCCAGTCCTGCAGGAACACCGAAATTTCATCAGGAAGAGGAAATGCTTTCGCCGAAAAGGAACATACACATACTTCGCTCATTCAATGTGATTTTGTAAGCGGGAAGGAGGGCCAGTTAGAGCAATGCATACGCTATCGCAACCATTGTTTTTTGCTTGTTGACGAGGAAAAGGATAAAGAATGACGGCAAAACACACATAAAAACAATGAGGAACCGACAAAAAAAAAAGAAAAAAAAAAAAAACAGGGAAATGGAAAAATGTTAGGAGAATCTCGCATACACAATTGTGGAGTAACTGAGCGATGACTGGGAGGTATACACATAGGGTGGTTACAAAAATAGATTTGTTTCGTTAAGGAAACGCCTAAAAATAAATAAAAAATGATACATAATATGTGACGAAGAGAGTTAAAGACAAAAGTAAAGGATAAACGTTAAAATTTAAACCCGCAACAACATCCTAAGCAGTCCTACGTACTCACTACAGAGGCTCAGGTTTTTTACTGACAGACAGGCATTACAAGTCACAAAGAAAGAAAAATTCATCTCATGAGTTCGACTGTTTTATTAAACCGAATCTTAATGAATCTGAACACCTATTGTTAATGAGGTTAAATTGTCCTTTCTTAATCAACAGATAAAAATCACGTTCTTTATATAATTAGAACTTAACATTGTGTATAAATACTTGCAACCACCCTATGAGTGTGTTTCTATACACCAAACAGCAGATGGATTACTCAGCGCATAAAGCATTACACATTTCTCCCCACTCTACTGCCTCAGGCCCTTTTCATGCATACATATGTACCTATGTTATATGTACAACATATGTGTATCCGATAAATTAGACGCGCAATTAATTTATTTAAGAGTTGTATGTTACTTCTTTCAATTGAAAATAATTCACACCGTATAGAACAGGATTTCCCCAAAGAAGCTAAATTCCCTTTTACAATTTAGAAGATCCTCGAAAACATAATGTTTAAGCTGCTTCATCAGTCAAAGAAGATACAAAAAAAAATATAAAAAAAAGAAAGAAAGAAAGAAAAAAATATATAATAAAAAATAATTTGCGAACTTTTAAGTGAATTACCACAAAGCTCGCGAATAAAAAACTCATCAACAATAGCCGAGTCTCATTCCCCTTCTTGTAGTTACTTACATTGTTGGTCGTTTCTAGTATCCCTCGACAGAAGGATTTTCAAGTATATCCCCCGTCATTAGGCTGTCATTAATCAAATTTCAATCACAACTTGTGGCAAGCGAATAAATTAACCGAAGTGAAATACGATGGAAATGGAAATGTTAGCTATGAACTGATGTTTCTTTATCCCTTGTAAGTTCTACAAGGATATAACTTTGACTAGTAATGCGACACAACAAAGTATTCGTAACAAAATGACAAAATACGAAAGGAGTATTATAAAATCTTAGCAGGGTTGCCATATAGTATTTTTTTTAGAATTGGTTACAATTTTCAAAAAATATGTACAATCATTTCAGGTTAAGCCTTCATGGCGCTACTAGATTTTTTATTCTCTCCTATTGAGAAAAGTTTTTGTAAGAATTCCAAAAATTTGCTACATTCTGCGCCAGATTTTGAAATAACTCTAAAATGATAGTCATGCCGACAAAAAATGTATGTCCAGCATATTTTTTTCAGGACAAACTTTGGGCGTCATGTGCTAACTACTACAAATACATAATTATGCCATATGCCATTAACAAAGCTAACCAGAGATGAAAAATGAAGTTAGCAGATCTAGCCTTAACTTAATAAAAAAAACTCTTACGAACATTGTCTGATAGACTTACATACCAAAAAGTAAGGCAGCTTCTCCAACGCCTGTGGAACAAAAGGAGGAAAAAATTAGCCGCCACTTTCTTTATGTCCATGCCTATCCAACAGAAAATGACTCCAAAAAGGATCATTTTTTGTTGACTTTCTCGAAAACCTGGCGAATATTGACTGACAGGAACTTCCTTCTTTCTGTTCAAAGCTCTTATTGGTTGAAATAATCACCCAGAATAACAGCAAATCCAATGCTATAACAACGGACATCATTAAGTGCAAGCCTTACAAGATAAATGATTTAATATAACTTAATTTTAAATTTTCTACACGGCAACCCTGCAACTTTAGAGTTACTTTAAGCATTTTTGGAAACGCGAATGGCCAAACCAATAAAGCTAACTAAAAGGATTGAGAATCTGCAACTGGTATTGGGGTAGGTTTTCGTGATTGATAAACGATGTTTTGATGAGAATAAGAATGAAATTACTCTGCACAAGGCATTCAATGGGGAACTAGCTTTGGGGACTCGTTTGCAGAGAATTTCAATTCAAACTCAAAATTCAGTGAATTTTGTTTAATAAAACTTTGCCGTACCAAAAATACTATCCGATTGAAATTATATATAAGAATTGAAGTATATTCCAGAAGGATTACCGATTTTGAACCTTATTTCTGAAGATGGAGAAATGATGGATGTACCATAAGATTATGCAATGAAATTTCATTTTTGAATTCCATTTAAAGTATATTAATTAAAGACTTGTTGAATAAATTGATGTGTTTTTGAATATTCATTATAGACACTTGTTAAATACTTTAAATTCTCTCTTTATCAATAAACCACTGTAAGAGTGTCGGAAGTTGAATAACTGAACACTGAATTATTTATTTCAACACTTCGTGCATCCAATTTGTAGTGAACAGTAATCTCTTTTACTACATTTCCCTTCCGAAAGTGTACCGACTACGAGGATCCTTTCTAAGCTCAATTAGATAAGAGTTTTCTAAATACCATATTGTTAACTTAGCAACATCCAAACCAAACTTCAAGCTTAAACATGAGAATATCCAAGTACCACACATAAACTCTAGGCTCCTTTTCCGATGTCATCATCTTCAGTTATTAATTTACTTAAACATTAGAATTTACCTTTAATTTAAGGGGCTCTTTTGCTTAGTGCTTCCGCTACACGTGTACATTCATTAGACCTTAATTTACCACAAAATGGATTTTCGCATCGTCAGACATAAGTCTCTTAACAATTCAACGCCCACAAACCTTTCCGAGCCTCTACCACAAGCATCAATCAAGCCAACCCCACTCAATAGCTCCCACTTAAACAATGTTTCCCAAATTACTAGGCAAACAAAACCAAAAAAAAAAAGAAAAACTCTCCATTAAGAGACAAGCAAATATTTGCAACAAAAAAATAAAATAAAAAATAGAAAAGGATGATTAATGAGGCTCTCAACACTCTGTCCATCGTCCGAAAACTATGACAAGCGTTGAAAACTTCCATGGAAAATTTATGTTCCCCAAATGAATTTTGATTAGATGTTGGGTGACAGCAAAACTACCATCCACTGTCATTAGGCATTACATGAAATCCCTACGGATTGTATGCGTTTTGTCCTTACCAGTCGAGCACATAGAAGACCCGCCCGCCAATACAGCTCAAGTCGAGTCTAAGTAGAGCCAAACTTCATCATCAAGGGGATTATTTGAAACTACTTCGCTTGAATATCAAACCGACCGAAGATGCCGACGACGACGTCTATGACGACTGATAGGACGAATTTCAATTTCGTTTTCCTCGCCAAGAAAATGAGAAAATGGGAAAATTATTATTAGCAAGGAAACCCTGGAGTAGAGTAATAATAATTTTCGTATTCAAGAAAAGTTTCTCCCAGCAGGGGCTAGGATTTCCTCTGCCTTCACCTCTATCGGTGGTATGATGAGTACTGCTGCTGTGTTATTGCTGAACTGGATGTTCCTTGGCTGCTTATTAATGACGATTAAGGTCGACTACTCACTGTTGTAAGAACTTTTCAAACTTTTTGCATAAATTTCGTAAAATTAAGCACAGAAGTTCAACGGTTCTTCATCATCAACATCAGCTACCGAATGGTAAGGTATTTGGATACTCTTCATCGTTGAAATCTTAAGTAAATGCCGTATGCTACGCCTTCGCCATTCAGCTGAAGTCCTAAAAAGTCCGTTGTTGAAATGTCAACCAAATGCGTTACAGTTTTCATTGTCCTGGATTTGTAGGTTATTGCAAACTTCGTGAGTAACTTTAAAATCCGCTTATTAATTGGAAAATATTTTAGATGATGAAAAAAAAAAAATGGCTTCTTTTACATGTCACCGTTGAGCGCGGGAGGATTCAAGTCGAAAGTTGCCATTTAAATGTTAGCAGAGTAGGACTTAAGGAAACTTTGCTTGTAGCTAAGTTTAATTTGACAATTATCAAAGTTCGACGTTTTTCCTTAAGAGCCATCAATTAATGAAAGCTATTTGGGAATTGATAATTAGGGCTGCTCGGCAGCCATAGCTGGGACGATGGGTACAGCAAGTTGTGTTCGAGTTTTGGGAACATTAATCGCTTATTAATCTCTTAAGCCCTATTAACTGAATTCGAATCCGTGCGATAATTCTGAGAAATGATGTCTGGGAATAACCTAACAGGAGAAGGGTATATGTTAAATTTAATTTTCAATTTGAATTAAACAAAAGTTGAAGTTTTTGAAGAAAAAGGCTTCGGGGGTAAATTGTATTTCAAAGAAATGGATTCATGGTAACAAACTTTTGAATAAGATTTCTATATGTGACTTACAGCAAAAAGGGGCATGACTTGTTAAAGAAGAATTGGCGTCATAGATTGCTTATTTAGTTTCATAAATGAATAAAGTTAAATGGGTTTTCTTCAAGACCAACCCCCTTCGTTGCCTTAACAGGACTTGACTAAGTAGTTTAAGAAATTATTTCTAGTACTTTTCGTATTTTTAGCATTAGTTAACAAAACCTTCAATTCAGTCAATCTTTTGTAAGGTGTTAGACCTCAAATGCTATTCTAAGAAGTTGTTTAAATAGATTTCAAGATATTGGGCTAAACTGATGCGTACGGAGATAGCATTTTGAAACTGATCAAAGATAGTTGGTCTCCCAAAGCTTGGATTGCAGCAGTGTCAGCAGCAGAGAGTGGCGAGGTTGAGTCCTAGTTCCTCATAAAGCAAAAAGAGGTTCAGCGTAGTATGAGCTGCGCCTATTCCCAGCATCCACATCCAGGATTTATAAAACCAACAATACGGTAAAAAGTGGTCAAAGCTATAAGAAATACAAATATTAGGTGCGATAGCCCATAAAGAGCCAAGGCCTAGCTTTTCGCAACCATTCATGTTGTGCGTATTATATTTTTCACACGAATGGGAGGGACTTACAATTTCATTGCCAACTCCGAACGTCAAATTGAGAAGCTCTTTCATGACAGATAATATTCTTGCAGGTTTGCCATGCTAACCAAGAGGTGGTGCCTCGAAAAAACGTTGGTTTTGAGAATCGAACCTGTGTCCTCTCACTTAGCAGTCCAACGCACTAACTAGTTAGCCACGGCTCTTAAAAATACTTGATTAAAAATGTGGATGGTTGCTGGCGAATATTAGATAAGGATTACAGAGAAAACATTTCTTAGTGGTCCTGAATCTCGTAACTGGCAAAGATACAGTCTGAAACCAGAATTTTCCGAATAGAGACTTCCGACTTCCCCCAGAAAAACAAAGATCTTAACAGTGACAAAAGCAGCACTACTTGGAGGCATTATTTTGGAAGACTTATTGCATCCACTTATAAAGAATGCATAAGAATTTGAAATCTTTCTTGAAAAAAGCAATGTTTTCAGCACGAAAAATAAGCTGCCAATGAGTTGGAAAAGGTGTTTCAGAACTCGGAACATAATGCCTCTGTGTCCAAGAACCCAATGGCAGCCAAGTGCTTAAGCTAGTCCTGCTTAGTTTTGAATTCCGAGCTTTAAATAAAGTATGTTTTCAATTGAGGTTATGATTAATACCTTTGCTCCTTCAAAGCTGAATTGCATAGAACTCTGTCTGGACAATAGCCCAAATGCAGTCAAGAGAAGGTCGTAGATGCATACGCCGACTTTTTTTTCCATTTCTGATCCATCAATATAGCACCATTGATACTTTACTAGTACTAAACAATTTCAGATACCCTTAGCCAATCGAAGAAAGCCAAAACAAGATTTACAACTTGGAGACTGATTGTACGGAGATGTTTTTAATGCCAAACTCTCTGCAACCGATAGAAATCAGCAGATGACAGCACTGTAGCAACGCTTTATAAACCACCACCATCAGTAATATTTCAGAACGCTGTCATCTTTACGAGACCACAGTGAGCAATCAACACTTTTTTACACCCAATTATCACTTTTCCCTCTTATAATAAATTTACTTCAACTTTACCCGTGTAGAAACCACCTTCCATAAGCACCCGCCATTTATGTCTACGATACATTCATCATCGCAAAACCTTACCGAAGAATAAACAATTTTTTTTTCTAAATTTATTCAGGATGGGCCACTTTTTCGCGGACCTAGCCAGACTTGCTATTCATATTCTCGCCTCGAAAACTAAATTGCACTCTAGACGCGAAACGGTTTTTTCCTTTTTTTACACATTTTCTCTTACCACCCAAAGGCGGACTAAAATTGCAGCAAATCATAAAAAATATTTGCGAACTTAACTTTCATTGCAGCGTACACATTGGCCAACGTGCAGTTAATCTAAGAAATGAATTAAGGCTATTTCAGTCTCCCGGCGGACCCAATATCCGTATGATTTACATCATTTTCATATCCTCTGTTCCGTTTTTTTTTTGTTTTTTCCTCTACTTTGTGACGGCAGAAGTTGTGCACCCATGAAACCCACAACAACGTTGCAAAATCAGCGGATCCTGTTTTGCAAATTAATGCAACAGCAAATGGGTAATAAAAGTCTTTAGCCCCGGAACACAGGAGGGAATTTAAAACCAGAAACGAGTGAAGCCAAAGAAATTGGTTTTAAGTTAAAATTACATATCCCAGCAAAGGGGTAGGGCCATCATTCCTAATATGCAGCCGGTTTCATTCAAAAATACCGCAAAGACCACCAAAAGAACATCCAGATACAACCGACAAAACAAACCACAAACAGTGATGCGATAGGACCACAGCCCGCATTTAACCAAGGAACAGCTTCAGCTAAAGATCGCTTTAAGGGAAATATTTTCCGAAAATCTAATTCTCCACGGTCGGTGTAGCGGTTCGAGAAGGGAGTATAAATTTCAGTTAGACCGGCTAACACACACAGCAATGCAATTTTCGGATAAATATGTTAGCTCTTTGTAAAGTGGCAGTAGCAGAGGTCCGGGGTATGGAGGGATTGCCAAAACCATAAATTCCCAACCGTTGAACCAGCAAAACACCAAAATAAGGAATAATTTATTTGTTTGCCTGCATACTAGAGCGCAAACATGCACGTGCACTGCCGACAAGGATGTTACACTATGTGAAGAGCTTAGTATTTTGCACAGTTTTATCCTTTTACCGAATATATACGGCATGCGCAAGTTGCATTAGATCTACTGCTCTTCATTTCGTGGAAGGAAGAAATAATTCTCCTTTACACTGGCTGAGGAGGAACGCTTCAGCTAGGATGCGAATGTGTATGTGCGTATGAATCTACATATGTCAACTGCCTCCAACGATAAGACAAAGGAGGCGAAGATATTACAGATACATGTTTAAAATATTGCTGAAAGAAAACAGAGATGTGAAAAAGGATTTAGTTTGCAACAGCATGGCCGCAGATGGTCGACAAATAAGAAATCTGTAAAAGTATGCGCTTTTAACTGTGTTTAATTTAAACACACTATCCGCAGTGTTGGTAATAGGAATGCTTCAACTTTTAAAGGAATGCATGTAAACGGACTGAACGTCTTGAAAAAACGATAAAAAGGCAGAAGGACAAGTGCTACTTGGTAAGGTCTACAACATTCTCTTCAATTTATTTGTATCAAACTTATGGAGATTTATTGGCTTCCGTAGCTTAGTGGTTAGGGTGTTAAACTTCTAAGCAAAAATGATATTCGATTTGAACATTGAGTTTGGTAAAAGACATGTCGATAATGTAGTTGAAGTAAAGGTTGTCAAACTGTTCCCTAACTCTTAAGTTCTGGATGAACAATTTGTCGAGTTCTGAGAATGTAATTTAATAAATCGTTAAAGGTCGTACAAACTCTTGCAATCAGTGTTGCCGACAGAAAAGATAACAAAGTTGACAACGAGCAGAAATAAAATCAGCTGAAAGCTTGATACTCAAGACCGTTAACTGGAAGACTGTTAATGATCGTCATCTACATATACCTGTGAAAAGACCTTAGATCGAAAATGAGGCATTCAACCTAGAATGGTAAATTGATCATGATTGCCGGGTGTTGGAGTCCGCTTCAAGAAATCTTTGTCTCGTCCGGAAGACTGTCTAAAAAAAAAAGAGATAAAACCCTTGAATAGGATGACTTTATACACTTATGTGCCACTTACGGGAAAAGTATTGTGAAAGTTGTTGAACTTAGTCTTTAAGACTTTTTTTTCAGAATTAACTTAAGAAAAAAATGCCTTAACCTCTTTTCTTATGAAAACCCTCGATAAATCTACCCAAGTCCCCTTTGCCTACCCTTTATTCCATTTTCGATCCCATATGGACGATAAGTGTAAGGCTGAGTTTGAACTCATTCGGGCAAGGACGGTAGATGAGTAAGTTGAATTGGACTAATGAGTTCCAAACAGTAGATTAGTAGCTCTTCATGTGAACGAGAGGAGTGAAGTTGAGTGTGAACTTATTCCAGTTAAGGCATCCATATAGAGACGATGGGAGAGGATGATGAATAAGGATTAGGGATCTCTGATCTAGGTTCTCCATACGGACGGTAGGTGAGCCAGAAACTAAATTCAGTTGAGAAGGGCAGTTCATACACCCGATAGGTGTGAGGTTGAATTTGAACTCATTCGAGTTAGGTCTTCCCTATCGACGGAAAGTGAGGAAGTTGAATTTAAATAACAATCTCTGATCTAAGTCTAATTATGCATCTGAGGACTGCTGCTGCTTTCAATCCCAGTTCGAACACTGACAAATTTTATTTAGGGTGGTATACTGATGGATGAAGTTGAAACTTGTTTTTACGGCTTCAACTTCAAACAATCTGTATAAATCTAGCAGGCAGCGAAATTAAAATCATCAGAGTTAACGACCTCGCTAAAAAATTTGAAAGATAAGGATCAAAATCATCTATTTTTGAAACTCTTAGAAAGGATCTCAAGATATGGCTCACTTCCAAACTATGTCGAGTAAAGGGAAAAATTCGTAACTTCTCGCACTTAGCAAACTAGATACTAAACAAAAAGTTATGAAAAGTTCAAAAGATGTGTGTCAACTTTCCCTAAACAACTAAGAAACTGTAAAACCTGTCTTGTAGGTTCATTTGAGGGTTCTTCGCCATCTCAACACTCTAGAAGTTTAGGACATTAAAAAAAAAAAAAATACAAAAGAGCCCACGTCATTAGACCAAGCGTCTAATGCTTTGTAGAAAATAAGGGTGCTTTCAGCCGATTTTGGAAAATGTTCACTTCTACATATGTACGAGTATATGATGTATCTTGTTTCACTTAGTCTTTCATATTTCGTACTATGTACATGTTTAAGTGCTTAGCTAAATTTTCAAGGCTTTTAAAGAAACTTAACTTGTACAAAACACAAATTTACAAGCAGAGGCTTCTCTCAAAATCTTTTGAAACACAGTTAATCAAACTCAAACTTGCCTACAGATAATCACCAACCAATTCAACGCACTTGCTGATCTCGCTTAAAATCCTACAATTCGGATTAAGTGTCCATTTTGTGGGAACACTTCTACACTATAATCATAATACATACAACTAATCCTTTCCTTGTACTAATCCCACTAAATCCATTCCTTGGAGGACCATCCGGTAATAAGCTTGCCTAATATGGTTCAACATAATAATGATAAGAAAAGCCCAACGCTCTTCCCATAACATACGCTATCTTGCCCCTCGTCCTTTCTGAATTAATACGCCTCATTGCTGTAAATTTCATGTAAATACCGACGGTCTTTCCGCACCAGCAAACTGTGTGTCTATGCCTACCAACTAACGAAGAACTCCGGTGGGCTTGCCTCTCGGTGCCATCTAATTACCCACATTAAAATGTCTACCAGAGAGAGAAAGAGAGCAACTGCCCTGGGAAGTGTGCCAACTAGAGAAGAGTTAATTCTTTTTCGCCACCACAATCATTATTATAACATGCAGCCCTTTCGTCTCATCCGACCAAAGGACCTACCTGCAAGGTCTAATTGCTGTGTCATTAAATAGCCCTCCATTGTTTGCCCATGGAGCAGACTGTTCGCCTTCGTCAACTGATTGTGTGTGCTTAGGAGACAAGTGCGCTTGTGTGTCCTCTTGTGTTAAACATGCTTGTTGAACTGCCCTCCGCCTCTACACCAAAAAAAAAAACACATTACAAAAGATAACAATTATTTAAACAAACCTAAAGCCGTTGTCATTGCTCGATGAAGGGATGTGTGTGATTAAACTTGTGTCCTTCTGCCAACTCCGATTGAATGAAGTAACATTTTCTCGTCCAAAAATAGTCCTTTTTCGTCCTCTGCCTCTGTGTGGATTAGGTTTTGCTGAAGGTGCTCAACCTTGCTCAAATGTCACTGACATTCACCGATTTTCGATTAGAATGTAAATTTCTCTGCGGTTACGAACAACCAGACCAGAAAATCCTGTTCCACAGCCAATCTAATTTCGCCCTGACCTAGACCAGAGTTGCATAGGAAGCAGGGTGGATTTCTACCATGCTGCACTGCCTGAATCGTTTTCAACTTCAGCGGTTTTGTGTTCCTGATAGCTTGGGATATATTTAATGAACGGAAAGCTTAAACATACTGCATGCATATCCGCCGATTGCGGTTTTTGTCACAAGCACGCATACCTACTCGTAGTCCCCCGAAAAAAAAAATAGATTCATCCTCGTCGATTTTGCGGTGGCTAACTGCTCTAGAGTTGTGGTTTTAGAATCGCTTTTAAGGATTTACCATTACCATTACCCTTCGTCTCACATCATCTTCCACTTCATTCACGTTGACGTAGTAAAGAAAAAAAAGAGAGAGAAACAAAAAAAAACTGTATAACTATTCCGCGTCCTTAAGGATAATAAAAATGTTCATGATTGTTGGACTCGTAAAAACAGTCGTCAGAAGTTTTCTTGCATTTGTCTTGTCCCAAAGACGCGGCAATTAAATGGGCAATCGACTAAGTGAACAGTAATGCGCCGACAGGAGACGGATTATAAGAAACGTAATTACCCTTGAGAGTTTAGTTTGGGCGGCCAGGCAAACGATTGTCTTAACAAAATGTGACCCTTAAAGAGAATCTCGTAAATAATTTTATATTTGCGCTAGCAGCTTGAATTACAAACGTTTTAAGGTTCAGTTTTAAGTACCAAATAACAATGTCTTTTAACTTTAATTACACTGTCACAAGGAAGTAAGGCGTAATTCAATTTTAAGTAAAGCTAAGGGTATATTTGAACCATAAACTAGAGTTGAGTATGCATTACGTCAACGTTTCCCCAAAAAAAGAATTTCAAAAAAAAAATAAATACAAATATGTGAAGTTAATTTTGATTTTGTTACCTGTTAACGATGGTTTTAAACATTTTGGAAATGATGAAGCCTCACACCTCTGTCGGACTGGACAAGCCTTATATCTGAAATGCAAATTGCCTTTTATATGAGAATTCCTAAGGTGTTTGATGGTAAAAGTTGACATAATATTTGTTGGCCCTTCGAGCCAGATAAAACTTGATTCGATTGTTGATTTGTGACCAAGACGACCAACAAAGGTTCCTTAGCATCGAACTTAACGACGACTCTTTGGTCCCTCTTTTCAGATAAAACTAGGCTATGCATCTAGGGTCCTTTTAAATGAAGGGAGTCGTTAATTTTTGAACGAAAAACAGGACAAAATGACTGATTATAACCTCTGCCTGAACGACTGAGTAAGATTCTGTTTTTCTTTGGACCGCATCCTACTTATTGCGATCGTATGTATGTCGAATAGAGGCACGCGATGTGTGGAAACGAGGGGTAATGCAGCCACTTTTTTAAGAAGTCAACAATAAGCTTGTTTTGAACAAAAACGAGCAATCAAAATTGGGCAATCTTAAAAATTCTTCTAGACACTGCTCGCCTTCCGTACTGTGTCAATGTGTAAAACATTTCATCAACATTCTGATTGGTCCTTATGAAGACAAAAAAAAGTAGACCATTGATCTAATTATTCACATATGCACTGGATCTTGGAAGAGACACAAGAGTTGTAGACCATATTTTGAATTAAAAGTTTGCCTTCATGGCCATTACCGCCTTTAAAAATTTCTTGAACAACATTTTTCCACAATAATTCCGAAAATTTCTTAACTAAACTCTCTATGCAGCCTAACTTTCAACAACTTATCACACACATTTTCATTAAAAACTTGTTCGTCCTTTCGTCCTTCCATGACCAAATAATGCATTCTCATCTCGAATTTCCTGCAGCAACTTCACCAAAACTTTCGTGTAAATCAAATTTTCTAAGAAATCTTTCTCATCAACGTAAATGCCATTCGCTTCCATTTTCTCACTTTTGGCGCACATAACTGCGTATCCACTGGCTTCACACAGCACGTGAAATTAATTGGTTATTTTGCACTGCCACGACACATAGCCATACCCTATTCCCAACCCAATACAAACGGCATGGGTGCGGAAGGATATTCCGTTCTATGAATTTCCTGCTCAGAAACACGCAATCAAGCCGACAAGAATAGCCCACTCCCTACGCGAGTTCACGCACACACATCCCACAACATAGCCATGCCCAAGTCGGATCCTTACTCAGTCTGTGCATCATCAGTTTAATATAAAATGCAACATGAATAGCAAGGATGACGATGACGATGCATATCCTGCCGAAGGTAAACAGGCAATCCATCTTCCATGACTTAAGTTCACCCTGAATCTGTATGGGTGTGTTTGTGTGCGTGGTATCAAAGAACCAGCAAGGAATACACAAATCCTTTACTTTAACTGAAGATTGGGCGACCGAAGTGCCTGCAACCGCTAGGTTGAGAGTGATATATGCGAGTGTGTATGGTGTCAGTTAGGATGCATCTCGTCGAAGGACGAGTAACAGCTCTAAGTTGAGAAACCCTTTTCCCAACTGTGTCCACGTATGTTTTCTTGAGTGATTTAATAAATTGCCCCTATAAGGTTGGAATATAAAATATTTCTCAGCACCGAACTCCTTGCCATTGCTATTACCAACTCTGCCTCAGCAGTTGCTCGCTCTCCTGCAATTCACCTTCGAAGCAAAGAAGTACTGCTGCTGCTGCTGCTGCATATGCAACGTAGTAGCAACAGCAGGCGGGTAACTTTGCTCACAAAGTACTTGACATTCTAAGGATGTAAATCGTATGGTAATTTACTTACTAACTGAAGATGGTACTTTAGCGGTAGCTTAGCTCTGTAGTGCTTGTCACACTCTTGGGGAAAAGACAAGGAAACTTTCTTCTTCCTTTTCTTTTGCCGTGGGAGTTTCTTTTTTGGTTAACCTTTTCTTCTTCTTTTTTTTGTAAAACATAAGAACATTGGGTTGGAATCACTTTAAACGCATTTGGGGACATGAGTGAGAGAGGTTTATGTGGATACTAACTGGATTGTATTAATGTTTCTTCGTCAAACTAACTTAATCGTGTGAGAATAACAGTCACATAAGATACATAATGTTAATGAAAGAAAGAAAAAAAGAATAGTAGAGTACCTATCTACACTACAAGAAGCCTGAAAGTAGATTTGTAAGCATTGTCAAAACAAGCGTGCCATGACATCTTTTTTAATAATATTACTGCGGTTTTCTTTTGTTTTGGAACCACTTTTTCAGTTGAAGAAAGATCTATCTAGATACATTTAACCCTATAGTGCATAGTGATTCATATATGAATCGTTACGTTTCTTCAACGATTTTTTTTCAAATACCGCTTAGAATAAAAACGGTTTTCAGTTTTCAATTCTTGGAAATGTTCTCTTGCATTTAGGGTAATTTCCAAATTCTGCATTCAGGCATTTTTTTTTCACTTGCAGGAAGTTTAGTGCGCGGCGCATGTGGCGTGAGTGAGTGTCCAAATAGTTTTTTTTAAGTGAAAGTTAGTACTAATTTTTTAATAAAAGTGAGTAAAAGAAAATATTTTGATATTCCTTTATTTGTTGACTGTTGATTTATGTTCAGTTCTCATAAATCGAAAATAAAATCTTTGTGTAATACTGATTTTTTGAAATGATTCATATATGAATCACCATGCATTCGGACTGATATTTTTTTTCAAATAATTTCCATTACGAAAGTAAATCAACAGTCAACAATTTCTTTTTTAGTTCGTGATTTCAGTGGCTAAAATCCAAAATTTTGCAGGTGAAATGGAATATAAGGTAGATGGGAAAATAATATCTGAGGATAAAATGCATGAGCTGTTTTTCAGTGAATTGCCAGAGTAAAGTGAAGATGATGCTGAGTATTCAGACCCAGATGAAATGATTCAGGACGAAGACGTACATAGATGCCAAAATGTTGAAGGAAAATAATTTGGAGCAGTTGCTTGGAACAGAGTAAGATCTTGAGCTATACTTGAAAGACTTGAATGCATCTGCCTAAGAAAATGAAATCAATGCTGTTGAAGGTGCCCAAATTGAGGCGAATGGTGCAATCATTGAAAAGTCCTATCGGACAACAATGTTTTTGAAGTGAAACTTCTTTGGGTTGTGTAATTTTGTTTGTTATAAAATCGGAACGTTACAAAAAAGTGAAACATTTGTTTTTTGTCACATACCCGTAGGCGTGGTAAAAGTAATTGAATTGAAAACTATACTGATTGTCCACGCAAATTGATCGTGTTTGGTTTGTGTAATTGTGTATGTTGATTGTATAAAGCTAAACGGAACGGCAGCTGGGCAAAGTGTTGTAGTAATTTGTTTGGACTCATCTTTCCACAAGTTGTTTGGCCTTATTTTGCATTGTGAAAGTGGCGTCAGTTCACTTAATTTTCAGTTTCTTACTGAGTTTCTGTCGAAAAATTAAAGATATTTGACATGTTCTAGGAATTGAAATTTTTCGCTTTATGTGCGAGACAAACTTTGTTCTTCATTTTGCAAGTTTATTTAGAATCGATAATGAAGTCTCTCACTGTGTAAAGAAACTTTCTGATATCTTTTGAAATATTTCCTAGGATTCCACCAATGTTATTCGCTTCCATACTATAAGCACTCAAACCTCCTCAAATTTTTTACCACTTTCTAATGTGGAACTCCTACAAAAGATACGTATTTAGTCCATTCATTTAAATTTAAAACTTCAAAACCACTATCCACCAAAGCGAGTATTTTCTATTTTTGCAATCAACTTGTTTTTCTTGTCTACAATCATCGCTAAATGTACGTCTTTCACAACATTACATCCACAAAGTGTCAAGAACTCAACATGCATGAAGTATCGACAGAAAACAATCTACAAGACACAAATTTAGTAGGGTGGGTGGGATACGGTACGGATGACATAAAAGAATAGAAAAAAAAAATCGACACATAACTCGATTTTTGTGGGTCAATTATGTCACACTTAAGCTGAACCTTAGAGCAGCATCATGAATCGACCCATATGCACTTCACAGTCTCCACACTGCTTGAACTCATCCTCTCTAGAGCAAAAACTAGTGCAAAACTTTGCTCATACTCGTACTTGCATGTGATTGTGACACTTCAAAATTAGGTTGCTATACGTACACCAAAGCACTGAGGGGGATTGTACAGAGAGAGCGTAGTTGTTAACAATTGCGGGCAAAGACAAATCCCATAAGCTGCTTATAGGCGACGAACAATCTATAGCTCAGCGGTAGATGAGGTGGCTATTTTATCCCCATGACGGTGTATGAATGTTTTGCACTGACATTCACCTTGCTGGGGCACTAAGTTTGTTTTAAAGTATCCCACTTCTAGGATACTTTCTTCTATATGATGAGCGTCAGAATTTATTTGCTCTTTTTGCTTCATTTGCGTTGTTGATGTTTTCTTGAGAAAACAAAAGTGTGTAAGTAGGACATTGGATGATTTATTTATTCTTCTCATGTCAAAATAGAGTTTTATAAACTTAAAGCTACCACTTGTATGAAGAAGGCAGTCGCCAAGCTCCTTTTAAATATACCGTGACCTTTGAACGTCGCCTATTGTCACGTTCCTCGTAGACGTGGTACATCATGGGCGGGTTTTTTTTTTTCAATATTCTTCATAAATCCAAAAATGATCTAGACCCAGGGCGACACGATAGCTGTAAAATGCGACCCTGTTCCTGTCTATAAAACTTTTAAATAGCCACATTTAAAATGCCACTCCAAACGACTGATAAATTTGCTTAAATTTAATTTGTAATGCTGCTCTTGTCCTGACAGTCCTTTCAACCCTCGTCGTCGCATATTGAAACGACATCAATCGGTCTTCTTACAAATTCATGAAATGTAGTACCTGAACATCTACTATGAGTACGATGTGGAATGACAGCAACTGGGGCGGTGTCCGGAATGTATCTATCCATTTACATCGGCATCAACATCTGGTAAAGTCACAACGATCAAGATTGTGTGCTTGGTGAGGTGAAGGAAAGATGACATAAAATATTCTGGAAAAGCGTCCAAAGTAAGATGAATCTTTATTGATGTTTTATGTACAGTTAAACGAATGGATTTTCACTTTTTTGAGATGTCTTTTCGTGTTTTTTTTTTTCTTTTCCTTCATTGAAACGGAAAGAGTGGCATTTTGTTCGGTACCCGATTGATGTTAGATTTGTTGAAGTAGCATATAATTGGGTTGCGATATTTATCAAATGATTTAGTGGAAATTTGATATGTGAATCCTTTTTTTTTTTAGGGAGTGTAATGGATAAATCGACTGGAAATGTTGATGGGTCAATGAGGACACTCTGTGCTAACGTAAGCTACTTTATAATAAGTTAATTGAGTTGGAAAAAAAAGAAAATATTTATTGGAGAGTCGCCAGATGAGTGACACTTTTATCGCATTTTAGTAGTAAACTGAGTCGATAAAGGAAATAGGTCAAGTGGGGTAAACTCTGGTCGGATGTTTGTGTCAAGTTGTTGGAAAAAGTGGAACTGATAATGTGCTTTTAATGTTTTACAAGAAAGTCCATAAAGATGTGTCACTTTTAGTTAGTGTGATAAATTGGATGGCTTACTTAACTCGAACTGATTTGTTTTCCATGGGATAGGGCTGGACTTAAAACAAATTTAAAGCATGAAAATGAAGTGTTTGTCAAATAGATGCCTATCTTTTTAAGTGGTCTCCTTGTACCAATATTATTAAGAATAATTTTGTATACTTATTCCGTTTAAGAATACCAAAACATATTTCTTAGCTTTTTACCAAATATATTTAAGTAGTTTTCTAAACCCTTGAAAGCCTTTAAAATGAACAAGTTACATGACATTGTATTTTCAACAACTTTCATCATTATGTTGGGTAGGTAATCTTGGTATGAATACAAAAATTTTCATGATAAGAAGGAAGACATGGTCTAACTTGTTGAAGTTGGTTTAGATGATTTAATTAGAGTCAACTATTTTGCATTTGAGCGTCGACTTTATACCAGAAGTCGATGTAGTACAAAGTTGGTAGTCAAATTCATGCTAAACCTCCTCATGGAGGCTTCCAGTACCTACTCGTATAAATCGTTATATATAGCTACGTACATGTAGACTAAAACTTCAAGTGCGCATTATAACTCTATTCTAAATCGAGATAGATCTTTAAAATTAATTGCATACATAAAACATGTTGGTTTAAGCTTAATTCGTTGGACTACTAAGCGAGCTGAGCCCTATTGGAAAATTCTTTATTTTCCTAAAATAGCTCTACATATGCTGACATACCCGTAGTCCAGGCTTTTAAAGACATCTTATATCCGTGTTAGGAGTTTTATTCAAAAAAAAAGAAGAAGGTAGATGTATCCTGCCTTGATCGGCAGCACTCAGCCACCCGTATTGATTGAAAGTAAACCAAAGATAAGGTTACTGTTCATTACTTCTTCCTGTGAAATAAAAATTGATTCCATTTGCCGTATTAATTTCGTTAAAATTGAACGCATACCTTTCTGAATTATCCATGAAGCCATGAACTGAGTGCCAGTCCTACTGATTTGCAAGCTTCAACATCGGCTTGATTGTTTGTAAAATTTGTTGTTACATATCCATATTCAAGACTTGAGATAACGAATAGAAGAAGGAGTTGATAGAACAAATTATCGAGTGAATAAAATCATAAATCATCGAGGGGTTGCCCATGGAAATGTGTAAAGAAAAACGGAATTCATTCGCATTGTTGTCTTACCCTTAATATAAATTCAAATATAATTTCAAGGCTTGATTTTGAAATTTAGCAAAAGTAAGGCTGATTCCGAGAAAAATGAAATGAATTTCAGTGGAAATTTACGATAACAGACATTTAAATTTATTTCTTCAGAATGTCTGTTAAAATTAAAATTTAATGTTTAACAAACACATATATGCATGTGTGTATGGAAGTATATATGCATACGTATAATTTTTAGTGTATTTTTGTAAATTTGTTCTCCTTGTATAGCTTCATTGTAATTTTAATGGAATAATAATTACAAAATATTAACGCCTTAGGTCGTGTTAAACCACAAAACAGTGAAATACTACAACAAAATTGGAACCAACCTGTGAGCCATAACAACTTGGCCGTAACATTAAATTTTTCCACCAAAACCTCCGAAGTGAACAACTGTGCTACACTATGAGTAAACGTATGTATTTGCTCGCAAAGGGGAGAGTACTTTTCCCCTTTATCACACTTCAACTGCACCGAATTATAAATAATTTACATAACTACCATCGGGATTGTGGTTTTTGATTTTATGTTAGCTCAGCTGTAGCATTTATACCGACGCTCTCAAAACAATTTACAAATATTTACCTTCAATTATTTGAAAATATTTTGGTGAAACCGTGAATGCATTTTTATATTCTAAATAGTGCGATAGCTTTGTATATGTGTGTGGAACGGAAGTTCGAATTTAGATGATTGTGTCGCTTGTAACATTTTTATTGTGTTTTATTTGTATAGGGTAAATGAACTAAACGGTTGTGCAGCAAACGTTCATATTACAAACAAAATCAGATGTACATAAGTCAAAGTGTAACTATGTTACCTACATTAAGACATAGCTCTTTGCACAAATGAAAGGATCCTATAGTCTATACTGATCTGCATCTTTTTACAAATAAGGTGTATTCTTGAATGCTTATAGTTGCATGCAGTGGGATATAATCATGAACGTGCATAATTAGCAGTTTAACGCACTTTGACTGCGTAGCCAATTGAGTACCACTATAGCGTATTTATCATTCTCGGAAACATTGTTGAATTCATTTTGGAGATGATTCAAGATAGTTGTTTTAGATTTCATGAAGATGGAAAAGGAAATGTCTCGTCAATTTGAGGACCAGTTCTCTGCATTTCTAGCATGCAATCAATGGACGCATTGAACTCCATTTATCGAAATAATCTGACCATAGAAGTTTTATTTCAATAATCCGATGACGCTGCCAACCTTACGATGCATTTCTGTTTGCCGTTTGCGTGTAAAGGACTCCGGTGAATCCCCTCAAGATTGGTGTACCTCCATATGTTGCAGTTTCATTTATTATCGAACCCATTAAGCCAAAAACAAGTAACATTTTTCTGTAGAACGGAGAATCATTTTGCGATTGCTCTTGAGCTCATTCGGTAGAAACCATGGTCATGTAGCTTCATTTCTTGGATCAGTTTGATTGAAGAAATTCGATCTTCACCCACATTTTAACAAACAGCAGCAATATTGTCTTCGGTTTGTACATTTGTTGTTGATGCTGTTACTGGCGTTTTCAGTAAAGCCTTCGACAAAATCTCACACAGAATAATATTGTTCTAAAGCTTGGTTGTCCTTCTTGGTTTAAAATATGGACCAAATCTTAAATGATAGATCGCCAGTACAGAGTCTTTTTTTAATCTTCCATATGTGACCGCAGTAAAGGCAGACCTCGCCTAAGGTGGCACGCACAAGTAGAAGAGGACCTCAACCAACTTGGAATGCGTAAATAGAGGCGGTTTGCTAAGGACAGGGCTGACTGGAGAAGCTTGTTGCTTGAGGCCCAGGTTCACTCCGAGCTGTAGCGCCACCTAAGGAAGTAAGTAAGTATATCTGAACCTGAGAAGTGCCTCAAGGCAGCCACCTTCAGGCAATGTCACTTAATGATGTTGATTGTATCTTAAAGACTCTTTCATATCGATCTATTCTGACGACATGAAAAATCTACAGGCCCCGCTGACTCTTGCTTAGGTACTTTAAGATGAATTAAATAGATTTTCAATCTTGTGCCAAAAACATTTCCTGGAGATCAATGTAAACGAATCCCAAGCGATCACATACCCTCGCAAGCGTCTCCCACCAGACTCGACTTTATCTACAACAAGCCTGTTCCGTTGGTCACTATACTACGTGATATAGGTATATTTTGTGACAGGAAACAATGTCCAGAATGCTATGCATGGCATAACACTTTTTATTTTCACTGCACTGTAGATCTACACTGAAAAACGTTCTTTGCAGTTGCTTCTCCTCCTTATCGTACAGAACACTGATTTTTTACACAATTTGCAAGCATTGATTAGCCGCTTTACGTTCTCTGATAATTTTCCCAAGTATACTGATTAAAAATGTCAAAGAAAGCATCCAAATTGACAGCTGACTTTATGGCAATCGCTACTGAAAGTTGTGAAGGTCTGAGAAATACAAACACAGCCTAAGAGTCGTTAAGATCATACTTATGCCACACAAACCTTGCATATGGTCAACTTCTGCCACTTGGATAACAAATTTTAGTCCTTGAGGTGTATTCACAAAAACTTTATATAGGGTACACCACAATCTCAAGCTTCTTATCCCATTGCTTACCATACATACAATTTCCCGTTCAATTTCAAATTTCACAACCTACTTTTCGTTTTGGGCATTTTCATACATCAACCGGCACCAGACGATGGATATAAACAAAAAAGTTAGAAAATAGCATTCCACCAGCCTCCTTTAGGCACCTAAAGCGTGATCTGGGCCAAATTTTATTTCTTTTCAGTATGCGGGGGTAGAATAATTCCGCTCACGTCGCATATGTAATCGCGAGAAACACGACGTAATTCGATCATTTTACCCACATGCATCATTGTATCCATCTATTCGGCTTCCGCTCCCCAAAACGTTGTTATTTTTTTTTTTCCTATTTTTATTGGCAACTTATTCGAATTGAATTTTTACTGTACGTCCATAGGACATACATATATAAATCATCTGAAACTGAAAGAGGATGTCTGTCGAAAGAGCGAAGGTTTCAGAGTTGCCAAAGTTGAACTTTTGAATTGAAATGTTACACAAAGTTTACGAGAGCCGAACAGTAGTGTGGGATCAATAAAAGAAAATACATAATATCTTTCAGAACCATTGCGAAGGTCGTCGTCCACATCTTATTATAAGGGACGAATGCTAAATCATTGACGGGGTGGGGTGGTGGTGAGAATTTTCGGACGTGCGGATGGAAAATCGTAAATCCATAAATAGTTAATTTTTATTGACACTCTTCCTGTGGTGACTGTGTGCCAGATTCAGGGCGGATTTAAGTGCGAGCGGATTAGAGATTTATTTATTTACTTTTGAACAAAGAATTATCATTTATGAATTTTTCATAATTTTTAAATCATTTACGGTCGGATGTGGCCAATCAGGAGAAGAGTTTTATTTGAGTTTTAGGGAATATTGTGGGCGAAATTTGATGGTGGTTTTGTAAGGACATTTTCTTTTTTGGGGTCAAGAAAGAAAGTTTATCTTACTCAGCATATGGAACGGAGGTTATGTCGTTATATGTTTTTCTATTAACGACGAAATAAATTAGAATAAGAAATTATAGCCTTTGCTTTGGAATATATTACAAACGTGTCACACAAAAAATAAACAAAAATATGTATGTCAAACAAGAATGTTGCTACTTTTGACATTTTGAATGACATACATAATTATCTGTATCGAAATACATTCTCATATATCTTTCATTGTTTATCCATCGCTTGTGGACAAATAATGTCAGATGTCGATGTGACCTTTCAATAGTTTCGGTGTATTGATTTTGAAATGATGAAATATTCTGATATTCTGATTCTGAGATGTTAACGTTGAGATATTGAAATAATGTTGAAATGTTAGAGGTCAGAAATGAAATCAACCTGCCCTATATACTTCGGAGAATTATAAGTAATGACTCACCGATAAGACAGAAGTTTCACTTAAGGAATGACATTCGTTCATTGGAGTAAATGGCTCATCTATAGGCGAAAAGAAACATTCGAATATTCTCAAACACGTTTAATAATCGCACCTTCAAAGTTGCAAATACTGCAGCAGACCAACAAAGTTTAGCAGTTAGCCTTCCTAGGCGTCTGTCATGGCAGATACTCTAAAAAGACTTGGATATGCTAACGATCTATGCGTACAGAGTACAACATTATTTTAAGATCTATTGTGCCTCCTCTTGTTGTGCTATTAGATGAGTTGTTCTTGTGCTAAAGGATCTGGTTCGACTTGGTTTCTCTAAGAAACTTAAGAACAAATATTGCATTTAGGGATGGAAGGTATTTCACCTTTATCTAGTACATTCCTTGTTTTGAAAAATGTGATCGATTTAGGTATACGCAGAATTTGCATGTACCTGGTTCCTAGATCTTTCTTCCTGACTTGTTTACATAGGAAGTCTGAAAGTGTTTGGAGCTTTTTCCTGGTAAAAGTGATTAAGGTTTTAGAACTTCTATAATTGTTGTTCCTTGGGAATACCTTTGCTTGCTTTAGTTTTAAAATTCCACAAAGACTTTAGTTCGGTCAGTTCCCTCCTCTTTCTGTAGCTCTTTTCGAATGATTAATTTACCTATAACGCAGATGGGTTCTAGACCTATGAATGGACTTTTTGCCCCACCTGTTAATGGCAAATTGGCTTTCTCATACAATCCACTTCAATCTGCCCTGTTGATCTGACTTTGCTCAAGTTTGAGTTGAGTTTGTCCAGGTATTACCCTAAAATCTTAGAAATGATTTCGTTTAAGCTCAGCGCTTCGATGACAGTTGAATTTGAATCGGAAACACCTGAATTTTCGCTCGGTATATATGCCCATTAATTTCAAGTGCGTGGTTCTTAGCCCAAACACTCCTGCGCCAGTTTCCTCTGCTGTTCTTGATCCATCTGTAGGGGTATAGTGTATGGTTACATTTCAGATTCACTCGTCTATTCTCTTTTTGTGCTCAAAAGGAGGAAGTAGCATTTAGTCTCATCATCCACGTCCAATAAGTAATTTTTCAACCTCCATGTTCAAAAATCTGCATAAGAACCATAAAATTATCATCAATCATCAACCTTTGTGGCCAAATTTGATATAAATAAAACCAAACTTAGCTTCTTCATAACAATTCCAATCCAATCCCTGCTCAAATTCCCATAAGGACCTACATCAAAAGGTCCTCTTCATAAATTCACTATTTACACGTGATTTAATTAAAAAAAATACATGCCCAGGAGTCACGTCAACTCAATAATTCACATGCCAATCCGTCCATCCAATTTCCCAATCGTTGGTCAAAAATGTGTCCACATTTCACCCCATATTGTCCTTCATCAATTTTAACTTTCAGAAACCTTCTAAATACTTTTCTCTCTCTTTTTTTTTACTACAACCCTCTCAATGAATTACAACAGCTCCGATTCAAAACAAAAAAAAACATTGAAAAACAAACCAAAACACGAAACTTTTAAATCAATTAGCTTCTGTATAAACCATCAGCGGCATTAATATTTCATGACAACTGTCCCACAAAATGTTTACATAAATAAACCTCGAAGGTAATTTGCCTCAGCATAAATAACCGTGCGTCCTTTTTGTTTTTTGCCAGCCACTGCTGGAACACATTCAGTTCACACTACCCACTTCATCCTCTCTCACATACCTACATATATCCGCTATACCATCCTTTTTTTGTTCATAGAAATGCGACGAATACCACCAAAAGATAAAAAGTAATAATAAAAAAAAAGAAATCACAAAAAAATAAAAAAATAAAATAAAAATAAAAACCCACAGTGACTGTAATAACAACCGAACGACCTCTCCGCCCCTGAGCAATAAACCAAATACAGAAATATTCGTTGTGTCCTCATCGTACGTATGCCAGTCAACAAATCCAAATCGATTTCACCCCACAATCCCCACACACGTAATCACGCATACAAGGGTCGCAGTCGTCGCTTTCCTCTCCTCATTTTCCCAAAGTTCATATTTATTTAAAACAAACGTAAAAAAAAAAACACAAATACAAATTTAAACCGGAAAAAAAGGGATCCAAATGGAATATAAGATAGCCGACAATTTTGTAGCCCCAAAAATTAGGGTTAACAGAAAACCAGCAAAAAAAGGGGAGACAAAAAGAAAACCTCACAAGGACAATCCTTTCGTATGACAAAGGAAACCACCTGAATAGTGCGGTCACCGAAGTACCCCAGATGGAGTCGAAGAGCCGGGGCACACCAGAATATGTGCAAGGATCATTTAAATTATGTACAGGTGTAAAATTCCATGAGGGCAAATTCTAGGAGCTATTCTGGTTCAACCCAAAAGTCAACCGCACACTTTCGCCTTGAAGCACATCTCTCCATGGTTGGGCTGTGCTGGGCTGAGATGTGCTCTTGCCACTCCATTCTCTCGTACGCATGTAATTTTCGGTTGACATTTATTTAACACCTTGTTAAATATTAACTCAGGGTTGTCAGAATAAACAAAGCGGAGACGAGATATGAGGGTTTGATTTGCTTTGCCAAGGTGGATGGGGTGGTTGGGTGGCGAGGCTTATGGTTTCGTTGTAACACCAAAGATCATTATCATTTCACAAGCACATGGATAGCTATGCGGATATGTATTTGTGCTCAACATTGTAATTAACTTTACGAGATATAAGCCGAAAATGGGTGGATAAGCCAACAACACCCATAGAAGAGCATCGTCAAGCAGACTGAATAGATCCGAGCAAACCTTTGCTTATCCAACTCCACCTTTGATGGATAACCTTTCGATGAATTTTTTATTAATAAGGCTTGAGGTGCCATACTTCTATGCATAAGATTTGTAATGCATTTTTCTGTTACACAGGGTCATTGTTGGTTGAATTATGCAAGCTTGGGGCAAAACGAAAAAGAAGAGTCGTTTAATAACTTGTTGCTCGTGCCTTCATCAATTTGAAAGGAAACGTCCCAAACCGTACTCAGTTCACAATGTTGATTTTTAGAGGCTCTTGTGGATTGTGGTCTTTTTGTTTTTGTCAAAGTCTGTAGGCACATTGTTTGCCAAATTGCATCGCCTTTAATGATGCACCTGTAAGAAAAGCTCCAAAAAAAGAAACTGGTAAGCCTACTTTGAACCCTTGTACAACAAATGTTAACTTTTACGTTTATGAAAAAGGCTACGGAGAGAGAATAAGAAGAAGCAGATATCCTATTATCAAATTAAGCCGGACATGGTATTCTTGTTCTAGAATTGAAATTCTACATACCCACAACCGAATATGAAATCCTTCTCAAAATACGACAAGATTACGTTCACTAATGGCATCATTGATCTGGTCTTGTTGATTGGTTAGTTGGGGAAATAATGAGTATGGACCAACTAGTTAACACTGGCGTAATACCACGTCTTGAATTATCTAGTATTTCAAGTATGTAAAATTTGGCCTAAGATTGGCCTTTCTTTTCAGATCCATTCGATGAGTTTGATGCAGGTTCATTTATGTGGTTAAGGAGTAGTGTTGTTAGGTTCTGGTTAGAGTCGAACAGCTGTAGATGAAATTTGTGGGAATTTATTTCACATCTAAGTCCTGGCAGCTATAACCGTGGATGTTGAAAGAGCTTACAAATTTCTTTACATATTCCTCGATTGGCCAGAGACCCAATTCGCTCGCCTCCGATAGTGTGAGGAGCTACCACTACTAATTACTCCCAATAGAATGACCATACGTTCTGCAAGAGATGCATTAAAGGTGAAGCCATTCCGCGCCAGTTCTTGAGCGCTTTTATTACCTTGGACATGTAGTTGAATGTGTAGCAGACGACTTAGGTAAACGAGTTCTATTTTACAATAGTCTACTAGCTTAGAGGTTGTAATCACGAGGCTTAAAGCCTTGCAAGCTTTGACGGCCATTTGTACTTTGTCATTTAGACAACATAGCCCTGAAAAATCCATGAAGATTTTTAAGAAAACAAAATCGTCCATAAACTGGAAAGAAAGTATTTCTTGCCGAGATTCCCACATTCACAGCACATCTTACATTTGTATTTAATGACTTCAATTTAAATAATTGGCATATATCATAACTTCCTACTCTTTGCCCTTTGCCTTAATTAGCTATATTTTTATAAAATGTCTTCAAATTGCGTCGAATAACAGCAAAAAGATTTGGTTTAGGTCTAAACAATGTTAAAGAAAACGAGAGACAAGAAATAAGCTCAATTTTAATTAATACTGCATCTACCCACCTTATTCCATGTATAGATTTACAACAGATGACGTATGTTGAAATACTTGAAATTGATTTAAAGGCCGGCATTGACTTTCTTGCTTCAAACTCCCATTTTATACACGGGACAACAAATCATCTTTGAACATTCATTTCCGTTTCCTTAGGAAACTATTTTTATTCTACAATATGGACGTAATCCCCATGGTGAGTTTGATTTGAAGTTCGAAAATAAACTAGTCAAGATATATTTTTATATAAAATTCCTTGTAACCGGATGAAGTAAAAACAACAACAATTTTAAAACGAACAAATGATAAGTTAGGTTAGATGTTACCGGTATGTGCATAAGAAACTCCACCGAACCTTGTCAATGGATTTTTTCGAATGGACGAGGGCAAGACTAAAGCATTTGCTATCAACAAGAGGGGACACCCAATATCAATGAATCGGACATAACCTTACAGTGTAAAGCTATTACTTCGAGGTAGTAGTAGCCGTGGCTTAGCGGTTAGTGCATTGGACTGCTAGGCAAAGGGACACAGGTTCGATCCTCACCAAACCACGAAAAACGTTTTTTCGTGGCACCACCTCTTCGCAGGCATAACAAACCTGTTAGAGTGTATTCTGCCATGAAAAAACCGTTCCATTTGGATTCGGCAATAAAACTGTAGGTACCTTCCATTCGTGCGAAAAATATAAAACGCACAACGTGTGAAGCTAAGCCTTGGCCTGTCCCAAAGAAGGACAATGAAGTAGAGAAATAATTCACTTTTTGTGGCACCAAAAAGTAGAGTGGGCTCTGGGAAAACTTCTAGTGCACAACTGGAAGCAGTTTGCAAAGGACCAGGCTAACTAGAGAGGCTTGTGCGTTGAAGTTCAACTTTACCCTTAACTGTAGCGCCGTCCAAGTAAGAAAGTAAATAAGTATTGATTACACCTTTCAAAACCCTCTTACAATATCCTCCCAAAAACCGTACATACCTATAAGTCCGCCTTTCAATGCCCCTGCTCTAGTTTAAGGGTAGCCATATCCCCTTTAGAGAGCGCTAATTATAAAAAAAAAAGTAGTGCTAAGTGATCCCTTTATTAAAATTTTTATGCGATAAACAGTGTGATTTCGTTTCCAAATGTCGAACTTTGGTCGGTGGTAGACTATAAAAATAATTCGGATAGATATTTACAGGCCACTGCATAAACTTTCGCCTAGACATTTTCCCATTTCAAGTTAAAAATCGGAAGTCAATATAATTCTCTATGTAATGATATGTTATAAAACTGAAGACTTTCATCACCTAAAAGAGAATCACATAAACTGAAATCACCCTGTAAAAGTGCCTATCACATTTTATTTCTCTTTCTATGATTTTATTTGTTAAAACTTATAAAACTTCATGTTTCCATTATAATTGGTTTTTTTCTTTGCAAATGCACAAAAACACATTTAATTTTATGGTTATCATAAAATCCATCTCATGCATAAATTATTTGACAATTTATTACATAAGTTGGACCGACCAAACTGCAGACCTTACAAAAAAAAACAAAAACAACAGAAACGTCTGTAAAACAATTGCATCGCATTGTTTTCAACAACTTTGTTTTTTTTTTAAACAAAAAAAAAAATTAGCTTTAAATGAAAATGAAAACTTACCAGATTGCCAGCAACCCCATTCCCAATTGTTTTTGGCACTACCACCCCTTGTATCTATTTGCCGTGAGCATACATATAAAAAACCACGTCCAACAAACAAAAGTTCTCGCTTCCATCTTGGACAAAACGCATTTTACATTTTGCATTTTTTATAAGAATAACAGAAAAACAGAAAGAGAAACAAAAATATTTAATCAACTTCTCTCCTTTGGTAAAGGAATTTATAAGGGCATACATTGTTCTAAAGTGGAATGAAATGAGCAAAGAAAAATCCCATTGAGGCAACAAAGTTAAACATTTAGAACAAGGGGGGAGAACAAATCAGAGAAAATCTTGTAAGAAGAAGGAATGTTTCTCTTTTTCGTCTTTACATGTCCTGCAGGCATACAACTCATAGTTGTATAGCTTCTGGAAAGAACACTGCACACAGGTCCTATCTGCCGTAGGAGCGCGAACTCTGTTTCCTCATAAGTAGGAAAATTAATTTGCAGAAAGTTGGATTATTTTTTATGAATTCACAGGGAATGCAATTTAATAAGAGCACCTTGCAACAGGTTGCCGGTTAACGGAATTCTCGTGGATTAACCATAATTTTAATAGCTACAAGTAGTTCCAGTTTGAAATATTTGGCATGCCATAAGAATATACATTAGTAGATACAACACGACGGGACCAGCAGGACTGAGTGATGGTATCGTGTAGAGATGATCAAAACCCATCTCGCTTTGCATTTCTGCATCGAATTCTTAGATGTGACTGAGTTAAAGCTCAAAAGGTCGATGGTGAATTGAGGAATACATTTCGATGGTATTTGTTAGAAGGAAAAAGGAACAATTGGTTCATATTGGCCTCACAAACTGACGACGCAATAGTCTTCTAAATAAAATTTCGTAAGGTGAACAGGCATAATAGGACGATGCTTAAGACACAACGACTTCAATGAAAGTTAGCCCTTTAAATCTCTTTGAAAGAGCACTTGAAAAGTTATTGCATTAAGGATCAAATGTTTGTTTAATGTATGAGGGTCGTAACCACCCTCATTGTCATAAATATAAATGTTTCCCCTGATGCTTTTAGCTGTGCACTATTTTAAATAAAAATATGACACGGTCGGTGTTTGATGCAAGTTTAGTTCTCTTTTTTTCTTACACAAAAAAAATCTATTAAAGATGATTTAACTACACAAGTTAACTGGTTAAATGCGGTCTTACCATGAAATGCTTTCAGCTGATCCCATTAATACTTTAGTGGTAAATATAATATTTCTTATAACTTATAACTATGGCCACCTCGTTCCACCTCTTTACGCTTATCTTTATCTAATATTTTGTTGACAAACTGTTTATAGATAATTTCCATTTTAGAGCTTGTAAAAAACGTCGTTGCAGTTGATCAATTGAAACATACTATTTACATTCACATTTAAGTTCTATGAGAGGGTGGTTTACAGGTTTACTATACCTCCCCTTCCTGCGCCGGTACATTTGACGACTCCTCTTAAAATAAGTAAAAGAAAAAAGAGAAGCTTTTCTTCCTCGAGATACTTTTAAGTACCTACTTCAATAAAATGAACCGACACTAGAAATGGATTCCTGTAATAAAATGCACAAAAAACTTTGTCCGTTAAATTCTACAAATCGTTTCCCTCCACCTGCATTACTTTTACCGCGACAATAAAAACTCATCCTCCCCTTGTGATTTATTCTTTAAATGAGTTTTTATTTTTTTTTATTTCTAAATTGAACTCATTGCTCCATAACTTTTTATTGCAATGGACTCCTTGCAAATACAATTTTTATTTGCAACTTACAACTTCATTTCTTTATTCTGCAGACGACATAAATTACAATCAGTCCATGGGCAAACAGAATAATGCCGATGGGGGAGTGAAAAGTCCTTGAAACATCCACAAAAAAAAAAACGCTAAAGGCGGATCAGCAGTACCCGTCATAGTACCAGCAGCTCAATTATCTTATCCTTGGGGAGAAATTCAATCAAAATTCAAATTACTTCATGTAAAATGGAATCTTGAGCCGTGCCGCGCCGCGCCGCGTCGCGTGGCATTATCAGCCCCCCCACCAAGGATGCAGAAACATTGGCAAATTGCGAGCAAAGTACATTTTCTCACCTCTCACCGATACATGAGTCACGGATTATTACATTTAAAGGCATCCGCCAGAACACAGTTTGTGCGTAAGCAATAAGAATCGAATTCATTTTCGATAAACTGCTTCTAATTTCGAGGGCATATTTCGCAGAGTAGATACTGCGAACTCCTACTCAAACACAACACAAAAACTAAAGAGCGATGGAAATAAAACTCCGTTTACGATTCCTTCGAGTGATATCCTTATAATCTTGCGAGTAAATTTCGTGTCAAGTGCCATCCTTGCTGCAACAAAAGCAAGAACACGAACACGAACACTCGTCGGTAACCAACAACAAAGTTATAAATCCGGCGAAATCTATTAACAAATTTTATATCAGAAATTAGATTTCGAAAGTGGCTCCGAGAAGACACCGAGAAACAGGAACGAACACCACTGAGTGTGAGTAAAGTAAACAGCTATTTAATTAAAAGGATTCACCGGGTGTTAGATACTTGAGGTACCCTCACTTCTAAACGTTGCTCACCTTTCACGACATCCCGCAGACACAAGGTGAATGGGGACGTGTTATTAGCTCAACTGAATTTACGACACCCATAAAATTAATGCAATAAAATTACCGGGGTGAGTATTTTGCTATAAATTTCACTCTCCTGTGCTTGGCTGGGTGCGTGTATGCGTGTGCGCGATTGGTGTGCTTTGGCGCTTGGCGAGGCAGGAATTTTCCTTTGTAATTGAGTGTTATACTTGGCATTATTAAGGTCGTCTTAGATTCTTAGAATCGTGTGTTTTTTTTTTTGTGCAAGTGGTGAGGAGGGCTCTATTTGATGATCTGTGTAACCATAGGTGCTACATAGCACAAGAAATTGTGAGGCATAAACAAATTGAGGAAAATTGGCGCCAGTAATTCTGACACGTGTGTCACTATAGCTGTTGCTATAGTGGTTTGAAAACTCTTAAACAATAGCGTAATGGACGTGAAGCTCTGGGTAAAGCTTTTTGATGGTTTTTGGAAACACGTGGGGTAAAATTACTTTCACTGTCTCTTAACTTTTAGTGAAAACAACCAAAGTATTTTTGAGTGTAAAACCCAGAGAACTAGGTCAAGTGGCCATTACAGGGATTTGCATGGCATAGTTTGCCTGTATCACAATTATAAAAAATTCTAAGAAACATCTGTTGTTCTTACACATACAATGGAAGTAAGTTTGTCAGGTGTAAAATATACGACATTACATACCTTGCTTTGGGGCACAATATCAGTCGGTCATTTGCAAGGTTACTGTCTGCCTAGATCTTGCCCAGAAATAAACTAGTGTGAAAAAATTAAGGGAAACACAACTGTGACTTAAAGATGTCTGTAGGTCCCTGTCATATTTCAAATGGCTGTCACATGGAGTCTCCAATTTTGTTTGTTTTGTCAGAACGGTGTGGTTTTCTTATTTTTAACTTTGGCATTTCCAAAGACGTCACACTGGGCTTTGTTCTGAGAAAAAGGTATGCAATTGTAAATTTTTGGGTAAAGAAGGTTCAATAATGCTGAGAATACGAGTTTGCAACTATATTTCCCTTCTGTAAATAGTTAGCCAGTAAGATTAATTAGGAATCTTTAAAAAAAAAAGTGGCTACCAACTTCTCACATGATTAAACGAACTTCTCCATTCTTTGACTGCTTCAGTTCCATGTTACTTTCACAATCAGCAATCAAGGCACAAGTTCTGCATCGTCAAAGCCTTGCCTGAATTTTCGTAGATTTTTCAACCTTGACAAATTTGAAAAGTGATACATAGTTTACAGCCTCGATGGTACCAAAAATTGTGACGTAATCTTGTAGAAAACATGGTTAACATTTCAAGCAGGTCAGTGGGAATGGGTATCTTAACCCAGTTTTTACCGAACGGTGGGTCTTAACTGTCTCTTACTTATCAACGAATTTCACTTTTAACTGCTCTGTAAGTTTTCAGTCGATCGGATCTTCTGAGGTCATCAATTCCATGCTAGAGTAAGCCTTACATGTTTGGTTATTTAAAGTAACACGTACGAGTCTGATCTTGCTTTAAATCCCAAATTGCGTCTATAGCGCACTCACAGCTGCGACTACCGAAACCTTTTTCTAAAAAACATTCAGCTTGTGATTCGATCTTAGTCGACGGTGATTTTGTCGACTCGGCAATTACTTCTTTTCTCTTCTTTTACCATTTTATGTTTCCTCCACTTATTCGAAAACCTTTCGCCCTACCAAGCTTTTTGAACTATTTGATGAAAGACGTTAGCTGCTGATGTCACCCTTGCTTGTAAATCTTTACAAGAATGCTATTAAGTCCTACTAAATTGTAAATTTTCAATGTTTTACTTGGGCATCCGAAAAATTGGCATCACTGACCAATTTGACCAACTGACCATTTAAACTGATCCTTATTTGAAATTACTTTAGAACCGTTTCCTGTTTCTTGTAATTTCACAATTCGTAGGACATTTAAGCTTATATTTCTCCTCTTCCTACCGCACGCTGTTTTGGATGCTTTCAGTTGTTTTTATCCATCCATCCATTCAAAATATAACAAGAGAGTTTGAAATCAAATCCTACAAACATATTCTCGAGTACATGCCGAACAGATCGATATTAATGGTCGTCGACAATAAAATGAATATATGCCATCATAACCAAAAATAAAAACACATAAAGCCTACCAACAGTCCATCACTCAATAACTGAGCGATAGCTTGAGAGTGCTATCCTACCCAATCCCATCGATACTTAATGTAACGTCAATTATGGCATCATTCAAATTTATCTTATCAATGTCCAAAATGTGACAGTCCACTGCGGGCAATTAAAACTGAAATTTTCCATAAACAGACAAGTTCTTAAATATTTCCGAAACCCGCAAATTCTCTTTTTTTTTGCATCGATCGATGCAATAGCATGCTCGCGAATTAACCAATTAATGTCTCCATGAATATCAAGTTTCGGCCACAAAACCGCTCGTAAAAAAAAAAAAAATTTAAGACTTTGTTGTGGCAACCCACAAACAAACATCGAACTTTTGCCAATCATATCTCATAAAAATTAATTCAATTACCGTTAATGCTCGGTGCCTGCTGATTCGCCATTTTTGCCAGGATACCCTGTCATAACAGTAAAAATGAAACGAATAAAATAAAGTCCATTATTCCCGGCAATGTAACTGGTAAATTGTTTTTTTTTTCAGTTGCTTCTCAGCCATACGATCGCCATCATCATCGATAACGAACACGTTTGGATGCATACATCCTCATCCACAACTTTCAGGTGATTGAGCATTGAAATTACAAAAAAAAATAAAAAAAAAACGGAAAAGGAGTCCTTCCCAATGAAGCAGCAGGCATGAGGTTGGCACGGTTGTAACCGGTGGCACATCAGTTACACATATAATTAGTCGCAACGTCCAGTGGAGCGTAATTAAAATTTTAATTTCAAAACTTTTTCCAATATAATTGGAAGGTTCGATGATGATGACGTTGACGATGGCGTTGATGATGATGATGACGATGGCGATGGCGTTGACGATGGTATGTGTTAAGAGAATTCTGTTGGGATATTACTTCATTTGCTCCAACGCATTCCTGTACCGCAGGATGTTCGAAAAGTCATGCGTGCTGTGCAGAGCAGTCTCGGTGGTGGCGTGAATCGCTGACGGTAAGTGTAAACAGGAAATACAGGTAAACTGCACTCGAACTGATGTAGCATTTAATTTAACTTGTTCTGCTTCAATTACTGTAGATGCTCATTACTTATGTTATTGACGAACGAACGTATTTTCCAACTTTACTGATCCTGCGGTTGACTCGACAAAGGCATGTGAATGAATGCACACTGTCAAGTTTGTAACTTTCTAGACATCATAGCACAATTTGTAGTGCTTTCGAGAGCATTTTGAAAATTTTCTGAAAACCATAATGAGTTGAATAGAACGATTATGGATTTAGAGTTCATTAACATTTTGTTCGCCTCGCTCTTACGGTGCAATAACATGACGAGTATCTAGACAGTAGACTTTCCTTAAAATAACACGTAGAAACTGTAATGATTTTCATTCGCATTGCAGATCTGAGGATGCAACCCAGCCAAAGCAAAATAAAATTACCGAGTTTGTCGACTTGATTCAGCACTCAGCAGTATATTTCATGTGTAGAACAGGGATTAGGAGAACCTGCGTCAAACTCAACTTTGTCCTTTCAAGGAAAGGAAAGTAACGAGGAATCTGATATTTGACAAAGGAATGGGAAACTACACTCCAGAATAGGAACACACTTCATCCATGAAGAATTTCGTACAAAGCCAAACGAATCAACGCTCCGAATTTTGACAGCCACCTCTACATATAAATAGCTGCTTCCAGTTTCGCACGCGTAGTTGGTTGAGGTCCACTTCAACTTGCGTTCGCCACCTGAGTCGGGATCTTCCTCTACTGCGCCGTCCTTTGGGTGGTGAATTTGATAATGGCAAACTGTAAACTCAGGGTAAACCTAAAGATTCTGCAAGGACAGAGTATATTCCGATCCACTTCTTTCGAAATTTGGGACACTTAACCCATTCGGCTGAGCTTTCAAGGGGCGTGTCTTTCAGTAAAACAAAAAATTGTGCCAAAGTTGAAGTTGTCGCAACCATTCATGTTGCACTAATGGAATTGACCAACCGTTTTTTTTTTTCGGACACCGAACGGTGGTTTCAAAGGTTTTTTTATGACAAAATAAACGTTCGGAGATTTGTTCATTGTATTAGCGAGGTGGGTTGCCCCGAAAAACTTTTGGTTGCTTATCCTGAGATACCAACCTGCATCAACTCGCTTAGCAGTTCCACAATTCACGGCTCTGATTGTATCTTTCAATACTTGTTGTAAAACAGTGCGACAGTTTTAAATCGCAAGTGCACATCAACTCATCTTAACATTCAAGGCCTGAATAAGCTTGACCAAAAGTCGATTCCAAATTTAGATAGTCAATAGGATATTCTTGACTAAGCAAGCTCTCAGGAAACAATTCGTAGGAAGAAACTGAGTTCCTGTAGACCTACCAACTTTCAAAAATAAATTTAGGAGATATGGATTTCCACTAATCGAAATCAAGACTAAAGAAGGTTCTTTAATTCGAGTACCACTTCGACTAAAGTCTTTAATTGGGAAAGGCCAATACACCCATCTACTACTAGGTACTTCATTTTAATTAAACTACATGCTTGGATAAATCACACTTTTCCATACGACTCTCATATAGCAATTAACCTTGCGTTGATTTCGAACCTATAAGTGCTACGTATTCACTATGCCTCCTCAAATTACGTCTCTAATTTGTTTACGGCCGCAGCAGATAATTTCATGGAAAAAGTCCTTTATCTCCTATTACCTTAATCGGAGCACCACTAACCGTGACAAAACGAGAAAAGAATATCCTGACCCACATAAACACATAAACACAAAGACTAAGAGGAGATTCCGAAAAAGAAAACCTCTTAAATGAGGCGAATTCCCATATTTCCTCACCATGATATGGGTCAACATTAAATGGCTCGAAACCGAAGGCGATATTTCTCATTAGGGACATGCTTCGTTGGTCCTCGAAACTGGAAGCTTGACTTTTGCTATTCGTTATTCGCGCTACAAAATTGTGTTGTGTACGGCATTGATCTAAAAATGTTGTTGTTCACCTTAGGAATGTGTCTCACCAATTATTTCATGGGGTGGCAGCGATACCGGACGTCACCATATAAATGTTCCACTTCCTATTTTTTTCTTCCATTGTGTTGAGCGTCATTAATTTTTATTATTGTGGTGATGATTGTGATACTTCCCATTTCGAATGATGGTGTTTTTCGTAAACTTTCTATTTTTAAGAGTATATTTGGGATTCAAGTAATTTAGCGGACCAAGGGAAGAAGTTCACTCATATCGGGGGCACTTTAGCGAGAAACGTGACACTCGGATTGTTAGAGTGGTTTATCTAGTAGTGGACTGCGTGCCGGGTTGGGGGTTTATGATTTGAAACGTTAAAGTATTGAGTTGTCACTTGTAGTAATAGCCAACAATGGTGCTGTAAGAATAATAAATGAATGTCGTAAATTATGTTATTACAGTGAGTGGGATTAATTTAAATGTCATCGCTTTCACACATTGCTCATTCTTTTCATTAAAATTGTGAATTGTGTGGGGTGTTGTAATAGGGTCGTAACCAACATAAAACATGAAAGTTGTGAGGGAGCGAGGAAACAAAAAGCTGAACTAAAAGAAAAATTCCAAAAATAAGTTGGCGAATGTCAAAGAATAGGGATTAACAACACCAAGCCAACTGTAATGCTATTATTGCCTACTATTGTATGTGCGTAACACGCTTTCCAAAGGACTTTTCATTTTATATTACACATGTTATTTTCAAAAGTTTGTTTGCTTTTAGTTCTTCTGAGACAAAGGATCGGGTGGATTTAAAAGAGTCGTCTAGAAATTAGGGAACTCTAGCAGTTGACCTTTGTGGCGCTTGACTTAAGGTTAGAATAGCCAGATACGCTTTAATTCTTTGTGATTTCAATAATGTTTAGGAAATTCAAATACATAACTGAAAATCATCGGTTCATGGAGTGTTAAAAACTATGTTAAGGGAGATGGGAGTTTTCTGATTTGATGTTTGAAACATTAACACCAGCTGCAGCTAAACAGGATTAGAGAAGTTAATTAGTTAGTTTGGAGTGATCCACTAAAAAGAGGTACATTTAGTCTAAAAGTAGGTCCATTGTGATACCATTTATAAGTGCAAGGACCAGCCTAATCCTGATTTTTGATCATAACAATTAAGATCGGTCGTTCACGATCAGTATTTAGATCATTTAAGTCGTTGAAGAAGCATCTCTCTAAAGTGGTTTTTCTGATGTCATCGGCAAAGGCTGGACACATCCAATTGTAGTCTTGAAGTCTGATTGATTTAAATCTATGCATGATAATCGTGCCTACGACAATGTCCGTCTGATATGTCTTATGTGTTGATGATGGATTATGTGATGGATGTTATTCCACTCCCCAATGACTTCCATTTCCAAACTCTGTAAATGAAGTAGTATCTTTCGGAAATCCACTCAAAGGGTACCTACCTCCTGTCAATAAAAAATACACAAAACACTTTTTGAGTAGGATAAACTTTAAAACTTCATCAAGCGAAATAACTAAATATACCTAGACCAGAGCGCAGTTCAATGGATATAAAGATGTGACGCCAACATTATCTCAAACAAATAACCTCCTTTAGATTGTTGACAGAGTCGACAGTTTGGGTTTGAAGTTTTGCAGAGTTATTAGGTTGTTCGTGTAAACTTATCAGTTTAGTTAGAACCCTAGAGAAAAAAGCCACACCCACATAGGGTGATGGCACTAGACCTACATATGTTGCGCGAGCCTCATTCAAAACTTTTCAACGAGCATATTGCTTTAAGATTTTTTGTTGTTTTGGCAGACTATTGCCGATAACTACCTACAGGCTGTGTGACTTGAATCAACTAAAACAGAAAGTGACAGTGCCATAGCTAAATACGATTTACCTACACGTATTGACTATAGGTAAGAATGATAACCTGTGTTAACGTTTAGGTAACAATTATTGATCGTAATAATTGGTTCTAAGCATTGAGTAGATGCTTCTTTACTTGTTGACTGCATATTCTTGTTGTCAGTTTTTGAAAGAACAAATCCGTTGGGTGATCTACAGTTCCGCCTTCATATACGTACCGACGTTGACTTTGTCAGAAGAGGGCTTGTAACATGACAGTCATCGAATATACTCCGGACTGCTATTTAGTTGGCTCGCGCAAATAGAAAACTTCAACCGACTTGGCATGCAAAACTGGAGACAACTAGATGAATATCAAGTTGGCTGATGACGCTTGGTGGTTGAGGCCCACGGAATGTGTAGCCATCATAAGTAACTACGTAAGCATGTGCCTAAGTTTGCCCATGCATTTCCGAATGGACTCGATTCGCTTGGCCTTTAATCTCTTCAACCGCCATGATAGCCATAAGGATGGCACTCTGTGAAAACGTTGATAAATTTGTCAGTATTTCTTACATATGTGTGTGTAAATGGAGGAAATATGTATTTTCAAACTGGGTTGCAAACTAGAAATGCGTCGCTTCTTTAAAACAACTTTAAATTTAGGACTTGAGGGTCAATTCAGTATGGCACTAGGACCGTATTAAACATACAGCTGCAGATTCTTCAGTATCTTTCTTCATGCATGTGTTAACATAAAATACTAGCCAGGAAGTACCTACATTCACCTTCACTGTTCCTTTGCGAATAAATTTGTCTTTGAATTAAGTTTCTTAAGTCTGATGACTTGATGTCATCAGTAAAATAAATAAATCGATATATATACGTATGTAGGTACCTACTTAGTTGTGTAAAATTAAATTGCCCCATTTAACCAATCGACTGGCATTCAAAAAACAAAACATTCCAAGAATGTACAAAAAAAAAACTACCATATGAGATAATTTTAAATATTTAATAGAAATATTGAAGACTTTCCTAAGAACTTGGGCTCGTCTCAGTTAATCCACTTTTAAAGTTCATAAATACTCGCACCCATAACCTAACCACATCGACATTACAACCTTGAAACATGTTTTCCACACGCTCAAATCGCGAAATTTGCAAGTCATGAAAGCTGAGTGCCATCTCTCAGAACTGTCAGTAACATTCCTGACCCCACCTCCTCATGAATTTATTTTTTTCGAAGAATTTTCTTGGAATAGCTTGCTGCGAATTTTTCTACGCTGCGCTTGACATAATTCAATTTCAAAAGGAAGAACATTTTTCATGTCTCCATATAATATCGATCTATTTTCACACAGATAAAAATTCCAATTTTTCATTGCCGCAGGATAGGCGTCTACTTCATGGATCAAATATTTATTAACCCACAAGATAGATTCCACATTCCATATATCATAGAAGAAATCCAAGGTCACCTCACATTCCGAGCATATACACACCCATACGCACATATACGAGTAAATCTCGTTGGATTGTGCAGTCATCCTTGAAGAATTTAAATTCCATCGTGTATCCTTATTATGGGGAAAATTAAATTTACGTCCTTCCGTCCACCTTTTGATCCTAAATCAATTTCAGTCTAATGAATTCTGGAATGTTTATGTTTTTGGCAGAACAAAAGAAGAAGAAAAAAATGATAATAAAAAGAAAGAAGGAGGACAGGTTAAATGCTGCAATAGAGTTATAATGCCCAGGGATAAGGGAACAGACAAAGACCGAAATCTCCTTCAGAATTGTGGTCATAAAATTCGATGGCTACGGCGATGGCGATGGCGATGGCATACTCTTTCTCCAGAGGTCCTTTAATCGAAAGACGACTTTCAAACGAGTTTTGTGAAGCAAACAAAGCAGACAATCAAAATAAAAAAATTTAACGAAAAAAAACCTAGAGAAACGAACACGACATTCTGGAGATGGATCGATCCTGATACTATTTCGATATCTTCCTAACATCCTCCTTTCTGCTTCTGTCCACTTTTTTTTTATCTTTAGCTTTGCATCCATCAACGATGAAAATTGCTGAAAATTCTGCAAAATGCACACGAAACACAAACATTTTGGGGGAAAAAAAAAAGAAGCTAAAGTGAAAAGAAGTGTCTCGAGTATCTTCAAGGGATGCTCTTGCCGGACAACCAAATGCTTCTGATACGAGTATTTTCCTTTACGTATACAGCCCAAGATACACAACAAAATGACAACAAAGGCGATGATTGAACAATATCTCCTTACAAAATGATGCCGGAAAAGTGAATGCCGGCAGGGGGTTGATGGGGAAATGATAACATAGCCCCGAAGAATGGGCAAACATTTGAACAATGGAATGTTTGGGAATTAGCTTTAAGCATCCCCACTCGAAGGAAGTGGTTAGAAGTGTGTTCATTTGATTCCGTTGTTGTATTGCCGTTGTTTGTGTCCAGATAAAGGAATGGGTCTCGGTGTGTGCGCTTTTAAGTTCTCATTCAAAGAGTTCACAAGGACTGGTGCGTTCTTCTTTTAAGATACAATGGTAGATTACCAGAAAAGATATTTCCAAATTATTCCCAGAAATATGTCTACTTATTGAGTTCGATTTCGATTTGCAAAGAAAGGTGGGCGACTGATAATGGAGTTTAAAGTTGAATATGTGTATGATGACTTTTGAAATTTAAGAAACTGGGGTGTTGCCTATGGGTTACGGATTTCTTCTATAGACTCTAACTCTATTAGCTACGAGAGTTTTATGATAAGGACAAAACAGACCAAATAGTGCGACTGCTAGGCAGCCTAAGCATTACAATTTGGAAGCCATTTCTGTACTGTTTTAGTACGCAACTATCAGAACATTTTCCAAAAATCAGTGCAAATACTTGGCTTTATCAACGGAACGTACATTATAAGCAGACACTGGTGGATTGTAACTTGTACAGAAACAAATACAAATCAAGTCTATCTTTGTGGCAACGAAATACAGTGGATTAGAAACATGCTCTTAATTGCAGTGACAATAAGGCATCAAAGTTTCAAGTCTTTCCATCGTGGTTAAAGTGAACTTCGTTTCAGATAATACCTATCCTTCTGTAACCATTGTGTTATGTGTGGGATCTTTTTTCATGTTAGTTTCCTAGAAGGTGTCGCTAAGGAGTAAGAATGGAACGAAAACATTTCGCAAAGCTTGTCGCATTTTCGTCAAAATTCCAAAATTCTTAAATGGACATTTGAAGAAACTTGGTTTGTTATGAACCAATCATTACGTCACACTCATCTGGATCCCGGGACATAAGGGCATCCATGGGAACGAAAAGGCGGACGAGCTCCCAAGAACAGGCTCGGGGATGGATCTGATTATGGCCGATGACTCAGTCCTGCCTCCATTAGAACTTTAAGCCTTAGCAAAAACCGAAAGATAATCCTCGGAGAACATTTCTTCAGTGATCTGGGCGAACTGTCAAGCAAGCCACCGAGAACCAGCTAGCTTAGTTCAGAAAATTTAACATTTCAGAAAGCTTACAAGCTTCAGATGTTGTAGCAATCTTAGCCAGTACACCATTCCAAATGCCGTCCTACATCTGTAGGAAACTAGAAAAAGGCGAAGATATTTCCAAAAAGTGGAAAGAGTAATTAGGATCTACACAAACGTCTTTAACGTCCGGTGTTGTTGCTAAGATTTGAACCTCGCTCAAGTTCGTCAGTATACTCAGCAATCGAACGCACAAGCTCTAGAACTAGATTAGAGCTCAGCTATGTGTATACTATTCAGCATCAATATAACTTTGTTTGCTGGAATATTTTGTTTAGGTTCAAACCGATTACAAGCAATAAAAGGCTGAATCGTGGCGGTCTCACTGTCAGTGTCACATAAATGTGGTTATGGTTTACATGGATTTAGTACCTCGAGTTAGATGATAAAATCTGCGCTAATTTTCAAGGATATCTACCATGCGTTAGGTCCACCAGATACCATCCATATCCAGGTCCTTAACTGCATTTTCAAATTTAAAAAGAACAGATGTTGCGCATGTAATGAGGCATTTAGATAGCTAAATAGCAAAAAGTAATTCTCAGAGCTCGATGCTTTTGGCATCGCTTTGATAAATCTACACCTAGTTGGGTTTGAAACTAAAAATAAGCATAATCTGCATAAAAAAAATTCCCGGGCTCTAGTTCTAAAAAGTTCACATTAAGCAACAATCCTTTTATGTCACTTTTCTAGCTCTAACCTGGTATCCTGCACGTACAAAGTGTTTCCTTCTTTGATTTAAGCAATTTGGCATTACAAGGATATGATTGAAGCATACCTATCTACCACATCATATCATAATTTTGCTATTTTTTTTAATCATTTTTTATCCTTTAACAATTTAATACATCACTGGTGAATTAAATGAATAAACCGGTTGCAAATTGAAGCTCATGTACACATACGTCTTTTATACACATAGTAAAGCATCGCTAAGGGCTAGGCAATTAAATTCCATGACCGAATGAAGGACAAAAAGGGCATTAAACGCTCAAAGTATTACATACGTTGAACATGCTCGTACAACCATTTTGCCCTGCTCACAAAAGCGGATTACCAACCACTGGCACGATTAATCTTAGCTCATTTTAAGCCAACTAGACCACAATGATTTCATCAATCTATCAAATGTCGATAACAGAAATGGTATCGAACAGGGGGCAACACCAAAGGACAAAGGTCAATATTCCCTAAAGCACACCGCTAAAGATGGTATTTCAATTTTTTTTTTTTTTAAGGATTCACCCGATTCTAACTCCCTTCAATCTCCATACAGAATTTATCTACTCAAAATGAAACTGAGCATTTCCAATTACCCGGTTTTGGTAAGACTTCCTTTGGGATTCGCTCATAGGACTCTCTAAACATAACATGGACACTTTTTCTTTTCTTTTTCTTTTTGCGTTTTCCCTTTTCTGATTTTGACTTTCAATCGAATTGGATTGAAGCGAGGAGAAGAGTATTGGAAAACTAAACTAAGAATGACTAAGGACATTGGCCGAGGAATGATATAAATTATATAATGAATCTTAATCAAAGCATCGATTGATCCTTTATTTTTCTTTTTTGGTTCGTCTCGGTTCGTTTTTAGTTTTTTTTATTTCAAGAATAGGAGGATGTTTTGGTGCAAATTGAAATGGGAAAAGTTGTAACCTTTCTCAGGTTGAGAAATTGCCACGTATTTTTGGGTTTAGTCCTTTGGGGATTTCCAGTACAAGGAAGTGGGACGGAATTGTAGGATGAATTGACATTTTATTTTGCATATTGACCAATCTTTGGGATACATCTTAGGGTATTTTATCCAATCTGTCTTACTCGTTCTCGTATACACAGCAATCACAGGCGATTTGTGTTTTGGGGCACGAGATAGAAATGGGTTGAAGTGTTTTGGGATATATCGGTGTTGGGATTGATTAAGGATTTTAAATTTAAACATTTATATTAATGGCTGGTGATGGAGGATTTAACTTTGGATTTTGCTTTAAACTTTAATTTGATTATATTTTTGTGTTCTATTTTTGAAGCTTGGGTTTGCTTACTTTGGTGAATGATTTGTTTATTCTCATGGGATATTGAGATTTGGAAATTTAAAAAGAAAATAGCATGCGAGTTGTTATGTGATTTATAATTTGAGAGGTAAAAGAAGAACTGGCAAGTGGAAGAGGGTGTAAAATGTTATGCGGTAAAGATCGACATTTTTTACTATCTTTTTGAATTTATCAAACTCTATGTGCAGGGTCATAAGTTGCATGTCAAAAAAGTTTTAGAATTCAGCCCGTGAAACTGATGAAAATTTGGAATCTTCTCGTTGATGCTAGATGAAATGACGGCGCCTTTGAACCAAATTTTAAAAGAATCCTAATGTTTGCCAGTATGCTTTCTGCGTAAGCTAAAGAGTTGAGCATTGAATGGACAACACGGAATGCAACTTACGTTGGATTGCTAAACGAAAGACACAAGTTCGATTCTAGAAACCACCAAACATTTTTTTCGCGGCACCACCTTTGCAGGCATGACAAACCTGCAAGAGGTATAATCTGGCATGAAAAAGCTTATTAATTCGCCGTTCGGAGTCGGTTTTAATGCCGACCTTTTCCTTTTCATTCCTGCGAAGAATATAACATGCACGACATGAATGGTTGTGAGAAGCTTGGCCTTGGCTCTCAATGAGTTGTCGAGCCCAATATGTATATATGCAAGAATGCACATTATGTAAAATAGTAAGATGCAGGACGATAAAATAGTAAGTAATGGTTTGAAATTAGGGTTTCATTTGACAGAAGACAGAGCTTTGGATGCATTGAGTTCCACTTTATTAGTTGAATATGATTTAACATACGATTCCATTTCCCCTCTACGTCCAAAGAGCAGGGACGTGAGTTCGGAAACGAACGATTCAATTACGTATTATGGAACTTTATCCAGAAGAGACTTGCGTCAAAATCTGAATTGATCAATGCCCCTTGTATGAAGAGAAGAGTATGTCTACAGCAGCTGCAGTACAATGAAGATGATCATTCAGTAAATCAATCTGCAAGAAACAATATTGCTAGCAGTTTGCTATAACAACTTGAAAGGAGCTTACAACTAAGTTGCTAACTAGCACGATACCAATATATCTCCGATGAACGACGATGCACCTGGATCTAATGAACATGGAGAACGGCCTGTTCTTCAGCCGCTGATACATCAGGTCTGGATAACAATAACCGTACCAACGTCTTGGAAAGATATCCTTGTAGTAACGATACCAAAGAAAAGGAAACTTGAGCTACGGCAAGAGCTAAAGAGGTATAACGCTGCTCAATACAATTGAAAAGACGATGGCATTTATAACCTTTAGACTTCAGACTTAAGGGATCCTAAATAGAGAGGTACCTTACAGCATACAGTGGCGTCTAAATCAGAGATTATGCGACCTAAACTATGCCGATGGCATATGCTTTATGATGCATACATTCTCTTACAGGGATCCAAGCCGAACAAACGGGTTAAGATGGCGAAAAGAAAACAAATTGAAAAGAGACGAATAATCAGACAGAACTTAGGGATGGTTTAACACAAATTGAGGAAGATCAGGCTTTCTTGGCTTTCAGCAAGTGAGCTCCAAAAAATTAGTAAGACATGCTGGAAACTGCGAGTGTTTGAAATAGAAAAAATTATGAAAAAAGATGTTACAATATATGACTCATGGAGACGCCGCGCGCTGATGTCGAGCCAAATATAACGCATCGCTGGATAAACACGACAAAAAAAGCTCATTGCTGTGAAAGGTTCAAGTTAGAAGTTTCGAGAAACTTTCCTCCACACATGGCTTATTTTAATAACCAAACGAGCTATGCATAAATGTTAAACAAGCCTTTCGTGTTAACCGAAGCCTTGCTTACTCCACTTTACTACTACAAATCATGCATTATAATTTTCACTACAAAGTCAAATTTAAAAAATGCACACACCGAACTCCCGAGATTGCTATACTTCCAGGTACAGGTACACGATGTTCACCCCTTGACCATTATGTTAAACCGCAATTGTAGACACACGGACCCATAGACAACATTACAACCCCTGCAATGAAGAACGGTACAACACACATTTATTGGCAACTGACCCACATGGAAGACCTCGAATAGCTAATTATAGGGATAATAACTTGAGCCTGGGAATCCGGCCACCACAAGTTGTAAATATTTTAAAAGGATACATACATACCTATATTTTAATTTTCTAGCTCGAAGTATTTAGCCACATTCTAGTCTTTTTGTGTTTTTCCTCTGACCTGGTGGGGAAATTGGCAAATTATCCTGCTGCACTTGTTTACAGACTGAAAGCTTTTGAATGTTTCAAATGTCACTGGGTACAATTTTGGTCGTTTTAGCCACTTAAAAATTTACAAATTCGGTGTGTGTGTTTGTGGTTAATTTTTGGCCCTTGGGTATTTTGGCATGCATTTCGTTAAATGTTTTGTTACCACGATTATTTTAAAATTAATTTGGCGCATCAAATATAAATACATAAGAGGTTTTGTGAAAAGTTTTAGGCATTCTCTAATGTTTTCGGTCGAGTGGGAAGTTGATATTATTGTTTTCCAGATTTTTCAAGTGGCAGTTGAACTTTTCAGTTCAATTTACGTTGGTCGCAATGAACTTCAGATTCTAAGCTTCTCAACACACTCTTCGGAAGATTGGCCAATACTTTGAGCAGTGACTACAAAAAAAAGCAACAAAAATATTCTGCAAGTCTTCTAATGATATTCAATTGAACAGAGCTGTCTGACGAATGGCTGAATGCTTAAGAATTCACTCCCTCTTTGAAGCTATTAAGGGGAACATTCAGTACTTATCATTTCTTAGTGTTAAGTGTTGGCTAGCTAACTCTGAACGATATGACCTACCTCCAACAAGACCATAACTATTGGACTCCTTCACAAGACAAGTGAATTCGTTAATGGCTTCGGGATAGTCAGAGTTTAATCCAAGATCTGGATCCCACATTAAATGACCTAGCCGCTGAAACCGAATGTCCAGCCAAAAAGGTTGTAAAAATCGTACTTCCAGTTTGCAAGAGAAGATACACAAGGGAGTTCTATGAGCTGTACAAAGACGTGAGTGTGATTAAAAAAAAGTAACAACTGGCAAGCAGGCTGCTTAAAAAACCTTGAGCAGCTGGTTATGATATTCCTCAAAACGCTTTCACATTCGAAAAAACAAAGGTCAAAACTCGTTAAAAGGATAAAGCAATCGTTAAACCTATGAAAGCAACGCATCTAAGATCGATGAAGACAAACGGCAGCAATCCCCAAAACAGAAACTCTCCAAAGATCACTTAAGACTTCTGATATTCATACCACGAGTATATGGCCTGCCTGAACAGACTAAACTAAGGTTTCCATGTGTTCATTGTAGACCTCAGTATTTCTCAAGGATGTGTCTAGAAACTAAAGCGAACAAAGGTATGGAACCCGGCATTGAAACTAGCGTATGCTGGCTAAATTACAGATTTTTTTCTGTCGATGTATTGTTACACCACAGGCATTTTTCCTCCTTGGGAGAGTAAGAACTTCAGTTAGAAAAATTTACCACATCAGCTCCGGAAATCTACCACCTAATGAGAGCATAGGCAGGAGAATCATGATGGAATACCGGACTACAAGCGTTGCAGACTGTGGTTTTCTATGCAGGGACAGCAAAAATCCCACAGATGTCTTGCAGACGTAGGGAAGTCAAATATAAGTACAGCAATACCCGGATATGTAACCCGCATTGCTAACCAAAAAATTCAAGCTCAAACATTTTCAGCAATATAAGCGGGTACAGATAGGTAACTTCCCCCCTTAACTGCCGAAATAAATGGGCAAAACTCTCAAGGCAGCTGCCTCCGGGAGGCACTGTACAACACTCTTTCGATAAGTGACGCTTTTAACATTAACATTATTCCTGCTAATTAAAACTAATAGTGCACAACTTTTTCCGACAACATAACCAGCGTGGACTAACCACAAAAAAAATGGTTTTCTTCCGGAAATCAACAGGAAATCCATTTTTCATTCGACGCAATTTCAAATAAATTGCTTTTCGTGAATATCCCGCTTTAATTGGAGTAAAAAAGTGAAACGAATTCTTGGAAAAAGTAACACACCAATTGAATACAATCCCTGCGAGCAAATTCTCGACAGAAGTTCAAAGCGCAAACGAGACCCCTCTGTCAGGAAAGGTTCTCTTGCAGAGCTCAATCTGCTGAGCAAGAACAAATTATTTTATACGTAATCCGCAAGCTACTGCACCTGCTTATACCTCTTTGAACAGTAAATTCTACGTCCTTTTTACGGTTTTTTTTTTTTTTGTTTCTCCGCAACCATCTTTCATTTTTGCTGAAAAAGGAAAATCCTTGAGGATTGAGTTCTGAGTCGCAACGCTTTGACAGCAAATAATCCAACTGCTTACAGTACTCACTGGAGCAAACAACAAGCATTGTCATGATTAATGACATAAAATGTCAATTTTCAAAGATGGTGCATGAAAAGGGGCACACACGAGCACGTTACGACCACAGAGCAGTAGTGGTAGTAGTTGAAACAGTGGTGTCTCTATGTTAGTTGCAAAGGATCAACTTTTTGTACACCTCCTCGGCATCGTGATTAATTCCCCAAAAACCAAGTAATACGATTACTTTTTCTTTTTTTCTTTTTTGGAGGAAATGATTCTCCCACCATCCCTGGCAACGACAACATCAGAAACTAAATGAAAAGCAGATTACACTCTGTCGTGAGTGTCGGAGCTCTGTTCGACATGCATTAGGAATGGGTTTGTTTAACCTCTGCGGTAATTTGTAACCAAGAAAGCTGGAGGAGCAACGTCAGACGGCTGCGAATGCGACGATACGATAAATGGTTGAATGACTGAGATTCCCCGAATTCTTTTCATTCTGCAACGTACCCTCCTTGTCAATGGCAGCGCCACAAAAATGTTTGAGAATGCTTTGGTTCGGTTTAATTTGCATTTCCATTGAGCGTGTTCAGGCGTCGAAAGCGACCACTTTAACGAAGACAAATGATACTCTTGGGGTCGATCGGTGCGCAAGGGAGTTTGGGTTTCATTTTGAAGATTTCTTTTTTCATTTTTCTCTCGTTCATGGGTGAGAGACCACAGGACACTTGCACTTATCGGCGTGTGTAAACAACGGTTTTATTGTGAAATAATAATGCATTCTGGTACACTTGGCGTGACATTTAATCCTGGTCATCGAGAAGAGGAATGATGCCACTTTTGACCGAACACCGTGGCCGCAAAATACACTCGGTTGGTGGTTAACCGTGGATGAGTGGTCGGAGAATTCGTTTCATTTTTTTTTTTTGATGCAGGAAAACCTGAATGCGTAGAAATTGATTGGAGCACAATAAATCCTTTTCCGTGGTGTTTTTTGAACAGACAAGAGTAATGAGTGACATTGGGTAATTCTTGTTACGGGTAGATGGGACCGATGTTGTTAACCCATATTCTGGATTACGTAGTCTTGTTGAGTGTTTATAGTCCAGTAGAGAAGTTAAGTGGTGAATCTGGGTCGAGAGTTAGTTAACAGTGTTACAATGGAGCGACGATGCGTGACAATTCGTTATATGATGGACCTTAGGCCCGTATCAACCTGGTAACTATGAATGTATTTTGGATTTACTCAAGCGTTTTCAATGTAATTCTTTGCGTTAATTTAGATGTAAATTCATAAGCATGAGTAAGTGGAAAGGATTTCTTAATGTACAACGAACTGTTTTTTGTTTTTTGTTTTTAATTGCCTGTGATTAGTGAAGAAGTAATTAATGGTAACAAAAGTCAAACCAAGCTTATTCTTGATTGCCTTACGCTGGATAGGCTGGGAACAGTAGGATTATAGGCGCTGACAGCTTGACCTCTCAGCAAGACATATTGTCAATAAATTACCTTCTCAGTTACTGTTGTATATGAATGTGTTAAATCACGTTGACATATTACGAGACATTTTACATTGTGCTGTCTTCCAAATCGCAGACTGGAACTGCCCTTGTTCATTGAGGTTTTCTACCTTAGACCTTAAAAATTCCAATGGAATGAAAGAAATGCCGACTTCCGAAATGTTACCCAATACGGATGTTCCAGGTTGTAATAATCAGTTTTGGATCGGCTTATTTGCAAGCTATTGTGGGTGATGCTGTTCACAGGTGCACTTGTTCTCATTAAACACGAGATGTATGTTTGTATTCTTCTGGTCCACCAGATTGACCTTGAAAACACAGAGTTATACACTACAACCAAAGCCCACCAAGGGGAGGTAGGAAAGATTAATTTTGTCTATAAGTTGAAAGGTTACGAAATATCCGGTATAGGGTATACGGTTCTCCATCATCTTTTAAAAGATATTGCTCCAAGTGCAGCGTTTACCAATGGAAAACTACCACCAACTGGTCATGGTAACTACACAACTTTCTAATGCTGCTTCAAAAACTCAATTGTAGTTCGAATGAACAGCTGTTTGCCAAAATGGGTCAGCAAAGAATAAATTCGAATGTACAGCAACGTAAATGGCAGTGAATTGTTGACACCAAGAGAAGGGCGGTAATCGTATAGTCAACCAAGCGATTGAATGGAACCCATTAACCCGAATGGAAAAAAGGGTCGGTCGGTCGTCGTCGAAGAGGAACATTGGCCGCTATGAAGGCGTGGGTAAAGGAAACTACACAAGATGATGCGTGGGCATGTTTGATGCTCTTAGGCCCATAAAGGCACAAAGGACCTAAGAGGAACAAAGTCACATAGTCGCACTAAATTTTGTTCAGTTTTTCTTCCTAAACTTCCTCTTCTTTTTTTTTTTTTGTGGTAAACTTTCTCTTCTCGGCTTTTTGTCGCCCACCTACTTTAGGCTAAGAACTTTCACTGCCGGGAAAAAATTTCCTTAAACTCAACTTTGTACAAGATTACGTAACACTAAGAGACACATCAATTGGAAATTTATTTTTTCCTTTCATTCAAGTTTTTCTTATTTTTTTTGCGTTTTTCGTTCGCCGCGCCATCATTGTCGTCCTTTTTTTTTTTATTTTACTGGTGCTAATCTTTAAGGAATTTTATTACACCTTGGGGTGTGCTTAAACGAAGGCAAACACTTCTTATTCCGGCGCCCCCACATAAATACCACTTCGATTCTATTCGTAACTAAAGGGCTGTTCGAGTATTTGTGCGCCGGTGGTATGGGTGATAGAAAAGGTTCCTTGTTATCGCAAACGCTGCACAAATTTTCCAATTTTCCTTCAATGTGTGACGTATTTTTTTGTTCTTTTCTCTCACTTTCCGATTTTATTTTATTTTCTATCGATTTTATCGTGACAGATAACTGTGCGAGGTGGCTCGTAGATACGTACAAACATACATATATTTTTAAAACGCCATTCGGGTGTTCAATGAGCGTTGCGGCTGGTGCTCAATGGCGTGTGGATGTGTTAGGGGAGCAATTTGCAGGAAATATTGTCAACAATTTTGCATTATAATTTGATTATGGTCTTTTTTTTTTTTTTGTTAGATAAAAATAACGGTTATAGTTGTATAGTAAAGGATATGGTTCTTCGATATCACTAAAGAGGATTATTGAAGTTCCTTTCAGATTGCAAAGCAAAAACAAATTGAATCGTATCTAGCAGTATATTTTCGGTTCTGTAGTGTCTAACACCACTTAGGAGAATATTGCTCATGTTTCTAACGTTTATGAGTCGAACGTTCTTTACTCTCTGCTCCCTATGCTGTATGACATAAATAAGGAATTGCCGCAGCTGTCATCGTAATATACCCAATTCCATTTGGTAAGTGCTTCTTCATTCCCCAAGCCATATGTATGAATAGGCCTTTCACAGAAAAAAAAAACAAAAAAAACCGAAATGTGATATTTCTTTCCGAAAGAACTCCTCCACATAGTTAAAAATGATTAATAACCAAAGTTTGGGACAATGATACTACAATATCTCAATGACATCCTCATTCATCTAAAGGATATAAAGCTGTACGTCAACGACTACAGTGAGAAAAATATAATGCGCTTCAAAGAAAAGCTTAACTTAGGTGTATGCACATGTAATATATACTAAACAGAGGGATGCATAAATAATACCGTCTTGAGGTGCCTTCTAGATTTTTCCACAGTTCCTCTCTGACCGCGATTACTCATGTAAACGCATTGGCATTGGTTTGACAGTTGTTTGGCTAAACCTTTAACAGACGACAATAAAATGTCTTCCATTAGTCAGTGCCGAAGAGACTTTCCCAGCTTCTCAGATGTTCTTTCATGGCACACTTACCGATCATGTCCTTCATCATTCCTCTAGCTAGGACAGCGAGTACTTCAAGACCCAAAAACTCAGAGGATGACCTCTGCTTCCCCAGGTTGTCCGCCTTTTCGTTTCCTTCCATGCCTGCGTGTCCTTCAGCCCAACCCAAGCAAGTGTCAAGTTATTTTAAATTGCACAATCATTAAGTTCATGAACACTTTCCATGGCCAGTGATGTATTGATTCCGGTCTGCACCATGCACTTAATCTTAAGATATTCCTACCTTACGTTAACCCTCACGCAAGTAATCCAATGCGTGTAGCAGTGCCGACATCTCGGCTTGATATGCTTAGGGTTTTGTCCCCAGACTAAGATGGCAGGCTTAATCTAGATCCTTCGAAGTTATAGCTGCTCCCGCCCTACCATCGATCATGGATTTGTCCGAATTCCCTGATAAAAGTCCAGGAGTTACTTTCGTATTAAGTTTCCTTCTTTATCTCGTTTTTTTTATAAAATCTAAAATCTTTCTTCATCGATATATCGTCCCGCGCCACTTTATCGCTCTTGGATTTGCTAATTCATGAAAATAACCTTATTTCCTGCATTTGAGCACTCCAAGTTCGCTGAAATCCCTTTACACTTGTGCGAGGTCTTTCTGTCCTGCGTTTTTTCTCCAAGTTAGTTTTGAGGACTCTGTAGGCCAGAGCTTTGATATTCATTCGCTCAACATGTCCTAGCCACCTCAAACATCTAATCCGCAGATTTTTTGACGAGGTCGATGTCGCTTTACAGTTGGTTATATTCGTCGCTGAATCTTCTCGTATTTAGCCTGTCAATGCAGAATTTTTTGCTTGAAAATAACAAAAGTTATCTTCATCTACCTTCAATAGAGTCCATGCTTCAGCGGCACAAAGTAGGACCGGGACAATAAGAGACTGTATCAGAGTAAAGGCATGCATACAAAAAATCAGAGCTTTTTCAGCCAATAATACTCCTTTTTGTGCTGAATGCTTCTGATAACTTTGTGGTTCTGTTGCTCAAAACTTATGAAGACCTATCTAGCATTAAGTTCTCCAGCTTACGTTTGTATTTCCTTTTTTTTTTAAATGTAACCGACCTGCCAAATGCCCTTACAACCTTTATGGAGACGAATTTAATTTTGTCTCGTATTATTGCCGAGTAATGATGGAATGATTTGTCTTCCATCATCCCCAAACCATTGCTTCTTGAGATTTACCATTGATGAGAGCCCCATTCAAAAAGGACTTTCACCCTAATCTCTGCCTTTATTGTGATGACCAGCCATAAATTATGCAAAGTTATCATTACATTTATATAGATTTCCTGACTAAGCAGAAAATGAAATAAGGAAGACCAACAGGACCACTGGTTACAAATGTCGGTTCAACGCAATGAATGCTGACCACTTGTGCTCACTTTTCAATAGGCAGGATCATCCATACATTCACGTATGTATGAGTCTAATGTATTTTCCTTCTATTCAAGTTATAAACAGAAACTATAGAATCCATTGGGGTATTCACTCAACTGGGAGAATAAAAAAAAAAATGAAAGCACTTGAACCATGCAATCTTAATTACAATAAATTTCCACAAGGTATTGACCTGCACAAATCGTTACTTAATAGCAACAGGATGTGTACTCGCACATGGATTCTCTTGTTCATTCTAAGGATTCCTTTGAATTCATTAGATATTTTCGACATATTCGTTATGGAGCACTTTTGTGCAGCTTCAATGAATGGTACTCAACGAAATGCATTCCTTGCGGGTTCTTACAGGATTTTATTGTGATTCCAACATCGAATAAACAAATTTGAATCCTTGAATGAATAAAATGTATTTCGCATACGATCATTATTATTAGTGCAGTTAGAAGTCTCATCTAATGACTTTAACAAAGTTATCCTTAATAAACTCAACAGACTTCTTTTGGTCAGGTAAATTATTTACTTGTGTGTATTTACGGACACAGATAATGGTTAGATTGCATTCATGAGAAATGATATATCGATGGATTTATCTAAATATGCACTGCAAAGCTTTTGAAATAGTCAATATTGTATACCTCATATCTCATGTGTTCATCTCATGTTGGAAGGATTCAAATACCACTGCAAAAATGAGAAATATTTACTAGGACATTGTGAAGATCTTGCGATTATTTTCAAGTAATTCACTCTGCTGATGTCTTCCAAGTTTACCCTTTAAGATAGGTTTGGGCAGTGGAAAAGAGTGTGTTCGGAGTTTCGAACAGAAGCACCGCATTGACATATCGGATCGGTGATTTGATTCCAAATGCATCTACCAGTGGAAGGTTTAGGTTAAACTTAGATTGATCTTAGAAAACTCATACAGGTGGGCTTTTTTCAGTGTTAAGTGAACTAAATACTTGACTTAATCTTCAATTGGAAATGATCCTCGATGAAACTTATTCGCGCCATGACTTTTCGGTTTAGCTTCTGGGCCTCCTGAAACCTGCTTACTCATCGAGGATAGTTTTGTCGATGTCAACACTGATTTGGTACACAATCATACACGAATTAGTACCAGTTGTCGTGTTGGGAAACGTCCCTGGGTTCCCTGGCTTAAGAAGGGTGATGATCTTTAATTTTTAAGGATATGTAGGAGTTTTGAAGAAAATGCTGAATAGATTCAATCTACAAATCCGAAACGTTCTTGCTGTCTTTCAGCAGAAAAACTGGAAACTAATTATTTGTATTATATCGACCCACTAGGCCTTTGCAAGCACCTCAACCAGTTAGGCAGCGCTATCTACGACGCTTCAGGAACACTTTTTATATGATTGTCCTGGCTTTTCACATATATGGTGACAGATTTTTTATTGCAGTCGACACCTATGAGGTGTATTGCCTTCTGACAGTAAAATGGACCTGTTTTGCGTCTAAGTACCCCAATAAAAAAAAAACAACAACAAAACTCTCATAGGTTCAGAGAAAGTATCTACCTGAAGTTTTTATAAGAATTTTGTTTTTACCCAGCCTGCAAAATAATAATAATTTCCTTCTCCAAATTAATTGATTACAAGGTATTTGAAGGGCGCAACCTTTCTTAACTAAAATCATTAGTCGGAAGCTATTATCTAAGTTGTTCAAGTACATTTTTAGGATGTCAATACCTCCATCGGAATAACATAATCCAACCCTTGATTTACACTTGCATATGAGATTAATTACTTCTGATGGTCTACCTGCGCCCTTTGTTATAAATTCCGCCCCCATTAGGTCATTAAAAATTCATTTAATATGTTGATACTTTGAATTCTACCTGCTCGATTTACGACCCCTCTGTTCATCTGGTATAAGTACCACTTCAAAATCGCTAAATTCATCAGTCGTAGTACTACTATCAATCGAGATACATTCACATATTTTAAAATCATGGTTAAATCCAAAAATACCGTCCGAACACTCCCAAAACATCTTCAGAAAAAACTAACAACTTTCAAGAACTTCTTGAAAATTTTCAATGGTGTCGAAAGACTGTTTGGTGGTGTTTACTTTGAAGTTGTAGTTGAATCTCAAGAACCAGAAACAGGTATAATTGAATGCATCACCATTAAATCAGAAAATACCGGAACCACTGAAAGTAATACACAAAAAGAAAATACTCACGAAGGAAACCAGCAGCAAGCTCAACCAGGTACGGCAGCATTTATGAAGCGCTTCGAGCAATTTGTAAGGACCAAGAATAACTATAAATATCTGCTGGAAAAAGCTATTAAAACTGAACTTGAACTGCAAGAGAAGTATAAAGGGATGAATTGCAAAGTAACTCTCGTAAATCGAAAAACAAAAATATTGGAAAAACCAGAAGAAAAAACTAAACTGGCAATTGAATTGAGACAAAATTCAGAACTCAAAATGTAATTTAATGCAACCCTTGTTTTATTTGTAAAAACTTCGCAAAAAATAAAAATTAAAAATTGATCCAAATTCATGGCTCTTAACTTAAACATTTTACATCAGTAAAAGTCGCTCTTTTTAAGACTTTTTCTTGTATCTGGTCTTCTTCAATCAAATCAAGGACATAGGACTGTATTATTCAGGGAAGGACTACCAAAAGTCCTGTCTGTCAAAGAAAACAGTATCTCAGATCGTTCTGGAACAACTCGTTCATGTATAAACTGACTTGAGTTACTGTAATCGAGGCAGAAATGGTGTCTATAACTGGCCTGAACATCACAACGTTGTATTTTATTCCGCTTGCCACCACTAAATCGAATCATTTTTCAAAGCTATCAGTCAGCTGCAGAACTGGACTAATTTTTTGGATCTATATCGCTTAAAGTTAAAGAAAGAACCTTAGAACCATCGGATGCCACCGCATAACTTTCCAAACGCAAGAAAAACACAGCAACGGGCAGGAGCAAATCGCCTTCCCTCAAGAGCTGAGGGCGGCACTTCAGAAAACATCGCCTACGTTTGCCTCACATCACGCGAAGCCCATCTTCATCCCAAAGGACCTTGGCAAGATTTCACACGTGTATGTGCGTGTCGACAGCACCCAGCGATCGTTGCAGCCCCCTTACGCTGGATTGTATCCAGTCTTGGCCGGAGCCCTCATGCCTTCAAACTGACTCTGCGTTTGGCACTAAATGCCAATGGTCCCCCATTGGCAGCATACGAAAAAACGAAAAAATGTGTTTGGCACCTTATGCCAATGTCCCCCATTGGCAGTATATGAAAAAACGAAAAAATGTGTTTGGCATCTTATGCCAATGTCCCCCATTGGCAGCATATGTTAGGCACCATGTGCCAATGGTCCCCCATTGGCAGTATATGAAAAAATGAAAAAATGTGTTTGGCACCTAATGCCAATGGTCCCCCATTGGCAGCATATGAATAAAACGAAAGAATGTGTTTGGCACCTTATGCCAATGGTCCCCCATTGGCAGTATACGAAAAAACGAAAAAATGTGTTTGGCACCTTATGCCAATGTCCCCCATTGGCAGTATACGAAAAAACGAAAAAATGTGTTTGGCACCTTATGCCAATGTCCCCCATTGGCAGTATATGAAAAAACGAAAAAATGTGTTTGGCATCTTATGCCAATGTCCCCCATTGGCAGCATATGTTTGGCACCATGTGCCAATGGTCCCCCATTGGCAGTATATGAAAAAACGAAAAAATGTGTTTGGCACCTAATGCCAATGGTCCCCCATTGGCAGCATATGAATAAAACGAAAGAATGTGTTTGGCACCTTATGCCAATGGTCCCCCATTGGCAGTATACGAAAGAACGAAAGAATGTGTTTGGCACCTTATGCCAATGGTCCCCCATTGACAGTATATGAAAAAACGGAAGAATGCGTTTTGCACCTTATGCCAATTGTCCCCCATTGGCAGTATATGAAAAAACGAAAAAATGTGTTTGGCACCTTATGCCAATGGTCCACCATTGGCAGTATATGAAAAAACGAAAAAATGTGTTCAGCACCTCATGATAATGGTACCCCATTGGCAGTATATGAAAAAACGAAAAAATGTGTTTGGCACCTCATGCCAATGGTCCCCCATTGGCAGTATATGAAAAAACAAAAAAAAATGTGTTTGGCACCTTATGCCAATGGTCCCCCATTGGCAGTATATGAAAAAACGAAAAAATTTATTTGGCACCTTATGCCAATGGTCCCCCATTGGCAGTATATGAAAAAACAAAAAAATGTGTTTGGCACCTTATGCCAATGGTCCCCCATTGGCAGTATATGAAAAAACGGAAGAATGCGTTTGGCACCTTATGCCAATGGTCCCCCATTGGCAGTATATGAAAAAACGAAAAAATGTGTTTGGCACCTCATGCCAATGGTCCCCCATTGGCAGTATATGAAAAAACAAAAAAATTTGTTTGGCACCTTATGCCAATGGTCCCCCATTGGCAGTATATGAAAAAACGAAAAAATGTGTTTGGCACCTCATGCCAATGGTCCCCCATTGGCAGTATATGAAAAAACGAAAAAATGTGTTCGGCAGTATATGAAAAAACGAAAAAATGTGTTTGGCACCTTATGCCAATGGTCCCCCATTGGCAGTATATGAAAAAACAAAAAAATGTGTTTGGCACCTTATGCCAAAGGTCCCCCATTGGCAGTATATGAAAAAACAAAAAAATTTGTTTGGCACCTTATGCCAATGGTCGCCCATTGGCAGTATATGAAAAAACAAAAAAATGTGTTTGGCACCTTATGCCAATGGTCCCCCATTGGCAGTATATGAAAAAACGGAAGAATGCGTTTGGCACCTTATGCCAATGGTCCCCCATTGGCAGTATATGAAAAAACGAAAAAATGTGTTTGGCACCTCATGCCAATGGTCCCCCATTGGCAGTATATAAAAAAACAAAAAAATTTGTTTGGCACCTTATGCCAATGGTCGCCCATTGGCAGTATATGAAAAAACGGAAGAATGCGTTTGGCACCTTATGCCAATGGTCCCCCATTGGCAGTATATGAAAAAACGAAAAAATGTGTTTGGCACCTCATGCCAATGGTCCCCCATTGGCAGTATATGAAAAAACGAAAAAATGTGTTTGGCACCTCATGCCAATGGTCCCCCATTGGCAGTATATAAAAAAACAAAAAAATTTGTTTGGCACCTTATGCCAATGGTCGCCCATTGGCAGTATATGAAAAAACGGAAGAATGCGTTTGGCACCTTATGCCAATGGTCCCCCATTGGCAGTATATGAAAAAACAAAAAAATTTGTTTGGCACCTTATGCCAATGGTCGCCCATTGGCAGTATATGAAAAAACGGAAGAATGCGTTTGGCACCTTATGCCAATGGTCCCCCATTGGCAGTATATGAAGAAACAAAAAAATGTGTTTGGCACCTTATGCCAATGGTCGCCCATTGGCAGTATATGAAAAAACGGAAGAATGCGTTTGGCACCTAATGCCAATGGTCCCCCTTTGGCAGTATATGAAGAAACAAAAAAATGTGTTTGGCACCTTATGCCAATGGTCCCCCACTGGCAGCATATGAAAAAAGAAAAAATGTGTTTGGCACCTTGTGCCAATGGTCCCCCATTGGCAGTATATGAAAAACGAAAAAATGTGTTTGGCACCTTGTGCCAATGGTCCCCCATTGGCAGTATATAAAAAAACGAAAAAATGTGTTCGGCAGTATATGAAAAAACGAAAAAATGTGTTTAGCACCTTATGCCAATGGTCCCCCATTGGCAGTATATAAAAAAACGAAAAAATGTGTTCGGCACCTTATGCCAATGGTCGCCCATTGGCAGTATATGAAAAAACGGAAGAATGCGTTTGGCACCTTATGCCAATGGTCCCCCATTGGCAGTATATGAAAAAAACGAACAAATGTGTTTGGCATCTTATGCCAATGGTCCCCCATTGGCAGTATACGAAAAAACGAAAAAATGTGTTTGGCACCTTATGCCAATGGTCCCCCACTGGCAGTATATGAAAAAACGAAAAAATGCGTTTGGCACCTTATGCCAATGGTCCTCCATTGGCAGTATATGAAAAAACGAAAAAATGTGTTTGGCAGTATATGAAAAAACGAAAAAATGTGTTTGGCACCTTATGCCAATGGTCCCCCACTGGCAGTATATGAAGAAACAAAAAAATGTGTTTGGAACCTAATGCCAATGGTCCCCCACTGGCAGTATATGAAAGAACGAAAAAATGTGTTTGGCACCTAATGCCAATGGTCCCCCATTGGCAGTATGTGAAAAAAACGAACAAATGTGTTTGGCATCTTATGCCAATGGTCCCCCATTGGCAGTATACGAAAAAACGAAAAAATGTGTTTGGCACCTTATGCCAATGGTCCCCCATTGGCAGTATATGAAAAAACGAAAAAATGCGTTTGGCACCTTATGCCAATGGTCCTCCATTGGCAGTATATGAAAAAACGAAAAAATGTGTTTGGCACCTTATGCCAAAGGTCCCCCAATAGCCTTATATGAAAGAACGGAAAAATGTGTTTGGCACCTTATGCCAATGGTCCCCCATTGGCAGTATATGAAAAAACGAAAAAATGTGTTTGGCACCTTATGCCAATGGTCCACCATTGGCAGTATATGAAAAAACGAAAAAATGTGTTTGGCACCTTATGCCAATGGTCCCCCATTGGCAGTATATGAAAAAATTAAAAAATGTGTTTGGCACCTAATGCCAATGGTCCCCCATTGGCAGTATATGAAAAAACGAAAAAATGTGTTTGGCACCTTATGCCAATGGTCCCCCATTGGCAGTATATGAAAAAACGAAAAAATGTGTTTGGCACCTTATGCCAATGGTCCCCCATTGGCAGTATATGAAAAAACGAAAAAATGTGTTTGACACCTTATGCCAATGGTCCCCCATTGGTAGTATATGAAAAAATTAAAAAATGTGTTTGGCACCTTATGCCAATGGTCCCCCATTGGTAGTATATGAAAAAATTAAAAAATGTGTTTGGCACCTAATGCCAATGGTCCCCCATTGGCAGTATATGAAAAAACGAAAAAATGTGTTTGGCACCTTATGCCGATGGTCCCCCATTGGCAGTATATAAAAAATCGAAAAAATGTGTTTGGCACCTTATGCCAATGGTCCCCCATTGGCAGTATACGAAAAAACGAAAATATGTGTTTGGCACCTTATGCCAATGATCCCCCATTGGCAGTATATGAAAAAACGAAAAAATGTGTTTGACACCTATTGCCAATGGTCCACCTTATGCAGTATATGAAAAAACGAAAAAATGTGTTTGGCAGTATATGAAAAAACGAAAAAATGTGTTTGGCACCTTATGCCAATGGTCCCCCATTGGCAGTATATGAAAAAATTAAAAAATGTGTTTGGCACCTAATGCCAATGGTCCCCCATTGGCAGTATATGAAAAAACGAAAAAATGTGTTTGGCACCTTATGCCAATGGTCCCCCATTGGCAGTATATGAAAAAACGAAAAAATGTGTTTGGCACCTTATGCCAATGGTCCCCCATTGGCAGTATATGAAAAAACGAAAAAATGTGTTTGACACCTTATGCCAATGGTCCCCCATTGGTAGTATATGAAAAAATTAAAAAATGTGTTTGGCACCTTATGCCAATGGTCCCCCATTGGTAGTATATGAAAAAATTAAAAAATGTGTTTGGCACCTAATGCCAATGGTCCCCCATTGGCAGTATATGAAAAAACGAAAAAATGTGTTTGGCACCTTATGCCGATGGTCCCCCATTGGCAGTATATAAAAAATCGAAAAAATGTGTTTGGCACCTTATGCCAATGGTCCCCCATTGGCAGTATACGAAAAAACGAAAATATGTGTTTGGCACCTTATGCCAATGATCCCCCATTGGCAGTATATGAAAAAACGAAAAAATGTGTTTGGCAGTATATGAAAAAACGAAAAAATGTGTTTGGCACCTTATGCCAATGGTCCCCCATTGGCAGTATATGAAAAAACGAAAAAATGTGTTTGACACCTATTGCCAATGGTCCACCATTGGCAGTATATGAAAAAACGAAAAAATGTGTTTGGCACCTTATGCCAATGGTCCCCCATTGGCAGTATATGAAAAAACGAAAAAATGTGTTTGGCAGTAAATGAAAAAACGAAAAAATGTGTTTGGCACCTTATGCCAATGGTCCACCATTGGCAGTATATGAAAAAACGAAAAAATGTGTTTGGCACCTTATGCCAATGGTCCCCCATTGGTAGTATATGAAAAAATTAAAAAATGTGTTTGGCACCTTATGCCAATGGTCCCCCATTGGTAGTATATGAAAAAATTAAAAAATGTGTTTGGCACCTAATGCCAATGGTCTCCCATTGGCAGTATATGAAAAAACGAAAAAATGTGTTTGGCACCTTATGCCAATGGTCCCCCATTGGTAGTATATGAAAAAATTAAAAAATGTGTTTGGCACCTTATGCCAATGGTCCCCCATTGGTAGTATATGAAAAAATTAAAAAATGTGTTTGGCACCTAATGCCAATGGTCCCCCATTGGCAGTATATGAAAAAACGAAAAAATGTGTTTGGCACCTTATGCCGATGGTCCCCCATTGGCAGTATATAAAAAATCGAAAAAATGTGGTTGGCACCTTATGCCAATGGTCCCCCATTGGCAGTATACGAAAAAACGAAAATATGTGTTTGGCACCTTATGCCAATGGTCCCCCATTGGTAGTATATGAAAAAATTAAAAAATGTGTTTGGCAGTAAATGAAAAAACGAAAAAATGTGTTTGGCACCTTATGCCAATGGTCCACCATTGGCAGTATATGAAAAAACGAAAAAATGTGTTTGGCACCTTATGCCAATGGTCCCCCATTGGTAGTATATGAAAAAATTAAAAAATGTGTTTGGCACCTTATGCCAATGGTCCCCCATTGGTAGTATATGAAAAAATTAAAAAATGTGTTTGGCACCTAATGCCAATGGTCTCCCATTGGCAGTATATGAAAAAACGAAAAAATGTGTTTGGCACCTTATGCCAATGGTCCCCCATTGGTAGTATATGAAAAAATTAAAAAATGTGTTTGGCACCTTATGCCAATGGTCCCCCATTGGTAGTATATGAAAAAATTAAAAAATGTGTTTGGCACCTAATGCCAATGGTCCCCCATTGGCAGTATATGAAAAAACGAAAAAATGTGTTTGGCACCTTATGCCGATGGTCCCCCATTGGCAGTATATAAAAAATCGAAAAAATGTGTTTGGCACCTTATGCCAATGGTCCCCCATTGGCAGTATACGAAAAAACGAAAATATGTGTTTGGCACCTTATGCCAATGATCCCCCATTGGCAGTATATGAAAAAACGAAAAAATGTGTTTGACACCTATTGCCAATGGTCCACCATTGGCAGTATATGAAAAAACGAAAAAATGTGTTTGGCACCTTATGCCAATGGTCCCCCATTGGCAGTATATGAAAAAACGAAAAAATGTGTTTGGCAGTATATGAAAAAACGAAAAAATGTGTTTGGCACCTTATGCCAATGGTCCACCATTGGCAGTATATGAAAAAACGAAAAAATGTGTTTGGCACCTTATGCCAATGGTCCCCCATTGGCAGTATATGAAAAAATTAAAAAATGTGTTTGGCACCTAATGCCAATGGTCCCCCATTGGCAGTATATGAAAAAACGAAAAAATGTGTTTGGCACCTTATGCCAATGGTCCCCCATTGGCAGTATATGAAAAAACGAAAAAATGTGTTTGGCACCTTATGCCAATGGTCCCCCATTGGCAGTATATGAAAAAACGAAAAAATGTGTTTGACACCTTATGCCAATGGTCCCCCATTGGTAGTATATGAAAAAATTAAAAAATGTGTTTGGCACCTTATGCCAATGGTCCCCCATTGGTAGTATATGAAAAAATTAAAAAATGTGTTTGGCACCTAATGCCAATGGTCCCCCATTGGCAGTATATGAAAAAACGAAAAAATGTGTTTGGCACCTTATGCCGATGGTCCCCCATTGGCAGTATATAAAAAATCGAAAAAATGTGTTTGGCACCTTATGCCAATGGTCCCCCATTGGCAGTATACGAAAAAACGAAAATATGTGTTTGGCACCTTATGCCAATGATCCCCCATTGGCAGTATATGAAAAAACGAAAAAATGTGTTTGACACCTATTGCCAATGGTCCACCATTGGCAGTATATGAAAAAACGAAAAAATGTGTTTGACACCTATTGCCAATGGTCCACCATTGGCAGTATATGAAAAAACGAAAAAATGTGTTTGGCAGTATATGAAAAAACGAAAAAATGTGTTTGGCACCTTATGCCAATGGTCCACCATTGGCAGTATATGAAAAAACGAGAAAATGTGTTTGGCACCTAATGCCAATGGTCCACCATTGGCAGTATATGAAAAAGTTAAAAAAATGTGTTTGGCACCTAATGCCAATGGTCCCCCATTGGCAGTATATGAAAAAACGAAAAAATGTGTTTGGCACCTTATGCCAATGGTCCCCCATTGGCAGTATATGAAAAAACGAAAAAATGTGTTTGACACCTTATGCCAATGGTCCCCCATTGGCAGTATATAAAAAATCGAAAAAATGTGTTTGGCACCTTATGCCAATGGTCCCCCATTGGCAGTATACGAAAAAACGAAAATATGTGTTTGGCACCTTATGCCAATGATCCCCCATTGGCAGTATATGAAAAAACGAAAAAATGTGTTTGGCAGTATATGAAAAAACGAAAAAATGTGTTTGGCACCTTATGCCAATGGTCCCCCATTGGCAGTATATGAAAAAACGAAAAAATGTGTTTGACACCTATTGCCAATGGTCCACCATTGGCAGTATATGAAAAAACGAAAAAATGTGTTTGGCACCTTATGCCAATGGTCCCCCATTGGCAATATATGAAAAACGAAAAAATGTGTTTGGCAGTATATGAAAAAACGAAAAAATGTGTTTGGCACCTTATGCCAATGGTCCACCATTGGCAGTATATGAAAAAACGAAAAAATGTGTTTGGCACCTTATGCCAATGGTCCCCCATTGGCAGTATATGAAAAAATTAAAAAATGTGTTTGGCACCTAATGCCAATGGTCTCCCATTGGCAGTATATGAAAAAACGAAAAAATGTGTTTGGCACCTTATGCCAATGGTCCCCCATTGGCAGTATATGAAAAAACGAAAAAATGTGTTTGGCACCTTATGCCAATGGTCCCCCATTGGCAGTATATGAAAAAACGAAAAAATGTGTTTGGCAGTATATGAAAAAACGAAAAAATGTGTTTGGCACCTTGTGCCAATGGTCCACCATTGGCAGTATATGAAAAAACGAGAAAATGTGTTTGGCACCTAATGCCAATGGTCCACCATTGGCAGTATATGAAAAAGTTAAAAAATGTGTTTGGCACCTAATGCCAATGGTCCCCCATTGGCAGTATATGAAAAAACGAAAAAATGTGTTTGGCACCTTATGCCAATGGTCCCCCATTGGTAGTATATGAAAAAATTAAAAAATGTGTTTGGCACCTTATGCCAATGGTCCCCCATTGGTAGTATATGAAAAAATTAAAAAATGTGTTTGGCACCTAATGCCAATGGTCCCCCATTGGCAGTATATGAAAAAACGAAAAAATGTGTTTGGCACCTTATGCCGATGGTCCCCCATTGGCAGTATATAAAAAATCGAAAAAATGTGTTTGGCACCTTATGCCAATGGTCCCCCATTGGCAGTATACGAAAAAACGAAAATATGTGTTTGGCACCTTATGCCAATGATCCCCCATTGGCAGTATATGAAAAAACGAAAAAATGTGTTTGACACCTATTGCCAATGGTCCACCATTGGCAGTATATGAAAAAACGAAAAAATGTGTTTGACACCTATTGCCAATGGTCCACCATTGGCAGTATATGAAAAAACGAAAAAATGTGTTTGGCAGTATATGAAAAAACGAAAAAATGTGTTTGGCACCTTGTGCCAATGGTCCACCATTGGCAGTATATGAAAAAACGAGAAAATGTGTTTGGCACCTAATGCCAATGGTCCACCATTGGCAGTATATGAAAAAGTTAAAAAATGTGTTTGGCACCTAATGCCAATGGTCCCCCATTGGCAGTATATGAAAAAACGAAAAAATGTGTTTGGCACCTTATGCCAATGGTCCCCCATTGGCAGTATATGAAAAAACGAAAAAATGTGTTTGGCACCTTATGCCAATGGTCCCCCATTGGTAGTATATGAAAAAATTAAAAAATGTGTTTGGCACCTTATGCCAATGGTCCCCCATTGGTAGTATATGAAAAAATTAAAAAATGTGTTTGGCACCTAATGCCAATGGTCCCCCATTGGCAGTATATGAAAAAACGAAAAAATGTGTTTGGCACCTTATGCCGATGGTCCCCCATTGGCAGTATATAAAAAATCGAAAAAATGTGTTTGGCACCTTATGCCAATGGTCCCCCATTGGCAGTATATGAAAAAACGAAAGAGTGTGTTTGGCACCTTATGCCAATGGTCCCCTATCGGCAGTATATGTCAACGAAAGAATGTGTTTGGCACCTTATGCCAATGGTCCCCCATTGGCAGTATATGAAAAAACGGAAGAATGTGTTTGGCACCTAATGCCAATGGACCCCCATTGGCAGTATATGAAAAAACGAAAGAGTGTGTTTGGCACCTTATGCCAATGGTCCCCCTTTGGCAGTATATTCAAAAACGAAAGAATGTGTTTGGCACCTTATGCCAATGGTCTCCCATTGGCAGTATATGAAAAAACGAAAGAGTGTGTTTGGCACCTTATGCCAATGGTCCCCTATCGGCAGTATATGTCAACGAAAGAATGTGTTTGGCACCTTATGCCAATGGCCCCCCATTGGCAGTATATGAAAAAACGGAAGAATGTGTTTGGCACCTAATGCCAATGGTCCCACATTGGCAGTATATGAAAAAACGAAAGAATGTGTTTGGCACCTAATGCCAATGGTCCCTCATTGGCAGTATATGAAAAAACGAAAGAATGTGTTTGGCACGGTGCCGTGAAATAACGCCAAGCGAAATAAGGCCAAATTTCAAAATTCGGCTTTATTTTACTTTCAAATGCGTAATAAAGCCGAGTCGGCCTTATTACGCTTTTCGATTTCACCACAACCCATATTGGGTATCTGTATTGCACCCCTTCGCTCCGCTTCGCTACTTCGGTCTTTTTATGCCCAAGATCGGTGAGGAGCAACAGGTTTTTGTAACATTCCTTTGTTTTTGTTAGCTTTGCTAATTCTCTTGCCTTCTCTCTGAAATTCGGCTTTATTTCGCATACAATCGCCCCTTTTCCGTAAGGCGTTTATCTTAAACGACAATTGTCGTTTCTTGTGTCGTGTCGTTTAAGAATTGGTATTCCGTAACTTAAACGTCTCCTTATGCATTACATTTACCATCCACACACATTCCACATTGTTAATTGACAGATCGATTTCACGAATTGTAACATTTTGGTTTGAAATTCACAAATTTAAAATTTTAAAAATTATATTTTGTAAAAGAAAAGTACTAATAAACAAACATGAATAGCTGTTATGTTTTAGTCCAGTGACAAAGACGAACATAAGTAATAAAAAACAAATAAAAAAATTCTTTGCCAATGAAATAGTTTTTCCATTAGCTCCAGTAGACCTTTAAATTGCTTTTGGTTTCAAATTTTGACCCTCCAAATCAAAATAATCTAATCTAGTTGCTTAAATAAACAAAAAATTTAAGAAAAGTTACATTTTCATTCGATTTGTACTTTTGGCGATCACAAATTCATCCACGACAAATATCGTCGTTTCTTTTTCGTTTTTGTGGCGTTTAACGCCTTACGGAATAAGAGTGAGGATTCCCACATGACGTTTTGTCGTAAAGTAATGGGTTTCACAAGGTGTTCAACGACAAATGGCGTTCAACGACATAAAAACGCCAATCGTAATACCGATTTCACAGTGTCGTATTTTACTTTGTCGTAAAAGCCTTCCGGAATAGGGGTGAATGTTCGGCTTTATTTCGCATTTGAAAGCGAAATAGGGCCGAATCTCAAAATTCGGCATTATTTCGCTTTCATAGTGGGAAATACATAGAGCCAAATTTTGAAATTTGGCCTTATTTCGCTTGGCGTTATTTCACGGCACCGTTTGGCACTTAATGCCAATGAAACCCCATTGCACAGTGATTCACTCGTAGGCCAAAATTCAATAACAGTTATGTTATCAGAAAAAAATATTATTGCATATTTACATTTGCCAATAAACAAACTACTCCAAAACACAAGTTTTTGCTCGATTTGTTTACATTATCAATCAATTGAGTGCAACGAAAGTGAGCACATGTAACAAGTTGTCGTATAGCGTGCGTGAGACTTTGATTTTTTAGTCCATTACCCGAGATGTAGTGGTCTGGTGTTGTTCTTTTGCAATGAATATTTAAGAACTAGGTTTGTTTATAACTTCGTTATATGCCTTTAAAAAAAATGACTCCATATTCCTGAAAATGTTTCCTCTCAAAGACACACCTTTTGCATATCCTTTTTTCCTCTGAATATTAGCTTACATAAGCTTTTAATGACCTTGCAATCCTTTGCAATATATATGACTTACTAGCTGTACCCGCGACTTCGTCCGCGTTGACCTAAAATTTCTTTCTGTTAAGCTTGACTCGCGAATACGTTGATGTGGCATAGCTTACAGCTTATGTGATGTGAAGATTGTTTTCTTTTTTTTAAAGAAAGGTGGAAAGCATCGAAAGCCTAAGTGCGGGATTATAGCCTGAACTAAGACCACCTCTGCCACCAATATCTATTCCCTTTCCCTTTCCAGGTGTGTCAGCTCTACGAACATGCTTTTGGCAAAAATGCAAACTGCACTCCACTTTAACTATATCTCCCGTTGAGTATAGAACCGTGGTCACTGGAAGAACACATGCCCCAAGTCTTCAACTGTGTCTTCCTACCACTCTCATCAACATCAAGGTCACGTGCGCTGTGATATCAAAACGCACCATCACGCACACACGCATCAAAGCGCACCTGCGCTAATTATGTCTTGATAGGACTTTACAAGGCAATCACTTCTATTTACCTTCCTCTACTGTGTCTGCGCAGCACGGGTAAAGTGGAGAGTCAGTGTTATTGAACCGATCGATTTGATTGGAAATAGCAATGTCTCGTTAAGACCGGTGTTACGGAGAAGTCTACCTCTCCATACTTGTGCCTTGTCCAAGTTTCAGTAATAAGGATAAGACGATATGTCCATCTGCCTTTGGTTGACAGGTTCCAACTCTGCTGCCATTCTCTCAGGCTCCTTGTTGTTTCGTCTTGCGCTAGTTCACCTTCCTTCCAGGTTAATCACAAAATTGCGACTTTATTTCTCTTTTCTGACACTTTGTACTTTACTGTAGTACATCCCGATACACTGCACTACCGTCATTTAAAATGTAGCTTTTAGATAAAACTTTTATCTAGTCTTATCAGCAAAACAGCAAAACCGAAGCACAAGTTTATAAGACGGCACTCCGGATATCTCTAAGAAGTTTAAAAACCCTGCTATTTAGGTCATAGCGTCGTTTGCGGACATGATCTGCTTCATATTTTCGAAGTGTTGTCAGATGTACATACTTGGAGCAGAAAAAAATATAATACCTCGCCTCGTACTTCCAACTACTACGCCAATATTCGGCTAAGATCCTAAACTTGGGGTGTTTCAATGGGTCTTAAACAAAACCAAGGTGAAACCTACCCACCTCACTCATCACACTTTCATTATTTTCATGTCCTTACGAATTCCTCCCATAGCGTGGAACATTATGAGATCCATTCAAATACCTAACATAGTCAAAAAAAAATATTAGTAATTTGCTCGTTATTTACATACCCTACGTCATTTATTCCTGCAGTGGGATACTACTTTTTTAACTACTCGAGAAACTGAATATCTGCTACACCACCATAAAAACCCTTTCCCTGTGAATAGCGAGTGAGTTCCGATCATTTAGATGCGAAGATACACATACCCTACCCACCACAAATAAAAGGAAGCAACAAAAAAAGGAAAAAGGAAAAACCACCCTTGTCGCGCACACGATCATGATTTACGATCCCTACGATGTGCCACTGGCTGAGTGCTGCGCAGGTCCCAAAATGGATGTTTCATAAGGAAATATGAATTTTTCAAAATAAAAATTAAGAAATAAAAATAAGCCTATGCGCTTCTCCTGGACATAGACTTTCTACTCACGAAGTTTCATCAAAATCCGTCCAGCCGTTTAGGCGTTACGGAGGAACAAACATCCAAACATCCAAACATCCAAACATCTAAACATCCAAACATCCAAACTTTCACATTTATAATATTAGTAGGAAAGGACTGTATTACTCAAACTTCGAAGTTTCTTAGGCACAAAAAATCGTTTGCTTCTAGCTGCTTCCTCTCTTCTAATATGGTATGGATTGTGTTAACGTAAAAACGTTTTACTGGGGGCATTCGATGGCACAAAAAATATTTCGGACATCCAGTACAGCTAGAGACTTGAAATTTGGTGTGCAGGTAGATCGTACCTCACATATACCCAAAAAATTGTGACTTGTTCAAATATCCCTCCCTAACCCTCTTAAAAATTATAATCAGGAGAAAATTGTTTCTTTATTCAATAAAATGGCATTTTTCCAATTTACAGTTAAAAATTTGGAATTTTCAGTAATTTGCCTTTAGTTATATTCCAAGGCCCCTTATGCACCAAGTTTCAAGTTTCTGGGTCCACTGGAAGTCCCTCAAAAGGAACTGGGCACTTCGTGACACGAAGAAGATTTGTTGATTTTGCTATGTATAATTCTTGTTTAAATGCCAGTACAGCCAATAATAAACGTCGTCCTTGACATTGTGCAAGTGAACATTCTCGAGGATGCATATCTTTAACATTTGGCAATCCAAGAGTGGAAATTATATGGAAAGACACGTCAAGTCTTAGAAATGTTAATTGAAGCTGTACCTGATGTGAAAAATATAGACATTAAGAATTTAGAAAATCGCGTTTATAACTCTTATGTAAAAGTATTGCTAATTACTAGAAAATTTTAAAAAGTGCTAAATACAAACTTTTGGAAAAGTTTTCTCTTTGGTTAGCAGCTGTAGAAGAAATTGAATTACCCAGAAATAATGTGCAATGCAGAGAAACCCAACTCATATATTCACGTGGCCGCCCAAGAAAGGATTACGCGATGTGTAGCAAACGTTCAAAACGCAGAAGAATGGCTGAGTTATCAAAATCAGATGTAATCAATTTGTAAAAAAAAAATTATGGACCCAAGTATAAGATAAGTAATTTTTTCCATTTTTATTCATTGGATTTACTTTAAAATTAGTGTGATTATTAACAATAACAGTCCTAAGCAGGTCTCCAAATTTCATTGAATTCTGTAAAGGGGTTCAGATTTTATAGATATATGACCGCCTCTCCATACAACTTGAACGACTGTGCGTAGGTTCGGTCTTCCTTTTCTTCTTGAATCAGGTGGCTGGGATTCAAAGATTCTTTTACCTAGAGCATTCTCGTCCATTCGCTCGATATGGCCGAGCCAGTGCAGTACTGCAGTCGACGGGTTTTTGCCTTCAGGACTACTTCCTCATCTTGATGTATAGTTCGCGGTAATAATATACCTTCTCCTCCATTCGCCCTTCTCGCAGTCAGGACCAAATATTCCACGCAGAGTTTTTCTTTTGAAATATCCCAAGATCTGCTCCACTGTCTTACTTATCGTCCAGCATTCAGCTCAGGTGGCAAGACTGGCAAGATCAGGGTTTTGTAGAGCATGATTTTGGAGCTTCAAGTTAGGACCCTAGTTTTTTGGACATACCGAAGTAGCAGCGGTTGCCTTAGGTTATCCTTCGTCGAATCTCCACTAGGATGCCATTTGTGGAGTTTATATTTGCCGCGAAGTAGATAAACTCCTTCACTACTTCAAAATTATAGCAGTCAATTGTTAGGTTCTAGATGGTGTCCGACGGAACGGTTTTTGGTCGACAGCATATACTTTGTTTTAACCTCGTTCATCATGTGACCAACTCGTTTGGCTTGCTCTTCTATTGCCGTAAAAGCGTCAATACTGGCACGCTAGGAACGGGCGATGATTTCGATATCGTCTGCATATTCCAGCAGCTGGATGGATTTGTTAAGTATAGTGTCTTCTGTGTTTACGTCGGCCTTTCGCCCTATCTGCTCCAGCACAAGATTAAAAAATTACACGACAGCGCGTCTCCTTGCCGAAATCGGGTTCATGTTTGGAGCTTCTCCTTACAATTCATATAATAGACCAGCGTTGCTCTACTGCTTAAGCAAAGATTTGAATACTGACTTTTGTACGCACGTTAGTTTACTTCCACTTGATGATTGATATCCGACTTTTTCTCATATCCTGCCATCTTATCCGTAAGTTTATTACAAACAGACATTATACTCACTTTCTTATTTACACAGGTGGCGCTTTAGTTCGAGTTGACCTTCAAACGCTTTGCAAGGTGGTATACCATTGCCTGATTAAATAATGATCCTCACACTGAATTATACTAAAATCTTTTCCATAACGGCCACAATCCATGTCAAAAGATCTATCGCCCTCTTTGGAAAGCCCTTCCCATAAGTATAACGAGAATATAATTATTGTGTTCCCATTATCTTTTCATGTTCTGACAATATAATATAACACCTTCATTTGGTGTGACTTTATGTATTTTTTTTTTTTTGTCTAATTAAATTTCCTTTAGATAAGAAAAGATAGAAAATCTCTCGTGCGGTTAGTTTAATCCTTCTCACAGGCTTCACCTGTCAACCGCACATAAAAAAACATCCTCACGCACTCAATTTTGTAATAAAAGAAATCTTAAGTACTCTCCGGGGAACATTTGAGCAAGCCGACACATCCATCAACCCTCCCGGAACAGCCCTTCGTTGAGTTAATTAAAACTCCATAATTACGACAGAATTGTCCTCCACCTCATTATGCTCATGTGTATTCTGATGAAAAATTAAATACGCTCTGCAATCCAAGAAATTACAATTAAACATAATTATCTGGAATTAACATACCCGCTTTGAGATGTTTACCAGGACACGCACACTCGGATTGTCGTAAGCACGCCAAAGCCTGTTAAGGACTTTTGCCTCTGTGTGGGCTTCGTAAAACATGGTGTGCGCTTTGCTGTGTTGGAGTGTTGGGGTGTGAACGTGTCTTCAGCCCAAATGTCATTTATTTTTATTTTTATTTTTATTTTTTTTTTTCCATTTTCTCTCAGATTGAATTTTCTCAGTTCTGCTCCTGCGCCTCCTTTCGAATTTACATATACACACACACACAGTTTGAGTGTCAGTTAGACAGGCTTACCTCTCTGTGGGATTACAGATGGTATAGGTGTTGGAATAAGTTCTTCTTCTGAGAAAGTTAGGAACTAGGAAACAGCTTAATGGGGCGATAATGTTTTGAATGATGAGCTGGGTTGTTGAGAGCCTCAAATTCCAAGAGCTACGTATAGTTTCGCTGTTAATCCCAACAGTTCAATAGTTGGTGAATTAATTCCACCATTAAGATGCGAGGGAAGATTATGACGAAAGTGTAATTTTCGCCACGAAGAAGGGTGAAAATTCAATTTTCCCATTAAAATTCAAAAATGTCCGTGAGAGTCTCAAGATGTTTAAGTAGGAAAATCCTTTTTTTTTCTCTCAAATCGATGACGGGCGGTTTAAAAATCAAATTGATTCTCGCACCGAAGACGGGGAAAAGAAATAAATGGGAAAAAGGAATTCATGAATGCACTTAGATTTTGAAATCCATTATCGAAATCACTGAAGATGCGGTCGACCAGATGATTGGTCATGCACTTGCAAGTGAGGTGAGGACGAGATTCATTTTAGTGAGCTTTCTTTCCTCAATTTTCTTGACAGGATATTTCATTCTTTTTTTTAAGTTTTCCTTTTTTGAATAATATTTGGAAAGCGGTCGGTTGGAATAAGTGCAGGAATAGATTACTTTTGCCGACAGTTATTCCATTGTCTTGGATATTATTGAGTTTAGTTATTGGTTGGGTCGGAGGAAGCATGCTATTATAGAGTTTGGAAATTATACTTCTTTTCAGAAGGATTAAATACAAATTATGTCCGTTATTGTTACATGTACTGAGATCCAGAAGTGAATCATGTCTGAAGCGATGCTCAGACCGATCGACGTGCCAAGAATGTTTTGGTGAAAGAAGAACTTCTTCGTCCCAGAACCTACGTTGGGTTTGCCCATCGATTGTTGGGAATCTATCAAACACAATTGTTTGTGGCATGACACTTCAGCATTCAGGCAAACCAAACGAATATTTCCCGATGTCTGTAAGAAGTCCGCTGCATTTTTGTTTTCTCTCAGCAGAACAATTAATTGTCGTTATTACAAGACACTACGCATTTGCCCAAAATTGATGCTAGTGGAGATGGCGACGATACTGCGGAACACTTCCTATGTGATTGTCTTGCCTTTGATCGTATGAGGTGGTAGTTTTCTGGAGCCGATATGATTTGTGGAGCATACGAAACCATAGCCCTTTGTTCTTAAACGCACACCACTCTAGCTCTAACCTACATAAATCCATCCCTTAAATTAATTGCTTCCATTAATGGGCCCATCCCTTTCAACGTGAATACTGTCAACTTCAAGATTACTGGCAGATCTTTGGACACCTTACATTACAAAAGGAAAATATCTAATGTTCTTATCCCGTTCATCTTTAACCAGGTGCTTGATGAGAAGTGTTAAGGAAGACACTCAGCCAGCCCGTATAGAAATGTTTTGCTATAATAAACATCAATTTTGAATATTAATTTCCACAACATCACTGATAGGCTCACATATTGGTTCAAGGTGCCTTCCTCTCAACCACAGTAACGTTCCGAAAGTAGACGATACACAATCGATCGAAGTAAACATAGCAATGAGGCTAGAGCCTGATGAGTGAAGCAGATAAGGATGTTACTGCTTGGTTTTCTCAAAACTTGATTACAAACGTTCCATTCATTGCTTTCAAATGCATCGTATGGCATCAGGGCTTTTGTTGAGTTTATCATAATCACCTTCATGTGCCTGTCCCGAACCATCACTTTCATGCAAGTCAGTGAGCAATACCTCGTATCCAATCGCAAAGGGAATTAATTTGCAACTGATTGCCTTGAAATTAGTGGTCTAAACTCTGTAAATCCCTGACGAAGTTGCTCCGCACCCGGATTGCCATTGTTTACCTCTCATTTACTGACAGCTGTGTGTATGTGAAAGGCAAATCCTAAGTCCTAATTCACTGAAAATGGTTGAATTTAATCTCTGACTAGTGTAAATGTGTACAGCGAACGGCGCGGCGGCTGTTGTAAAGCGTTATATAGAAACAGTGATTACTTGTAGCTAATTGAAATAAGCCGGTTGAATGAAACATGGCGAAAACGGATGCCGGCTGAAAATGCAATTTTCAAATTGAATAAGGTGCACACATAACTCCTTCATATTTATGTGTGTTTACACAAAACAACAGACATTACTTCTGAGGAGGAACTTCACATTCGTATGTGTGTAAATTCGAATTATGCAGCGTGTTCCGGAAATAATGGTCATCAATTCACAGGATGGCGCTACAACTCACAGGATGTATAACTCAGCTTGGTTTTAGTTGACCGAGATAGTCTAAATTGTTGGTGTTTTGTGGGTTGTAATGGATCCACTTGGGTGGAGAAAGAAATATCAGAAAATTGAGAGTACATAGCTTGGGGTGAAATTATTGCCAGCAATGGTATGGTGTTTGATACATTTACAGATGAATCGAGATTGGTCACGCTGTGTGTTGACGCAGTAGCTTCCAGGAGCAGGATCTTAGTAAATATTGTTTCAAGCAAAAATACATATTTTACACATGTGTCTTGGTGTTATTTTTCGGAAACTTTCTGTTCGGTCAGCACTTTGACTTTCAAATTATTTAAAGGTCATCCAGGTGCGTATAATAACCGTGCCACAGGCATTGCAAGTGACTATTTTAATATCAAATTTGTAACACTGGCTGAACTTAAATAAGAAATCATAATAAAATAAATACTTGGCACGACAGCTCATGGAGGACCAGGGCATCGATTCTCGAAACTATTCATGTTTTGCGTGTTCTATTTTTCGCACGAAGGAAAGAGACCTACAGTTTTTCAGAACTTTTTTCATGACGGATAAAAGCCTAGAGTGTCATTCCCTGCGAAGAGCTGGTGCCGCAAAAAGGAGTTTGGTGGTTTTGAGGCCTGAACCTGTGTCATCTTGCTTGGCAGTACAACGCACTTACCCCTAAGCCATGGCGACCATAACCACACAAAAGAAATTGGCAATATCAAAACCAACAAAGCTCCTGGCTGCGATTTAATAACAGGTCAGGTTCTCAAAGAATTGCCCGTGAAAGCATTAGTAAAGCTTTTCTTTATAAAAAATGCTGCATTTAGATTGCAATAGTCAGGGGAAAGTTCCCAAACGACAAAAAGCCTTACATTCACTATTCGCTACTATGTTAAGAGGTTTTTCTTGACGTCTTCCAAGCAAGATACGATAGGTCTTTCCCGTTTTGATCTAAAATATTTTACAATCCTAGTCACGAATATTCAGATTTTAAGAAATTGCGACGGGTCACCGCAAGGGAGTGTATGTTTTTTTTTTTTTTTTTTTAAATACTCAAGAAATATAGCAACTAAGCACCATCATAGCTAACTTCGAGTACTATATTCACAGATCACAACGACAATCTCGTGTATGTGTGTATTTTTCAAGGAAAAATAAGATGAACGCGAAGTTTGTTAGGAAAATTAGTGCAATGGCAACATTATAAAAAATTTTATTTCATTTTATTTAAGTTTAAGTCTTGAAAATTGGAAAGAAAATGCTTTTATCGGCTTTAATTTTTTATTTATTTTTTTCTAGTCACCTGCCACAGAAAGCCAAAGCTAAAGCCCATGAATATCACGAAAAGTAATCAACTTTGAGGTTTGTTTGCGAAACACTTTTGACACACCAAATTCCAAGAGAAAATTTTGAAGAAGGATTTTGCCTTAAACCACACATAGAAAACAACTCACAAGCCCTCCAGACATATTATGGGTCAAATATCCCTTTTCAATGAGCGAAGATTGGCAGTTTGGGGCCAACAACAAATTACAAAGTTTCCACATAAAGTTTAGGAGAATCTACACTTCCAACAGCTTTGTGTATGCCATATATAGGATCGAGAAACCCTTTGAGATGCCAATGTATTAAACACATCCTTTTGGGGAAGAGCAAAACATTCTAGTCAGCTAGATATTAAAATACCAACCACATGCATACACACACAGTCTCATGGAGGGACACAAGTTTTCCGCACGAGGGGTTCTCTGATATACACACACACATACGCCCCCTACTTGACATCCTGGAACATCAATCAACATATAGTAAATGGACTTTAATATTTGGCAATCAAATAAAACAGCAAACAATAGAAAACCGGCAGTAAGAGGGTGTCCTTTTGTAGTGTTATTATCGAGAAACACCCAGTCGTGTATGCAAGGGTTGAGAAACTTTTGAGGCTCTTTATTAATTGGGGATTGGGTTAACACTTGAAAGTCTCTCGACCAGATGCACGACACCATCCAATTGAGGTGACTTGCCAAAGACCTATGGATGTCTAGACATAGGCAAGTCCTTATTCTATGCATACCGCTCTGGGAGTGAGAGTTTGCTTGAATTTTATTGAGCATTGTTCATAAGGAATGATGAAATTTATCCTGATGTGGAATTTTAGATCTGCGGTCTTCTTAAAGCAAAACCCCAAATCGAAGTTGAGAGCTAGATGAAATTCCTGTCGAGAATATTTGAATAGGAGCAGCTTTTCCCATAGAATATAACCAAACAATGTGGTATCGAAGCGTGTTAATCGATCGTAAGAGATAAGCAGTGGTCTGCATTAGGATGCGCTTATATGACGCTTTCGGATTTAAGGAATAAGTTTTTTTGAAAATTCAAAATAGCTGGATATAGTAGGAGTAACTTGCGCAAGAAGTTCTATGGATACGGTTGGTTGGTATTTACTTTTTATTTGGGAAGAATGCCTTCACTTGATTCTTCCGATAACGAGGAGTACGTGCTATGTGATGTAAGATACCGTTGTGCAGGATGCGAGATGTTCACAAACATAGACCCATGCAAGCCAAGTGCACAAGACAATAAGTGCAAACGGATTTCAAACCTTTCAAACTTTTTATGTTCTCAACATCAATTATTTGAAGGACTACTGTGGTACATTGCCCTCACGTATATTATGCAACCATTTACCTAAGATGTCTACACCTTCTCAAGTTTGAAGATAATTGCACACCAGAATTTGGCCACTAATCGAAATTATAAATCTCACATCAATGAGCTCATAGTGCTACACACAATCCCTTTAGGTTAGACATCGATCGCCTATCTGATCCGATTACAATGTCACATTAATAATTTGCAGTTCACTCGTACTCCACTAATCCTTCCAAATCGTAAACATTGAAATGCAAATTAAAAATTCCCAAAGTCTATCCCGATCCCCCACAAAGTTCTATACAAATTGCTTGCTCTCCTGTCTTGTATTCGAAACAGAATCACATACAGACACGACTGCTGCGATTCTCATCACAAGTCAATATATCTTCCATTGACCTGGACGCACTGCGCCCTCGCTTAGCATGTTAATCGTGCATTCAATATCAATTTGCTAATAACACTTAATCCCTCGTACGGCAGTTGTTCACATTTCACCAGTCAATCAGGACCTTTCGCTGCGAAGGAAAATGGATGTGAGTTCCCCACCTTTGTGGAGCCACCCAAAATAATCCATTATAAACCACACCTCTGTCGTTCGAGAGGGCCAGTCAAAGACCTCACGAAGAAGGACTTAATCTAAATACAATTTGTAATCTATAAGTTAATTATATTGGCGCAGCGCAGGGAGCGTTAACCCATTCGATTGAGGGTGGAGGTGACTACAGACACAAAGAAAAATAAACATAACACCGAGATCCTCACATTTCGAAACTCAATATCTGATGGCATGCCCTGGCGAAAAGGACAAAAGAAGTGAAAGTGGATTATAATTTGCACAAAAGATTCTCCCGACTTTCGTGAGGAAATGTCCTTTCCTTTTGTACAGGACGTAGGACGTAGCACGACGCGGCGTCGTCGTCGGTCGGCGGGGCGTATACGTTACATTGTGTCGGTCGCTGCAGTTGTTGGATAAATTAATTTAGTGTGAGCTCACCCGGGATAGCACTTAAATTTATTAAGCGAACAACATTGCTACTGCTAGTTCGGATTTACCACTCTTCTTTTTCTTGGAATCCTCTTTCATTTTTTTTTTTCTCCTGTTTAGTCTTTGCGCACAAAGGGTGTTAATGTTTTGTTTGCTTCGTGTGTTTTTCCATGGACTAGATTTATTGAGTTAACTCGTAATTATCTAGCGGCATGGAAACTTTTCCACCGGGGGTAGTTTACACCTTAACGCCGGAGGGTGTAACACCTGGAAGAACAACACACACAAGCAAAAAAAAAAACAAAACAGAATAGAATTTTAATAAACGGTAATCAAATAAGAGGATTGGTTTGCTGTTTGCGAGTACACGAGCAGTTTGCCTTTTACCTAATTCCATGGGGTGAATCGGTGATTTAAAAATGTAATTGCCAGCCGAGGTCGTTTGCAATGAGAAGTGGGGTCATGGGGTTGATGAAGGGATTCTCCGGAATCCAAATTAGCCGTAAAGGCAAACGCTGTAATTAACATGGTTCAAGGCAATTACTTCGGTGTTCCATCGTGTTTGATGACAATTATTTTGACAAGTGGAACATGATCTTTGTTTTTTATTTCACCCTCTTTGTGACGAAGCCTTTGAAAAGGCGATTAAAACAATTGGGAATATTGTATTATTTAAGCGAAAATTAATCGCAAAGCAATTTACTGATAACGTTAATCGTCGTGGATTTCTTTTGGACTCAATTAGAAAAATTTTAAATTTCGAAGGTGTTTAATATAAGTACTAGTAAAAAGTCTTTACGTGAGAAATTGCACGTCCTACTCACTTTCACTTTCAAGTCTCTAAACCTTATAAGCACTAGTCGGCAGTCAATTTCACATCGAATTTCATTTTTTCAGCTTATACCGGGACTTATTTTGCACTGAATATGATGATTTTTCTATTGCTTTTTACATCACCTTACTTTTGATTATGCTGCAGTTCAGAATGTATAAAGGCCTAAACTAACAAACCCTTCCAGCTAACATATTCCCTACCCAGCGATAACTTGTTGCACATGCCTAAATGCAGGTCTCTATTGGCATTCTTTCGCATTATCCCTCATTTTCTTTAGATGACATAACCTACTACTTCGACCAAGTCGATGTTGTTGTTAAGCTCTTATCTTCGTTTCTACGTAAATGTAGATCTGGACAAGAGCCAAAAGAAGAACTTTTCTGTCGAAGATTTCAAAGGCATTTCCAAGCTTCTGAATAGATAATACTGAATGTCTTATCTAGCAACCTCGTCAACGGCATGCTATTATATTATCGGACCGCATTTCACAAATTACAGGCAATATTCTCGACTCTGAATCACGGCTAGAAAGCAGTTGCTTCAGACAGATATCGCCAGCTGGCCAAACTTTGACTTGCACTGCCAAAGTTGTAATGACTGCAACGAGCAGGAAAGCACTTATCACTTTCTGCGCAGATGTCCAGTATTAGTTACTAGCCAAACATTTTTTTGACGTCCTACATAAGGTTGAGTTAGGTTAGGGTGTTAAAGATACACTTGGACAACAGGAGGTCCACTTTGATACCACTGGATCTACCGCTGTTCTACCTATTTGCGGATTAATTTTACCAATCGAAGCCTCTGATAGAGCGAAAGACGGTACTGGCGTCATTGTGAGCCAGATCTTTGAGGTCATCTAAGTAAGGAGCTCAATAGATAAAAAGAAAGTGGATACATTTTTTCCCTTCTCCTCGTCCCTGAAAAAAAAGTATCCTAGCACGTGAACCCGTGACCCGTAAGTAAACCGATGACGGAGCTGGTCTGTGGTTATTTAAACTTAGGCCAGACTTGTCTGGACACTGGACATGGTATACTATACTCCCATCTGATGTCGGCTTTGCTGAGGGTAGTGCCTTTTCTAGCGAAGTCATCAGCATTGCAGTTTTCCAGAATGATTTTGTGGACAAGCACCCAGCGCAGGTGAATACTGAATTACTCAGCCATCTCCGCGAAAGATGAATGACAATCTTTAACGACTTTAGAAGCAGGTGAGCACGATGGATTTTATGTGAAGATGCAAATATCCTTGATAGATATTGCGTTACATTTAAGATAGGATGGCGCTTCCCTTACTGCTATTATTTCCGCCTGGAATTCGCTTCAATGATCTGGGAAACCAAAGAAGATGCCTAAATCAAGTTTTTCGGCCAAGACTCCACCTTCCATACCAGTTTCAGTTTTGGAACAGTCGTTGTAGAAATAAGCTAAGCTTTGGTAGCATTGTCCTACACATCATTGTTGCCTGGAAGTTGCGATCAAACCTCAGTTTAAGTGGGGTGTATTCGGTTTTATAAGGTTTTTAAAAGAATTAATCTCGTAACGTCTAACATCTGAAAGAAGCAAGGATAACTAAGAAAAAGTTCATGCTCATTTACATCAATGCCGAGTCGTATTTTCTGAAGTTTCTCAAAGTTAAGGGTTGATTCACAAATTTTAATTAAAAAAATACGAAGGAAATGCTTTGCTTTATATGACGATCTAGCATGAATCAGAGTCCTAATCAACAAGCCTCTCCAATATGTTATACTCACACATGTATGCAAAATTGCAGTATACTTCTGTCTCATTTACATCTGCACACAAACATAGGAACAGCAAACTCATCCGAAGCATCAGCTTTGTAAACTCTTTTCAAACTATGTATGCACTTGCATTTCCTTGTGTAAATGCTTTTAATTTATCAAGACATAAGTCTTGAATTACGTTTTACCCTCTACGAGTACTTATCCGTTTGAAAAATTACCCCAAGACTTAGTTAAATCGTTGCAGTATCGCGCAAAACTCATACCTGGCCAAAATGGAAGGCAAACGTTAATTAAAAGGGTTCCGTCAAATGCGCCATACACCACATCATACATTTTATATTCCCCTTCCATGCAGGAACAATTTATTAAGTAACCACAAGTACTTTTTCCCGTCTGGTTCAAGTATTTCAGTTGGGTTGTAGTTCAATTCCTCCACCTCAGCCGATGGTCCTCGAAAGAGTCGATTCAGTCTTACTCGTTCGTTGAAATCCCTTAAGATAGTGTCACAAGCAATTTGTTTGCTTCGGATGGTAGAAGTTGAATGGACCACAGCAGTATGCAGTAAAATAAATCAATTTTGTGACAGGAAAACAGCATTTCAGTTGCAATGTTTATGTTTGTTTTTTTTCCTTTTTGAAGTAATACATAGTTGCGAACTCAACCAAACAGTAAAAGAGTTCTTACAACCCGTTTGTGTGTGACAAATGACAAATACTCGTGTAGCAAAAAACAAGTGAAACATACAAAGTTATAACAAAAGTGCAGTAATTGCCAGAAAGGATTTTTCACATGAGTTAACTTTGTAAAATTATGAACTTGCACGAATTGTCAAGCTTTTTTTTGTACTGTTTTCCATGAAACTTATTAATCTCGGTCTGCTGTTACTAGGAGTAGTGGATGGTTGAACAAAGTTTACTTGTAGTTATTGTGGTTGCCATGTGAAACTTTTGCTTTGAATTTTACAATTTTCGATGGTGTTTTCTGACTTATTGTACAGTGTGGGACCAAAGCATTTTGAGCCTAAGAACTGAATCAACATTTTAGTCAAATTTGACAATTTTTTCTATACATAGAAAGTCAAGCAAACATTAAGGCAGTTGCCCGAGAGCAGTCTGATTTTGAGCAGCAAGAATAATATCTAATTCACCAACCAAAGGACCTATAGACTCCGAAAAACCGACTAGACTAGTTGAGAACAAACCAGCATTTTTTTAAATACGTTTTACATAGTTATAAGACCAGCTTTTACTAGTCTTAATGTATGTGCAGCGGTCATTCTGACTCAGCTGGGCATTCTGATAAAGTTTTCAACCTCTCATAGCACACATGTATCTTAAGGGAAGAAGGCAGAAATATCGATAGACACTTGAAGACGAATTCAAGAAAATATTTCACTTAAAGTTCGGATTGCAACAGTTCAGTAGTAGAGATGCCGAATTTGAAGGGCAGCACCATATTAGAGGGAAGGAAATACAGAGAAGTGTTAAGTTTGATAAGTACGATTTAGCAATATTCGCCGAAAAGGATAATGGAACCATCTATAGCATTACCAAGCAGCTAGGAGATGAACGCAGGTCCAGATAACATTCGGTCAAGAGTCTAGATGATTCCCTTCTTGTTTCAAGATCGACTTAGGAGATAGTGAGAGCATTACGCATTTTAGCGTGATGGTTTTAAACTCGAAAGAGTCTTCCGATGAAACAAATTCCTAAGAACGCAAAGGAACCTGTTGAGTTTTTATTTCCCTTCTTTTGGAGATTGTACCAAAGAAGGGAAATCCAATGGAGTATAGTAGCCAAACTAATTATAACAAGATAAAGGTAATTCTGGCTTAGAGAACAGGTTAGCTTCCGCCCAGGATCTTTCTTGAGACAGGTTATTATAGGTATTTGCTTCTTTCGCTTCTTATCGACTTTCAGAAGGCTTTGACAGTGTGAATCGAGATTTCCATTCATTGGCCTTGCTCAGGAAAATGGTAAGTTTCGTCTGCTACACAATAGAGGGAAGTCAAAGGGCTTTGAAGTTTAAAACTACTATTTCTTATTGGTGTAGTCCTAGGAAAGCGACAACTGTTATCACGAAGTTTCGTAATTAAGTTTTTTTATTTTATACTGAGAACGGACCAGGAAATAAAAGATATCACAGCATTTGAAGTAGCAATGAACCCACAATACGAAGGAAACACAATTTCGTTGCTCAATAATCCACTCACCCAGTCAAGCAAAAGGGTGCTTTGCCATAAGAACAGTTGAGTTGTAATCTGGTGCATGTTTAGAAAAATTCAGATGAAATTCCAGCCGTCTTCTATGCAGTTTTGAAGAAAATATTGGGCAGTTTATGGATCCCTTTCACAATGAGAGGAGGAACTCATTCTTGGTAAATGGGACCTGTGTACCCTTCTACTGTCTTATTCCACTACCAACTGTTAAACAATGCCTAAATATTTCTCAATTCAGGGTAAGTGAATCGAAGAGTCCATGTTTTACACAACATTTGTCGGTGTGTCGGATCTGTTCTCATTTTGCATTGTACACACTTTTACCATTCCTCAGATTCTTTGCTATAACCAAGTGTAGTATTGACTGCATCTTCAGCAAGGGCGTGACTGTCGATTTATTTTAGAATTTTCCGTATAAGTGATGAGTTATAAAAAATATCCTTGACAGAGTTTCTCCAACCAGTGTGCGAAGTCGGACCAGTTGCACACGAGTATAATGCATGCAAAATGAATCGCTTGTTTCATGTAAGACCGCAATCCCCAAATTCTATATCTGTAATTGTTTGGATCAATTCAAGAGATAACTCACAAGATCATGTAGCTTGAAAGCAATCAAACCTTAGAAAAGTTATAAGTTTTCGAGATACCACCCTTAGGAAGGAGGAAAGTTAAGCAAACACAAAAATTATCTACTTTCCTATAAATCACTTTCTATAACAATAGCCAAAACACAATGTATCACTTAAACGCCACCCAACGCCTTTCTCACCCATACACTTTACACACAAGTGCAGTTAACTCTTTTACCAATAATTGTAGCAATTTCTCTGGGCATGCTACCCCAGCACAAACATAAACGCTAAATGGACGTTATGTATCACGCAATTTGCACTGCAAATGCACCCTATTATCAAACGTACACCTTCTTGTAATGCGAAACTCCATTTTCCCTGATTGCAATTTTAAATTCACAACATACACAATCTATTGCGGCAACTGAACGTACCACATCCACACCTACCTACATCGACCATATTTTCTCTAGCCACCTTCGACAAGAATGGTCGACAAATGATGAATGGTTCTAGATTCCCTCCCAACCGAAGCCCGTAATAAACTTGTGCTATAAATTTCTATAAATGGGTTATGGGGTTAAATGATAGCCGCAGCACACAAACCAATGCTCTGTCTGCCTCACTTCCTAGACCACCCGCTGAGGAGCTCAGAAGTCCTTCGAAGGCACTTCGCCCTGTAATAAGTCGCTAATCCTCATGGAGCTTCCTGGATTTTACATGAAATTAGATTGGTTATGTGGCGCGGGTAAGAAGTCGCAAGTAGTAATGTGAGACACTTGGGGGTTGGTAATGATTTGCAGATGACAAGTGCGAGATAAATTCAACCGGCATAAAAGTGTAATAATCATTTTTCATTTCAGTATCAGTGAACTCTACCAAGTCAACCCGCCCCCGTACACACCAACGCTGTAGATCCTTGTACTTAAAATAAGTGTCCTTGACTGTCTGCTAAGTGGTAGCGGATTAATCAATGCGATGGCAACGACAAAGAAGACGGCGACGGCCATGAGAAATGATCTCACTTGTGTTTGAGACGCAGGGGAGTGGAAAATTGAGGAATCGTATAAGATGAGCTCCTCATCCATTCGTATTCCGGAGATTCAATGTGAGGCTCTCTAATGAAATTGTTTACGAAATTTGTCAAAAGGAATCTCTGACAATTGCATTGGTGTCAACCTGGCCATTATGCGATAAAAGTAGCATTAACAAGGGAGCGTTATCTAGTCGGCAAATTTGTCTACGGCCCAGAAAACAGGGGGCTCCTAAGTCGGTACAATCGCGGGGTAGATTTAGGGAAATTTTTTCTGAACATCTTGCCCCTACATAGTTGGTATTATAGGCTTAAAAAATTCTGCTTTATCACTTTAATGTTGAGAATGGTGTGAAGTCTTATACACATACCCCACATCCAACTATAGCTGTTACTTTTGGAATAATCAACAATTTTTTTTTTTTTTTTTTTTGAATAGGGCGCGTTCCGCCTTGAACATCATAAAGCTGGAGTACGACACTGAGCACTTAGTTTGATTAATTAGTATAATTTTTTAACCGCGGATCTCGTTGAGTGGGGCCAGCTGTCAAATGGATTTATTTAATAAGAGCTAACAGGTAGTGGTTGGTAATATTATTTGTAAACAAACATTTATAAAATGAATTGAATTTGAAAAATTTGAAAAATTCGAGAAAGAAATATGTTTTGTTCTAATGTATTGCTTTGTGGCGTATCACATACATTTTTTTAAGGTTGCTGTAGATTTTTAAATCCGTAAATTTAAATTCACATAAATTTTCATGTAGAAAATCTATCATGGATGGCCCAATGAACCATTGGAATTGGCAGCTACTTCTTCTAGCGTAAAACTTGGGGTTGATAAGATTTATTATCTTTTGCTCTCTTTATCTGACGCGCCTCTAACAGATTTGTGCGTTATGTGAAGCGCTTTCTAAAAACTCTTAATGCAAACTGCGTAACTGTCACACAGTCTGCGTTCGGAACCCAAAACTAATTGCTAGCTGTTTAAATCTCCTTAACTGTGGAACACGGAGTTTCTCTCTAACCAAAGTTTTCCCATGAGCCTCCTACGCAGTCTTTGGCTTATATGCATATGCGACCAACATTCAATTTATTTCGGCTGATCATAAATTTAAATAGATTAGTGCTGCAAAGTCAGTTAACATTTTTTTCGTCATACTCCGGACTGGATTATTTAGTTTCGTCCAAAAGATCAGCGGAACGCAGTTAACACAGTCAACTTACAGACAAAAAGCATGGACCTTCTTCTTGTTTTTGTTACTAGCTACCAACCCGGCCATTCCTCGATCTCTACCTACAACTACACCAACACCTACGTTCTTAGACTGATGGATCCGAAACTGGAAATGGCAGGAGTGGTGGTATAACCATCTCAATATTAACATCTTTTTTTGCCTCCAAAATTCCTATAGGAAGCAGCAACGAGGATAAAACAAAGTGCATGCTGTCTACCAAAAACCGATCCGTCGAACACCATCTAGGTCAAAACCTAACAATTGACAGCTATAATTTTGAGGTAATGAAGGAGTTTATCTACCTCGGGACAAATATAAACTCCACAAATGACAACCTAGTGGAGATTCGACGAAGGATAACGTTAGGCAACCGGTGCTACTTCGGTTTGTCCAAACAACTAGGGTCCAAACTCCCAACTCGAAGGACCAAAATCATGCTCTACAAAACTCTGATCTTGCCAGTCCTGCTTTATGGAGCTGAATGCTGGACGATAAATAAGACAGCGGATTAGATCTTGGGATCCTTCGAAAGAAAAATTCTACTTCGAATATTTGGTCCAGTCTGCGAGAAGGGCGAATGGAGGAAAAGATACAACCGCAAACTCTATGAGCTGTACAAAGATGTCGATGTAGTCCGGAAGGCAAAAATCCGTCGACTGCAATGACTCGGTCACATCGAGCGAATGGCCGAGAATGCTCCAGCTAAGAGGATCTTCGAATACCACCCACCTGGTTGACGAAGAAGAGGAAGACCGAACCTCCGGTTTAAAGATCAGGCAATCGCGGACGCCAGAAACCTGGGTCTAGTAAACTGGAAGCAAACTTGATGGACAGTTCTTCTGGGTTCTGATAGAAGTGCCTTCCTAGAGTCTTGCATCTTATTTGGCAGAGCGCTGGACAGTGGCAACGAAAGTGTGGAGTGTCCTCATCTATTTCTTCGTCACCACATCCCCTGCATAGGTCATCCGTGCCCAATCCCAGTCTCCATGGTAGTTAAACATATTATGCCCGGTGATGATACGTATTAGAGAAGATGAGATTTTTGTCCATTTGCAGGATTCTATCAGTTTTCTGTTTATTGTGGAACAGCCATGGCCAATAGTTGAGAATGCTAAAATCAACCCTAGCATTCATTAATTAAAAAAATTCAACTTCATCTTATTCGTATAAGTTGTTCCCAGAGCATGTTCTCAAATCACATAACAAGTTTCGGGGCTTAACTTGGATGTAGATCACAGTAAACTAGTCACACAGTCACGCAACAACCAAGGAAAGAGGGTCGATTTCTAGAAGCTAGGTATACCGAAGCCAGTTATTCCATTTGGAGTTTCAAATACTGGTGAAGGTGCAATAAGAGTTCACCTTACACAATTTGCTCCGTCTAGATCCCAGCTTCGGCTTGAGAAGGTTTTTCCTGCGTCTCTACAACTTTTGCAATAGTATAGATGTGCATGGGTGTAAGTAGTATTGTGGCGGCAGGAATAGCCCGTCGTAGGTACACACATCTTTGACACTCTAATTAGTAAATTTTACATGGATATTGATGCTGAATATGAATGCGTAAGGCTTGATACCCGTGTCATAGATATTTCAATGTCATTCACAATCAAATCAATCAGGCTTCCATTCATTTTCATTCCTTATCTACTTAAAATAAACATTTTAACAGGACAAGGACAATAGCTAATCCCGAAATACACACAAAATCAACTGAATCCATACATTAATTTATCAGTAAAATCCATACACACAGGACAAGCTCATCCATCTTGAACTGTCAATAATCTCGACTAAACCCTTTCCAACAAATCGGTTTATTATCCTCCAAAGGACACTGTTCTGCCATCAATGATATACCGTAAGCCAAACAAATTGTCACCCACTTTCTATGTGGCAACACAGCAAAAACAAAAAAAAAAGTAAAAATATCCTGGCGTGTGATGCGATAACAAGCTTTAGATCCTCGTCTTCCATATTATTATCTTCGTTCGATATTTTGCATTCTCAAGCCGGGACACAACAGCAACGAAGGATGTTTGCTAGTAGGTATGTTTTCCCAGATTTTAATTAAGCCAACAAAGTCTGTCCTCACCGTAGTGAGGAATTAATTTCACCTCCTTGCGCACACACACCAGGTAGCTTTTCATCCGCACCACTCGAGTTTATTGTTTTTTCGTCACAGGAGCAAATAAGTGTTTCTAGGAAAAAAAGAATTGTGTTGTGTGCATGCGAAGGAATGCAAATGTTGCATTGAAAATAACATATGGGAATAAGCTAACGTTTTTTTTTTTTGTTGTTCCCCATGATACGCATCCTTTTACAGCACTAGCGTGTGATGATGGTGGTGGCAATCAGAGTGTTTTATCCCAAGGATGCTGAGTATCATAGAAACAAATTTCTAGTCTATCATCTGATCCAGGTAGATTCCATTTTTTAGGACACATTGTTCGGATCCGGGAAGTATCATTTTGCCAGGATTGAGATGACAAACAAACAAGGGAAATAGGCGTTGGAAAAAAAAACAAATATTTTACAATGAAAAGGTATGCAAACGTTGACGCTGAACAGTTCTGAACACGGAAAAGGAAATGTTGACTTGAGAGGTTATTCCAGTAGACGTGCATTCCGCAAAAAAAAATTGTATTCACTGTTAGTGGATAGACGGAGACGACGGAGCACGAGTGTACTCGTATTCTACGTCACGAGTCATCTTCGCGGTGTATATTGAAGGTATGGGTGTTTCTGACAATATTTACATTTCGAAAGAAACTTTGCGGATGCTAAAACTGTATTTTTCATTGTCAGTCGTAAAAATTGCTAAACAAACTTTGTGATGGATTGTTGGCACAGTAACTTCCTTTTTAACACAATTTTCTCCCGAGTTCTCTTGCAATTTCTTTGATTGATATTGAGAACTTGGCTCTTAAAAGAGGCATACAGAGTGTACAGACTTTTCACAGGAATTGGAGTTTAAATTAGAATTGCCAATGAGTGGTGTACTTAGACCATGCCAACAACTTATTATTGATGGCATTGCTTGATTTGAGAAAGGCTGGTCACACTCCAGTTCTACAAAAATATTAAATGACGTTGAGCTGGCTTATAAGCAACTAACAAAGAAGGAAGTCGGTTTTTATGCTCTACTTTGAGCTCTACTGGCTGGAATGAGACAATATGCCATGTGATATTATTACCCATTTACGATGCGAAAATATGACCGCGTCAATGTAGAATTTTTCAAAACAATTTGTAATGAAACAAGTTGGTATGAGGTCGAAGAGTACAAAAAAGAAGTGCCGGTTTACCGCTGAAACTAACTGAAACTGCCAACAGCTGCAGCTTTGACCTTAACTCAACAAATGACACTGCCATGATGCGTTCCAAATGAAGAGACTCCAAGCTTTAAAAAAAGTCAGTACACACTTAGATTTGGCAAAACAACATTGTTCAAGACTTCTAAACCAAAGGACAAAATTGATGCGCTATTGACCAGTGAACATGGCAAAGTCAGTTTCCGGACGAAAATCTGTCAATCGATATTTTTTCCAATGTGCAACGAACGTAAATGAAGAAGAAGAAAGAAGAAACTGACAGGCAATTACATTCGATCGAATACCCCGAGTGAATGTAAAGAGTTCTTTCTCTAAAACATCTAGGTGCCAAGGAAGAAGACAAGAATGGAAACATAAAGCGATCTTGAATGCTTAAAAGTTTGGTTTAATGAACTAAAATCATCGCAACTAAGAATAGCGGAAGGGTAAACGATTTCCTACTTCATCGCTAAATTTAAAGCCTACGCTGTGGATTCCTTGAACAGAGCGGATTGAAAAAACAGAAAGACGATACAAGTTGTCATTGCTGATGAACTTCGAGACTGGTCTTCTTGGAGATAAATAATAGTTTGAATGCCTGTGGCCTTTTTGATATCTGAAAATCTCTATATATATAAAACTCTTCCCTGACTGACTGACAGATCAACGCCCAGCCCAAACCGTTAGAGCTAGAAACATGAAATTTGGACATTAGTTTCCTTTAGTGGCGTAGACACCCACAGAGCTCCAAAAGGGGAGATACAGGGTGTTCAAGTTTGTATGGAATCAAAAAATTAAATTGGAATTAAGAATTGAAATTTGGTAGGTAAATTCTACAATAAAAATAAAGAAACACGTGTTTCACCGTTTTTGAAAATTATATCCACGGGCCAAGATTCAGGGTGTTAAAGTTTGCAAATTTATAGTATGCGCAACCGTAGCCATCGGCACATTCGGTTCGTGATCGTGTGTTGTTATTGTTTTGCCGAGTTGCGCAAGGGTGGGTAGTTTTTTCGTTTATTTTTCTTTGATCGTATTCTTGCTTCCATGGATAGGATACACTGCGTAGTTTATTTACAATGCATTCGCAGTTCGGAGGAGACAAAGTGACCCTATATAAGACCTTAATAATCCCAGTTCTACTAGTTATATATAACAAATCCAAACACAATTATTAAGATCATTTGGCTGAACTGCTGCGGATCACTCGGTAAGCTACATTATATTTGATGTGAGATGCGAACCTTTGTCAAATTGCTTAGAAGACCAATACTCTTACCACACAGCTATAGATGGCGATGACAACTATGACAACTATACAACTATAACATAGGTTATGGTTAAAATCAAACTTTGATTAAAAAAAGGGAGACCTCAAGAGCACTTCAGAATTTAAAACAAGATCTCTTGCTTGAAGAAATGATTACAAACTCAAATTTCAAAAGAAGTATACAGAAATCCTTCGAAGAAACTTTGAGTGGGAACAATTTTCTCTTTGAGCCTTAATTTCTGTCAAATATTCATGTCGTTCATGTCTGCAGAGCAAAGATTGACACTCTCTACCTACAAATCTACACGATTTTATAAAAGTCCTCTTCCTTTGCCTATCAGAAACAAAAAAAAAAAGGAAAAATGTTCCGCCTATTCGATTCGAATTCAAGAGAATTCCATAAAAAGATTTAATGCCTCATGGCATCCAAAGCTTCTCCAACAAATTCCAAGCGCTATTAATCATGCCTACTCAATATAACCGGCATATACAAAAAAAAAAAAAAAAAGAGAGAACTTGAAATGTATTACACCGAAAGACGACAAAAAGAGAAACTCCCCATAAGCCCTCGCTCCTCAGCACCTATGTAGGATATCTATTAAAGGACACGCATGTGGAATATATATCACCACCAATTTCTCGGCGAACAACTCAAATCACAATTCCAACATCCATCCGATGATGAATTGTACACCCAACCGAAGCGGAGTAAGACGAATACACAGCTGTCCGGAAAATTGTTTTTCCATTTATCTGAGCATAAGTGGCCGAGAAAGATGTGATAGTGATAATGATGGCCCTGAAACGTCCATCGTCCAACGTTCATCGTCCACCATCATCCCCTGTTTTCCTTCACCATATCTCATCTGGCTACGTGTCCGCCCCGGTAAAACTATGCGCAGGTAAACAATGAGCCATATTCAAGTTGACATGGTGGAGACGCAATCAGAAACCAAAAGTCCTGAAGCTGTATAACGCCATACGCGGTACGGTGGGTACATCATTCACCGCAAGCATTGTGCACACTGAAAGGACTAACAGAAAATATTTTCACAAAAAAAAAAAAGCAGAAAAAAAAATTGAAGGCAAATCCTGGGAAATAAATTAAAGCACGCACAGGAGCAATTTGTTTTTCGGGATATAACCACTCTTTCCCCAGCACATACATATCCCAGATAGCATGACTGCGAATCTTAGATGTCTTGCACTGCTTTATCAAATGTCTAGGGACCACGGTCCCTGGGGTGGCCATGGAAGCACAGAACAGAAAGTTACTTCGCCTACCGCCCCCAGTCTAAGGAGACATCTTCTTTAACCAGTGTGTGGGCGTAATCGTAACATGCCGGAGAATGGTAAAATTTAATTCTTTGATTGATATTGCAAGGACGGACGAAAAGAGATATGTATGCGTATGTGCGCACTGTTGAGTCTGCCCCCTTTCGGCTGCTTTAATGGAATATATGTGTATGCGTATCGGATTTAAATTGGGAAAATAAACAAAAATTGGCAATATACGATTACTCCAAGAGAATACAAATAAAGTTCTCAGGTTTAGTATGCCATTGAGTGTGGATTACGTTACTTAGCGGATACTGGTACGTGAAGAACATTCTATATTTTTTTTATTTTTTTTTTCCGGGGGTGGCAAGGACATTTGTGCACAGGATTTTAATGAGGTCCCTTCTCACATTCATGGCGTAACACCGAGCGTGGGTTATTTAAAGTAATTAATGGATTCGTGGCAAGATATGTCATATTTGCTTCTACTTGGTCGGGCAGTCAGCTTACAAATGGTCGTATGTTCTTTTTTTGGAAATGCTAACTTGCTGTTGTACTTTTTGCTAACAATATTTAAATGATAAGTTAGACCATCTACTTGCATTCTTTGTAACTTTACACCTTGCAAGGGTGTGATCTGGTCTCGTTGTGGCAAAGCTACAAGACTTCCGAGGGTCTAAAATTCATCAATGATTCTAGAACCGTTTTGTTGTACATTTCTCTGCCCATTTTTCTCTTTTAGGGTAAGTCGTCTCGGATGGCATATAACAATCTAATGGTGTAAGAGTTGTGTACGTTCTTATCAGATTGGCAGTACGGAAATCCTTAAGGAATAAAGCAGAGTTGTTCTTGAATAACCCAAAGTTATTGAATCTTATTGCATTTTATCTCCAGACCCAGCGGTAAGGGATGAAGGAACGTGTCCTGGTTCCTGTGGGAGTTGTACGTAAGGCTTTCGTTATGACGAAACTGGCCATTCTCTGCACTGTCGCTAATTTCCCCATTGAAGTTCGATTCTTTCCACCACACAAGAGCCACATACCTACATCAGTATGGGTCTGACCATCACTATAAAGGGTGGTTAAGTTTTAAGGGCCGATGTTGATTTTGAATAAAACACAAATTATTTAGGAAATTATTGTCATTTCTTTTTATTATGATAATATTGGTATGGTTCAATTATATATGGAACAAAATATCGGCCAAATGGCCGCCGCGACCTCGGCGGCACACCTCCATCCGATGGTCAAAATTTTCGATGACGCTGAGGCATAATTGTTGTTCTATGCCGTTAATGTGCCGAATTATCTCATCCTTTAGCTCTTGAATTGTTGCTGGTTTATCGACGTACACCTTTTCTTTCAAATAACGGTGTCAAATCGCATGATCGTGGCGGACAATTAACATCGCCACGACGTGAGATAACACGGCCATTGAATTTCTGCCGCATAAGAGCCATTGTTTCGTTAGCTGTGTGGTAAGTGGCACCGTCCTGTTGAAACCACATATCGTCCACATCCATATCTTCCAATTCGGGCCATAAAAAGTTCGTTATCATCTCACGATAGCGAACACCATTCACAGTAACTGCCTGACCGGCCTCATTTTGGAAAAATTCGGCCCGATGATGCCGCCAGCCCATTAACCGCACCAAACAGTCACTCTTTGTGGGTGCATTGGTTTTTCGACAATCACTCTTGGATTATCATTCGCCCAAATGCGGCAATTCTGCTTATTGACGAATCCACTGAGGTGAAAATGTGCCTCATCACTGAAGATGATTTTCTTCGAAAATTGATCATCCACTGTTGCCATTTCTTGCCACCATTCTGACCATTGACGACGCTTGAAATGGTCAAGAGGCTTTAGTTCTTGAGTCAATTGCACCTTGTAAGCGCGTAAATGCAAGTCTTTATGCATAATGTTCATCAACGACGAGCGTGAGAGGTGCAATTGTTGGGCACGACGACGAGTTGAGGTGGACGGCACTTCAGCCACACTATCGCGAACAGCAGCAATATTTTCTGCAGTACGAGCTGTACGAGCATGCGCTGGTGTTTTCACATCTCCTACAGACCCGGTTTGCTCAAATTTTTGCACGATTTTTCCGATTGTACGCACATTTGGACGATTAAATTGACCGAAAAAATCACGAAGTGCACGATATGCATTTTGATTTGAACGCCCATTTTCATAATAAGCCTGAATAACTTAAACGCGTTGCTCGATTGTGTATCTTTCCATGGTTCAAATTGAGTAAGTCTGAAATTGAGAAATGTCAAATGAAATGCAGAAATAAACTTGACGTTTAGGTGTGGTTTACATTCAACATCGGCTCTTAAAATCGAACCACCCTTTATATAGATACGGCATTATAGCTGACTTCAACACCCTCTTTGTGTTGAGCTTGGATGTATGTCCATTCATTTCAACAACGTGGTATGAATACTTTATACTTTTTAACATGTTTGTTATAAGTACTAAGATACTTTTGTTTTGCTGATCCATTGGGATACAGCAATAACCTGAAACACACTGTTAAAAAAGTTCCTTAACCATCGTCGCAGTATAAATATAAATTTATTTTCTACAAAATCGTATGCAATAGATCTATAACCCACTTGACCTACTAAAAATTGAAAACAACATTTCCAACAGCTTCAGAAGCCCCCTTGACTTTCTAGTCACCACTAATCCAATTCCATTGTAAACATGCTCTTTCTAAGCCACCCAACTAGCACATCATATAACCTCCAGTTGGGTACGTATAGAAACTTCAAACTCGCATGGAATTTGTGCAGATTCTTTACACGGAAGAGCATTCCCAATGCGCACCTAACAAACGCGACTACAGCTGCTACGAGTGTGTAGGAAAAGACCCAATAGAGCTCCAACTGACAATGGTGCAACCGTTTTTGGCTAAAAACCACAAATGGGCTATTGCCCAACACAACAACAACAACAACATATTGTATGCCAAGGACACCAAGGCCTACACGCAACAGCATGGAAAATTAATTTTCAATTCAGGTCTTCACCATACCGCTACCGCTGAGCCCATCCGAGCCATGCCACCCCCTGCGACTATCATGTTCGTGAATAATGTAAGGACTCATTGATTGGATTATATCGAAAACTCAGGACTTTGGGGTGTCTGGTGAATTCATTATCTTGGCTACAAGTAGCGCTTACATCCTGCAACATTTAGTGGCTGCCATTGTGGTGGATGAATTCACGGAAGGCAGCGGTATTAACGACCAAAACGGAACTATGTTTTTCGTTTGGTCCTTGTGATTTATGATTGCACGAATTTTTCGCAAGGAGTATACAATACAAGTTGATGTAATGGGTCAGGCAGTGTGTCGGATGTTATTATCATTTGCAACAAATTAAATTCGAATAAATTTCTGGACCACAATGCCGATGACCTCTCAGAAGGTAGGGGATGACGCCCCATTTAAAATGGCGATTGGATAAAGTGTTGGGCTACGTAGTAATCCATTACTTTGAACACCGACATCAGCTGCCATTACAAAAAGTTAAATTAAAACTTAATTAATTTATTAACATCCATTTAAATGTCAGAATTGTCGAGAGCGGAATTTTCGTTTGCTTACTTTGTGGAGCATCATATGTTCGGGACAAATGAAATTTTGGAATCGTGTTCCCGTCTGTTGAATTCGATTTGAAGACAAGTGCTGTAAATATTGTGTTTAATTGGCCATGCACGGATGGACGGAACGCTTTTGTTTGAATATCAATTATATTAAACGATCATCAATTTATGAAGTGATTTATATTCGGAGTTTATTCGAAATGTATTTTTAATTCGAAAGGATATTGAAAAAAAAAAAGAAATGAATTATAGATCTGGTCGACCATTGACGTAGCAAAGGGGATTTAATTGAATTTTGGTTATAACGCGGCATTATGACATGATGTCCTCCACACGTAGAGCTTATAGACATAATTCATTCTTACTGACATTCAAGATTTTCAATTACTAACTCGTATTAACGGCTGAAGTGTGCATATGAATGCATTCCACTTGCAAGAAGAACGCAACGATCATAGGAAACAAATCTGGACCGCTTGAATGCCACGCTGATGCTGATGCTGATTGATAATTTCAATTCACGAACGAAACCATATCCCTTGCACTGTTTCACTTATTCCCAAGGGAAGCACCTCAATAAAAACCACCATCACGTCACGTTTTACTTCGCGGGACTTGTTGGAAACTATTATCTAGTCTTCCAACCATTTCTCGGTTGTTTTTCCAGTCGATGAAATTCCTTCATGACAGCTATTGTTATGTAATTTCACCGACTGCATTCCATTTTTCCTTTGAGGACAGCAAACGTATGTATGTATGTATGTGTGGCGAGATATTACAGTATTCGCTGCTCGCCAAATGTATCCTGAAGTATCCTCCCCCTTTCGTTTAAGAATTGTGGACATTTAAAGAACCATGATAGGCATCCTCAAGCGCAATGTATTTTTCTTTTCTTTTTTTTTTGTTCAGCTTTCATATTCATCATCACCATCTATATCTCTCACTAGATAGTTCTGGATCAACAAGCGGCGGAATCTGTATCTTCCAAAGATATCACTCCTTGTTATCAATGAAACGGCAGGACTCCAGTTGTTCCTTCGGTCGTCTCTTCACTCTACATATCCATAGACAGCCCTTAAAGTATTTTACCTACATTACGATATCGGCCACTTTCCACTTTATATTTATGGCAATGCATTCCCTATGCACTAATTGAAACACAGATTAAACTTAAGAGGCTTTTAAGACACTAAGGCGCTTAGGATTATATTTATGTAGTGAACTTGTGTGCACTTAACACTTAACGCTTACCAGAAGCTGATAACTTAGCACAATATACAGCGAGAAGCTAAACGGTATCCTTCTGATATTTGAAACCAGAGATGCTTAAACATCGGACAATTAATTTTGAAAACAAAAGAATCGGGAAGAGCTCTCACATGAAGAGGGAATGGGAATGGGAATGAGGGACAGGGAAAAGTGTTTTGAAACTAATCCTACTTTAAATAAAGAAGGAAAGAACGAGTTAATAACCTCAAGACTCACCGAGTAGGTGTGGGTGAAGCAGGAAACAAGTGTCATGGAGAGCTTGCACTGATGATGATGATGTGTCGCTGTAGAAGAAAACACTGACTCTATGGTAAAGAAGGCGGAAGGCCTTGGATAGATTTAAAAACACTGATTCTACTTATTGCAAAGAAGGCTTAAGGCCTTGGATCGACAAATGGCTGACTGAATCCACAAAAAAAAAAAATACATTTAAAAAAAATTTCATAGAGCCTTATGTGGATATGTTAGGTCTTTTCAGAAGGATAGGTGCTTAGTCAGTTATAGAAAGTTTTAAGAGATTATATTGGGCTTACACTGATTCAAAAGTTAGAAAGGTTGCAAACTTGAGTGTTAGTGCTTTCAAAAGGAAAAGGCCTAGAGTCTTGGTTGGGCTTGTCAGTAGCTTTCATAAGAAAAGAGACTTGGGTGTTTGTTCTAAGTGCTTTCTGAAAGAAAGACACCCAAAGACTTGGGCGTGCGTATTCAGGTGCAGAGGCAGGGGAAATATAATAAAATATGGGACTAACCTCTGTCATAAGTAAATGCAAGTTTGTGATTGATGTTGCATCTTACGATGAATCTTATGAATTATGATGTGTCTTATGGTGTATCTCACTATGTATCTCATAATGTATCTCATGGTTAGTCTGTGTGGAATATTTCTTACTTCTTCGATATTGCTTCACACAGAACCCAACCAGATGTTCTCATGTTCAGGAAGACACATGCTCATTTAATGTCCAAGACACTAAACACAACATGTCCATTTACTGTCCAAGGGCTAAACACTCACCACTGGGAATTGCATTATCTCAGAGAGGAGATAACATAACATACACATGCATACTGACAAAAAAATCCACTGCGCTATGCGATGTGACCACCTCGATGGCCGCCGTAAGATTGAAGCTCTTCCAGCCTCGCACCTCCTTAAATACTAAAACAAACAAAAGAAAATGTTTTCTTTGTTTAATTTTGTTGCTTTTTTATGGTTTTCTTTATATTTATAATTTTTAATATTTTCCAATCATCCTCGTTTAATTCTACTCCTTTGCAGTACAATAGGTAGGATTTAATGTTAAATTTATCTGACGCGGGTTACGTCGACCTCGACGTCAACGAAGGTGAATGACAACAAACTTCCGATCGATTGGTCAGCATGATTTGGTAACAGTGCAATAGCGAAGTTCTTCCGTACATTCGCATTGTCAGCAAGAAACCGCTGAACTCTGTTGACACCAAATCATGATGACCAATCATTTGTAAGTGCATTCACTTTCTGCATAGTAGGTTAGCTTTTAAGATATGAAAAATAAGAAACAGTGTTAAAAGAGTAACAAGTAAATAAAGTCGTGAAAATTAACCCGGCCTTTTATTGGTAGTGTTATTAATTTTTCGCTCCGGAATATTTTGCTGTGGCAATTTATCCATAACTGGCGCAGTCGGTGAAACAATAGTGTAATTATCTTAAGATAAATGCACCCAAAGATATTTCTATTAAAATAACTCATCTAAAGATAGTTCTAATAGAATAACTCGTCTAAAGACAGAAACCAAAAGTGAATTACCAAAAGTAAAAGACAATTCTACTTAAAATAACTTGTCTCAAGACAGTGTTTTTTTTTTTTTTACCAAAAGTGAATTATCCAAAGACAGTTCTTATAAAATAGCTCGTCTAAAAACAGTGACAAAAGTGAATTTCAAAAGACAGTTCTTGTGAGGAACTCGTTCAAAATTACAAAAAAAATTAATAAAAAAAGAAGCAAGTGAATAATATCAGTGAAGAAGGTTGATGCCAAAAGAAAACAAAGGCAAACTATCGCGATTCTATATCCCTTATACGTTTACCGCAGAACAAGAAGAAATAGAAATGGTAGACGAACAGCAACCGCAGGGATCACAGCAATCACGTCCCAGCAGTGCAATACCACAAGGATCCTCCATAAATGCAAGTGATCTAATAAGAGAAGCTGGCAATATAAAAGAATTTCACGGAACCAGAGATTACGACTTATCATCATTCATCAGAGAGGTGGAGCTTATCCTCCCTTTATTCAACGAAAACCAAGCACTAAAGAACTTCATATTTCAACGTCATGTAAAAAACAAGATACAAGGAGCAGCACTTCAAGTTATCCGGACACTCGGACCAGAGCCTACATGGGAGCAGATAAAAGAGGAGCTTATTAAAAACTTCGGCATCAAAGAGTCTTATCATCATCTTTACCATCAAGCCATCAACCTAAAATGCATCAAAGTAAGTGAATACTTTCGTAGCTTAAGATATATCTTAGATAAACTTAACACAAAATACGAATTTGACAAAAATAAACCTGTAGAGTTCTCACCAAAAACAAATGAATCTATAATGTTAAAAACCTTCTTAGATGGAATTGATGCGAATCTTGCTAGTATAATATATAGTAGAAATATAACAAACTTGAGGGAAGCATACTATACATTGGAGGAAACAGGTATACTAAAACAATATGATAAAAAAGCGAGTGCTTATAATACATACAATAGTAATCAGTTTATCAGACAAAACTCACAACATATAACCGGATATAGGTCCAACACACCACCGAGACGGTACAACCAAAACAGTCATAGCAGTAGGCTAGATAGAAGTAGTAGGGAAGACGAATTACGACGCAATGTTAATTCTGGACAGTTCAGACAAACATACAACTATAACTCAAACTCAGGACAGTTCAGGCAAAACACAGATAACCATGACTCCAACTCAAGGCAATTTAGACAAAATTCGGGAAATAACTTCGACAATAGAAGTTCCAGACAAACTAGGCAGGGCAATTTTGAACCCATGGAAGTGGGACACATTCGAAACTCAATGCCAGAAGAAGAAAATTTTCGGTTGCAAGCCATAAGACAAGTTTACCGATAGTCGAGCTGACTGTTGGTAAAGACAAAATAAAATGTCTTATCGACACAGGGTCAACAACAACCTTACTAGATAGAAACAAATTAAACCAGTATAAACGACTTAGACTACGAAAGCCCATCCTATTTAACACAATTAACGGACAAACTTCAATTAACGAAGAGATCATTACTCCAATTCCAATTGAATTCAAAGAAGATAACTTAATGAGCTGGAAACTTTCACAATTCTCCAATAAACAATTTGACGGTTTAATAGGTCAAAATCTGTTGAAACCAATGCAGGCAATTGTAAACCTAGAAGAAGGGTACCTAGAAATACACGGCGAAAAGATAAAATTTTTAAATTCCTGTCCCTATGATTATGATCAAATAAATTATTTAGAAGATTCAAAAGCTATACTAGAGAAATTAATACATCAAGACATGAACTCAGAAGAAAAAGAGAAGTTGACAGCACTTATAAAGAGAAATAAAGACCTGTTTTTCCACGAAGGACAACAACTAACCCACACCCATGAAATTCAACATGAAATAATCACAAAAACAGATAGGCCAGTATACTCGAAAATATACAGATATCCGCAAGTACACGAAGAGGAGATCAATAGACAGATGCAGGAAATGCTCAAGCAAGGCATAATAACAGAAAGCACTTCTCCTTATAATTCGCCACTGTGGATTGTTCCAAAAAAGATCGACAATTCAGGTATAAAGAAGTGGAGAATCGTAATTGATTATAGAAGACTTAATGAAATAACGGTTTGCGACAAATTTCCTATACCAAATATAGAAAGTATATTTGATAAGTTAGGAAGAGCGCAGTATTTCACAACCCTAGACCTCGCAAAGGGATTTCACCAGGTCCTTATAAAAAAGAGCGACAGAAAAAAAACTGCATTTTCGACACCTCTTGGCCATTTCGAATTCTTAAGAATGCCGTTTGGATTGAAAAATTCTCCAGCGACATTTCAAAGATTAATCAATTCAGTACTTCGGGAATACATAAACAAAATATGTGTCGTTTATATGGACGACATCCTAATATTTAGCACAACTATAGAGGAACACATTGAAAACATACAAAAAATATTCAATAGATTGAGGGAGCATAACCTCAAGATCCAAATAGACAAATGTAAATTTTTCGCAAGAACTACAGAATACTTAGGGCATACACTGACAACAAATGGTATTAAGCCGAATATGAGTAAAATTGAAAATATTCAAAAGCTTAGGTTACCTGAGACGACAAGACAAATTAAGTCATTTTTAGGAATAACGGGATATTACCGCAAATTTGTGAAGGACTATGCGAAAGTAGTACAAGGTATGACCAAATACCTGAAAAATAACACTAGAATAAATAAAAATGACCCACAGTATATAGATGCATTCCATAAACTTAAAAAAATGTTAACTGATCCACCAATTCTTAGATATCCCAACTTTCAAAAACGATTTCAGCTTAGCACAGATGCAAGTGATTTTGCTGTAGGAGCAGTCCTTACTCAGGACGAACACCCAATAAGCTATGCAAGCAGAACTCTAAACGACCACGAGAAGAGATACTCCACAACGGAAAAAGAACTTCTTGCGATCGTTTGGGCTGTCAATTATTTCAGACCTTATATCTATGGTCGAACTTTTGATTTAATGACAGACCACCAACCATTAAAATGGCTGCAGACAAAGCATAAGGGTAAGGATATAAACCCTAGACTTCAACGGTGGCTTTTAAAACTGGGAGAGTATGACATAAATATAAATTATATCAAAGGCAAGGAAAATAAAGTAGCAGACTTTATGAGTAGGATCAATGCAGAAACGGGGGAAATAAATGCAATAGACTTAGATAAAGAAGACAATATAAGTACAGATGCTACGATACACTCTCAGGAAGAAGAACAAAATAATCACATCCCTATATTAGACACAGTAGTTAATAGATTTTTCACCCAAATTATTTTGACACACAACAAGGTTAAAGAAATAGAAGTAGTTAACGCAAAACGAAAAATATACGTAAGTCTCGACGATATTGAAAACAATTTTATGACAGATATTTTTAGAAGATTTCTTAAATCAGGAAAAATTGGAATCTATTCTGAACTACCGGACCATGAGTACAACAAAGTGCAACAAGAATTAATAGAATTATTCAACACAAGTTTGAAATTTTATAAATGTACCCATCATGCAAAGGATATGGCAAACGAAGAAGAAACATACAGATATATTTCAAGATACCATAAAAACGAAACAGGACATGCAGGAATAAATGAAAATTACGAAGGACTTAAAAAATTAATATACTTTAAAAACTTAAAAATATACATTCAAAAGTATATCAACAATTGTGACACATGTAACCGAGCAAAATATGACAGAAAACCAATCAAGTCAAAATTTTACCTTACCGAAACTCCAAATGACATAAATCAGAAAGTTCACGTAGACATTTATATAAACAAAAAACATAGTTTTTTGTCTTTTATAGACAAATTCTCAAAACATGCAGTTGTTCTTTTTCTGGAAGACAGGAACAGTGTTACAATTGTAGAGAAATTACGACTACACTTTTCTATTAAAGGGAAACCAGACTTAATGATCTTAGATAATGAGTTTAATTCAGTAAACGTTAAGGAATTTTTTAGGTTAGAAGGAGTAGAAACCCACTTTACAAAGCCTAATAGCCATACAGGTAATGCGGACATAGAAAGGTTTCATAATACTATAGGAGAAAAACTTAGAGTTTTAGAAACTGAAAAATCTGAATTTTCTATACAAGAAAGAATCTTTAAATGCGTTGAATGGTATAATAAATCCACTCATTCAGTTATAAGAGCAAAACCTATTGATGTAATAGAGGGAAAAGTTGATAAAAAAGTAATAGAAAAACTTTTAAAAGAAAATAAAGAAAAAGTTATTAGTAAACGAAATGAGAAACGCGAATCTTACCAACAAAATCAAGAGGAAGGTTATGTTAAGAATTATAAAGCATTAAGGCACAAAGATGAACCTAAATATAGAAAACTTAAATTAAATAACGTACATACATCAAATATTAAAAGACCCACAAAATTTACAGGTCAGCTGGATATTAATGCTTATAATGACGACGCTCTTATACACAACGAGCGGGACATTAATAATCGAGAAAATAGACAGCAATAACGGTTACACCGAAATAAGCCTGGGTGAGATAGCAGTTATTCATATTTTAAAACATAATCCTACACATAATAGAACTTCAAGAAATAAAAAAATATTTTAAACATGCTCGAAAATAATATTAATCAATTAGACAAAATAGAGAACAAGGAACTTCTGTTACACGAATTAAATTCACTACGTACAAAAGTACATACTTTACTACCACACAGACATAAAAGAGGACTATTAAACGTTGTAGGAACAGGACTTAAGTGGCTATTCGGGTCAATGGACGAAAACGACAGAATAGAAATCGAGGAACACCTTAGCGTAGTCGACGAAAATAACCATAGGACCATAGAAAACCTCAATAAAAATATACAAATTAATAATCACTTTAATGAAACCTTTAATAAACTAAAAAATGCAATAGAATCTGATAGAAGTAAATTTTTGGAAAAATTTAATGATATAAAATCAAACAATGAAATAGTTTATAGGGAACTCATTTACTTAGACCTTTTATTTAAGATTAAAATAGTCGAAGGTAATGTAGAACACATTCAAAATAATCTCGCATCCGCAAGATTAAATCTTATGAGCAACAATATTCTATCAAGCGAAGAAATCTTAAAATACGATATAGACTTATACAAACTACAGAACATAAAACTAGCTACAGCTAAATATCAAAACGACAAGATTATATTTGCAATCAAAATTCCGAGAGAAACAATAATGGTTAAAAAATCACTTGTAACCCCAATTACTAATAAAAACTTCGAAGAACTTATGTTTAACAACCAAGAAATTGTCACATTAAATAACATTCCATATGATTTTGAAGGTGATTGTAACGAAAAGAGCTTAAAAGAATCTAGCCTTTGTATTTATAAAAAAAATTGTTTTAAAACCAAAAATCAGAAACCGGAAACTCTTGAAATAGAACCAAGTTTAATATTATTAAAAAATCAAAATCAAACGATTCTAAGTAGTTCATGTGATGAAAGATTGTTGACCTTAAACGGAAACTATTTAATAAATTTCCACAAATGTAATATTAAAATTAATAATAAAACCTATTATAATCAAGAAGAAGAATTTTCACAAAAAATTGTTATAGAAACAACCAATTTTAAGATTAATGAAACTATTAGTAAACTCACATTTGACGAACTTATTATTAGCCAAATAGAAAATATAGAAGAAATTAAAGAAATTAAATTCCACAAAAAAAGATAATATTGTACACAATTGGATCATGTTAATTGCCATTTTAATTGTTATAAGCCTTTTAATTACTCTTTCTATACTTATTAGCTGTAAATATAAATCACTCAAAATAACAATAAATAGTAAAACTCGGGAGAGTTTCCAATCAAGGAAGGGAGGGGTTACGTCGACCTCGACGTCAACGAAGGTGAATGACAACAAACTTCCGATCGATTGGTCAGCATGATTTGGTAACAGTGCAATAGCGAAGTTCTTCCGTACATTCGCATTGTCAGCAAGAAACCGCTGAACTCTGTTGACACCAAATCATGATGACCAATCATTTGTAAGTGCATTCACTTTCTGCATAGTAGGTTAGCTTTTAAGATATGAAAAATAAGAAACAGTGTTAAAAGAGTAACAAGTAAATAAAGTCGTGAAAATTAACCCGGCCTTTTATTGGTAGTGTTATTAATTTTTCGCTCCGGAATATTTTGCTGTGGCAATTTATCCATAACTCGCGTGCCACTTTCGACGCTGCTGGAGCGTCTTCGACTTCAACTACTCATTCGCCAAAGGAAAGAGAAGAAAAAAAAAAATCAAGAAGTTCTCCTCCAAACATTGCCCGTCAAGTTTATCGGGGGTCTAATTTCTGGTAACCCCGTTGTGTCTTGGGACCCAGACAAGACTTAACAAATTGAATCTTCCAAACGAATTGAAACCAGTCCTGTATCCTTAAATTATTTTCGATCTAGTAAGAGAATTGAACACTGTGTGGCTATAGCTGCAGACACGTTCGGCACATAGTTCACAGAATAGATCTCCGGTTGGCAAACTGACACAAATATTTTTAAGGAGACCTTTCTAAAATAACGTCAAAAAGAAAAGGATACCCTAGATAACTTAGCTATAGCCATCTAGAGCAATTTCTTTATATTCAGAGTCTTAGTCATATGCCATCCGCTTTATCTATAAGACTGCTTCATATGAGCTTATTTCTTTGCCCTGAAAGGCATTCGAAACCGTTCTCGCCGGAGGACGATAAATGAAAATGACAAAATTTCATCAAACGAGGCCATTACATTTCGGGACTGATTGAAGTTCACTACCTTTCTTCAGGTCACTATGATTGAAATCTTTTAGACCGCAATGACTGTCCCATGGGATTTCTGCACCGATATCGCTTGCATAAGTAATTTTTATCCGGAAAACCACTTACCCACCATTCATCTAAAGAAGGGTTAAGAACTATGTACTTCCTTAAGATGGAACTTTTTACGATTACAGTTTTACTTACGAGCTATGCGATAAAAATCGCAAAAAAGAGTTTATTTCCCATAAAACAAAGGCGAACAGGGAAAAACGCTTCCGTAACCTCCATTTGTTTAAAAGTTCTCGGTCCTCCTATTTAAATTCACTGATTGCAATACTGCCAATGGCATTAACTTGTGCGGACATAACGTCCTGCCGCAAATTTTATTTTCTCTATTTAAATTCCCTTTTCGCTGCTGTTCTTCTAGATTTCTTTCACTTGGTCCATTTTTTATCCCTCACTCAGTCGTTGTGCCGTTGTGTCGTTCCACAGTGAATTGTGTTCACCCAAAAGGCCTTTGGGACAGTCTCCCACTCCATCGCCACACTGTGACAGGGATGGTGACATTTTCTTTTTTCTCTTAGCTTCTTATGCCACTAGCCGGAGGCATTTTATTGCACTCTCGGGAGCCAAGGGATAGAGCATTCACAACGGACTATAGTTATTATTTTATTTTTATTTTTTGTGATCTTTTTCCTTCTGGTTTATTTATCCTGCAATTGCTGTGTGTAATAGTGTAGTTCATTTGTAAGAACCTCAGCCACCGCCGGGCGAAATTCAAAAGCCATAACACTTAGGACAAATGAATTCGCCTAACAAACAGAACAAAGCAGAAATTGCTCCAATTTAACGGCGGCAAAGAATGAGAAGTTTTTGATATTGTGTGCGAAAAATATTACGCATACGCCACCCGCGACGTAATGATCACATTGAGGAGGAAAACATTTCCTTTTCATTTGTGACTCTGTTGTACCCTCTTTTACTGAAAGTAGGGCTCCTGCCCGAGTCCTACCATAGTCATCAAGGTCAATTGGAAAAGTTTGTGCCTTTGTGGGGCAAAAAAAAAAAAAAAAACAAAAAGGAAACATCCAAAGTGAAAGCAACAACGCTAAATTTATTGTTCAATTTATTTCCGCCTTAGGTTTTTCTGCTGCACGAAAACAATTCAACGAGAAGTAATCTCATACTGGGATTGCCCTGTTGTTGTTGCTGTATTCGCTGAACTTTTTGATTTTTATTATTATTTTAGAAGAACAAGAAGAAAAGCAACAACAACAGGAAAAAGGAGCCTCGTCTTTACTTCAAAGATTTAATAATAATCCATCCAATTGAAATTGAAAGTTTTTTTTTTTTATTTTTTGTTTTTTGCAAAAAGGTTTTCCATTTTCGTGCTCCTTTGGGTGTTTTATGTTCGCTTTTATTCATTTTTTGATTTTTTATTTTTTTTTTCATATTTTCGCCAGACGGTGGTTGTGACGTACGTGGCGAAAAATTATAATTTTCCTAATTTCAGTGCACACAGGGCGGTCCAAAGAATGACGGATTTGTTGAGAGCTCTTGAAAGGGAAAGTGTTTCAAAGAAAATATTCAATGTCATGTTCTAAGCCTTTTTTTTCGCATTACATAAATTGACACGTGCGTATGCGGCTTCCGACATGGCAAATCGACCGATCCTTGGGAAAGGGCAACGTTTTCTAAGTGGAAATTTCACTTATGACAAAATTATTGTTCAGTAACCGTATAGGTATGTGTATGAAAGAATGTGGAATTCCATGAAAAGTCATACAGTTGTACGAGTACCATGCAAAGCTAAAGTTCATGTGGTGCAGGAAATACCTTCTGAGAACTGTTCGAATTTGATTTCCTTTATTTCCTTTCCCGACAGTGCGTTGAGAAGGTGGCCGCTCATTATAGACATTATAATCAACAAGTTTATACAGCGATGACATCAACTTCTTTGAACGTTTCCACTGTGCTGTGAAGGGTTAATCAAAAAAAATATGTAAGCATTTTCGACGAACGAAACCATCGGTCCACAACCTACGTAAAAAGCTTTAATTTTGAATTAGTTAATGAGTTCAACAACTGAGGTTTGTTACAACGCGGGGGAGGCTTCTGATGTGTCATTAGAGCATTTCTGACTCACCTTAGACCAAATCTGTTGGATTCTAGACAAGACTTGATATTCCTTCATCTATGATTAGCTTTGGTGACGATAGAAGAAGTTTTAATGTTTCAAAAGAAATACTCAAACTTTGCTGTTCATAGTAAATTATAAATCATAAGTCCTCTCTCTGAAGAGCTAGTCTGCCTTTCAGTCTAGAGCTAGGGAAGACGTATCCTTTATTAAATTTAATCACGAAGCTACCAACGAGTCTAGAAATGCGAAAACCCTTCTAATTGGGGACCTCCATATAGACTGGATCGTCTACTAGTCCCTCAAATCCGATGTGGTTGAGCTGCCTTCTTATGTATGCTTAGGTGCGACTATTCCCCTTTCACCGTACTAGGTTGGACAGTTACTTCGTTTAAATCATATCTCCCTTGTTTTAATGCAAGTGTGATGCTTCCTTCATCGTGGAAATGAGTAAAAGCCCCCATTACAGAGATGGTTGATGGTACTTGATGTTACAAGGCTCTTTAAAGGTTTAGGTTAGATAAGGTTTGAAGGAAAGTGTATGCTTCTTATGGTGGTCATTCAGGCCAGCATGTTTTCTTTCGTTTCATTGTGCCATTTCTAGAACATTGAGATGGAAGCAGGAAAGGACAACCAATAGAGATCCAGCTAAGAATTAATTTTACTTTTTCTTTGGGCTAAAAAGGCAACTACAATGTACAACCAATCAAAAGATGGTCGTTTAACAAAACAGCATTGAGTGGTTCCTCATCATGGTTCTTCAATTCTCCAGAATGTCTCGATTCTTTTTTATCCATGGAGGTTATTTTTTTATTTACTGTTGGCCATAATCTTCGAAATATAGTACAGTCACCTCTGGTACACCAGTTGGTATCGATAAGTTTACTTAGCCTAAGATCTATCTTTGCTTTCAGTGTACTGAAAGGAATGTAAGGGGCATAGCAGTTGGTTACAAATTGTAAACATAAAGATGTGGAAACGTAAAAGCCTTGATATGAAATTGTGTAATGTACACATGCCGAAAACTCAAGTCTTCTAGAATGAATTTTTTTTTTCCATGTAGAACAACTAAAAAATAAATTTCCCACATATATGTACGTACAATTTAAATGACGATATTTGATACACCAAACTTATACGCGAACGGAAATACATCGTTCATTTTTATTTCGCTTACCATGTATTTATAGACGTCAATTTAATCCGCTTGTGAGTCAATTGCGATCCGATTGCAAATCACCCTGTAACTCGATATCAACAACAGGAAAAAGTTTCCTTTTTATTTCAACAAAGAAAAGTCGAAACAAAAATAATGTGAACAATGTATTTGGGAAAAGAGTTCGTTTGTTTCCTCTTTTCAGGATATTTCGAAACAACAAAGGTTAATCGGAAACTATACGAGTCCTGTAACGAGGCGAATTAATTTAATGACCCAATACGTACGTACCTCAGTTCCAGAGAAAACCCAATATTCATGTGAGGTGGTGCAATGCGATTGCAGAGAGTCCGCCTTCACATGAAATGTCGAAACGGTTATGGATTGAATATCATTAATAATTTGCCATTCAAATTTGCAACGTTCAATCATATATGAATGTATATTTATGCACGCACATACTGTACTGGTACGTATTTCCTGCGATACATTGTATCGAAATTGAAATTATAACGCAACTATTTCCGGAATAATTGAATTCGATTTAATTGGATGAATGCACTCGTTATTGAGTAACTTGAAGTTGAGTGATGTTAAAGAAATGTAATTTGTCAAAATTCTGCTGCCACGGATGTTGTATCACAGAATACCGGGTAACTGTATACAATGGTACTTAATAAGGCCAACGATCTAGATAATTAAAAATAATGATCTGAGTAATAATAACACACTTGAAATAATTATACGCACACATGTGTGGTTGGTATTAATGACGAGCGCGGAAGTTATGTTAATGGGGACATTACTCTACAGAAACTGATTTCCGGCAAATGAGGTTAAACAGAAACTGATTTGTATTGAAATCATTTAGAGGTGTGTACAGCGAAAGGAGAAGTATGTATGTATATAATTATTAGACGATATATGGAGTTTTATGTCCATGCTGTATTCTGGAAAGTAAAGACCCTTCAGGGCTTCTAGGAAAAAAGTTCTCAAAGCACATGATTCCGAATTGCCAATAGCAAACGATTTGCGAACCTTTGCAATGTCAACTACCTCTTTTACATTTTTGGAACAAGGACGGAGTGCATATAGTTATAATCCAAGACTGAAGGATTTTTTTCTCAATCCGAGAGTGACCTTATTCATTCTTGAAAAATGTTATACATACTTCTACGTTTTAGAGCAGGACTGGTCTGCTTTTGATCTCAGCGCTGGTGTTGTCTGAGTTGATAGAGGAGCCCACACCCTAACTACCACAAAGTTCTATCTGTCTAAGGTGACATTCTGTCCAGATGTACATTTTTGTTGATATCTGGAACCTTGTTTTGCCCTCTTTAACCACGTCGTTGCTGATTCTGTCTCAATACTCACAAATGCGTTTTTGACATCACGCTGCGTTCTTTCTGTTATGTAAATATCGTCAGGTTATGCGAGTAATTCGGCAGACTCGCGTTTCAGTTCTACACAATTCTTTCAAGGCGTAGCCTAGTCTAAATAATCGCTCGACACCTCACATTGATGGAACAACATGCATTCTTTATTGTCATCTTGAACAATCGCATGATTTTGGTAGAGATGTCGAAACTAGCCACTGTTCCGCAATGCCGAGACCTTAGTTGTAGAACATCATCATAATAATGTAATTTTTATGCCGTAACCACATCTCAAGAACCGTCTCCCATAGAATTCGTAGAAAACAGTTCGTCCAGTAAAGAAAAGACTTACGCTGAATCCATACAGAATGCAGATTTGAAAAGAGCTCTTCTAGCTGGCTTCTCACTTGCTATCCTGCCACCATTTTAACACAACCTTTGAATCGTGACCTTTTAGATATTTACATTCCTTATTGTAATTTCATTGGGTCACCAAACAATGACGAATAACATTTTCGTCTCTGATTATCCTTAGGACTAAACCTCACACGATGAGATGCCATAAATTCAAACCAACAAATAAATGTTTAGTCAGCCGTTGTTAATTACAAAACTGTCCCTCCGATGACCGCTAAATTAACTCGGCTCTGTTTTATTTCCCTACCCCCAATGTCCTCGAAATTAATTACGAGAACAAACAAATGTTAAAAGTCCTTTCATTCAACTGTCTGGCTCTCTGATGACGAGAATAAATAATTTCAGGGAAATGCACTTTTTCACTGTCACCGGAGCTGCCGCCAAATGGATCTTTCGCAAGAGAGCAAGGGCAATTAAAACGGACGTCCAATGTGCGTCAGTGAGTTCCATCATGCGTCAGAGCGGTTAAATGCTAACAACCATGGTCAAGTTGAAAAGGAATTTCATTTCACCGCGGTATTGACGGCCATTCCGGAAATGTATAATTCAGGCAACCTACCCAGGAAATTACGGGCGACAGTGAATGTTTACACATCGAGAGGTCCTAAGTAAACATCGCTAAAAATAATTGAAAGCTCACAGTGGTAACAGGACAACATTGCTAGGTTCCGGATCCAGATGGGAGTTCGTTGTGGATAATTCAAGGATTTCGGCTTTTCATTTCGTTGTTCCGGTAGAGTTGACGTAATTAACAAGGAAAAACAAAAATTCCAAGTCAAAATTGTTTAACTTGCCTTTGCAAGGGGATTCTAATGGTTCAGTGCGGCGTCTTTCTGTTCCTTTGAAGGGCTTTAAAGACCTCTTCGAGGCTTTAACAGAAATTAATAAATTTAAGGTGAAATTGCAGCAGTATGATGCTGATGCTGATGCTGATGCTGATACTGATGCTGATGCTGATACTGATGCTGATGCTGATGCTGATGCTGATGCTGATGCTGATGCTGATGCTGATGCTGATGCTGATGCTGATGCTGATGCTGATGCTGATGCTGATGCTGATGCTGATGCTGATGCTGATGCTGATGCTGATGCTGATGCTGATGCTTATGTTGACAATTTTAAAACACAAATCATCCCTTAAGAATACAATGTTTTGGGATAACAAAAACTGTCAGAATCTTGACAAGGACCCTGTTTCACGCATCGCTTCAAGATTATCTACGACAATCTCTAATCCACAGCGTATTGAATAATTCGTCACATAGATTGCTGCTCTCAACTGCGCAACAAATTGCTCAGCCTCACTGGGTTGGGATTTAATGGAATTTAAATTTCTACTGCTCTTATTGACACTGAGTGGGGTTACATGTAAATCATCAAGATGCCAATTTTTCTTCTTCTCTCGACCTATCCCTCAACAAATTCCACCCGAAAATACTTTGATAAACATCTTCGAGCATAAAAATAGCGTTTCTATTATCCGGAGGGCAAACCCTCGTCGCAAACAAAAGGCACCCACTTAGATGGGCCGGCCTGCTTAAAAGCAGTACGAAACGAAGTGGCTTCTTTTCATTCTTAACATAAAATTATCATACATCATTTTCCTATTATTTACTTTCTGTCATAAATTATATCCTTGCTGCCTTCCGTGGCTCGCAATTGCCTGTGGAAATAAATAATATAAATGGTTGTTATGCCGCCGTGTCCCGCCTCTCCCCCAGCCGAAGATACTTTACAAAGAAGATATATGCACTGGGTCCTCATTGTTAGATATGTATATGTTGAAGTGTATTTACGAAAGTATTTGAATGCGAAGATGTTATAATTTTAATGTTTTTAAATAGAGACACTGAAACGTAAACAACACTTTTTTTTCAAGTTAATTTATTTTGATGTAATGTTGTTGTATAGCAATGTTTTCATTGTGTTTCTATGGGAAAAATTGAGAGGAAAGACATATTTTGTGTTCCCAAGGAAACGGAAAAGGAAGGAAGCACTTCATTTTTTTTTTAATTGAATTGAAATGCATTTATTATAACTCTTGATGTAGGAGTGTGGGTGCTGGTGATGTTTTATAGATACCTCCAACAGTTGACAACTATCTGTTACAAGTGATGTGTTGTCCTTTATGAGTGTGAAGACTATTTTCGTATTTGACGTATTTGAATTTGTAACTGCTGCTCTATCGTCTGAATATCAATTTAACTCCGTACAGAAACGAGTCTTACTAAAATGAAAAAAGGCTTGAAAAATCGTTCACAACTTCAACACAGAAGCTAAACTTGTGAATGAGCTTCCAAATTTCCAATGCCTCCAAGAGTTGAACACACATGACCTGGTTGTTGATATAAGTTTAAGTGAGTGACAGTGTAATTGGAGACCACTAGGTCCATTCATTATTATTAGGGAAAAGAGTCAGTTTCCCAGTTATTTCATCCGGGATCTTATTAACGTTGTCGTGGAAGTGTCTGGCTCTGCACAGACAGTCAATGAAGGGTTCTTTTTCATTCAGTTTTTCTCAGTAAAGACTGCCTACGTTACGTTGTAAGGGTCCATATTCGTCGGTAGAATTTTGGCGTTATTTGTGTGAATTTAGCTCAGGAGCTGGTTCGTCCTGTTATTGTTATAGACGTGTCATATCGGTCTTGATAGTCGACAGCTGTTTAGGCAACTCTACCTGAGATTGGCTAGCGATACAAACTATGAATTTGACTGTTGACTTATTCCCTGAGAAAGTTGTCACGGGCTGAACGTTGTCAAGCTAGTTACCTGTAACATTTAACTCACAGACGAGTTACTGACCACATAGAATTAAGGTTTTGCTAGATGTGGAAATCTAAAATAACAATGTTGTGTTTGAGTGTCAAATCGATTCCAAGTGACATGAGGCTTCCTGATTTATAAGAAATTCCTGCAGACAAAATTTGGAAGGCAATAAGATTTAGATACGTGGTGCTCAAAGTGAAGCCGAAACTGCCCCAACAGCAACAATAGTTTGGCATCTTAAAGATCAACAACTTGTACGGAAATAAACATACAGGCTGATGCTTATAGAGTGCCGTTAATGCACAAATGGAAACCGGGGTACCACATTCAATTCCGAGTGTATCTTGATCAGATATTGCGAAAGTTGTCAGTTGATCATATGTACAGAACTGCCACATCTGAGGTTTAAAAAATCCTTAAATAGTTATCCTAAGCTGTTTCTAGGTCAAACTTCTTTGAACTGCTTCAGAGGCCTGTTGACTCTGCTCTTGAATAGTTGGAGATTGAAAGTTTCTAAGAACTTGCATCCTGGGAGAGAATTTTAAAGTTGAATTGTTCTATATAAAAGAAATTTTGATAGGAAGATACAGGTGATACACATCAGCCGCTTGCATACGATTGGCAAATTACTACGGAATCAATCAGTTAAGTTTTTTTAGAACATCTGTCAGTATAAGCCTGCTATCAATCTTCGATGAAACAAACGATGCAATTTAAATGCTGGTGCAGGATCTTCCATTAAGCGGATGCTTTTGAGAAAATGAAAACAATGTTTTGTGGCAAAATTCTAAACGTCAAAATAATACCGAATAAGTGGTCTAACATGTACTTTGCATTTGAGGAGCTACATCGAAGTGAAGCTTATAAAGCAGCTTAACGTCAGGGACACTGATTTTTCTATATTTAATATGTTAGTCGTGTAATGTTACATACAAACGCATATATAAGGGTGGTCATGGTGTAGTGGTTGCATCATCGCTTGTCACGCTGAAGGTTCCAGGTTCGAATCCCGATGTCACAGAAAAAAAAGTCGGTCAATTGCGAAAAAAAGCTGACGTCAACTCTACTGTATAGGCATAACACTGGCAGTAGGGTAGGCAATGGCTTGAAAGTGTTGATCGTACTAATAACATTGGGATATTCGAAAGAAATACTGCGAATTATAAGCAATGGCAATAATTCTCCCCAGTCATTCTGGAAAAACCACCCTCGGAGCAAAAAGACTGAAACCTAATACCACCTGAGTTTCAGAAATCACTACACCAACACTAGCGCTGTGTTAATAGCATCATAAGGGTATTCATAACCCCTTTAGCGCTAGTGAATTATAAAAAAATAAAAAAATAAAAAATCGTAATTGACCAGAAAAATATTTAAATTTAAATATTCGGTAACCCGTTTGAAGCAATTAAATTTTATTCCCAAAGTCTACTATGTTTGCTCTTCTTAACTGCAAACCTTTAAGACAAAGCCGCATATCTGAGCATGTGAGGAATTGGTTCCTCAAATCTACTTCTTTCACCACAATTGTCTTGAAAGTTTGTATACTCGTTTGTACCTCGATGAGGATCATGGTATGCCGACTCTAAAAAGCCAAATAATTAAGCAACGTTCAAAATATCGCCTTAAACTACAATGCATCAAATCAAAAAAAAGTTATTCCACTACAACCTTTCTTACTTCAAACTTATATTTTACTCATGATACATTTTTTATTTTATTTTATCTTCAAGCGAACAACGACATTGGTGTCAGCATCTCGCCTTTTCTATGATTCTTAACTTACCCTTTATCTCATGACGTTATTTCTTCTTTTCCACCCTTCCTCTCACATATCAATAAACTGTAATTTCACCAAGAACACTAGATCTCATTAAGATTCGACTAGCCACTACTTACATTACGATCAAACTTTTCTGTTAGTAGCCAACCAAAAGCTAAAACTCTCAAAACAACTTTATCCATATCACCAAGGCCAGTAACATTTCTACTTAAGATAAACTAAATTGTAAATTATTCTCATAGAGGAAAACTTTTACCGGCACCTTGCAACCAACTTTCTGCCCCTCCAGCCGGGATTCCTTTACGCTAACAGAAATTCTCATATTTATCGATTACACAGTTCAACTTCCATAAATTAGCAATCAATGTAAATTTTCAATTTCGTACCAACAAACACACGATTCCATCCAACACCAACAGCAGCATTGAACCTTTATTCCTCAACCCACCGCTTGCAAGGACATTACCATTTCTCGAATTCAATCTGTACACGCGGGGGTAGATAGGGACCAACGTCCACAGACGTTCTACACTGTGGAGCCAGAGCATATTAAATGGGGTAGAAAAATTTCCAATCCATTGGTTAAACCCACGAATAACGGCAACCAAGGAGACCAATCTCCATGGAAAAACAAGAGACGGAGAGCAAGTGAATGAGGATAAGAACTGATGCCAACTAATTCTTGCTTCTTGCAATGTATCGTTGGCTTATATTGCTTAATATCGACCACAATCGAACGCACTTAAAATAAGGAATAAGGAGAATAAGAGAAAGAAAGAGGAAACAAAAAAAAAAGAAAAAGGAAAAGAGAAAACAAAACATCGAATCTGTAGTGCAAGAAATGAAATAGAATTCAAATCGACTTAAGTAAGGAAGCTGGAACACTTTCAACGATTGGCCATGACGATGAGAAGGATATACAAACTGGTAAGCAAGAGACTGGGACACATTAAGGAAGGAACTAAAAAGCCACTCGAGAAAAAAAAAACACACACACACACTCACATATAAACACAACGAGGAATACGGAAGGAAAAGTAACCACGTCAGAGGTAATAAATTCTCATTTACAAACCAAACTATAATATGCTACACCGTTAGAGTGCGAATAAGGAACGAGAGCGTACGATTACCCTATTTGGTGGTATGTGATGGCATGTGCCCGTATCCCAAGGTAGCCATTTTCAGTTAAAGCCCATGTTACCATATATACGTATACGTACGTTCTCGCCTTGAACATCGTCCTCATCGTTGTCGTAGTCGTCCTTGCTGCGAAAAGATTGGCTTAAAGTTCTGATTAAAGGATAAAGTCATGAATGTAGTAGGTACAGTGGATGAGAAAAATCATTGTCTTTATTTCAAGACATTATTCTACGAACGTCAATTTGAAGAAAGCTTAGTTGAAGGGCAGACGTTACATATGATGCTGTTTTCACTGGATATAAGTGAGATAAACAACTTGAGATCAACAAATATTGGACTTAAATAACACACGTAGACCCTCAACCGGCCTAGAACTTCAAGTTAACAAAACAATAACTGCTATGCTATTTTTATATTCCAGGCATGAGTACATTGAAAGTTCCATTAACGTAACTTCATTAACGCAAAATCTTTCTGTGACTTAACCACTAGATATCTAACGCTTAGGAACGAGAGGAGCAGCTCCCAAAGTGGCATCAATACAAAGGCTACGTCAAATCAAAGAAATGATTGGTTAATCAGAAAAAATAAGAAGAAACCAAAAACTTCAAACCTTTTCACCTAAATCAATCACCTAGAAGATTGATACCGAGGCTCTAACTTAGCTAAGGTCTTTCCTAAGACTAAAAGTTACTGTTTAGGCAAAGTTGAGCTTGTTATAGAAATGTATTTGTGCTAAGTATTGAACACGTGCAGGCTTTATTTTACTGCGTGTTCAATATGAGCTTCAACTTACAAGCCTTTTCAAAACGGTTCATCATAAGCTTACTGCTTCCATTTTATTTATGAGCAAGTCAAGCGAAGTTCTCATTGTCTGTGTCGTCAACATGAATGATAATTCATTCCACACATCGAAGCTATCTTAGACATTTAATACGAGTCTATTTGACTAGATAGAGGTCCCTGACTAATATCTGAGGCAATGAGAGTCTTAGTTGGACAATGAGAGGGGTATGGGGTTTGCTATTCAATTGATTTCTTAGCCCAAAGAGAAAAGAGTGATTCTATGCTTGATGTCTGCACTAGATTACTTGCCGAGCCAAGGTAGACGAAGTCTTTAATTGTTAGCTACCTACTTCAAAGTTCTGTCCGAGAAGGCTTTGAATATCCTTTTTTGATTACAGAACTCATTTTCTCTGATTCAAGTTCAACACTCTTTAAACAGGGATGTTAAATACGGTTCTCTATAGCTCTTCTTCTTAAACGCTTTCAAAGGCGACTACATCTTTATCATTGGTGGATAAAATCCTTAGGTATGCATGGCATTAAGCTAAGGTAAACTCTGCAACGCATTCGAAGTGTTTGTGATTAGCAAGTCCGCTGATTACTAAATTCGCAATCCTAGCAAAAGGGTCATCAGGACTCACAATAAGTTGAATTGGCAAGAGAAAATTATGAACTTGTCTACTCTCAGAAAAGCTCAGTGTTGAAATATATGTCGTCGATTTCAAGGTATCCGTTGAAGAAGCAAGATACACCTTCATTCAAACTCTGAACTGTGAAAGCCTCTCGTTTAAATTTTTTAATCAAATTGAAGATCGTAACATCTATTTATCGGTCTTGTAAGCTTTTGTACACATATTTAGTTGAATCAATCAAATATACAATCAACTACTATAATTCAAAGAAAGCTGGTAGCCTTTGGTCTCTATTCAATACAAAAGGACATCCCAACCACAGAATTTTGTAGATAACCCATTCATCATCGACTCTCTCAGTCCGATAACTTTCTCAACACACTGTAAATAGGGTTTGTCCCCTTTTTTGGCCAAATCATATTAAGCATAATTCTATGTATTTTCCTTTTTCCAGTGATACGAACGCCATTGGCAAATTCTTTCAGCTTTGTCCTTTCTCGCCCAAGCCTCAGCAAATTCTTAACTCCCAATCCTTTCGGTCGAAACAAAAAGCAGTAGATTGGAAAAAGCAAACGAGTCAGAAGAACCAGGGCGAAGGGAAAAAAATTCTGTAGCCTTTTTCGCCGAAATTCCAATGGATACATGTCAACAACCCTCAAGTGGGCGGCCGACTCTCAGACGCACACTCTGACACATGATTGTTGTGTGAATTTAATTTTCCTAATGCATTCCATTACACACTTCCAGAGCAGCCGCTTGATTTAGTGTGCGCTCCGGATCCTGATTGTAACTGGTACTCAGGCCAGTGCTGGCTCCGAATCTTCTCTACTGTGAGCTATTCTCGGTGGAATTCTGTCTTACTACTTTACACTCCGAGTGACAGTGGCCCTTTTAGCGTGTTGCCTCGATAGAGAACCGAGGCATAGAGTTAAACCAACGTCAAAGGATATAAAATCGGGGGTGGATAACAGCACTCGGCTAACTTTTATTTTCATTTGATTGCATTTCGAATCTTCGTGCTTTGGTTGCTCTTGTGTTTTCCTTTCTTTTTTTTTTTTTCTTTTTTCCTCTCGATTCCCATGGACATTAGTTTGCACTTCCTTGGAACTAGCAGAGCCAGGTTGGATTCAATTTAAAATTTAATTCTCACGATTATTTAGCCACTTTAAGAAATTGGACGACAGTCGAATCAAGTGCTTAAAGAATGACAATAAGAAAAGGATACTGCTTTGTACTTCTCCAACTACTTGGACGGCAAAGTGGAAATGCATTTTTAATTTGCAACTGCAATTGCAATTGAGAAATGAGAACGTCATCGGCAAGGACGACAACTTTCGTTCGGACGAATACACTAATGGAGTTTGGTTTGGAAGGATTAAGTAAATTGGTCAATAATGAAATTAAATAGTTGGAAGGTCTTGTCCGAATAGTGGAGAACAATTGACTGAAGGGTAGAAAAAATAAAAAGCGATTGTGCTTTCAAGAACTTAAATTAACTTCGATTTAAAATTCAACAGTTTTTGCCTTTGAAAAAATGATTATTTGCTAGAAATTGGAACGAGAATAAATGACTTATTCGACAAGGACGAGGAATACAAGTTTTAATACGCCACCTTATGAAACAACATACATACCTTGGAAGAATTGATTGGCAGCAATACATATGAATACAGGTGCTTCTAGAATCATAGACGGAATGAAGTCTACTTTCCGATGCCAGATCTTAAAGTATGGTTTAGACCACCGGATTTATGAAGTGTGCTTCAAGCTGATTTTCTAGCTGTCTGACAGCGGTGTCGCTATACAGTGACAGCCTGTCCGCACTGTCGTGAGATCCGATATAGGATTGCCGCATAAGGTATAACGCACCATGAATGCCTTGAAGAGTGAAATGAATTTGCTCACAAACGGGCAAGAAATGTGACAGCTTTGCCACAACAAGATGAGGTTGTGGTCATTAAACCACCCTAGTGCAGCGCTTTCTTTTAAAAATGCATGGAACTCCGACAAGAAGATTTCAAGTCCCCGAGTCATCGTCTCATAAGCCGCATAATGGACGAAAAATATAACAGATGGGTAAAACTTTACGTACCGAAGAAAAGTGTTTTGCATAAATTGGAATTCACTCAATCGTTCCACGGAAAAACCCTAAGCCTGTTCGGTGTAGAAGTTTTGAGGACAAGGTAAAACCATTAAAATTCAATCGGCGCGTTGCATTATGGTAAGTAAAGTATTAAAGTTCGTTTGCAAATTTTTCGTGATAGAAGAGGTCACTTCTCAAGTGCTGCACTCCTATCACAGCACGGATTCGCCAACTCTCTATTCTCTTGACCATTGATGATTTAAGTTTTCTTTCAGTTTTAGCAGTGTTTATCTTCAACCCCACAACATTTGCCTCTATCTCACCACCCGCTGAGATTTGGTGGAGGGTCATAGTCATCAGTATAAGTCATAGGTCTACAGATCCAATACAAGAGTCTGTTTTACTTCTTTTCCCATGGGCAAAGCAACACAAAACACACCGCTTATTACCAATAGCCAACAATTTTGTCCACAGAATGTACACTTGCCGAACCTTATACATCGGATCTCGATGGAAGCCACAAGAAAGGCTGCAGAACGTGGAATATATCAGCTATACCTCTCCTACGTAAAGTAACCCAAACAAACTCTTTGTTGACACTATCGAACGCCTGCTCAAAATCAGTGCTTTAATCACAGTCCTAACCTCCAATCCTTACTGGAAGTTGCAGTACGTATTCGGTTAATGGCAGTTTTTCTAGCAATATTGCTAAAAGGATTAGTATCACCACTGCAGTCCAGAAGAATTATTAGACTTTGCCCTAGGGACTTTGTAAAGTCTTAGTTTTCCAGCTAAAGGTCCGCATATCTTGGATCATTCAGTATTGTAAAAATTCGCACCAGGCTTGCATTAAAAAAATTATAAACGATTATGAATCTGTAGAACTCGAATGTATAAGAGCTCAGGCCATGTCGAAAAAGGGTTGCGAAAGGTTTCCTGCGAAGCTTTCACGTGATTCAAGGCATTTATGGACAGCTGAGCTTCTAATGCACTTCCCTTAAGATTGCTTCTTCAATCTTCAATATATTGACACACAAAATGCCACAAAACCTAGAAATTCAACTCTTTGGAATTTAAAAATCTAACTCAAGAAGGAATAAAGGCAAATGTGCTGATAAACATCTCCATAAATTATATACAATGTCGTTCGAGTCGTGGAACCTACCCTTCGGAAAACTTTTGGACTTCCCCCCGGTAGTGTGTACTTAGCTTATCTCAACTTTCTGTATTCCAATTGTTCTAGAAATTGTAGCAACCATTAAAAGAAATTAAAATATCTTAATGGGAATTCACCGGACCCTCCTTCGGTAACTTAATCAGTTTCACAAGCTGGCTAATTTATTGGTACACACTGTGATATATCCCATAACCCCTAGTCTCTGAGTAACGCCATCAATTGCCCTTTAATTACTAACAGTCCTTTTCGCACCTTTAATTAAAAAAGTCCAACACAGGAGCCAAAGTAAAAGTTTTCCCCCCTCCAAAATGGACACGTAAATAAATGACTGCCCATTCAACTCGTTCGTTATTTCGGCCACTTTCACCGTGTCATGGCGGGATCGATTTTTTTTTTTTTTTTTAGCCAATGAGCACGATTAATGTCTTTCTTTTCACAGCAGGCCACGATTTTTGTAAAAATTGAAAACCACAACTTCAATCTTAACGACGGACAATAAAAATGACCATCCCTTGTGAGGGTAGTGGGTTGGTATAGCCAGACCAGGAAGTATTTCGTTCAGCCACCGACACTATAGCACCAGCACAGCGAGACGAATCGTGAGGTTTCTAATTTTTTCGAAGGCGTGATGAAAAATCGAGTAATTTCGTGAATTTCGTTTTCCTCTCCTGTTTTATTGTCCTTCCCCCGCGCGAGAGTAGCAAAGCGCCACAATATTGGTTGTAATTAATGGCAGTTAATTTGGGTAATTCCACAGCAAATGACTTAATCAAGTGCCGCCTTGACTGTGTGAGAGTGTATTTGCTGATAAATGCGGATGCCAGTCTCTGCTCTATGACTATTGGGTGTTAATTGTTTTCACTTTAAAAAGTCCTGGCCAGTGAGGCAAAGGAAATTGGCAGGAACTTAATTAGTACGCTCGAGGGCGGTTTCAATTGAGTCAACTTACACCCACTGCTCGACATCAAACTGTTGACATAAAACGCAACAAAAAGACAACATTCACACTTAATGAGTAACGGAAACAAAGAAACAACTCAAGGAAATAAACTATGTCAACATTTGTACTTCCTCGTTTCATGGAAGGAACACTTTGTACCTATGTATCTGTTGTTCGGTGAAAAGACGTATATCTTGGAGTCGTGATCTCTAAAGAAAATCATCTCTCTTATCTATCTAGTGAGAATGTTTCTCACACACAAAAGCCCAACACTTTAAAGCACCCATCCACCCATTCAACTATCCCGCCAACAGAGTTACATACATTTAGCCTTAAAGCTAAATTAACTCTTTAAATCATCATCCCTCCGTCGTCGTCGTCGTCGCACAACCCTTTCGAAATGCCATGGCAGAGCGAATTCAAATCCAAACAAGCAATCAAAAGCCACCCCTACTATGGGGTGGAATAGGGACAAGAAACTCGGTCTGAGGACGAGGAAGATTGAAGGAAGAAAAAGGGATGAAAGTCAACTGAACGGAATTATTATGTGAACCGCAATACGGATGTGTAAGTGACGCAAATTGCACACATTTATCATGTGTGTCCCCAACATGGCCGGTACCATCATCACATAGCATAGTAGCGTTTTATTCTTTGCTTGTTTAGATTTTGGCTTGGTCGTCACCTTCAAGCTTTACTGGTGCTGGTGCGCTTGATGATTTCAATGGATGCAAAACTGCCATAGGGCAAGGACCCTTTTTGAACTATTTCACATCCTGGAATGTGGACAGCAGTATCACACATAGCTCAAGACGAGAGAACCGATGGGTGAGTTAGGAAGTTCTCTGTGTGGAAATGTAAACGACCACCCTTCCTTTTTTCGGCATTTAAATGTGGTGCTCGTTTATTTATGTGTAGTACGGAGGTAGTTAAGTGGTAGTAGTTCCAGGAATAGTGCAAGAAAAATCTCACTTAATGGCGACGAATTTGCTGTAGGAAAAGAGTTTTACAATTCGTGTGTGCACTAAAAAATAAGCTACATAATTTGAATGCTTAACAGTTGTTGGGTTTTATCACAAAGCAAAAACGACATAAGTGCCTGTTGGCAAGACTAGGAAACAAATAGTTTCTGCTATAGTGGAGGACCACACACTCCGTGAACTAGAAAATTAGACTCTACAAAGGTAAATGCTAGGTTACGTAGCGTTTGGATCGTGCAATTGCAATTGCACGATTGCATAAGCAAAGATTTGGGTAACTTAAATGCACCGGCTAGGGATGAATGACATGGGTAGTGGATAGAAATAGTTGTATGTATAATTAAACTCAAGAGGAATTGCAAACATTTCGAAACTAGATTGGCCATTGGCATCAACTAAGCTTTTGATGAAGATAGAGTCTAGGTACAGACGAACTATACAGAGGCTGCGGTAATACAGACGCGGAAGAGAATACAACCCACTTCCTATGCGAATGTCCCAGCCTATATAGAACAAGAAAGACGGCCCTGGGCGAATATAACTTCAACGACCTGCGCGAGCTCTCCAACAAGCCACCAAAAGCGATTCTAAAACTCGCGACGAATTCGAGATGGCTCAGGGAGGCCGAACGTTCGTAACTGCACTCATCTAGATCCTTTTACTCTTTCTTTTATTTTCAGAATGGACATTCCACGACAGAGGAACACAATGGGTCCATTAGAGATCCGAGTGAAGGCTGCTCCACGCGATACATCCACCTCTTTAACCTACCTGCCTTCTGCTAGCCACTGCCGGAAACTCACACAGCATGTATGCATCTGTCTTTTCGTCCTGTAAAAACAGCCACAGATAACTGAAGTTTTCATGTCCTAATGACAACGATAGTAACCATTTGAGAGTTTCTCGTGTCAGAAATTCCTTCTTGGTACAGCCGGCCGACATTTTAACTGTCTTTTGGCTTGTTTGTGTTTTGAAACCCTTTCCGATATTCTAAAATGTTCATATTACTTATTATCGATCATTTCGAGTTCAAACATGTACCGGACGGAAGGCAGTATCTCGAATAAATCTGTTCAGCTGCCGGGATGCTCAGATGACACCAAGTCATATTAGATCCGACAACCAAACTTGAGGTGAATTTCTATAAAGGTCATTGTAAATACCATAAGCTATCAGCACGTAGTCCCTTCATCAGTCGACTTTGTCCGACACACCAAGCCTAATCCATTGAAAGGTGTCAGAAAAAGTTTCACTTATCGAGTGATAAAATACATTTGTGAAACTTTTCGGAACCGCTTTTCATCCATTCGCCCTTTTACTAACGCTGACCTTTTCATCTTGGTAAAACTTTAAACGTCAAGCTTTTCCTCGCTTCCGATAGAAATCAAATTGCAACTTGTTTACCCTTGTTCTATGAAGCATACTCCCATTGGGCATCAAACACTTTCATTGCCCTTCACTGGCTTTTAGTTTGCATGACAGATTCAACACTTCCTGCAGCATCGATTCGTATAAATTTGCAGTTAACATGGATACGTGTTTTCGAACGGTTCAGTTCAAAATGGATAACATCAACGAAGTGAGACACCTTGCAACGCTGAAGCGTTGTAATCAAATTTGTCGAAACTCTCGATCGTTGGGAGTATTTTTTCCTCCGACATTCAGTGGAAATTCAATCAATACTCGTAGACTGTGAATGCAACTGTACATAGTTGCTCGTAACTTGTAGTTCAAGTGAGTTTATGTTAACATGTTGCTGCCATGGCATCAATTTGAGTGGTTATTCCATTGGAGCAGAAGGATGTTCAATTATTTGGATAGTGGACATTTCAATAGAAGTTTTCGAAATTTGTTAGTTTTAAGGTGTCTTAAAGTGCTTTAGGATAACTTTCTAGGAAGCAGATACTGTGCTACCTCTTTCTCACCAGACTATTGTGTGGTTCTACTCCTTAACGGGAAGACACTTCAAAGAATCTTGAGTAATCTCAGAGCTCTATTTGACGGCGACAGCGTCTCTTTCACTGCGTCGAGACTCAAGTGTAATATCCTTGGCCAACATATATCAGGCTTTCAAGAAAGTGCATTTTATTCTGCCTCTCACATGCAATACTTATTGTTGCTGCACGGAAAAAGATAGTAAGATGAGTTGCAGGAGTTTTTGTTTACACACTTATTGCCGATGCTGTTGGTTTATGTCCTTCAATCCGCTTATGTTCGCACAAAGAACGCTAGAAATATTTGCTGCCTTATTTTCGTACTCTTCTTTGATGAAATCCTTCGGCTTTGTCAGTAAATATTAAGAGTTCCACGTCTGATCCTAGCAGCATATCCTTCTTGATGAAAGGATTTAAAAGGGAAAAATGCAATCGCATTTGAACGCTCCGGTTGGTAATCGTTCAGTCGGGAGAGTATCTCCTCCATTGACATGGTGTGGCATGATCTGTCAGTAGGGTTCATCAAGACAATCCCAGCATGAGATCAAACAAATATTTTTAATTTTCAGTAAACAATGTGGAAAGGATATCCTTCAACTTTCACCCTATTTGCCAGAATTATAAGTTTGCATGGTGGCCAAAGTGTTAACTGTTATAAATCACTGTAACCTCGGAGTGACAGCTTCCTTCCTTTCAACGGTTAGCCGTGCATTTTGCAGAGGAACTAAGCCACAAACTGTTTCATCACTTTCACTGGGAGTTTCTTTATTTTTTTTTTCTCATTTTCCTTTTGCCCATGCATTAGTTTGCCGGAGTGAAAATCTACACCACATCGCTCTTCCGGTCGCCAAGCATAATGACAGTCCAACTTGCAACAGCAAATGTTTCCGCCTCATCCATTTAAAAAGAGTTTTTCTCTTTTTTTTCTTTTTCATTTTTTTTTTCTCGCCCTCTTCTGTTCTTTGCTATTCTTCTTTGTTTTGTTCTTTGGCTTGAAAAATGAAATTGTTAAGAAAAATTTATCTTCGGTTAGCGTGTTTTGAGAAATCAGTTCCGGTGTGCAAAAAGCGGAAGGATGTGTATACTGCAAAATTTCAACGCGTTGAACAGTTTAAAAAATTGAAACTGTCTGGGTGCATTGAATGGAAAGGATGTCGTCATAGTGTCTGAAGAGTGCATACAGTGTTGAAGCTTCTATTTCACATTTTTTCATAAATTTTTTACATCAATTGTTGCAGTGTTGTTGTACGATGCCGGACAGAGGCAAATATAACGAACTAAAGTTTTCCTTTATTACAAAATGCCTACATAAATTAGCGGCTATTCGATTTCAGATTTGTCTAGGCAAAGCATACGCAGTTATTTCATTATCCTTGGGTTGTTCGGATAAGTATATTGGTAATTTGTTGTTCCGAAATGCTCATTGGAAATACGTAAGTGGTTTGATTTAGTATTGATGTGAAAATTTCCTGAGCTGTTTCTCATCCGAAATGAGCTGGTTACAAATTCACTACTAAGTGTTTTTTGAAGCTTCGATCCCCCCCAAGGTCCTTCTTTTTGCTTCTTCAAGTTTTGTAAACAGAAGAGAATAATACAATTGGTGCGTGATTTTACTGCTCCTTGCTAATGGATGTCGACAACGTCAATCGCATGATTGCGCAAGGGAAACATTCCAGATAAACTAAACGCTATTGTCAAAGTAAGGAGAAAAGCTGTCAGAATAGTTCGATACTCAAGGTAGGGCCAGGCAAGGTTGCATCCTCTCGCCAATGTTGTGGTGAACCGTGGGGCTTAAGATAAGAACCTCAAAAAATTAATATCTTAGCCATGGTAAGAATTCTCGCAGATAACCAATAGAGGGTGACAAGTGTGCTTCCAATGGTGGAACCAAACAAGACATTGTCAACCGAATCAGGAAAGTTAATTTCGCTTTCGGAATATCGTCTTAGTTATGGGGAAGCAACGCTATGAGCTTAAACACCAAGATACGACTATTTCGCTCCAATATTGAGTCCGTGGTGTTACATGGGTGCAGCATTTGAAAAGTGATCACCACTATCACGAAGAACGTTTGTAAATCGGTGTCTGCGAAATATTTTTTTTAAACATTTTCCGCTAGAAACGTATCCCGAAAACTAGTCACTTCGTCAACGTAAGTAGCCGTGGACAGACACTTCGAAATGACAACAGATTCATAGCAAAGAACGTGATGTAATGCAAGGAGTAGTAGAGACAAGGGAATAAACGACCCAAGTAAGTAAGTTTTAATGACAAAAAAGATCACGAATGCAAGGTACCTTTGGAAGAAAACCGGAGAAGGTTATCATGCACATTGGTTTTGAGTGTTCTCAGTACTCAGTACACAACTACGGAATAAGAAAATAAGGACTAATGGATTATGAGGTTTATTTGAGGAGAGCGGCTGTCATTTGAACAACAAATCGATCGGGAATACGAGTAAGATTACCACAATATAAAGCATCGAGTTTTCTCTGATCTCTGTACTCAGTATTCGAGGCAAATGATTGACTGACTTGTTTCCTATTCCCATCCAAATCTAAATCAATTTCAAATTGTTCAACAGATACTTAAACTGCAAGATTTTAGGTGTATCTGCCACTCCCTGTTACCACAGACCTCCCCCGAGTAAATGTATCTGACAACGATATTTATCATCAATTGACAGCTAGTACATCACTTCAGATTCCAAAACTCGCACATCGTTCATCTGCTCACTCAAAATACTCAATCGCACTCTTCGACGACAAATCGGATAGCAACTGTATGAATTGCTTACCCACGATTAAAAGATGATAAATTGTCAAAACACATTATTTGCTCGTATGCCACACCTACAGATACTTCATCGAATCAGATCTCACATCATTGCCGCCGCTATTCATCCATCAACTATGTCCCAGCAATTCCGCGAAGGTCCATCCACTCATAAATCGCTCTGCGACTGCTACATTCGGTGTCTCTTTGTATACCAATCCGCCTTATCTACTCTAAACCATGTGCGATAATATTTGACTCTAATCCCTCAACAATACACTATTCGAGATGCACGTGTAGAGCAACAACCATCGCTCCATGCACAGCTGATAGGCTAATTGTGAATAAACCGCATCGTGGGATTTGCAAAACCAAACCCCATCAATCTCCTTTGTTGAGACCGCGCGAAATTTCACCAATATCCATTTAATCGGACCCTATAGCCCGTCGCTCAGGTTCGCGGTCGGCGCCACTGATGAGTTCCAATTTCATGTCTGTGTTTGTTGATTATTTTGGAATATGTCAACATGGAAACAAGTGTTTCTCAGGGAAATGTATGCAGTCCTGCACGGCACCCCACTCTGCATCGCTATTCGAATGAACAATTTGCTGACGCCCCTCTCTATCATACTCGTGGCGTGTTCATTGAATTTTATTTTTAAACTCCCAAATTGGCGGAACACTCTTAGAGAGGCATGAGGTGACGTTTTTCAAAACATTACCACCACAAACTTTAGCGTGTTTTTGAAAGGCGAACTGAGCTGGAGTGCTTGTTGGTGTTACCCGTGCGGACCAAACGACCGTTTGACCATGTTTACCTTCTGGACGGGCACTAAAACATCGGTTATTGCCTTAGCCCGATGGATCAGTCGTTCCACTGGAGCGGTGTAAGCTTGTTGGGCACTGTGGTCGCCAAACTGCAAATTGAACTTTGGACGCGCTTATGTAACACTACTCCTGCTGAAAAGTTCCTGTGAAATTTTAAATAATTTTTCACGAAGCTACACGAGCATTTCGTTTGGTTTGCATAGAGAGTTTAGGTGAGCACACCCAAACCAACCATATGAGGTTGCTATCCAGGGCTCCATCCTAGAGGGAGGGTTTAATTATACGTTGCGGTAGTTCGGTTGAAAACACATTTATTTGTTTGATGTTTTACCTGAAAAACACGTAATAGAAATGTGAGATAGTGGCGGCAATGAAGGACGTACGGGGTTCGAATTAAACGATAAAACATGGAAAGTTTTAACTGCATGTTGATGCAGGATAATCGGGGCCTTGGGAATGGAAAAATTTCACACACACACAGAGCAATGGATCATGGTTTGCACTGTGGAGTACGTACACCAATACCACAATGAATTTATAGCGCTTTTGAAAATTAGCTCAAAAATTTAATAAGCAGATATTGTTTTACTCCCCGGTCAAGGAGGGTCCAGAAGCGTTCACTTTGTTAACTTCAAGGACTTTTTCAGACAATATCATGTTGCGCGTATGTAATGAAATAATTTAGTATATTAAAACCCAAATCCTGAAAAGGACCAACAAATGTTGATGTCATAGCACAATCTCATCAAGCTGTAATAGAGTCATTTACGGCAATTAAAAATAAGGCAAAATTGGTTGGTCTTGAAATCTATCTTAGGACAAAACGTCATAGTCGGCAGCTATAACTTCGAAGAAGTGTAGGAGTTCATCACAAGTGACACCTAAATGGTGATTCGGTGAAGAATAAACCGCTGCTTATTCAGTTTAGCAAAATAGCTTGGGCCGAAGCTACTAGAACAAAGGTTTAAGTTGACACTTTATACATCACTGACCCTGCCAGTTCTGCTGTGTGACACCGAGTATTAGACAGACGATAGCAAAGAAATCAAAAATCTTAATAATGTAACCCAGGGTCCTGCAGATCTCTGTCTGAGAAGAATTTGTAATTTCAAGTGCGGCTCTGTGTGGCATCCTACTTATCCTGTCGGAAACCAGAAAAATAAAACACTGCGATCTGAAAGATCTTGTGCGTCAAACAAAGTTCTCCTGAAACTGGAGGAATTTGCTAATTCGAGCAAGATCGAGGTCATAAAGGAACCTCAGGTTCATGGTTGCGAATGAATGATTCACTTTGGCTGGGGAGGTGAATTCTCTGCTGAAGTGTTTTGTGTTAGCCTCGAGCTATGACGAGACATTCGCGGAAAATGTGCTCAGCAGTCTCTTGATCTTCCTAACAAAGTAAGCACGTTTCCAAAAAACTTTTGCAGGAGCTGTAGGAATAAAAACGCGAAATTTTTGTCTTCTCTGTGTGTGTTAAATTATCTTTCATAAAATTAGAGAAAGATTACCTCGTAAGGCTGAAGCTTCGATCTTCATCTCTGAATAATTTATACATGTACTTATGTACATATAACACCAGTTCCATACCAACTCAACACAAATCTCCTGGCTTGCTCCGCCTCTTCAATAGACACGAGCAACTGGAGGTGTAGGATCAGATGAAATTTCTTCTTTTTTAGGAAACAACTACTAGTCCGAGCAAGACAATATAAACCGTATTTTTTCAAACAAATCAATTATTTATATTGTTCACCCAAAACACTTCACAATTCCAAGAACTATCTCTTTAAATAAATACAGTTTCAGTAAACACTCACATTAAATGACGTCAAAACCATTTAAATATGATTTATCCAGAAACCTACCCGTGCAAAACACCCTCAGCTCTTAATACAATCTACACCCATGTATGGAACAAAAGACTTAACATTATCCTTCCATCCACACTCTTGTTCAACTTGACTCCCATCTTTGGCGGGAGAATGAAAACAAAATAAGAATGGTGTAATATTATGGCGAGTGGCAAGGACATGAATTGCTTGAGTTGTTCTGTCGACAGTAGTAACACCTGAAAATCACACACACGCTATTCTCACTCTTAGCACTTAAATGTAATTCTTGTGAAAACATCACCTTCGGAGCCTCAACACACAATACCACCGAACAAGCAACATGTCTGTCTGTTTATTAACATACGCTTTAGAAATGGTGGTATTTCTCTGACACTTACAATATGTGTTGTACATCCGGTAAACTTATGTCTGTCTGTCTGCTTCACATCGCATTAAGAACATTTCCTTCGTTTCCTCACCGGAGGTATTCACTCTTTGCCAGACATGCAATTTTCGTTCAACACAACAGTCTCATCTAATCTTCGGTTAGAAACGAATGTAGATAGGTTGAGTACTATCTTTAACTGACAGTCGTCAATACAAATAAAATGTGTTTTTTTTTTTATTTTCTCTATACCATTTCCTGCTAGGGTACATTAGTTTTAATCTGTTTGAAGTCTGAAATGCAATTTTAATGCAATTGGAGTAGATGTTCATGCTGTAGTTGCATTGTGTTGCCTGTTGTGGGATTCCCTTAAGTACCTGCCTTTGTGAAATAACCTTTCACATTTCAGGCTTTTTATGTCCCGCGATCTAACAGAGTGAGACTTTGTGCTTTGAGCTAGGAATTTTAAGTTTATTGCGACACCTTTTAACCAGTTTAACTGCTGCTGTTTATATACATATGCCGGTATTTCTCCTTAATGTTGTCCTTAAATTTCCCCTTTACACTGCTGGCAATAGCAGGTTTTTTCTGAGTAAATCGCGGGACCTGCATCCATATCTGAACCGTCTGTGAAAACGAAACTATTTTTGGATTTAATGACTCATTGTTCATCCTAGTTTCACATATGTGTTTGAAAGTTTAGGTCGACTTCAGGGTATTGCATCAAATAATCAATTTTGACATGAATACGTCCATAAATTTGTTTTGAGCAGCATAACAGAACATGCGATGATAACGAAATCATGCGATACAGTTTCGTGTTGCAACTGAAAAACTATTGATTATATCGAAAATCATAAAATATACCAAGTGACAGTTAAAGGATTAAAGAATTTATTTTACCTTGCGGGGAATAGGATATCATGCACGTGACGAAGTTTGCAGCGATGTCCTTTCGGACTCATTTATAACTTCTGACTCGATGGAGCTAGGATGCCCTTTTTGGATTCAATCGACGGCTCTCATGGAGATCTAAATGTATAAAATATTTGAGTCAACTGTTGAAGTGAAGTTGTAAAAATTAACAAAAGTTAACAGAAATTCGGTCTGGCCTCTTCAAAAAGCTTAATCGACATGCAAAACTCGTAAACAATTAAAAAAGCGTTTCATTAGTGAGCCAGTAATATCCATGAATTTCCATATGAATTGAGCGGTGAAGGGAGGGCAAGAAAGTCGCAGGCGTTAACGGCGTGAATGAAAATCTATCTCAAAGTAATGAATACTTTTAGGAACGGAGTACATATGAATGTAGACGTATTCACGTCATGGGTGGTCATGGTGTAGTGGTTGCATCAGCACTTGTCACGCTGAAGGTTCCAGGTTCAAATCCCGATGTCAAAAAAAATATAGTCGATTAACTGCGAAAAAATAACACTGGCTATAGGGTGGCCATATGGCTTGAAAGTGTTGATCGTACTTATGACATCGGAATGTTCGAAAGAAATACTGTGAATTATAAGCAATAGCAACAGTACCAATAATTCTTCATAGTCATTCTGGACACCACTCTCGGATTGAAACCTAATACTACCTGAGTTTTAAAATCACTACAGCAACACTAGCGCTGTGTGAATAGCATCATAAGGGCATAACCCCTTTAGCACTAGTGAATTATAAAAAATAAAATCTATCCATGCCCCCCACATAGATTAGATTAGATTAAGATTGAGGTGGTTCAAAGTCCCTTATCACTGCGGCCACAGATGGGCCTATTTTGCTGTCCCCTTAATTAGAGCTCCTCCATGAAGCCAGAGTGTGTGATGAATCCGGCGATGTCTTTGGGTGAGCTGGTGGTTATGTTTTCGCCTCGAGGTAGTGTTTACCAAAGAAACGATGACGTGTTTTTATGAGGCAGTTACAGTGACAAAGTATATGTTCTGCTGATTCTTCGTCCTCGTTGCACATTCTGCATATGTCATCTTGTGCTATTCCCATAGTCATGAGGTGTTTTTTAACCCGACAGTGGCCGGTGAGAAATCCTGTGACGATTCGAATCTGACTTCTTGTTAGTTGTATAAGTTGTTTCGTTCTTTTTTGGGAGGGGATTGGGATAAAAGCTTTAGCTTGTCTGTTACCTTCCGTTGTTGTCCAGTAATGTTGTGCTTTGTCTTTTAGCCAATTGTTTATACAGCCTTTTGCTGTGCTTGTTGGGAGGCCGCAGAATGGTCTTGGCATCATAAAAGTTGATGCAGAGCCTTTTCTGGCTAGTTTATCTGCCTTTTCATTGCCTTCATATCCGCTATGGCCCGGTACCCAAATGAGATGGACTCTGTTTATGCTGGCCAAGGTTATGAGTAATTGGAGACAGTCCCAAACAAGTTTAGAGTTGATTTCGCAGGCGTTGATCGCTTGAAGCACAGCTTTGCTGTCAGAAAGAATGTAAATGTTCTTATTTGAAAGAGCTCTGTTCATATTTTCTCTGATGCATAGTTCTATAGCGTGGATCACCGCCTGGAATACTGAGTTGTTCGTCTCCATACTGCTGTAAAGAGATGTTTTGGTGCGTGGGTTGTAAACTCCAACTCCGACTCCTTTATCTGTTTTTGACCCATCTGTGTACCAGACATGAGAGTCGTTTGCAAATTTTGGTTTATTCTATTCCCAGTTGTTACGTTCTGGAAATGTTACCTTGAAGTTTTTGTTGAAGTTGAATCTAGTTAGACATCTGTCCAATATTGTTATTCCGAGTGGCTCATTATTTGTTATTATTTGGGTAATATCTGAATGAGTGAGTCTGGAATTAGATTCATCTTCCGTGATGAGCATATAGGCATTCACTACTGCTTCTTTCTTTACGAGTAGGTGAAGAGGTGGGAGATTAAGTAAGTTTTCTAATGCTGCGGTTGGAGCTGTTCTCATCGCCCCTGTTGTACACACACAGGCTAGTCTTTGCAGTTTGCTGAGCCTGGTCTGTGCGGTCATGCCCCCCACATAGACACACCTGCTTTTTTTTCACCTTCGTCCATCTAGTGATACAGGTTTGAACTATTTGGCTCTTTTTCCAGCTGTTGAGAGGCTTGAAGACGTAGGGGACTCTATGCTATCACTTCTTTCGTGTAAAGCGATGTGAGTGAAAGTGAATGATCTGATGAATACTAATTGATGGATTTTTATGAAAGCCTTTAAGTTTTGTGGCTTTTTTTATGGCTGGTTATCAGATCAGGTGCCCCAAGGTTAGAATAGATCGTGTATACATCCAATCCCATTTATTTTTCCAAAGATTCAGTTGCATACGTAAAAAGCTCCTATTACCAAGCATCCCAAGGTATAAAGCATCTTCCGAGATTTTAAACTATGTTTCATGTAGTATCGTTGAGTAAGCGTATCACCCTTTACCCTTTTCTTGGAAAACAGAAATAGTTGGGTTTTTTTTTTTGACCACACTTAGTCACTGATGCCTTTTCACCAAATTTCAGCATCATCGTCAAACATTTGTACTTGCCGAACAATTGAAGCTCTAACAAATAAAAAAAAAACGCACTTTCAGAGCATAGCGCCGGTCTGGGTTTCTCTATCACGATTAAGACATTTTTTATTGTAAAACCTTGCAATCAATTATATGGTGTTCTTAAAAGGCACATGAAAACGATTTTGAAAAAATTCCAAGTTTGATTTTGACTTTAAATTAAATGTCAAGTGTCGACAATTGCAAGCACGTCTAATGAAAATGACAGTTGAAATGTTGGAAATTTTTTCAAACTTTTCTTCTGATTGTCCTATAACTATTCTTCCATTAGGAAATGCCAAATACGGTATCACAGAATCAGCCTTAAGCGAATCATAGTCCCTTCCTTATGTTTTCCTAGCCTTCATCATCCCTCCGAATATCAACTTCACGAAGAGTAGAAGTGGAAAACTTTCACCATTGGCATTCGATTTGCTTCCAAAAGGGGATTACTTTTTGATGAGCTTGACAGCTGTGTGTTGTTGGAGTAGGGTTTGGCCCCTCCATCGAATTGTATTTGTTGGATACATTTGACAAAAAAAAACCCCCCAGACAACTGCAAAACAATTGGCATTGCAATATGTCATCGAACGATGATCAATTTGTGCAAATATTTCCAGAGCTGCCTGACAGAATCAAGTACTTTGGCCTGAAGGGTTTCATATGTATATGCACATCATACCCACACCCTAAAGCAATTCAATATGTGGAGATGTTTGGTGGAATATTTTTATTAAAACAGCTGCATCAGGAATAGCGAGGAATGTCAAGTAGTTACTTGCTACTGTGAAATGAATTTGAATACGTTTTTGGTGTTTTTTTTTTTTTTTTTCTTGACTGGCGCATACATTTTTTAATATCAATTTGGAATTTGATAAAAAGGGACTTCTATAGAAAAGACAGTCAACAGTTTTGACATTTGGACATGGAATCATAGAGAGGTGTGGATAAAGTTGAATGCTGACATCGGGAATGTATTTCATGGAAATATCGTAGGAGTGGTAAGTTTTGACAACCGAGCTATGAATATAGTAAGGGTGTACATGTACACGTAATAAGTTCAGCTATGCATTGTCTTGGACGAAACATAGCAATGTAACTCGTGTTCATGACTCACTTTTAACAAGCAAAAAATATTCAGTAGTTTCGAATGTGTTTTGCCATCTTTTGCGCTTAAGTGTACTGAATAACTCATTTTTAAGACTTTTGTGTTTAACAATCTTATCCCAACAACTACAGGTTTAAAGGTCAGCCTTAAGAAGACTAACTTAGTCCTATTCACCAGAAGAAGAAAAATAAAGAAGTTCTCACTGTTAAATGTTGGTGCGACAACTCTGAAATCATCCACCGAATCCAAGTATCTTAGAAACATTCTCGACTCAAAGCTCAAAACGCAAAGCATCTGAAGGTAATAAAGGAAGGATGGTCGCAAGTTATACACTCGACCTACATGGTCAAAACCCACACTTACTTGTAGATCACTTATACTTTGGGTAGTAGGTAGGTTGGGAGAGGTAGTTGAAGCTGGTGAACCTGCCAAAGACACAAGTAGCGAGGATGCGCCGTTTTGATACCACAACTCACGTGACCTGGATGTTGGTGGGCGTAGCTGAGAGTGTAGTTTTCAGATCCATCTTGTGGATGAAAGTTAATGATGTTGCAGAATATTATGTGGGAAATCTCAAATAGTTCCTTGAAAAAGGGTTTTCCGAGACTGAGGTGTCTGGTTCTGGCAAGTGCTGGACAGTCACAGAGAAAATGGAATAACGTTTCCTTTTCTTGTAAACTGTCGCAACTACGGCAGTGGGGGTCGAACGGGATACCTAACTAGGCAGCGTGTAGACCAGCTGGCCAGTGGCCCGTGCTAATTGCCGAGATTCCAGCTGTCTTGATGCGGTTTCTATTGATTACGTCATTCGTTCTGTTTTTTTTTTTAGGCGGGCCAATAGAGAGAATGTGTTGGAAAATGTTACCCTTGATGAGTCCCATCGGGGTGCAGACCGACTCCGCAAGGGAGGCTCTCTCGTTCCCCTCTATGTTACTATATATGACCAGGAGAGGAGAGTGATGTTTAACTAATTTAGAGGACGAAGTAAGTGCACTATGGGAATCGTTTGACAAAAATAGATAAACCTTGTCTTTTTACATTAATTTACAAGTTTGTTGACAGCAGAAAACGCACTCCATACGAAAATCAGAGATCTTAAGGTACACTGATTATGACACCATATCGAGACTTCAAAAAGAACTCTTCCACCCTTATACCTGAAAGACGAGATTGGTAGTCCAATATACTAGTTATTGAATAGCTTAAAATGTATTTTTTTTCTAGAACTGAAAGGACATTAGGCCTTTGGTTCAATGGCCCTAAAACTTTCTGTAAATTCAACAGATTACTGCAGCAGATGTCAAGATGTGGAAAAGATAGATACCATTAAACATTTGCTTTGTAACTACTCAAACCAACACTATCGCCTTCGCCAATAAGGAAGTGGGATGTTTGAAGAACTGAAAGAACTCGAGCAAGTTCGAAAGGTTGATTCAAACATGGACTAAAACTAGCAATGGTAACGCG